>JAJTUP010000041.1:0-650079 GCA_021399435.1 Diaporthe sp. PMI_573
AAGTACGAGAATTCCTTAGATACGTTAACTTCTATAGATAATTTATTAAAGGTTACAAAGGACTTTCAAAGCCTCTTATAGACCTTACCAAATAGAACAAGGAGTTTGAATAGACTCAAGAAGTACAGGATGCCTTTAACACGATAATCTAGAAAATCCTAGAAGAACTAATACTAGTTAAAGCAGACCTAAGTAGAGTCTATAAAGTTAAGACAGATGCCTTAGACTATATAATAAGAGGACAACTAGGTTAGCGCGACAACTAAGGCAAACTATACCCTATTACATTCTTCTTAAAGAACCTTAGCGGACTAGAACTTAATTACCTTATATACAATAAGAAACTTATAGCCATAATTAAAGCATTTGAGAAATGGCAATACTACCTTATAGGAGCCAAATACTAGGTACAGGTCTACACTAACTACAAAAACCTAACATACTTTACTATAATGAAAAAACTTAATAAATGCCAAATTAGATAGGCTGAGTTTTTATCGCAATTCGACCTTAGAATTACCTACTGCAAGAAATCTAAAAATAGACAAGCAGATATATTTAACAGAAGATTAAATTACCTACAGAAGGTTCTACTAGAAACATAGAGTATTTTTTAAGTTACCCCTAAAGGAGACTTGTTGTAAGAACCTTGACAACTAGCACTAATCTGAAGGTTAGTGCCTTTAGCAGTGTGTGTGTGGCAGGGTCGCAGCAGGGTGCCTGGAGGCGAGTTGGGACAATTGAGAGTGGTTCGGACAACTTTGCATTGAATTTGAGTGGGTTTCTGTCAGCCCTCCTCACAGTCCCTCCGACATTGTCTCAACCCTGGGCACGCTGTGGTTGGCTCTGGTGCGCAGATAGGGAGGCCGGAAAATTCGGCCCTCGGACCCACTATCTTTGGCTTTAAATAACCAGCCAACCCTAACCCTGACAGTAACTAAACTAAATACAGATAAACTTCAGAAAACAGGCTATCTAATAAACTAGGTTACATACTTTTTGGGTAAGAAATAAGGGGAATGCAGAGGTTCGAAGTTAGGGTCTTACAATAGCCCAAAAAATCGACTCACGGCCACCAAACTCATCTTTCGGCGTGCACGCCCCATGGGCACTTAGAGGAAATCCAGTGCCAAGTCTAGGGTAACTCTCTACGTGCATTCTAGGGTAACTCCTTACGTGAAGGGCCCATGCCGAATTTGAGCGTTTCCGTTTAACAGTATCTAATTAAGTTATTTTATCTGTTTATTTGTCTAAAGATGGAATACTGTAGATAGTTTTGATTTTATCTTAAGCTATCTGTTATGAACCAACACATTGGCAACCAGGGGACCCGTTCGGGTGACCCAGACAACCCGGAAAGGATGCCACGGCGCAGGCCTTTCAGCACTAGAGTGCGAAGACATAAGAGACGAGTAGAACTCGAACTCGATGGCGCTGATATTGTCTCCATGCTATCAGTCGCTGTACGCCTGGGCTTCTGATGTGCCACTGTGTAGGTTGGTATATTTGTAATGAAAGATGACCATAGCCTTCGAAAAGCTTGAAAAGTTTAAATTGCTTGCAGACATAATAGCAAGGATTTCGTACGCGCAATAAAATTGTCGGTATGATGGACGGCGGGCGGGAGCCCGTTGAAGTCACTGGGTGAGCACATTGCTCTGTAACCTGGAGCCGTTTACACTGTTGACTAAATGACATTGTTGACTAAATGCTACTGCTGTTTCTGCAAAGGTGCATCATGAGAGAGTGCAGTCATTGCTGTCAAAGGTTGGTGTGTGGGCAGAGTGATAGGGCGCGAATAGTGACTGTCATTGAAGCCTAAGGAACAAGTCTCCCCTTCCGAGCGCCCTCTCTGTGGAAATGCCAGTAGATACTTGCTATTCTGATGAGTCAGCGCCTTTGGGACATTGACCCTTGACAATGGCCCTGTACGTCTTGAGAGCCTGATCTTTCCGCCTCGTCTACGACTCGCACCGCCTCGTGAAAGAGAAAGTGCTTTACTGTGCGCTGGTCTAATCCCAGGCACTGTGAATCTCATAAAGCCTTTCTCACATCCGCATGCAGTGAGTAAGGAGCACAGAGTAGATTCATCACCACAATGCGGCTGTCAATCAACAGCTACCTTGTTTCAGACCGCGATAGTTCATGTATTAATTAGCCGTATATAAATATGTGCCGTTAAATACCAAAGTTATAATTTCCCTCCACAGCAATCCATCACAAACAGAGAGCATCAACACACCCTTTGAAACTCTTAAAAATGATGGTAAAAAACCAAGAACGACAAGCGGGACGATCGGATTCCATGTCTGTGGACATGTTTCTGCGTGAGGTGGCACGTGTGCAAATTCCGGACGGCGGCCTGAGCTACTTGAGCACACAAAAAGTCCTAAGCGTACCACCTGGACCCTCGTTGCGAGTCGGCCAGAAAAATCGTGTCCTCATCTATTGTGGGGCTTTCAACCCTCCCCATACCGGTCATGTTGCTTGCCTCGTGGATGGCCTAGAACACTTGGCCAAAGACTCCGATCTAGGTGACTTGGTTGCCTGCATTGTTGTCCCCCTGGATGACGAGTTTCTGCTACAGAAAGAGGAAAGAAAGAGAGCCAATGAGCCATCAGCCTCCACAACCACGACTCCGATGACCCTGAGCAGGAAGAACCGCGCTGATCTCCTCTCATCATATATCCACTCTGCAGCATCCGGACTCGACGCCCAGCTCCGCTCCATGGTCCAGGTCTGGGCACCCGCACGAGCAAAGACACTCACCGATGTTCCCCAACTGTTGGCGGCCGAAGCCAAGAACAAAGGATTCGACATGGACTTCATCTTGCTCCGCAGCTGGGAATACCTGTATTACGGTGACAAGGGAGCTACCCGGTGGCCCCGAGTAATCCACTCCCAGTGCAGCATGGTAATTTTCACGAACGTTGGCGGAAGAAATAACGACGCGATCTTGCAGGCAGACGGCAGTCCGCGGCCGCTCGAGGAGCCTTGGACAAATTGGGAGGCCCTCGTCACGAACGAAGACCTCGGGGAGGGTGTCCGCAGAACTGTGTGGTCGACCAAGTCTCCCACATCGGAGCAGAGGATGCTCGACACACGAAATACTCTCAAGTCTGAGCCATGCTTTAGTTCAACTCGAATTCGAAGGCTCCTTTATGCGAGCGACTTTAAGGACCGCGAGACCCTGGAGAAAGACATCCACGAGGCTGGGGCAATATATGCTGGGATGCTCATTCTTATGCTTGATGATTGGGCCGATCAGAAGAATACCATATAGTGGTATTAATTAATTTCTGTCTATAACTGCTAGCTCTAGTCTATAACTGCGATATCATGCTGCACAATATCAGCCTGGGGTGGCTTATCTCCCAGCGGCTGCCACTCTGTCCAGACGACCTCCCCACGTTTCTCGTCCCACGCCATCCCTATCTCAGTACCGTCCTCAGAATCCCAAGGCTTATTGTTGTCCTCGGGGTCACCGTTCAACCATATCCCGGCAAAAGTGCCAATAGCATTGCAAACCTTCTGTTGCTCCAAGTCTGACTCGCATTTAAAATTGTGATTCATGTGTTCTACATAGATACACCACGACTTGGCTTTCATTTCCTTGCGGACGGGGCCAAATATAATCTCAGGAGCCATCTGGAGGAAGTAAAAGTCAGCTTTGAATGTTCGAGTCTTTTAAACTTGTTTGAATAGTCCAACGCGGCTTACCCAGTCTTTTGTGCCTTTGATGAAGAGGACGCGTGTGTCTGAAGAGAGTGCAAGCAGCTCTTGCTTTCTGACATCGTAATTACGAACTAGGGGGTAGCTCCATAGTATCAAGTTCTTGTTACTGGAGTACACGGCTGTGAAAGAACTCGTCAGTCAGCGAAATGGGAGGAGAAAGACCTGCAGGCTGGGATTGACCGAAAAGGTGAGTTAATACTTACAAGCCTGGGTGGCACATCGTGCGCCACGACTACGACCACCCATAGCCTTGCCACTTATGTCGTTCATGAGCCAGAAAGAGCTAAAGCCCGCCGTCCTGTTCACTTCCGCGTCCTTTGCATCCCCGCGGTCCTTCTGGAACGCCAGCACTGGGAACCACCGAGCGATGCCGGAGCACAACTGCTTAAACGCCTCGGCCTGGATACCGCGTGCTCCACCGTGTGGCATGATTACCTCAGGTTCCGCGGGGAGACCAGCTAGCACGCTCATGTCCCGGGACCTCCCCTCTCGCTTCCGCAGCTCGCGCGAAGTTGAAGGCTGTTTCTTGTCTCGTGTCGAAATCCCGGTCGGGCGACTTCCGGCAGCGGTGGAGCGTGTGATTCTTGCGGGCAACTGCCGATCTTTACGCTTTGAAGAGGTCAGCGACGGTGAGGTATTCTCGATGATACGATCGTTCGTGGGAGTGTAGTAGAGAACAATGCCGTTGGACAAGGCCTGTGAAGTTGGGATGTCGTGATCGCGGCCATCAATACCACAGCCATAGTAAATGGGGTAACTCTCTACAGCGATAGAAGGCTCGTTGCAAATCTCCCGTCTGCCCTCCTCGCTGCAGATTATTCTGTTCATACCTGAACTGCTAGACATCATTGGTTCTCTGAGATTTGCAGGGATACTCGTTTAGTTAAGAATTAGATGGGATATTATTGTTGAATGTGTTCTTTTCAGGTTTTTGGCAACTATGGTTAGAGAAAAACGCCGGTATTACTCGTAGAATAATTGTTCATGCGTATTCAGGGGAAGATTTACAAATCAACCATAGTCGTATGAAATCTGTTGTATGTATTGGTCAATGAAAATTTCGGCTGTCGTTGATCTAGCATGGAATTCCGTATATAGAAGCAAGCCGTATGAGAGAGGCTTGGTCAAAAAGTCAATCCGAACTGGTCCTTTTAAAACAGAGAGGGATTGGACATGAGAAGAGGCCAAAGGCTTTACATGAGAGCAAAGGCACATAATGCACTGCTCTGGCCATCATAATGGGAGTGATGAGATGTGCGGTCTGGCGCCACCTCCGGACGTGACACGGATTCGTATATTTGCCCATGCTTCGACTCCTGTTCTGTGTCGTGCACCTAAGTGACAAAATTGCCTGCCCAATTGGTGAACATCGCCGCCCATGTCTGCACACTCTTCTTCCTCAGACAGTCTTCAGCGAATGTGTCTATCACTATGAAAGCCGGAAGCGGGGTTTTCACAAGAGATGGAGCATGAGTTGGACAGCCCGAGAGCCCCTGTGACTCAGCCCTCGAGCGAGATGCAGGACACTGCGTGACAGGTGGATGAGCCACACCTGTTCCCTCACGAAGTCCAGTGCAATGAATAATCTGTGGCGAAGCGATGAAGCTGAACTGGAAAATTCTCTCCACTCATCCTGCACAGATTCATACTGCAAATCGATGACGAACCCCGACACGGAAAGAACCACATGCTGTGTCCGCTCCATTGCCATCACTCGCACAATTTTCTAGTCCCGGAAGCCCCGCCACAAGGGTTGCAGTGCCCAGCCCAGCGCAAAGTGTCCTCTCAAACGACAAGGTCTCCGTTGCCCATGCCTAGAGTGTTCAACACGGTATCTGTGCTGCGCTTCTCTAAGCTCTTCGTCACTGGGTTTGGTGCGTTGAAGATCTCGTCCATCTCTTCCAGTGTGCGCTCCTTGGTCTCGGGGAAAAGGAAGAACATGTATACCCATTCGACCAGATCCCAGAAGACGAAAAATAAATAGAAATAGTATCCGATATTCTCGAATGCTGGCCCAGAGGAATACTGAATGACTGTGCTGGCCATAGCAGATGCAAGATTGCTTACTGCTGTCCCTTTAGCACGCGTTGTAGTCGTCAGCGTCTCCACGATATACATGGACTGCAGGGGCGTCCAGCCGACGGAGAAAATCACGCCGAAGAGAAAGACGAATACAATAGTAGCATTTGCTGCTGCTGAGTTTCCATCATCGACGCTCAGCTTCGACGTGCCGGTCATGACGCCAAAGGAGATGGAGCAGAAGATAATCGAGTACAGCAGCAAGGGCCGCCGGCCGATCTTATCCGTCAGGCGAGCGCCGATCAGTGATGCGATGAAGCAGAAGACGGGGTTCAGGCCGTTTAGCAGTAGCTGTGTGCTCTCAGACGTAATGCCTGCGTTCTGGACCATGACTGGCAGATAGTAACCCGTGACGGAGTTGCCGCTGAGCTGGCCGAAGCAGGCCATGCCCAGGACGCAGAGCAGTCTTCGGCGGGCGGCGTGGGTATTCGCAAGTTCCCGGTAGTCCCACCACTTATTGTCCGAGGCATTCTGCTTGATGCTATGTTCCATCTCGTGCATCTGAAGTTGCACGATTGGGTGGTCCTCCAATCCCTCGCCGTGGTACCGGACCAAGAAGGCTCTTGCTTGGTCCAGCTTTCCGCGTGCCATGAGCCACCTGGGTGATTCCGGCAAGAACCACACTCCGGCCCCCACGATGACCGATGAGAATAGCTGGCCCCAGATGGGGACACGGAACGCGGATGCGTTGTCCCACTTCGAACAACCGAAGATGGTCCAACTCGCGGCAATGGAACCTAGCCACCTGAAAGGATGTCAAATCGAGGCCAAAACTCGACCGGACCACCTGGATTTCTCGATTGTGCACTTACCACATGCAATTGTACAACCCTGTATGAGTCCCTCGCCAAATAGGGTGCGATATCTCGCTAACGTAAGTCGGAGCGCTTACGGAGGCAAAGCTCACTCCGAATCCAAGTACGAAACGGCCACCCATAAACATGCTCAGTTTAGTCGACGGTGCCTGGATACATGTTCCAAAGATAATAAGGACAGCGCTGATGAACATCCCCATCCGCCTGCCCAGGTAGTCATTGGTCGGCCCGGTGAAGGGTATAGCCGCGATAGAGCCGATGTTGTAGAGGGCAAAGATGAATCCAGTCTGTGACCCTGCGGTGGACCTGTAATTTGTCAGACCTGATGTTCAGTATACTAGGGACGGTCACGGGGAAGAGGCGCGCCTACGTGTGAAAATACTCCTGGTAGGACTTCATAGCGTTGAGCCCACCCATTAAGGAGCCATCGTAACCGTTGAGGCAGCCGCAGAAATACGCAACGAGAAGACAACCATAGAGTCGGAACATGCTCTTTGTCCACGGATTATAGTTGATCTCAGCAGCTCGTTCCGCGATGTGCGCGGCATTGCTGGCTTGGGCGTGCCATTTGACCTCGCCGTCGCGAGCAGGTATGGTCTCCTCGACATGGAGGACCTGTGAAGTTCCTGAGGCTGGCTTGTCAGCCATGTTGGAGTCGACTTGTATCCGTGTCTTTTGCCAGTTCAACTTGAATTAAACAATGATGGATAGAAAGCAGATCAGGAACAATTAAAAACCAAAATATCTCCGTCGACTTCGGGAGTGCTCTCATTTTCTCGGCAGTCCACGATGCTATTATGTTCAGACTGACGAACGGGCCGAGCGCAGCCTGAATCAAGCCGAGCACGCCAACGGATTATACAGTGCTCGGTCCATGCTTCCCTTTTCGGAAGGGCCTAGGTGGTGTAATGGTGGTTAGTTGTGGAGCCCGCCCAGCTCTTATCCGCGTATTCGAAAATGCTACATGGCTACATGGTCATGTGTGTTGTAGTAGCGTATTGTGGAGGTGGGGAAGTTTCTCCCCGCCCGTGTTGGCCATAAAGGGCATCTCCAGCCCGCTGGAGAAAGCCGGTCTCCATCTATGTCGTACTTTCTTCCCTCGTGCGCTGCTGTACCCCACGCGGTATTGATAGGCAACTAGGATGTCGGAAGATGCGGTTTCCCAACGGGCCTGGCATGTACTGTTCCACCCTGTAGCCAACCATGTTGACTGCTGACGATGTACACGGCGTAGCGACGAATGTCGTCGATTACACAGAAAGTGTGAGGACCACGATCAACTCCCTTTCTCTCTCAGCACCGGCCCTCTTTTGGCCTAGGCAGCTCTGGGTCAATGCAGCTCGGCAAGATTTGACGTAAGATTGACTGTATTCAGGTGACTTTGGAGAGCCTCCATGCGGCTTGTGCAAGGAAAATGGGCGAGTGTGTCGCCGTGGTGGCTATGCCAAGGTCCGCTTCAAACGGGCAGCATTGGAACACGACTTCCCGCGTTCACAGCAGTGGGCAGCTTTGCCAAAACACCCCAATTGTAACAATATCCTTTCCTTTACTCATTCTGGAAATCACAGGTCAGCTGCCAACCCCAGAATATCTCAGTCCTCCTGACCGCGGTGCTTCTAGTGCTATTTGTCGACGAGACGACCGAGACGGCACACGGATATCGTGTCATTACTCTATCTGATCACCATGCCAGGGCCGAGTGGGCGGCGGCAGCTCCGCTTCCGGAGCCGGGGCCAAGCCCAGAGGTTTCAGCGGAGTCTCCGCCTGCTCACCTCGTGGAATTCAGCTCAAGCGCCTCGGCCTTGGACAATCTAGACTTGTGGATTCAGCCCTTGTCTGCCAGCTGCCGCTGGCCACTCAGGGACTCCACCGAGATCATGTTATTCCAGCACTTCACCAGGACGCTGTCGTGCTTCGTATGTTTGCCGGATGCTTCCGCACTGGTGTTCAGATCCTGACTGTCTGTAGTTTGACTTCTGCGACCGAGAACAACACTTCGCAATCAAAGTACCTCAGCGAGCTAAGGCCTGCCCTCCGTTATTGGATGCTATCCTTGCTCTGTCGGCCCGCCACCTGAGCCGTATCGATAGCTCATTTGACTCCAACATCGCCGACCATTTCTATCAACGCTGCCTCGAGGCTCTGATCGCCGGGCTTGACAGATATGAAGATGGATCCCACGACGACCTGCTCGCAGCAACCGTAATCCTCCGCCTGCTCGAGGAGCTCGACGTCCCACTGGAGGGGCTCGATCCTTGCCAGCATTCGATCGGCACGCGGGCCTTTTTGCGCAGCCAGGCTGCCCCTGCGTCGCCCGTCACCAGCCTCCGAAGGGCAGCGTCCTGGGCGGGGGTCCGACAGGAGATCTATGTCTCGCTGTGCCTTCATCGGCAGCCGGCGATCAAGGCCACGCTGGACATGCTGACATCGCTTGATTCGTCTGACGACTGTGCGTGGGCAAACCGTGCCGTGAGCCTGTGTTCGGATGTGCTGGGCTTCTGCTTCGCGGAGGCAACGGATGCGGCAAAGACATATGACGCGCTGCTCGCAAGGCACCTGCAGTGGCACGCTGAGCGTCCTCCATCCTATGACCCTCTCGGTGTTGGGTCCGCTGGCAGTCCTGACGACCCGAAAAGCAAGCCTTTTCGGGATATTCGTTTTCTTGCTGACTGGCATGGTAAGTGGTTGTTGACAAATTCTCACTGATGAGTGGAATCCTAACACGAGGGCGAACATGCAGTGATGGGCTGGCAATACTGGACCCTCTCGAGACTACTCCTCGTAACACACGATCCCTATGTCCCTCGGATAGGCCTAGGCCGACAGACTTCGTGGTCAAAGATGAATGTAGGTACCGTAGCAACTCCGAGCTGCGGAGAAAACCTTGTGCCTAACCGTACCAGGATCGGGCTCGCGCCGCTGTCAAGCTGCTCTGCAGCATATCACAATCTAATCCGGCAACCCCGCCCGCAACCGTGGTAGCGTGCATGGGGATCAAGATGTGTGGGGATCTGTTCCACGATGCACGTGAGCAGCAGGGGCTGATGGGAATCCTTGTCCAAGCTGAAGCTGTGCATGGCTGGCCAACGAAGGATGTTCAATTAGGATTGCGAGGGGTCTGGAGGGGCACATAGGACAATTGATAGACAAGCTTCACAGATGCGTGCCCCGATTTATCCCCGCATTATTGTCTGACTCGAAGCAGGTCGCCTGCGAAGCCGGGCCTAATGATTGTGCAGTACGTTCGCACTTCATTAGCCCGACAGGGTGGGCGTACAAAGATCTCCGGGATGGCGTTATTTCCTGGTACGGGTTGCTAGCGGATATACTTCGGATACGCGTATTTGGACTAGATAGGAAATGGCCTCCCGCCGGGGAAATTTTACCATTTTCAGCAGTGTGAAGCGCCATTCGGCCAGTGAACTGCCCGCCACCTTGTAATCGTCCCTCCACCATTTGCGCCGGGGCGGTCTTGTGGGGATCTGATTAGAGACTGCCCAAGACAACCCTCATGGCCCGGTCAATTATATTCTGGAGTTGAAAGCGCTGCTTGCTTTGACCGGCTGTGATTCTTGAAGCCCATCACTTAGTAATAATTAGTACCTCAACTTGTTCACGTTTTAAATTAAACCAGCAGTGGACACGAATCATCCAATACTGGACGAGCAGTTAGCAATCCTCTCCTGTTGAGCGACCTTGACTTGATCTTGACTCGCAAACACTAGCAAACATGCCTTCTGCCGTGGACAGATCAGACTCGATTTTGGATGAGAAAGAGTTTTTTGTCAATGATGGTCGTCTTGAACGTGAATGGATCGGAATGATACGGCCAACCACGCTTGACACGCCCCTGGAGGAGATGCGAAGGAGATACGAGGAAGATGGCCACCTGCTCGTCAAGGGTCTTATCCCGCGCGAGGACGTCCTGACAGCGCGGCGCAAGTATTTTGAGATGCTCCAGCCGACTGGCTTCCTCGAAGCGGGGTCGAAGCCTGTCGACGGGCGGTTCAACACGGAAGTTGACCCGCTAAACTTTCCAGGCGTGGGAGCAGGCGTCAAGGGCTCAACTGACGAGCATGGACGCACCAATGGCCCAGACCCAGAGACGGCGCGCCTGTTTGGCGACCTTGCGCTTAAGGCGCACGGCGAGGACTGGTACAAGGAGGACTTTTGCAAGCACCCGGCTGTTCACAACTTTGTGGCCAAGTTGACGGGCTGGGGCGAAAATACCCATGGCATCACCCGGACGCTGCTGCGAAACAATACGCCCGGCAACAAGGCTATCGGAGTCCATTACGATCACATCTTCCTCCGCTACGGCGAGGACAGTTTCATCACCGGATGGGTGCCTATAGGGGACATCAAGATCGATGGAGGCGGCCTGATCTACTTGGAGAAAGGTATGCAGCAGCAAACCGCACCCCTTTCCCAACATCATCATATGTTTTGCCCGTGTGTGCGTATTTGTGCCGTCCAACTAACAACAACAAACAGGACACGAGCTCGGCAAAGAAGTCGAGGACAACTTCACGCGCCTCGCTGCTGATGCAGGGTTTACCGCCGAGGAGACCAAGAGCGCGTACAATCAGAACATGATGGGTGGCGGGCTCCTGGCTGAAGGGCCGGCTGGGTTCGCAAAGGAGCACAACCGGCGCTGGCTCCTGTCGGCGTACGAGGCAGGCGACGTCGTCTTCCATAACGCCTACGCTGTGAGTTGCTCCCCGCTGATAGCTGAGCCGATGACCGTGACTGATTGTATGGCGACGTCGCAGATCCATGCTTCTTGCATCAACTACGACCCTGAGAATATCATCAGGCTTGGAACCGATCTCAGATATGTGGACTCGAGCAGGCCTTGGGATACTGTAAGTCATGCCATGCGTATTTAAAGTCTCCCCACTACTTTCTACGTGGTGGGACCGCCACTAATTGCTTGGTAGCGATGGTCGAATGTCCTTCGACCTGGTGACGGGCTGTGATTCAACACGTTCTTAGGGAGGGTTCGGGATTCCATAGATCTGGGCCTCAATAAATATGATGCCTACATCGAAGGCACGAGAGCTTTGTTACTGTTGGGTGGCACGCTATACGTCAACTCTATACAGACGTGTGTTGTGTCCTCTGGTAGCATCACGTCATTGCTAGGCCCGTGTACAGGCTACGCGAATTTTCGAAATTTGTCTTGGGGTCTTGTGTTTGAGGACACGTTACGGCACTCATAAAAGTGTGAGAAAATATATCACAGTAGTATCATGTTACCTAGATCATTATGGTCAATGAATGGTGACGATAAGTGCTCAAAGACAGTCTCAAGTCTCCGGTGTAACAATTGATCCACCAGTTCGGCCCGCGACAAATAGTTTTGGATCCTGATTTCCAAGAGCTCCAGGGCTGAAGAACTCGTTTTTTTAGCTCTCGTCCCAGATGGTAATATCTCTGTTACGTTTCAGGGGCATCGGCCTTGCACCACCGGTCCAGTTGGCTGTCCAGCGATTCTTGATATTGCCAAGGTGAGCTTTGAAGGCTTCGGCTCCGTCTTACCCGCATCACAAGCCGACCCACTCCGGAGCGGAGATGGACGCCGCCACGCTCCCCCAAGCTTACACGCCATGTTGACGAGGTAATATTTCCCCGCAAAGCAGAGAGGGTTGAACATAGTCTCCGGCTTTTTGAACTAGATAGGAACGATCCAGGTTTGCTAGCAATTACCGGACGATCTCCGAGAGAACAGAGGCTTCTCGTCCGCGGACATCCTGGGTTGGTCACGCAACTACAAGTTGCCAATTCTGTATAGCACCGGAAGGCGACGAAACTAAAGCGGTCTTGTGACTTGGACTATGGCTCATGCACAAGACCTCCCAAGCCACTCAAGGACTGACTCGCGGGGACATAGGCAACGATGTGATCAAATTGCTCAATTCATAGCGCCACACATCGACCACTTGAAGTATAGAACAGGGCGTATGCGTGCCAGCTGCTTGACCTGAGGCCTACGAGCGACCCGCTATTTCCTGTACATTTCTTAGGTGATTCCAGGCTCAAAAATGCTTTTCACGCTGTTATTTGCTACCACCGCTGGGTTGGTGACGGCGCAGGCTGCCAGCGTTGCTCGTCAATACCCTCCGTGGCCAAATGGCCCATTCACGACGGATGGCCCTCACATTTTGGATTCCTCGGGTGCCATCTTTACATATGCAGGCGCCAATTGGCCTGGCGAGGGAGAGGTTATGATCCCTGAGGGCCTGCAGTACTCATCCATTGCCGACATTGTGACGAAAGTCAAGTCAATTGGCATGAATTCCCTCCGCATGGGCTGGGCAGTGGAAATGATCGACGACATCCTCGATAACGGCGGTGATGTCACCATTCACGATGCTTTGATCAAATCACTGGGGCCCGAGAACGGTACCAAGATCACGACGCAGATCATACAGCACAACCCGATATTCACACCCAACACGACGCGGCTCGAGGTCTGGGATGCTGTGGCTGCCGAGCTCGACAGACAGCAGATAAATATGATTGTCAACAACCACGTGTCCAAGGCCAAGTGGTGCTGCAGTGTTGGGGATGGGAACGGCTGGTTCGGCGACACCTATTTCGATGTTGACAAGTGGAAGAGGGCCCTCAACTTCATGGCCGAGCACATGAAGAAATGGCCAGCCGCCACGGCTATCTCGCTTCGCAACGAGCTCCGCCAGACCAATAACCCAGCAGTCGATGCGACCTACGGCTGGTCCGTCTGGTATGACCAGATGACGGACGCGGCTGCAGCCATCCATGCCGTGAACCCGGACACTCTGATAATCTTCTCCGGGCTCAATTACGACCACGACCTCTCCGTGCCAGTGGCGGGGAGCACCTTGAACGGAACCACCGACAGCAGGACGTTTGACCTCGGCAGCATATCCTACAGGAACAAGTTCGTGTGGGAGCTGCATAGCTACGACAACAGCGAGACAAACTACACGAAGCTTCAATCGGAGTATTACAACCGCGGGTTCAGTGCGCTGGACACATCGTCGTCAACCACAGCAAAGACCATTGCTCCTGTGCTCCTCACGGAGTTCGGGTTCGCACAGAACGGCACGGATTACCCTAAAACGGGCTCAGACTACTTGACGGTGTACGCGCAGGCTCTGAAGGACTTCGTCACTGGGGACAACCGGGTGGCCGAGGCAGCACGAATCGAGGGCAGCATCGGCTGGTTGGAGTGGTCGCTTGGCGGATCCTACTATACTAGGGAGGGTATTCAGGACCATGATGACTGGTGGGCCTTGTTGAATCACGACTGGTCCGGCTGGAGGAACGAGACGGTTCTGCAAGCCTATCAGATCCCCATGATCGAGGCAACACTCGCCAACAAGCCCCTGTGAGACACTTGAATATACATGAATATACAAAGGTCACCTCTATAGCATGGGTAAAGTGTAATAGAAAGGCTTCGATATGGCTGGTTAGTGTACACTAGGTACTATCAACAAGCAGAAGCCACTACAGCAAATCCAATCTGACTCTGTATTTGAGTGACTGTAAAATTTGCTCTTTTTGCAAGGTAGGTTAGGTGTTATCTCGCGAGACAGTGATTAGGAGCAAGGGCACAGTGGGTATAGATTGTTCATTGAATGGTTACACATCGCTTCCGTCAACCTCTTCCGATTTCAATGGTATGCGTGTATCTTCAGACTCCTCTGAGAACCACTCATCTGCCAGTAGATCACCCACTGAAGGGCGCTCCCTGGGATCTAATTTCATGACTTTGAGCAGGAACGTCTTGTCTGCGGCTGGTATTTCTTTTGTAGTAACTAGATGGAAGGGCTTTTCAGGCGGACCGGAATCATTGAAATAGTTGACGATTGTCATCGTATCCGGATTGTCGCTGTAAGTTGCAGGAAATGGCCCGAAGAATTTGTACATCCGCTTCAGAACAGTCAGGAAATACTCGTCATCATCCGGTTTGAGCCCCTCGATCGCGGGGTTGAAAAGGTGATAATCGCCTCCATAGAGGAGGCTAAGGACCTATTTTGCCGACAGTCAGTGTCTATGTTCCCATGACATGAAATCTTCAAATGAAATCCCTCCATAGTCTCTTACTGCATTGCCAAATGACCAGATATCGGTAGCAGTGCCCCAGTGCATTTGGAGTGTGGCCTCAGGACTCCGGCTAATCCCCGCACCTATGAGGTGTCCATCTTTCGCGAAATCGGAGTCCTGATGAACAACTCCTCCAAAATCCCCAAGCTGTATCTCTGGGAATCGCTCGTTGGTTGTGGATCCGTGGTTGACGAAGACGTTGTCCAGCTTGACATCCGTGTGGACTAGTCTATCCTCATGTAAGACATTGAGTGCTAGAAGAATGGTTTTGGCAACTTTCTTGATGTCGGACCGTGACAGGCGCTTCTTGTTGGACTCCTTCAGGAGATCTGTGTCTAGGTATCTCAAAACAATGCTCGCTGGCTCCGAGGGCTCTATGATTTCATCAATCAAAGGGCGGATGGAGGGAGTTGTGCCTTGATATCGTTTGAGAATCGACGCCTCATTTCGCAGTCGCCAATGATTGTGGATGCTTTTGACGATGCAAGACTCATCCTTGGGGTTTCTGCCCCGAGGGTGTTAGTCATGCTGCCGGTGCTGAGGATCAGTAGTCGATGGGCACTGGGAAACTCACTTGGCTAGGTAGACCGCGCCATCGTCGGTAGAGCGATAGATATCTCTTACAAAACGATAAGATGACAACCGACCCCGCAGCGTGGACCCCGATCTCGAAATTGATGACATACTCGATTACAGGCCTTTTCACTACAAAGAGGAGCGGGTGGCGTGTACGGTAAAGAACGCGCTACGCCTCTCAAGTTTTGAGATGAACTTTGTGTATAGTGGTTGGCTTACCTAAGCGGTTGAACCGGCTGGACTTGTGGAAAAGATGAAAGGGCTGCTTGAATAAGATGTTCAATCCAACGACGATATTCTCTTTCCCTTGCAAAGCAAAAATCGTAACATGTTCCTTTATATTTATCTTGGCAGATCACTTGGTCCTTGTTATCAACACAATCTTACCTATGGTCATATCTTAACCTGTCTAATACTCAGGTGCCCGACAAACAGTTATAGTACATGGATAAATAAAAGGTACTTAAGTATAGATGCAATCAAGGTATAATATTGACAGAGTCTAGTTACAAAGACAGAGACTTATATATACATGGTACAGCATGCAAGATCAAAGAGGTGTTAAGGATGGGCTAGCTGTTCTCATGGGCATTGCCTCTTAACAGCTTTCACTCCACTCTCAGCCCTGGCGCGGTCTACTTGTGGCTCTACAAGGGACATAATAATCGTTTGAGGACTACTGCCCACCAAAGTCTACATACCACAGCCCCTACAATAGAAAGAATTCCAACCCAGACTGCGAAGACTTTGAGCAGAACCTTAGTGGCATATAAGATTGTCTAGATATCCCAGCAACAACACACAACACTGTTCCAAGACATACACCGCTTTGCCGGTGGATGAGAGATTCAAAATCAAATAAGTGTGACCTTTCGTGTCTCGGCTCTTTCTAAAAGCCATGCGGCGCGTCTATGATGTACAACATTATGTTCAGCATCACATACATTATATTCAGCCGAGAATGGAGGAAAACTGCCTCCACAATACTCAGTGAACTCATTGAGATCATCCAAGTGCCAGCTGTGATTAAAGGGATCATCAGTGAAAGACCCGATGCGTTCGAACTTCGCCACATCACTTTCTGTGCTGTCATTCGTCAGCAGCACGATGCCGTTGATATCCTTGTATCCGACAGGGTCGTCACGGACAATGATCAAGAGCACGCACGATGACCCGTCTGGCACCGCGCGATGCTTTGTGAGATCTTCTGGATCCACTTCAAAGTCTGGTAATATCCACAGGAAAGCGTTTCCTGACCTCCCAACCAGATAATAGTCCTGCTTATAAATTTCAAGGTCCAGCACTGGTCCTTCAAGTGCAATTTCAAGATAGTGAGCACCTGCGTAAACGTCGGCATCGTGTGGTTGGATGCTGTGGCCCAGGAAACGAATAGAATTTGAGGGCCAGGACTCGATTGTGAATGAACAGTTTGCAGGCAATGAAGCCCAGGACCAGGTGGGAGCGATGTGTTGGAGTGGCCTCGGTAATAGTACATCGCCTACACCCTTTTGCCACGTCAGGGCCCCTGGTAGGTCCTCTTTCCAAAGACCCGCCAAGTATGTCTTGCCGTGCCGTTGTCCATAACGCCTGGCAATGCCTGCGAGTGCTGGCAGCCTGTCCTTCATAAACGTCAATTCAGTTTTTCTGAATTGATGCAGAATGTCCTCCCAGAAGTTGGATGCAAGCGTCCGGGGAGACTTTTCCCGCCGTTCTAGCCACTCCAATCCTCCCGATGTGCATTCACACCAGGTGCTCTCTCGACACTCCCAGAATATTTCGTCTCGCGTAAAGTGCACAAATCTTTTTGACAGGAGCCGCTCTTGGAAAACCCATCCTCTTGCGAGCAATGGACCGGTAAGTGCTTCATACAGTGAAATCGGATGAATATTGCATGGATGCCTAAGTTGTTGTCGCATAAACACAGGCTGCCCTCTGATTTCTGTCACCTGGGTTTCGGCGTATGCTTGCTCAATGGTCGAGAACATGGGGGATCCGCCTTCAGAAAAGGTAGCAGAAATAGTGAGGAATGCGTTCTCGTATATGGAAGCCATATCAGCCGCCGCTATCTCCCAGTCTTTTGTGTCATCCTGGATGATACAGTAACAGTCAATCCAGATAAAGCGGAGATCGAGCCTGAAAGCTGCTTCGATGGCGTCCTTCATCAGCGGATAGAAATTCTCTTCAGGCACTTCTGTCTTGTACAGATCCAGATTGTGTGTTTTGAGGGAGTTCGATTCAGTCTGTGGTCCCCACCTGTGGCTAAGACACGCATATCTCTCGCGCCGGGGACAATCTTCCACAACTCGGACGCGCAGGGGCTGGATGCTCTCGATCTCCAGAACTCGATGCGGCAGTCGAGTCTCTTGTGCGGGCTGACAGAGCCTGTGTTCTTCTCCGCACCGGGACATCCAGCCTTTTAGAATATCGAAAGCTTCCATGCTAGAGGTGTCTCCTGATGGAGCGCGCATTCGCCAGATCATTGGGGAGTCCGGGAAAGAAATCGGCCTGTCGGAAATATTCCGTTCCTTGTGTTCAGATCCTTCACTTATAGTGAAGAATTCATAGCTCTCGTAGCCATGGCTTTCATCCTCGCGGATAACTTGAAGATAAGGTGTCATCATAGGCCTCGGGCCGAGAGGACCGAAGGCAAACTTAATCTCCATGGGCAGGCTTATTTGGGCATCCAGGAATTCGAGAATGCTAGCACAAGCCCGGCAATGTTCACCGCTTGCGAACATATCCTTCAGCTGAACGGCTTTTTGACCGTTCCAGTATTTGGATTTCCCTAAAAGACAACATTCGCAGTAGCCACGCTTGGGCGGCTTTTGGCCTGTAATGCTCGAACTGGGCCCAGGAGACTCGGCATCCTGGTTTTGCATCAGGTCCATGATGTGCCTGCTGGTGATGGTATATAGAAATGGCAGACGCAGACTGCCCACTGCTCCTGCATTTACAAGAAAGTCTCTGGCCTGAAATAGTCAACATCGACTATCGTGGAACGTCGATGAGGTGATAGAGAAATCCCAAGGGGTCAGGAATAGATTCGAAACGGTAGTTCCGAAAATTTTCGTGAAAGTCGTACTAAAAATATGGTTTGCTTACATAAGCAGACCGAACAGCGAGTAGTACTCTTGCTGAGATGAAAAAATGGCCACTTGAACAAGATGTCACATCTAATGAGAATATTTGTTCTATTCTCTGGCTCATCGGAAGCCTCTTCATGATGTATTTCTTTCCAATTATCCGAATTGACCACTTGGTCGTTATTGAGATTAACTTAGGCACGGCCACATCTCCACCAGTTCGATCTGAAATCCAAGAAGCTGTTCTCTGTTGTCCTCTACGCGGCCACGACATCACTTTAAGGAGTCAGTATTGCCAGTGGGGTATTTGAGAGGGCTCGTTGCCCAGGAAAGCTGAAATGTCAGCATCCTGTTACAAGGTACCCTATAGTACAATATCCGGTAAGATAACAGGCCAATCTTCACTCAGTTGCCCAATAAGTAATTAGCTACAGAATTTATGCAATTGAAAATTATAGATGGAATCAAAGTGCAATTCTGATAACTAGTGATCATCAAGGTATTCATTTGAGTGACTGGCACTGAATTGACCTACTCGGCTCAAAATAGGCCTATCAGAAATGTTCTAACTTAAACACACGAAGTCAAAAGGTCTAAGAATGGGCTATGGCTCCATGCCTTCACCAAAATTCCCTCCATTTTCAGCCTAAGCGCAATCTATTCGTAGTTTACAACGGATTCCATAATCATTTGAGGACTACTGTCCACCACAATATGTACACCATAGCCCCCGCGACGGAGAAAATGCCAACCCAGACCGCGAAGACCTTGAGCAGAACCTTGGTGGCATAACTGTCCGCCGCAACGGCATCATTTGTGCGGGGAAAAGGTTCATCTGGAACTGGCACACCCAGAAATTTGCACAGATGCCCCCAGCCCTCCCCCAGATCCATCTCTAGCAGCTGGTCTTTCGGCACGACAGACCTCACTTTATCGTGATGGGCTTGCAGAATGTCTTTCGTAGGGATCTGGTTAGTTTTGATGCTGCTGAGCGGATGATAGCGGCACTTACGTGGACCACCCTTCTTGATCAGCTGGACTGGACTTGCGTTTTCGGTTCCGCCCAGGCCGGCGAGTTGGAGTGTTGACCGGCTATATTCCTTCGCAAAGGATGGGAGGTACCTCCACCCGGGGATAGGCGCGAGCACGACACCAAGCCAAGCCGGCGTCGTGCGGCTGGTAAGGGCGGCGACTGCGGTGCACGACGTCAACAGTGGCACCTAAGCGGTAGATATCCTCATATGAGGCTGAAGATATATCCTCTGGACGTGTCAAATACGGTCCTTAGGCAATACTCACTGCTGTTCCACCACTTGACTGGGTCTCTGCGGACAAGCACCACTTTTGCATGCTGGGTCAGGTTAGACACTGGTTGTGACGGGCTTTATAGCAAACGAAAATTCAGATTGATTTGAACAGGCCAGGAGTGCATACTGGATATATTTCCATCATCTCTGGGATGAAGTCAGCCGGCGGCAAGTCCGCGGTGCCTACAAAGCCAGCCGTGGCCTTGCGAACCAACTTTAGGGTCGTCTCCTTATCCCCGGCGTTCCTGGCCTCATACGCCTTTATCCACGTACGGCAGTACTCATCGTCGCGAACCAGGATTTGGGTGCCGCCGTGGAGGATCGGGCCGTCGAGGAGCTTGTCCAATGCTAGGGACATGGACACCGTGCCTGTCCGAGAGTAGCCCGCCGAGATGACTTGGACATCTCGCTCGTCCGTCGGGACGGATGCAACGCCACCCATGATACTGTTTGGGCACTGCGCAGTCTGGAAGTTGGATTGCCATCAGGAGAAGCTCCTCGACGAAATTCAGCTCATTCTCTTACGTGTGCTGTGCCGTTGGGTTCAGTAAACAAGCAGTGATTGGACAGCGAGTTACCAACAGGTACACTAAGGGTGCCCCACAATCTGTCGGCAGATGCCCGTGCAATAAGAAGGCCTCCAAACCATTCAAACCTCATTCTCATTTAAAGAACCATTTTTCCACGGCTGATCAGCACATATCTATCATTATTGGTTTCATTATGGGGATCGGCTTCCAAGGTCCACAGATAGGGGCCCATACAACGCACACTTTAATTATGCCAGTTATGTCTCTCACGTTTTTTCACGACTGAAGAGCACTTCCAATTTCATATACATTTGCCGTAGACAACCATCTAAGCAGTGGAATGACTCCTTTCTCAGAGCTATGTAGTAAGTTGAGATTAGACTAGATGGACACTCGAGTACAGGGGTGAATAATATTCTCCATCGTGGGCTGGAATATAAAGAGGGTCGACCCTCTGACTGCAATACCCCGATACACACACTGCAACAAATGCAAATGCGCCTGTAGGTGGGCCTTTGCCATCCGCATCCGTCAGGGTTTCAAATATCCTCGGAGGGAGAAGGACTATCCATTTCATATCCGACCTGCATGAATATCGGACCATACCAGCCCAGATAAGGCGCTTCCGATGCGGATTGCGCTCATGTGTCTGTCTTCTGAATAGACATATCGCTACCGCATCCACTGCTGCTTTTTTTAAGTCTCGTTCTAGATGGAGGACGGGCTTTGCTCGAGCAGCAGGCTTCCTCCGCCCCCTCCTCCTCCTCCTCCTCCTCACCCCTTGGACGAGGCAGACGCCCATGATAATCAACGCCACCAACACCACCAACACCAACAACAGCAGCAGCAGCAGAACTCGCTCCAGTTCCTACCCGTGAACGAGACCGCCTCTCCGCCCCAGTCAAAGTACCGGCGCGCCTACCAGTCGTGTGAGCCCTGCCGCAGGCGCAAGTCCCGCTGCGTCCCCAACGAGCCGGGACAGCGACGCCCCTGCAAGCGTTGCGTGGCTAATGGCTTCTCGTGCGACTTCCAGAGCACCAGGAGCAACCGCCGTGATGCTGCCACCGGCTCCACCTGCAGCGGCTCCCCGCGCTCCACCTCTGCGGCTGCCCTGATGGCACCGACTTCAGGTTTGGACCAGCAGCGCTCGGCAAGCCCCATCCGTCTCGGCCAAGACACGAGCCCGGCCCAGTTTCTCGGTACGATGCCGTCTCCGCTCGCAGCTGCAGCTGTTGCTTCTTCCTCGGTATCTGCTGGTGCTGGTGCTAGCTCGTCACCTTCGAGGCCAACCCCAACCGCCCGCAGCAGGATTATATCTGCACAGCTGCACGACACTGCCGACGCCTTGGACCTGCTGACCTTCACCGCCGCCGGGGAGCGCGACAGGAACTCGCAGTGTGAGGGCGCCAAGTCGGACAACAGCACGCATCTCGATCGTCTCCATCACCACCGACCCAACCACAGCCGCAGCAGCGGCAACAGCTTGGAGCCGGGCGACGCCAGTGTGCCGCTGCTGGAGAGGCCACGGAGCGAGCCCGGGTGGCGCGAGTCGGCCAGTGCCAACTGGGACAGGTTTGTGCTGATCAAGCGGCGCGTCGTTACGAGGAGCGAGATTGTCGAGTACTTGGACTTCTACTTCGACACGCTCGGGATCCTCCGCCCCGTGGTCCCGGCCTTTTACCGGGACAGTGACCACTACAACCTCTTGCCGGTCAGGGAACCACTGCTCCTGACCGGCCTCGTCACGCTGTCCTCGCGCTATCATCCCCTGTCTGGGCCTCATGGCGAAATCCGCTCCGAGCGCATCCACTGGCAGGCGTGGAAGTGCCTGCAGAAATACCTCCAGTCCGCAATATGGGGTTCCCCCCCCCCCACACACGATCTCCGGGGGCCATCGCCGCAATGCTTCTTTTGATCGAATGGCACCCCAAGTCCATCAACAACCCCCTGACTTTCTCCGAGGACGATGACTATGACGCGCCCGACAATCAGGAGGCGGGGCTGAGGAATTGGGAGCCCAGGCCCGGCCCGGGGACCTCACTGACGGGGCGACAGAGGTACGAGATGGCGACGCTGCTCGAGAATCTCAACATCGTCGCCCCGGCGTACCGCAGCAACAAAATGTCGTGGTAGGTTCATGTACTGGCACCCTCCCCCTTCCTTTCCCTCCTGTTGCTTTCTGCTGTAATTGTCTTCTCCATCTAGGAAGATTAATCAAAAGAAGCACATGCTCCCAGACGGGACTGCGGCGTATTATAACGTGATGTTAATACGGTCCACGTTCTCTGACCAAATCTTCCACGGCGGCAGGATGCTCCTCTCATCAGCAATCGCCCTTGCACAGGAAGCATGCTGCTTCGACTACGAGTCACAGGGGGCGTCAGCAGCCGGCTCCGAGCACGAGACACTCCGGCGGCAGTGGAACTAGCTGATCTGCGTCTTCGTCTACCTCGCTGACGAGCACCTGGCCATGCGCCTGGGCCTGGGGCCCCTGCTTCCCGAGAGGCCGAGCGAGGCGGTGCGCAACCGCTTCTCCACCACGTTTGCGAGCCTGCTCCCCGACAGCGCCGTCTGGGAGAGCTACTAAGACCTCTGCACCGAGACGCAAGGCCCGGACCCTGCTACAGACGCTTAAGATAAAGGGCTGGCCCAACGCGGTCGACTTGGACATCCTCCCGCAGCTGGGCCATATCAACAGGGTGCTCGGCCGTTGGAAGCGGCAGCATGCGTGCATCAATCCAAGTCGGTCCTCCCTTTTGTCCCTCTCTTCCTACCTTCTTGTCCGCCCTATATCAACCAGCCCCCGAACCCTCCGGTTCCGCCGCGGATGCACCGAAGTCGTTGCAGCCTTCTCTCTGACACGTGCGGTGGTGCCAGGCCAGTCCAAAACTCCTTGGCGCGTGCCTGGACCTCGAGTATCACTACTGCCTGCTATATACCTCTGCGCCGGCCAGCTATGTCCTGTACAACACCACGGCCGGCCTCGACGGCCAGGAGATGGCGGCGTTGTCGGACCTAGGCAGTAGGGCAGACGAGGCAAGCCACCAGATGCTGTCCATCGTGATCGAAGACCTGGCGCCGAGCCAGCTGACTCGGTATCTCCCGGTGCGGTGCTGGCTATTTATCGTGGCGGCAAACTTGCACATACTCAAAGTAAGTCTTGATCACGGACATACACACATGGCTATGAACATAGCCCATCCACATAGTCAAGCATATCCACCCCTCCCCTCTCGCCTAAATCCTTAAATACCCCCCCCCCCCCACAAACCAAAAAGAAAGAGGAAACCCCAACGCATGCACGGTTAACACATAAACTCTCCTCCTTCTTCCCCGCCAACGCAGAATACCTTGGCGGCAAACCCACACGTCAGCGATTCAGACAAGAACGTCCGCCTGCTGCGGGCCTCCATCACGGCAATCCGGTGCGGCTCGCCAGACGACGCGCACATGGCCATCCGCTACGCGCGCTTCCTCGAGACGCTGCTCAACGCGTCGCTGCACTCGTCCAGGGCCGAGAGCCCCGCGCGCAACAACCCTGGCGTCGGCGGCGGCGCTGCTGCTTCTAATCATCATGCTGCTCTTGCTTCTGCTGCTGTTGCTGCTGCCGCTGATGCCGCGTGGGGTGGTTCCGGCGCCGACTGGGACTCGTCGCTCACGCTCACGTCGACCGTGGACAGCCTTGCGTCGCTGCATTTCCCAATCGGACCCGGGAACCACCCTGGGGATTTATTTCAGTGGTGGGACAATTTCTTTAACGATTGATGGGAGTGGGGCCCGGTGGGGGGTTTTTTGATCCTTGTTGTTGGCACAAAAAGTGCCTGGAAATCTTCCATGGTTTATTGGTACAAGTTATTAACCTCATTTTGGTTGGCATGAGGGTTGCCAACTAGCAGTTTACATAATTTTGTATTTGTTCCCTTAACATGAAGCTTCTAGTATCTAGTCCTCTTATCAAAGTAAGCTACAGAATTTAGTTCGAAAGGGCTTGAGACTCCCTCTTATTCACCTTGAAGAACACTTTGCAAGGCATGTACATCTATATTCCAATTGATGGTAACTAACCTGGGAGACACTGTTATATCACATCCATACCTTAGCCCGGCCCTGTCCAATTTCCTCGATAAGATTGCGTCATGGCAGGCCACTATGCCAGATCATCTCGTCCATGATATGGAAAGCCTCGGAAACATTACCGCAAAAGCACGACAAGCTGAAAAGTGCTGATTATACAGCAACATACCAAAGGGTACGATAGGGACATCCCATCATTCGTCGGCAGATGTCCATGGAATGAGAAGGCCTCCGGGCTATTCTTAAAGTATTGAAAAAAGGGCGACATTTGGGCAGATGACAGGAGTACAGATCCCGCCCTGTTAGGTCGGCAGGGCATTCAAGTTCTATGTACGATATAATGATAATCTACAAGAATGATATACAATCCTCAAACTTCGACCGCGCAGAGCCTAGGGCTTATGTACGTCACTAATTATAACCTAAATTCCCATCCATGCTTAGACTGTCCAAGTCAACGATGAGGCCACTTCCACGTCGCAGGAGGCCACTCAAGCTTCAGCGCACTGATCTTCGAGGCTTTCGATCTCCAGAGAAGCAAGGATATAGGCAGCGGAGCCGAGCACGCTGTTATATTTGATGGGCTGGGAAACATAGTACTATGTAAGATAAGTGAGACGTCATCTTGAGATTCCATCAGAAGAAATTCCACTTACCTCGTACGAAGCGGTAGAGTTCAAGCTGCACACCGCCACGGTTCCATTGTATCCAAGCGTACCATCTGCCTCGTGAACGACGAACGTATTGTCAAGGTACTTGTAAGCCCTCTTCGCAATTTCTATCGAGACGGCCGATGTGTTGCCAGGGCTATAGTATCCCAGCCTCGCGCCCTTGAGTAGCGCATACGTGAACATGGCGCTGCCGCTCGACTCGATATAGTTCCCCTCGCAGCCGGGCTGGTCCAGGACCTGCCACCAGGCACCCGTGTCTGAGTCCGTTGCTTGGATAACGGCGGAGGCTAGGGACCGGAACTTCTGTAGCAAAGGTTCCCTGTACTGGCGGGTCTCATGGTGGTCCGGGAGGGCTTCGAGCGTGTCCACCAGCGCCATGATGTACCATCCAAGGCTCCTCCCCCAGACATGCGGGCTGCTGCCAGTATCAGGGTCGGCCCACACGGCTGTGCCGCTCGCGTCGTAGCCATGTACCAGGAGTCCGGAGTCGGCGACAAGGCAATGCTCCCAGAGGAGATTGATCTGGTGGGACATGTCGTGGAGGGCTGTGAGGTTTAGGGTTGTCGCGTTACTCTCGGTGACGGTGTATAGAGTGTAAAATGGGGCCAAGGAGTACATCCCGTCGAGGTAGCTCCAGTATGGGTACGTATAGTACCACAAGCCGTCCTCCTGGTTTCGGCGGTTCAGGTCGATACTTAGACGCAGTGCCCCTAGCGCGGACTTGTAGGAAGACGCCTCAGGGTCTGATGCTCGAGACAATGAGAGCATGGAATTTCCATTGGATAGTCGATCAAGGGGATAACTCAGCGCGTTTTCCGTAGCATTTGATAAGTACGGGAGGACGGAGTCAACGCTCGCAGCAATATGCTCTCTCACCCGGTCGTTGCCAGGATATTGATCGAGTAGGGCAGTGAAGGCCTTCTGCATGAATCCAGCTTGGAGGGGCTCGGAGGATCCCCCTTCTCCTGTCATAATACCATCGTTGCGGGCAATGAGACTGGAGGCCATGCAAATTGAGTGCCTTGTGGCATTGCGTTGGGTTCCGGCCACTGCTGAAGTTTGCCGTGTGGAGAGGAGTATAGCACCGAGGGCCAGTCGCACTATAGAGACCTGCATGTCTGTGTAGCTTGTACTGGACTTTTTGTCGACAATGCGGCAGCAGTCGCAACCAAATGTTTTGCCCGGCTGACGTGAAGTTGACTTTAGTAGACATATAAACGTGTTAGCGGGGTCAAATCAGCCAGCTCGGGAAAATGATATCCAGAGAGATTCAAGGACGAACGGATATGCAGGTGCCCTGCAACCAACAAGGTCTTCTTTTCAGCTCTGGCAAGGGATTAGGGCCGGAGCTGGAAAAGATGAGGCGGTACTTTTGTATCATTGGCTGACGATGGGCAATACGTCACAGATTTCCCACCAATTCGATTTATCATAATTTTCACGAGCGCTGATTTGATCGCTTCCTGTCCCTACATAGTCTCCAATTTGTATCTGCAGGTTGAGTGGCCATCAACTTAACTTCCTTGCACCAGCCGTGGTTCTTCAATCAGCTCACATTGGACGTTTCTACCCACAGGTTTCCGAGACAGTCCGTATTTATGTTGAACAACATGAGAATTATTGTCTGCGTTTCGGCTAATTAACAGAGATACCACAGCTTTATTTGATGCTTAAAGAGCCCTTCCAAAAGTGACCAACCCCGGGGCCCCGAATGCCCAGCCCCAGCCAAGAATCGGGGTCGCAAGCTGCTGGTGTGCCACACCTGCATTATCCCCGACATGTCAGCCTGTTCGACGCCTTATTTGGACGTCATTTGACTCTTCTGCATCCTTGGGGTAGCACAAAATCCCGATCACCCTATGATCTGCGAGGACTAGCAATTTCCTGCATGTGTGCCCATCGCTGGGTCCCAACTAGGCTGTCAGCCCGCAATGCAGCACGTCTGATATGCTTGTTGAATGATGGGGTTCACTGTAAAGGGCTTGCGTGATTTTTGAAGGGACTTCGGGTTCCGGACGGTTCATTGTGCAAGACAGCTACGGAGGCATCCCACCACTTCGCCTAGCAACGGCCGATGTGCCTCGAGGCTGTCGGGCAATATTCCTTCCTTCGTCATCTGTAAGCTGCCACCGGTGAACTCAGGGATTTGGCATGACAAATATTTAAGAGCCTGCGGGCTAAGTTTTGCGCATGTGGTGAATCGTTGCCTTGAACAGGTTCAGCCCCCATCTGACATCCGGAGGCATAAAGTCGTCAGCGCCGTGAATATCTACCCCGCTCTGTCTTTTGCTCTCAATCTAACAAAATGAAATGAAATCTTCTGTATGCGCTTGCAACATTTGGCTCAATACGCCTTCCTATCATACCCTATTACGGGAACGGTTCCCGGGCCTAGTAGCTGTCCAAAATGGGCACCTACCGCGATAACCTGATCGCGGCGATGGTAGTATTCCTGGTTATAAACACTCTAGCGATTGCAGCTCGTCTCTACGTGCGTATAAAACTCCTCACGCGCGCTATAGGGATGGATGACTTCATGCTATGCCTCGTATTTGTAAGTTTTCCCGTAGCTTGGCCGCTTTTTGTGTATCCTCGAGGCTGCATGGCTAGAGACCGGGCGTCCTAATCGGACTTCACTCTGCTGACATGATATCCACAGAGCGGATACGTGATACACTGCGGCTTGGAGTCCGCATCTATGTACTGGGGATATGCGGCTCCTGATGGCGAGAAGCACCCTCGCTACGACAATACCAAAGCCACCGAGGTGAGCCGCACTGCTTCCAGATGCACATACAACGCTCAACCTCGACACACGTTACTCCTGTATTTATATCGGGCACTAATTACCTATGACTAGCTATTATTTGCAAACCAGCTCACCATTTATATCTGCGCGGGCCTCGTCAAGCTAGCGGTGGCGTGTATCCTCCTCCGCATTGTAACAAAGAAGGGGCTGCGATGGCTTCTGTATTTTTCCATTGTTGTCGTCATCGCGTGGACGATTGTGATGACGCTCTACGCGTCGTGGCTGTGCGCGTCCGGGGGCTCAAGCAATTACGCTGGGTCCAAGACGTGCATGTACGTCGGCTACTTCCGGACGAGCACGAATATCATCATCGATTACTTCTACGCTCTACTGCCGGTCTATATCCTCTGGAATGTCCAGATGAACCTCAAGTTGAAGTTGAGCGCGCTTTTGTTGCTTGGACTGGGAGCATTGTAAGTTGTATCCAATTTTGGCTTGACCCAGTTCTCGTCCCCGTTCCAAGGTTGTCGTGATAAGGGTCTCAGCAGATTCAAAAGAATGTTGGAAGGCTATCTAACAATACTTGCTGCGTCGGCTCAACAGTGCCAGCTCAGCCACAATTGTCAAGCTTGTCATCATCGTGCAACTTCGGACAGCCAAGGGGGCACGTGCAAAAGGATTGCATTACGACCTCCTCCTCTGGGCAGATATCGAGCTTGGCATGGCTACCTTCGCGGCGTCGGCTGCCGCACTTCGTCCGTTGCTTCTTAGAATCCCCGCCTTGATAGACACATATTTCAGCAAAAGTAGCAGCAGGCGGGCTCATCAGAGTAACCACAGTGGTATCCATGGTATGGGCCCTTATCACGAGTTCGGGCCAGCCAGTACCGAGGATGTGGAGATGGGGCGGCTGAACCTCTCGACCCCCGGTGCGCGGGGTGGGATCACGAGGACGACGACCTTGGCGGTCAGGATTGATAGCAAACACCAGGCACAAGGTCCCGCCAGCGGCGCTTTCCCGCATTTCTGATCAGCCAAAGAGGTTGTTCACCCATGCTGCAAATAATACCTCGTTCCTCTAAGAAAAACTGACAACCGAATGCAAATGGTTTCTATTCGTTCAGGTTGATTGGCCATTTTATGCTGTCTTCGAAGCAAAGAGATTTGTAGAAAGAAAAAGAACGTACATTCGCACCGGTATAAATGCAAAGTAAACCGGCAGAACTAGAAGACACTTGCTGAGACTGAAGGAGCCCCACGTCGCAAGGAAAAATGTGTAATGTCTCAAACCAAATACTATTACCTACTCAGTCTAATTTCCGTCTCTTCGCGGCTCGCGCGGCCCTTTGTTCAGATGATCTCCTTCTCGCTTCGCCCGGCTCATCCTCAATTTCTTCCACTTCCTGTTCCTCCCCTCCATTCTCAGAGTCGTCGTAAATTTCATCTTGGCCGTCATCACTAGAATCGCTATATTCCTCGTTGGTAAGTCGCTCCTTTTGCAATCTTGCCTCTTTCGTCCTCTCCACGACCTCCTCCCACGTCTCCCCCAGCCACTTCTTCATCAACGCCACGCCAGGCTCCTTCACCGGCTTTTTATCCGCCCATGCATACTCCGGATCGGCTCCTTGCTCAAGTAGGAACCTGAGGAAGTGAGATGCCTGCTCAGATGTCTTCCGCGCTGCGAAATGCAGTGGCGTCATACCCTTTTGCGTCTTCTGACGGAACCGACGCCGCCCATCACGTTCCACTTCAACAACTCTTTCAACTCTGTCTGCTTCATTCTTAGAGAGGTTAGAGCCCGCACCCCTTGGGAAGTCGATAGGAGCTCCAAGGCGCAGTAATTCTGCGCCTAGTGTTATAGAAGGATTGCTTAATTGTGCCAGACCAACCAGCGCGCAGCCAAGAAAGCGCCTATCCAGAGGCCGACCGCCGAGCACATTGTTGATCAGCTTGTGCCACGTTTGTATCAGGCGAGCCTCGGAAAGGGCGTTCTTTTTTGCTGCGCCGAACGCCGAGCTTGAAAAGAGGACAGACCGCCTGTAGTGTCCCTTCATGGAACGATGTTGATAATAGTACCACCTTCCTCCAGTCGTCCTTTCAAACCACTTTCCAGTAGTCCTTCCATCGTTCAGAAGTGCATCTGGATCTCCGGCGTAACAAGGATACGCGACTTCCAGTCCACGATTCGGGTCCAAGAGAAAGTCCTCCCAGGCGGCGTACATGTCTGGGGAACCTGTAGCAACAGCTTCTCCGGCTAGCCAACCGTAGCTGTCGAAATTATCGTGCCTCGAGAACAACAGTTTTTCTAGGAACCAGAACAAGAGATCTGGATTGTTACCTTTCATGACAGCACTATAGAACTCTTTGTTCCCAGGGTAAAAAACTATGTTATCTTTCCAGCGGGTAGACCAGTTAGTGGACCAGCGGTCGGTCCACTCGCTTAGAATTTCGACCATCGGGATCGAGCCCCTTGTTGCTGCTAATAGTATTGCGGGGGAAATGATGGAATCAGGTACACTAAAGGCAGGTGCCATATTAGCTGCAAGATTCTGTAATCCCTCAACGTCCTCGGCTTTGGTGAGCTCAAACAAGAGGATTTGGAGCTCATCACGGTGTCGAAAGAAAGCCGGCCTTTCTGGATCCGGGTTGCAAGTCCGGTGACGATTCCGCCAATGATTGTTTGCGTCGATTCGTGTTGAGAAGCCAATTGTGGCAAATTCACAGCCCTGCGTGGAGCACTTCCAAGGCCTGCTGTGATTGTCACACTTCATGTGCTGATTCCGGGCCTCGTCCGTGGTGAAACCCCAGCGGCTTAGGCTGCAGCTGGGAAACGAGCACTTGAAGATTCTGGTCCCGTAGTTTCTCGTCAGAGTTTCGCAGTGGCATTTGGGCTCCCGATGCCCTCTCTGGTCACATAACAGCGCTGTGAAATGTTTGTAGATTCGAGCCCACATCGATGACATGACTGACGGATCTTTATCAACCCACTCTCTCACTACACATTTGACTTTCGTTAGTCTCGGAGCCAATCAGGCCTGAAAATACGTTCATTCGGATCTAGAGCTTACTGTTGGTATAGTTCCAGTCAGATTGGTCATCATGTTGGCGGAATTGCAGGACTCCGCAGACTATATGGATAACTTCAGGCCACTCTGACTCAATCTTCTGGAATATGGCATCCTTGTAGCTGATGGTCCCTTCGAACCGGTAATTCCTACGCTCCACTGCTAGGCGACAGAGCAGCTCGAGAAGGTCCGGATACGCCGTCAAATCGCTTGACTCTTGAAGACAGGACTTGATAAGGGATATCCACTGCGTGAAAGCAAACCAGTGAAGTCGAAATTTTCCGGCGAGTATATGTTGATTAAGTTGATCGTCAGGGACGTTTTCGTCGAAGATCCCGGAACAGAGATACCTCAGTGTAGAACTAGCGAGGCTGAAATTAGCCTCAGCTTTGTTTCCAAAGTCGGCGACCTGTCGGCTAAAGATGTATCTTGGCTACTATTAGTCACTGAGGCTACAGCTAAAGTCCACGGTGGTGAGATTGGGGTCTTAAGATCTGAATCCATTCTACTCACTCGTTAACAGTGAAGTGTACAAAGCGTGGTGTTTCGTCTACAACTTCAACAGCAGCGCCACAAATGCCAACAAAGTTAACGCTGTTCAAGGTCGAAGGAGCTGCATCTTTGGCCGAGGCAATATCGAGCATTTGCTCCATCTCATGCTGAGTCATGGGAACGGGGGCACAAGCAATCCAGTTGAAGATCCTCTTTGCCCTTCGCTGCAGCGCTGGCGACAAACCGTTGATTCGAGCAAATATGCGATGATATCTATATATTTTATATTAGCCTCAATGTGTATCCAATGAATTCGATTTGCAGACGTACACTTCATCCAAGCTCTCGGGGAGTACATTAAGTTCTTGTTCGATTTCCTCGAGGTTAGTGAGCAGCTCCGCGTTGTCCAGGATAATGCGGGCATAGAGGAACATCCCTATGTCGTGAATTTCAACACATTAGCGTCAGTGTTGCAAAAGTAAGTAGTTCCTCGAGCTTAGATGGCAAAATCAAATACCTGCTGCATTCGCCGCGAGGGGGGCTAGCATATGCCAAATCTTCTCACGGGCCGGTTGGACGAAACTTGCGTTGTCCATCCAATTTTGGATTCTTCGGTTGACGTAAATCTGAATGCTGACCGAATTCTTCTTGTGTACGTGAATACTGGCGGCTTTCTTGTCGAGTAACTTGCCAATGTCATCCTCGGACCTGCTACTGATCAGGACTTTGGTCTGGATACATTCATCCAGTCCGCACAGTTGTTCCAAGAGTATCCTGCGCTCATCACCGTCCATCTCGTCAAGTCCATCAAGTACAATGTAAGTTGGTCCAGCATCTTTCAGCACTGTTTTGAAGGTTTCAGAGATCTTACTCGTGCTGCCAACGAGATCTCGTTCGTCCGACTCAACCAGAACAGATTGAATATCCTTGGCATGTGAAGCTAGTTGGAACAGCAGAGACTGCAGAATGAATCTAGCCGTGGTGCCGCTCCGGAGGATGTGACTTGGGAATGCGAAAAGCGTTTGATGCCGTGTCTTAGCTTCCTTGATGATCCCAGCTGCGAGATACGTCTTGCCTGCCCCTGGTATACCCTGAAGCCATAGGAGCCGCACCGCCAAGTTGGAAATGTCCAGCCAGTCCAAGAAGGTCCTCTCACACTTCAGCCACTTTACAGAGCCGTCCGACAGGCGGTTCAACAACCAGTCCAATCGATCGTCGTAGTTCATGGGGGCAACACGACTCCGCAGGGCGTGGAACTTCTGCTCGTCCTGGAATTCTGTCTCCTGGTCGAAATGATTGAGAGCCTTCACTCGAAGCTCGTGTTCTTCTCGTATATGATGTAAAGTCATTTCGTTGCGCATCGAAGCTGTGTGACGCTCAATATGAGTGACCAGAAGGGCGATCTTGGCCTTCTGTTTTGGCCATACAGCTTCGAACATGATTGTTCGCTCTTCAGACGGTCAGTGATAATTACTTCGTGTTTTCTAGTTGGGTGGAGAGGGTTTCTGTTTACTTGACATGTTGAAAAAATTGAAAGCAATGGTGTAAAATTGGATGATGTCCCCATAGAACAAAGCCAACTTGTCTCTCAACTTGTCGCTGTTGTCGAAGATCTTGACTACATCGGTGAAATACGGTAGGGCGTCGCTTATGTCCTCCATGGCGGTGACGACGGCGTCAGCGAGCTTTGCGACGTTGTCAGTCAATACCAGCAAGACACGGATAGATCCCCAAATTAACGCCATTATTTCTGGTTTGACCTGGGCGTAGGTATCCATGGCGCTGTTGAAGCTCTGAAGCTTTTCAAGGATACTTTTCATTTTGCTGATGCGTCGTAGACGTCGCTCAGCATCCTGTGTTGCCTGCAGCTGTTCTATGGCCTCAAAGAGCTTGTCGATGCTGTCGGTTCTCAATATGTCCTCGTATAATTTATCGTCCTTGAGATCCTTTTTAAAGGCCTTTTTAGCCGCCTGAAAGGCTTTCTGTGAGGGGTCTAACTCCGCCATGACTGTCTTCTGCAATATGAGTGCTTTGGACAACAGTTAGCGGGCTATGAGCCCAGACTAGAATCGAATTCCAAAAGCAAGTGAATCGAGTGATCTGGTGCAGTTCCCGACATGGAGTGAAACTTACAGCATCCGGCCGCCCAACTTCGAACCAATGCTACTTGGACAGCTGTCGTCCTAGGGCCCAAACTCTGGTCAAAGGTTCGTTGTTGAGTGAGTAGCCGTTTCGTCACGCAGGGGGCTGTGCAAGCTCACCCAATACATCTGTACAGGGGGTATAGCAACACGCTACGACATGGAATAGTCAAAACCAAATTTTCTGGAATGCAGAATCTGGTACTGAAGGATTTGATGCTTATGAAGGTTGCAAACATCTCGCCGTCGTCGAATGAAGTGGGGGGGGAGGGGTGATAATGTGCTTTATTGTGCCTCATCCGAGTCCCCAACAAGACCATCACGCAGACCTGGGGCTGCTGTGCCGCACAGGTGCGCTGATATAGGGGGTGTGTAACATCGTCTGCTATTGATTAGCGGGGATATTTTCTAGTCCCCTCTTTCTTTTTACATTTATTCCAGTTAGGTGCAAGCCACCACAAGGTCTTTACCGGTTCGTCGACTTGGCTTTAAACATTGTATGTTTGCGGCAACCGATACCAAAGCTGTCTCATGCTCTAGTCCACGCGCCCTCCAGAGACTCCTAGTCCCAACCTGGGTGTACGTTTGGGTGCGGGATTGCTGGCCTGCAAAGTCCGGACAGGGAAAGGCAACCCTCCAGTAATGGAACCGGTGGAAGCTTCGGCCGAGATCATTATTTCTACCATCTGGCCTTGGGGCGGAGTGGCTGAGCCATTTTCTATCGCATGCAATCAAACCCTTCAACCTAGTCCAGAGACATTGTTCAGGTTGAGCGATCCATTCAGCTGAAAGTAGACCTCCTAGCAGGATCCTGCCGCTGGGTTGGAGTGTGCCTTGCCCAGGCTGCAAACCCCTGTTTCATGTAGCCGCCGGGAGGGTTGCAATTACTCATTTCCAACTGCAGTCGCCCCTGCCAAATATCTCCCCGGAATCAACACCTGCATAATTGGATTGTGGTCCGTGTGTATCGATGTAGAAAAAGGTGATGTAGCGTTCATGAAATGGCCGATAATTACGTAGTCAGAAACCTAGTTGTTACCAAGTGTGCTTGACCACTGGAAGACGGATGCACACAGACACATCTATAAACGTACCCCGATAGACCAAAAAGATTCCATCGAGCTGGCTCGGCTCAATTTGTGTAACGTCGTTACGAAGCCGAAGCTCCGCCAGCCAGACTGGTTCTTGACGAGAACCTGTCTCACTGAAGGAACTCAAACTAAAAGTGACAACACCGATCCATTTCTCTCAACGAACAACAGAACGTGGCACGGGTGAAGGCATGGCCGGTCAAATAGATCAGCGTGTGTCTACAGCTAGTCTTCCCAACCAAAGAAGTACGGTCCCCTTTACTTTGCTATTGGAATCCACGTTGCGTAAATCACTGATGATTGAGAATAGGCCGCACAATCACCAAGACTCTTCCGGATTTGCCTTACGATGTTTGTTTCGGACTGGTATGTGCCTCCTATCAAGACGCCCTCCCTGAATCTTTACTCAAGCCTTACAGCTCTTAATGGAGGCAAGCTGCATGTACCAAAGTTGGATAGATGAAAGCACATCAGACTCCACGCCCGTAAAGATTTCCTCTCGCGACAATGTACTGAAGCTCCGATACGAACGCGGTGGAACGTTTGCCGGGTTTGCGCTTTCACAGGCCGTGCCACGACTCATCAGAGAGCACTCTATAACTCTAACAGCATGCTTGGCTGCCCCCATAGGGCGGCGATTTGGACCATCCTTCAGTCACCTCCAAGTGCGGACGTTGAGAGTCGTCGTATACGGCTTTCTATCCAGTAAAGAAGCGGTCCAAACCATATTGGACCAAGAAGACCGATTTCTCCAACGACCAGAAGACTCGGAGTACGATCGGAGAGTCAGATACTTGAATCCTATGTACTTCACTCGTCCCGGCGAAGACACACCGAGAATTGTATCTCGGCCGACTACCCTGTCTCTGAAACAGACGTCTGCAGCTTCTGACGAGGATTTGCTAACGGAAGTCCAAAAGGGTCGAGTGTTGAGGATATTCGACGAGGCGACTCACTCAGCAGCAGGCAATACTTTGGGGGTGAGGCAGAGTCCGAGGATCATCTCAATGCTTAAGGAGTAAGTCCAGGAATGTCGTGATGATTCACGTAACTAACAAAATAATAGCCACCAGCTCAATGCATTAGCTATGATGGTCGAAAGGGAGAAGGACGAGCAAAGTATTATTAACCCAAAGCGCCCTTCGCTGTGGGAACCTGTTGATAAAAAAGAGCACCGAGTGTAAGTGCAACTGCCAAAATTTCTCAACTTTGCATTCATTACTTGATTTCTTAACCCAGAGTACGCGTATGACAAGGTCTCATTTAAGGATTCAAATCTGACGACGTTCCAGGTACCAACATATTGTGACCAAAGCACGTCAATCGCTTCCTCTTCCGAGCTTACGGGGAGGCATCTTGGCTGATGTACTTCTAACACCTCCTGTCTCGAATAGTGCAAGTCAGTCTGACACTGTGAATAGGAAATGGGCTTGGGAAAAACCCTGTCTACTCTGGCCCTTATTTGTGACCATGTTGACAGTTCAGCCAATCTGGATACGCCACTCCCAGCCGGAACGTCTAGAGCCACATTAATAATCACGCCAAAATCAAGTACGCTCATGCCCATCATTGCATATGAGATGTTTTACTCTGAAGTGTACACGCAATTGGCTGATGCGATCACTCTGACAGCTATCTATTCGTGGACACAACAGATCAACATGTGTGTTCATATCTCTAAAACTCTCTGTCAAGAAATACTTGAACTAACGGGCCAAGACATATTCGACCAGGAGGATTGAAATGGCTGGTGTATCATGGTCAAAAACGGCAGGACCTGGCTGCTGAACTACACAATAACGATGTAGTCATTACTACTTATGACACGCTTCGTTCAGACTGGGCGACATACGGTCCTCTGTATGCTTGCTCTTGGGCGAGAATCATCCTCGACGAAGGCATGTATCAAATCTCAACGTTCATATTGCAGCATCTTCTGGTATTCTGAAACTACTAACCTGACTTGCCCCTTTCTCATAGCTCACAAAATCCGTAACCAGTCATCCAAGATATTCCATGCAACATGCGAAATCCCCGCGAAATACCGGTGGTGTTTAACTGGCACGCCCATCCAGAATTCACTTGACGACTTCGGCTCCCTACTAGCCTTCATCGGGGTTCCGCCATTCACAACGCGGAATCAGTTCAAATTTTGGATATCTGCACCCATCCTCTCCAACGACGATCCGAGTCATTCTCTTCATACACTTCGCAAGCTTGTACTAGCGACCTGTCTGCGCCGCACGAAAGCGCACCCCTTCTTGGCATCGCAGCTGAAACTGCCTCGTAAGACGGAGCGCGTTGAGTATGTCGAGTTGCTCCCTGGAGAGCGGAATATGTACGAATTTTTCAAGAGGAGATCGTACTTGCTTGCTAGCAAGGAACCAGAACAGGATACAAAGACCGCGTCCGAGGTAACGAAGAAGCGACAGAGGAACAGCACAAAACGATCCGCATCTCGAAAAAGGCGCCCCAAAAGCATGGGTAACATCATGATCCTTATATCCGTGCTACGCTTGATTTGTGACCATGGCCAGGCACTGCTCCCTCGCGTGGCCTTGGAAGCGTGGAAGAACCGTGACGAGGAAAGCGTTGGCTGGTCACTTCTCCAGAAAGCGTCCGAGCAGAAGGCGAGCTGTTGTGTCTGCGGCTCCCAAAGTTCCGGAGATGACGACGTGCAAGATCATGAGATGGCCCAGTTCACGTGCAAGAAACACGTTGCATGTGAAGAGTGCCTGAACTCGAACGACCGTGCCGGAATGGTGTGCTTGGAATGTCCAGCCTCCAGAACGGCCTCCTCAGGAACAGGCGCTAAACCCGCCATCGACTTACCTGTGGCCCCGTCATCCAAGGTATCAGCATTGCTAAAGAACATTGGTGCGACGATTGAGAGCAAGAATCTTGATGATGCAAGTGATTCACCAGCCAAAAGGTAATCTTTCTTCACATTTCGACAGCTTTGGGTATACGAGGAAGACTATCTCGCTGACAAATTACAGTGTCATCTTCTCCTATTGGACTGGCATGCTTGACATGATATCTTCTGCCTTGGGCCCATACATTTCCACCCTCAACCTCTCCATGGTACGGATTGACGGCAGCCTCACATTACAGCAGCGTCGCGACGCCCTTGATCGATTCAACAGTGACAAAAGCTGTGTGGTCATGCTGGCAACCATTGGAGCTGTGGGTGAAGGGTATGTGTTTCGTTGGCACGCGACAGTATCATGTATTTCTGAGTGGCTCTGACATTCATTGCGGATGAATTAGCATCGACTTGAGTGTTGCATCCAAAGCTCACATAGTTGAGCCGCAATGGAACCCCATGGCCGAGGCCCAAGCCGTGGATCGCGTGCATCGAATTGGGCAGACGAGAGAGGTGGAGGTCATAAGGTATTGTGTCAAGGACAGCATAGAGGAGGTGAGTCGACCAACTGTTGACTTGACTGTCTTCGGCGAGACAGATTCTAACAATCCGACTCTCAGTATGTCCAATGGGTTCAAATGGACAAACTCAGGATGATTGGTGAGTCCCTGCCGTCTTCAGAGCAGAGCAATGTGGAGAAAGTAAAAGAGGAAGAACGCTTGATAGAGAAGCGATGGGAGGTGAGTAATTCATACCAAAAAGGAGCATCAGTGTTCGAGCGCTCACAATATCCACGAAGAAACTTATGAACTACTTCAAATAGTGGAGGAAATACATCAATGTTTCCGGGTGCCTGTCGTACTTAGGTAGCTCACATGGCCCGAGACACGGTGCATAGACCTTGACTCTAGTCTAAATTTTGCTAGGTACACTTGAGGTTTTGCGACCTATGAGGAGACAATTGGTTTGTGAGATGCAATAGCACACAAGCACAAAGTGAAGTCATCCAGAGGGTACTGTCCCATCCTGTCCCTTCCGGTTGACCTCGTCCGGTTCAAATTTGATTTATTAACACCTTCAGTGCGATATCACAAGCTTTTCATAACGTGTTCCAGTACCAAAGAACCAAAAGAATTCATGAGGAGATAGATAGTCGGTCGATTACGCCAGCGTCAATGGACCAGAGTGAGTCCCGGTCAAATGAGTTGATTGGTATACCATTCCCCACGATGGAATTAAAGGCAGAGGCTGCTCAAACAAATCATCGACTCAACTCAATGATTATGTAGGTTTTTATATATATCATTTTCAGTGTCAATGGAGATTATTGTACCAGGTACCCCTAGCTACCCCAACGCAGCTCTGCGCCTTGCTGTAGACATGGCGGTCTCAAATTGTATCCGTCCGTCTTCGCTTAATGTCTGTTCTCATAGATGCTGGTTAGGAATGACAAATCGTCACCAGTGATTCGGGAGTTAATTCAAGCGCCGACATGCGCCGATCCACATTGCGACTCGTGCTGCAGACGAGCAGCATCATCTCGGTATCGTACTGTTCTCCGATGCATATTGCAACGGCTTTGGGACCGTAAGTATAAAAGTCATCAGAGAATACAAATCGGACTCTGAAAAGTTAGCCAGCCAAACCCACAAGCTAAAAGATTATTGCACATCCATTATCGATCGTTGAACAGTATGCCTTCTATTAGCCTTGACTTTGACAATGACATCGACATCCGTTCTAGATTCACGGGGAAATCTCTTTTGAGCTACATTATCCTGCTCGTATGTCAATGGCACAACATACCCCATTTCAGAGACCATCTAACACACGTTGCAACTAGGTTGTTGGATATGTCGCCTCACGAGCGTTCTACAACGTCTTCTTGCACCCACTCCGCCGCTACCCAGGCCCGAAGCTGGCGGCTGCTAGCGACCTCTACTATGCCTGGATGATAACCAAGGGGCGACCGCACGAACATATCGCCGCCCTGCATGCGCGATATGGTCCGGTGGTTCGCATCACCCCGACCCAGCTCTCCTTCACCGACCCGTCCGCCTGGAGAGAAATATTGGGGCACCGCAAACAAGGCCAGGCAGAGCACCCCAAGGATCCAGTTTTCCATGCCCCTTTTAAGGGTAACATCATTGGCGCCGAGCGTGACGACCATCGCCGCTTCCGACGACTGTTATCGCATGGGTTTTCCGCACAGGCAATGATGAACCAGCAACCGCTCATCACGCAGTACGTCGACCTTTTGATCCAGCGGCTGCATGAGAACTGCCACGGGGGTCATCAAAAGCTGGAAATGACAAGCTGGTACAATTGGTGTACCTTCGACATCATCGCCGACCTCGCCTTTGGGGAGCCGTTCGGGTGCCTGCAGAACAGCGGCTACCACCCGTGGGTTTCCGCGATCTTTGGAGCTGTTAAGCAGAATGCGCTGATGGGGCTCATTGGGAGGTATTCATCACTTGCACCGTTGTTAAAGCTGTTGATCCCGCAGTCGGTGAAAAGAAAGGCGCAGCAGCACATGGACTTGACTGCCTTGAAGGTCGACAAGAGGCTTGCTTTGAGAACGCCGAGACCGGATTTCATTCAATCGATGACCATGAAAGGAGATTTGGTTAGTTGTTCCCGCCGTTAGTCTATCGCGTAACCCTTTCGACGTCTAACTACGTGCAGAGCATGAGCCGCGAGGAAATCTACGACAACGCAAGCCTCCTTATTGGAGCTGGATCCGAGACTACCGCGACTGCGCTGTCCGCTGCGACATATCTATTGGCGATGAACCCTGAAGTCCTGGCAAAGCTAGTTGCTGAGGTCCGCGAATCCTTCTCGTCAGAGAGCCAGATCGATTTTGTCAGCGTCCAGAAATTGGATTACATGCTGGCTGTGTTAGATGAGACTATGCGTTTGCATCCTCCGTCCCCCGTGGCAAACCTGCGGAAAGTGTGTGACGGCGGAGACGTCATATGCGACCAATTTGTTCCTCATGGAGTGAGTGCCCGGAAGCTGCAACACTGAAGAAATACTAAACGCGGTATCTGCAGACTAGTATCGGCATTTGGCAGTACGCCATCTACCGCGACGCGAACAACTTCACCCTCCCTGACTCGTTCATCCCGGAGCGGTGGCTCGGCGACCCGCGTTTTGCGAATGATAAGAAGGAAGCCATGCGTAAGTAATTGTCAACTGTTCTCTGACTCTAAAGCTTTTTCTGGGAAACTAAACTTGAAAACAGAACCATTCTCTTACGGACCCCGGAACTGCATTGGCAAAAAGTAAGAATCTCTGATCGAACTCCGAGCCACAAGTTGCCTCTTCCCTCTTGATCTCACGAGCTTGAAGAGTCTAAGCTGACTTTGTCTAGCCTGGCCTACGTCGAAATGCGGGTTATTTTAGCGAGGGTCTTGTGGAACTTTGATCTCAAAATTGCAGAGGACTCGGAACGGTGGCAAGAACAAGAGGAGGTTTACACGCTGTGGTTGAAGGGCGACCTAAATGTCTACCTGACTCCTAGAGAGAAGGCGTAAGGCACGGGGAAGTCACTCGATCGATATGACTTTTTGAAAGTATATCTGAGTTATCATTTATTCATGTCCGGAAGTATTGGTCAACAGAATACGGTGGAAGGTCCTACAATAGGTCGCAAGTTTGAATTCATTTAGACCAGGTCTTCTTAATCTCGCCACCCCGACAAGAATGATCATTTGCACCTGTTTTAGTGTTACTACCGGGAACTTAACGGAATGTCCTGGAGTTCTCGCTCCAGTTTGTTACCAAGCGTTGATCTTTTATTAGAAAATCGGTTTCTTACATCTCAAAGAAGACAAGTAATCATGAAGCTAGGCCAATGGCTGCATCTAAGAGACCTTGGAAGCGCAGAAGCGGAAGTACGTCATTTGAGTTTTGTGATGCATGCAGATTACTGATCGTGCATGCAGAATCCTCTCTGTATTGCAACCACCACGCCCTTCTTGTGTCCACGGCACTTCAATATTGTTTGTCATCGACTGATAGGGATGATTGTTTTCAAATCTGGTGGGTGAACCTTTTTACGAATTTCCTGGTATTAATTACTTTGCCACAATTGGCCAGTTCATAACAATATAAAGTCCGCTCACTCACCCATCTCCTTCGCTGAGTCCAAGACAACACCAATCATCAATAGGCCTAAGCATTCCAAGGAATAGACACAGCTCCTCAATCATCAACAACACCCTGACAGACAACCTACACCTCGCGCGGCCATGGCACTGAAATTCGCAACGTACCTCTGCCCTCCTATTCCAACGAATCTGCCATCTCCGGACACTTCGTCGCCCGACTCTGGACTCTGGCAACCACTGTCGTGCACCCTGGTCTACACGCCCTTATCTGCCATCATCATTGATTGCCCAACCACTATCGCAGCTACACGAGACCTAGCCGCGTGGATCAAGGGCACACTGCCTGCAGGTTGCACGTTGAACCTGTTCCTGACAACGCATGCACATGGCGACCACTTCTTCGGCTTCCCGATCCTGGAGGATCATTTCCCCGGAATTCAAGCTGTGGCCAGCCGCTACGTGATCGAGGGCGTCGTGGCTCAATATGCCCCGGATCTCTATGAGGGCTTGTGGAAGGTTGGCTTTCCTGGCCTTAATGACAGGCGGGTTGATTTCAAACCGCTGCCCGACTCCAATGAAATCGATCTGGGCGACGGAGCCGTCATAAAAGTCCATGATATTCAACATTCTGATACGCACCACTCTTCATACGTCCACGTACCCGCCCTCGACCTCGTTGTGGCGGGAGACGTTGCATACAACGGGGACTGCCATCAATACCTAGCTGAAGCGAACAACGCTGAGAGGCGAGCCAAGTGGATCGAGGCCATTTCTGAAATCATTTCCTTGGACCCGAAGACAGTCATTCCTGGACACTCGTTCCATGTCCGCTCTGAGCCAGATCCGGCTTGTGCCAGGGCTCTGCTGGAGAGCAACATCGCATACATCAGAGGCTTTGAGGAGGAGCTTCAGAAGGCCGCTGATTCTGAGGAATTGTTTCATTTGATGCAGAAGCGGTTCAAGAGGTGGAATCTGTGGATATTAAATCAGAGCTGCGAGGCTGCTTTCGGAGCGGATGCTTAGTATCACAACAAGGTCTAAGCTAGCTACAATAATTTCGCAGGACTGGCATTACATCAGTTCATAGACAAGCATACACAAAAGGAAACGCTTCAGAGCCCATCAAGTTCGTCAATCTTTCCTCGTGAACCTTCTTGTGAGCAGTATGGCAGCTGTCAGTAGGCTTCTTGATGCGCCACCAGAGCGTCAGTAAAGAGAGGGCATATGGCTAAAGCAACGTGGTGGTTTACGATGAAGACAGACAAAAGACAAGTGTGATTGTATTACACTACTTAGTTGTATCACTGTCATGGAGCGAAGGATCTCACATTTGGTATGGAAGTTATGAACCTCGACAGCAAGTACCTTTCTCAATCCAGCCACGGTCGAAGAACCTATTCAAGCACTATTATATCCTTAGCCTAAGGAGCACGAGACTCAAGATCTTCCGTGTGGATATGAAGTTCATTATCTATTGTATAATAATCAGGTTTACTTTTGTCATCATTCGTGAGTCCAATACGCCACCGATGCTCCATTGCCAGCCTTATGCAAGAAACATATTGAGAGATTTAGCTCCGCCTCCTCATCCGGCTGGTGACCCGCTGCTTCCACTGTTCCAAGGCAATTGTAGCAAACACAGTAACGCCCTTGTCCTTCTTCCAGTCCGAGTACCGCTGTGCCGTAGGCGAGCCACCGAGACGCACTCCTGCCGAAGCCGCCAGCCTCAACGGCCTCAGACCAGTACTTGCCTGTCTCGCCTGTGTGCTCCCGAAGATGTATCGTGGTGGTGCGAAGCTCCGTCGTGGCGCCGCTGCGCTCCGCACGGGAACCACGGCGATGGTATTATCGATTATTTGCTCCTTTCCCCACGAGGCGTATACTACCCACCGAACACCAGTCAGAACCACCGTTACCCCTAGTTGGAAGGCTGGAGGATAGCTCGAGTTGGGACTTACCTCTTCGCACCCTCGCGGCTCCAGCAAGGAGGCTTGCAACAAACTTGGCCCCAAACCTCGCACCGCCCCTCATGCACACGACGGCGATGCGTATCGCCGCATCGATGACGACACCCGACACGACATCGACAGTCAAGCCGACGACCACGGCGATCGCGCAAGCTATGACGGCCACAGCTGCCACGGCGGCAACAGCGCCGATCGCAGCGCCGATGGCAAAGTCCGTGAGGAGGACGCCAGCGCGGGAGGAGCTGGGCTTGTGCGTCAGGCCGTGGATGAGGTGCTCGCTCGCCCTGCGGCGCGCCCGGTAATATCGGCCCCAGCTCGGAATGAGGGCGTTGGCGTCGGTATCGGCGTCGGGGGGCTGCAGGAAGGGCGGGCCGAGGGTTCTGAGGCCCGGGGACTGCTGGATTGCGTCTAGGAACATTGCCGGGCTTCGTGGGATGGGAAGCGGAGTATTAGATCTTTGCCACTTTGTAGGGCTGCTGTTGTGCAGGCATCGAGGTGCCGGTTGATTTCATGAGTGCTTTGAGTCGAGAATATCAGGTCTGCGTCACTGTTGTGCCGCAACGCACATATTTCAACAGATGGACTTCACTGATTGTCCGGACTGTGGGGGCATGTGAGAGTTTTTTATTGTCCTCGGCGTGCGTTGGGTGACTGAGTTAGAGTTCTCCGTCCGTATCACCTGAAGAATTGCCGACGCTGTTCATGTGTTTCTCAGCGTAGATCTGTCTTCCCTTCCCCATCTCCTCAGTCTGAGAGCTGCCAGCAGATTTGGGACGAACAAACAGCACAGAGTCAGAGCGTTTCGTAAAGTTCCCCCTGTCGCAACGTCCACCCTGCAGACAAACTTTAATCTCGACGACTGTCGGATTTTCACACTTTTCGATTAGTATCTAGTTATAGAACAAGAGAACTAGAATTTGCGGGAGATTGGTACATGTAATTCAATTAGACTGCGTAGTTATGTACTGTACGTGGAGCTGGCTGGGATGTAACAGTTGGTTTCGGAAGAACATTTAGCCCCCTTACTTGGAGTGTCAGTAACAAACGCGGAGGAAAGGCTCCACATTGAGCCATTGCACTTATAACATTATTTGCCAGTTCCGTAGAAATTTCCGTGATTAATAGCATGTACTTAAAATGGAAATTGGAAACATGAATCCGCAGTACGTGAGGGTATGAAAGAAAGGACCGAGACTGCCGTAACCATACGAGACGTCTGAACTCGACGAGCATCCGAGATCCTCTCAGATGGGGTTAGAATCAAATCGTGATAAGAAGTAAAACCCTGTTGAGTACACCTCCTAACCCCACACCAATCGCCAGCGAGCAGGAACCAGACCAGACCAGACAAGACCAACTTAAGCCATGGTGAAGTCAATACAGCTCATGTAAGTCTGATCCGCCTCCCTACTATCCCACCACCACTGCACAGCGCACTTGCCAGCCTCGCCACACTGTGCCGCCACATCCGGCATCGTGATCTCAAAGTCGGTGTTGTTCTTGGCAACGCCCGTGCTTGTACTGGCATAGTTCTGGAACTCGATCATGGGGGTGCCGATTACAGTGTTTGTCCCCAGGTCGATGACGCTCACGTTACAGTCGCCCGTGTGGGGGGCCCGTATGTCCACCTTCATCTGGACCGTCTGCCCCGCCGTGAACGTCTGCACGTTGGCAGTGTTGTCTGCGAGCTGGTACCCCTTGCACATAAAGAACTGGCACGAGGTGGCGTTGAAATCCTTCTGGGAGGCGGCGTTCTGCTCGAGCTGCTGTTGGTTGCCGTAAGGGTCTCCCTTCTGGTTGTTGAATGGCTGCTCGCCGCAGGCTGCCTTAAAGGCGTCGCCGACTGGTCGGGCTGGAGGGGCCGTCACGATGCCGTGGCCTGCGGCGAGGCCGATGATGGCTGTGAGGGCTGCGACGGACTTCATTTGGATCAGAAAAGGTTTGTTTGAGAAGCGAAAGTATAGTTCGTGTAACCTGGGTTGAAGGAGGGTGAGAGGTCGGTGGACTTGGTCAAGTCGTGATAGTTAGCTTTGAGTAAATGAGTGTTGAGTGTATGGCAACAGAACTGGGACGAACGAGTAGTAATGTGATGGAAAACTGTCTCTCGTCTGGAAATCGGGACTGTTACATCGCGGGCGGCGGATTGGCGACGGAAGAGTCTTTATACTGTGGCGCTCAACAAGCAGTCCATCCCTTCTTCCAACATCCACTTTCCCTCTTGAGGGTTCTCTTTCGAGCCGGGCGAGGCAGATTGCGGAGGCATAGTCCACCGGAACGAGGTAAGTGGCCCGTGTGTTGCGATGAAAAGAAGAGACCACCAAGCTTCACCCCCGCTGCCAAATCAAATTTCAGACGATGGGCTTTTGCATAGACCGGCTGTCCGAATGTGGCTGTGAGGGATACTCCCCTCCTGTGTGAGTGGTGTTTTGCAAGCCGAGTTTCTTCCAGCCTTGGCAGAGGCGATCCGTCGTAAAGGGCAGCGACATCATGGAAGCTTATAGATCTGGCGCCTTGCGGGGCGTGAGGCTACAATGCTTGATGTGACGATCCAGTTCTTACGGACAGATCGATGTGGCGATCATAGGTTGCGAGAGGTCGATCACCGCATGGATAGTCATCGTCGACGCTTATTCCCTTGTGCAGCCGGCATAGACCCTGCCTCGTCCGCTCGGGAGCGTTGCGCGGCAGACAAGCTCCCACGATGAAACGCCAGGGGCGCGGTTTCATGTTGCGACCGCAGTCCCGATGACAGCAGTCACAGCACAATGTACCTCGCATACTGGTCCCAAAGGGGCTAATTCATGCCCGCGAAGGCAATAAGAGCTCTGGTATGTCGAGGGGTCAAGCGCGCCTCGCTGCGCTTCCGTCAGTGCGAGCGGCTGTGGCCCCAGCGCGGCGCGTGTTGTCCTATTGTCTTCCCCCAGCCGTGGTTCTGCCGACCATTATCTGGTCTGCTATGATGTTTTCAGCTTGATGTCGAGCATTGACATTACCTGCATATTGTCAGATTGACAGCAACATTTCATCTGCCTTTCGCGTGTTGTTTCGACTGCCTAGACCGAGTTGGGACTCAGCGGTGAAACTTCAGACTGATGAGAGGAACGAGATCAACCAGACTTTCAGCGCTCGGCAGATTAGGGAATTTCGACTGCTTAGGCGAGCACAAGATTTCAAGAGCTGAGTTATGACCACATGCAACCGACGGTATATGAGTTCTACGCAGGCCTCGGCAAGTCGCAAGACGTTGGATCAGTTGCCTGTTACAGTTTAGAAACATTCGAAAGGTATTCTCGTCAATATTTTGTGTGACATAGAATTGATATCAGGCATACGCCCATGGTACCCATAAGTGTCAAGAGGTTTAGATACGTGTGATAGCATGAGGAGTGCTTAAGAGTGCATTACGTATAAGCAATGAACAACGGGCGTGTTCCAGCAATCAGACTAGAGAATGAGAAGGAAACAGTAAAACTTCCGAGATAGTCTTCACAAACTGTTATCATGTCTATTTTCGAGGACCACAGCACTAGACGTCACAATTCCAAAGTCAATTACAGATCAAAAGTTAGGTCTGGCAGCAGATGCAGTACAATTCATTGCCAGGTTTTAAAACCGCCTACACCGGCTCCCGATAACACCCAAGCACGATCAAAGAACGTACATGCGTAAATACTCACACAGATCCAACCTCATGCCCCTTATCCTCTCTTGGCTCGATCTCTGAATGCTGCAGCAAGCTTTCTGAGCAAGCCTGGGCCCTTGTTGATGCGACAGCTACACGCACATCTAACACGGCGACACTGTTCACAGTCGAGCCACTTAAGTGACGTAACGGTTCCGCAGTAGCAACAAGTCCAGCCAGGCCCCACCATCTCCGCAGACTTCGCCTTGTTCTCACGGGACTCGGGCTTTGTTGCCATACTGGAAATGTGCCTGCGTCTTTCTTGAGGGTTTGGATCAGGCTAGGAAGTTGGATGGGATGAGGTGGCTTGTCGAGAAGTCCGAGACACCTTGATACTATGGTGGGAGTCTTGTGCGCTTATGAAGCTGTTGAGAAGCCCTGTTCAAAAAGCGTGGATCACAATAATGGCTTACATCACAAAGCGTTGTGAAATCGGCCTATTGTTCTCCGAACAAAGCCACGGGACAAAGCCGAACACGATGCTTGTGACTTGCTGGAGGTTATACTTTATCTCAATGAGAGCCCGGGAGTGCACTTCTCAATCTCGATACAATGGGCACAGCCCTTGCGTATATTCTTCCTCTATAGCCTCGATCCCGTTGAGGACAAAATCTCGAGACTTTCGGTTGTTGTCCCGCTCTGCTCAAGGCTTATTTTGCATGACGGCTCTTCGTACCTCGTGATATACGGAAGCTTGCAGATTTTTTCTTGTCGGTGTTATTGTAGCCTCTTTCCCCAAAGGTATTTTACGTGCCTGTGATCTTTGGACTCACTGCAACCCTTTTACGCCTCCCATTCTTATGCGCGCTGAGGGCTGATAGCTGGTCGAACTCCAGTACAGAGGGCCTATATAAGGGAGTACTACATTTGTCCTCTTGATTGCGGGTTTTTATTTGTATGGACTCTTCTTCATCCAATCAACCACAGGAAACCCTTGCATCAGCACAAGCAGCACAATCAGATTTATCACCAGTGAAAATATCATCCGGCACCATGGCTTTTTCGTCTATCTCGGGGTACTCCTTGCTCCGTGATCTCAACAGGGTCTATCCCAAGATCAAGGGCGGAGAGGGAAACTTCCTTGAGACCACTAACGGGCGTAAAGTATTCGATGCAGCCACTGGTGCAGCCGTGTCTTGTCTGGGGCACGGAAACAAGAGAGTCATCAAGGCAGTCTCTGAGCAGCTCAACACCGGAACTCCTTACCTTGCATCCTCGTTCCGGGCCAGCCAGGTTGTGGAGGGCTTGTGCCAAGAGCTCATTCGCGGCACTGATGGAAAAATGGCCAGGGTCTATCTGACGGGCTCTGGTTCTGAAGCGATGGAAGCCGCCATCAAGCTGTCTCGTCAATACTTTTACGAGAAAGACAAGGAAACCACACGGGTCAATTTCATTACCCGTGATAGATCCTACCACGGCAACACCCTGGGAGCTCTGGGCGTCTCGGGATTCCTCGCCCGTAGGGAGCCTTACACTCCGTTCCTTATGGAGAATGTCCACCACATTTCCCCTTGTTATCCCTATCGTCAACAACTGGAGGGCGAATCCGATTTCGCCTTCGCCACCCGGAAAGCAGCCGAACTCGAAACCAAATTTCAAGAGCTAGGCCCAGACACGGTGATCGCCTTCATCGCCGAGCCAGTTGTAGGCGCCGCCCTTGGCTGTGTCCCATGCGTCCCCGGCTATCTCCAAGCCATGCGGGATGTCTGCCACAGACACGGCGCCCTTTTTATACTCGACGAAGTCATGTGCGGCATGGGTCGAACTGGCACTTTGCACGCATGGCAGGCCGAGGGCGCGGTGCCTGATATTCAGATCAACGCCAAGGGACTCGGTGGAGGATATCAGCCCATCGCTTCCATGATGATCTCGGGAGAGGTTGTCAATGTCTTGAAAAAGGGAAGCGGGCAGTTCGTTCATGGCTTGACCTACCAGGGTATGCCAGTCCAAGCTGCTGCTGCCCTGGAGGTTCAGCGAATTATCCGAGAGGATAGATTGGTGGAAAATGTCTCCAAACGAGGAGCCTTTTTGGGGGAAACCCTCAAATACTACCTCGAACTTCACCCTCACGTTGGAGACATTCGAGGAAGGGGTCTCTTCTGGGGTATAGAGTTCGTGAAGGACAAAGCGACCAAGGAGCCCTTCGAATCCGCACTCGGGGTCGCCCAGAGAGTGGTCGACTTGGCCATCTCATCCCCGTTCGACATGACTGTCTACCCGGGCAGGGGTTGCGTGGATGGTGTTCGTGGAGACCACATTATCCTCGCACCGTCATATATCGTCACGGAGGAGGACATCGAACGTATTGTCGAAACCGTTTCTGATGTTATTGACGAGGTCTTTTTTGAGTTGAATCATTCCGGGCTCATAACCAATTAGGAGATATATTTGATTGGCTATGGTTACTTGGTCTTTAGACTCTTCTCTTGTCTAGGAGAGAGGGAACGTCGTTATAGAGCCCTGACTTCCGTCACGAAATAGGCAACAGGCACCTCACAACAACAAAAGAGACAAAAGCCTGAATGTCTCAGAGTGGGTTTCTAATTGTTGAAATACTCGGGGGATTTTGGAGCAGGGTTAGCTGGACTAATCTCTTCGCTTCTAAAAGCTAGTGCTTCTCTAGTTCATCAGGAAAATACACGGTGAAGGACACAAGAAGAGATTAAGGATAGTTTGAAATTCATTTTTTTTTATTTCTTTGGGAGTTTAGCCTTCTACTTAGTTTGTTGCTCGCAGTGAAAGATGGAGTGTGATTCAATTTTGGCAAATAAACAGTATGGATTTACATCTGAAGAAAGGGATATTGGTGACCAGCTTTCCCACGAAGGATAAACCTTGAGCGTGGACGCAAATGTGTCTCGAAGGAGCTTTCTGCTTCTCTGCTGTGCAACTGAAGCATGTTATAACAGCCCCCGGTAACATTCACCGGTAAGGCGAGATATTTGACATAATCCTCTACCTGAAAGCTGAACTTAACAGTCTTCGTACCTTTAGGTATAACTTTCGAGGAATCCAGCAGAATAATTAGTAAATGGCACTTCATATGAATCAGGATAAGTCAGAAGGCCCGGCACTTAAGATTGATGTCAATCCACACCTAGACAGACAAGAAGTAGCTGTGATGTAGGAGCAGCTGAAACCTCGAGTCAGCAGCTGTCCATTTGTTGAGGTCATCGGCCAGACAGATCCAGAAACTACATATCAGTTGATTTGCCGAGTTTGTGCTCTGACAGAAGGATTTGTAGATTCGGACAAAGTGTGTGTGTGTGTGTCCGATCCCTCTAGACTTCCCGGGATACTCAGTGTCCTAACATTCTGCCAGAGTGTCTCTGCCAAATCTTCGCTGGTTCCCAAGGACCCATCCAAGACGCCCTCGTTGCTTATTCCAGCCGACCAACGGCCGAGGGGGGGGGGGGAGGACACGACTGCCTGCCCACGCAGACCTCGAGGGTCCAACGATGTCCCGCTTACTCAAACTCCAGAAGCCAAGTCTTAGAAATCGGACGTATATCGAATACAAGACAATGTGTTCTTGCAGCTGAGTGTGGCAGTAAGTAGTCAGGGGTACAAAATGAGAAGGGCGTATGGTATGCACTATGTAGAAATCACAGCCTTTGGCCTCTACTGCAGTTAATTAGATTCTGGCCACATACGCCCCGGCCCACCTCGAGCACAAATGGTGCTCATCTTGTCAGCCCGAGTCGACCCTGCACACTCCGAGGAGGATGTTTGACTGGAACAAAGGAGCGCCCACTGGTGCCATACTGGCCAATAGAAACAGTGAACGCAAGACGGTGCGAAACAAAGGCGAGTAGGAAGCGTTGATTGTCGGTCACTCACGATGGAATCTGCCGCCCAGTGACTCAAGCACTTGTAGCTGTAGATTGTGGCCCAACCTGTAGACAGACTTCCTCACCTCTAAAGACCGGCCACGCAGGTACAGTGAACACTGACACATTAACGGTACGTAGAGGGGCCAGAAACTCGCCAACCGCCAGCCCCCACGATACGTTGAACGTGATAAAGAGTTGCGTGGCCGTCTGCACATCATCAATCCGTAGTCTCATAACACGTCGCAGATCACGGGCTCAAATCCTCCCACGGACTACCCCATTGAATCTCACCACCACCGCATGACGCCATTACGCACTGCAGGGCCAACTCTACGCCATGTATGCAGTACAACAGAAGACCAAGGAACTCACCCGCCAGCGACCCCCGCCAGCGGGCCAGAGATCGTCATTGGAGTAGTCCACCACTGTGCCGCAGGGCCACACGCGTTCTAAATCCGTCCTGGGGGAGGGGGGCTGACCATCCGCCCTGCGAGCTCCTAAGGCGGGAAAGCCCGCCCCGGGCTGATCGATACAAGAATCAACCATGTCTCGCATCTCCCCTTTCAACAGGCTATATTCAGCACCTTTTACTGTGTATGTCGGGGCTAAAGATGCAAATATCCGCCCTGCATACACCTTGCCTTTGCCCCGTGGCGGCTGGAGAAGACCGAGCCGCGATGAGACAATCAATTCTCACCCGCCTCTCCCTTTCCTTCCTCCTGTCAGCTGAGGCTGCACCCGCATCCTTAGCGCCGGCAGAGTGAAAAAGGACCTGCGGGGGATGTTGACACGACAGAAAAGTTGGCAAACAACAAAACCTCGTGATGCCCACCCGATGGGCTTGTTTCAAAATCACGGCGCCTGCAGTAGTGCGGACCTCTGCGTGGCAGTGGACGGACAGCTGGGGGTTTCGAAACGTGGTTCGGCAGGGAGAGGTCTGTGTTGTTGTTGCAATTTGTTGGTGAGCTACGCGCTAAGAACCGACCACTGGGCAGAGGGGGCCACGAGATTTGCACACCGTCCAAGCGCTCGACCGCGGGCACGGGATTCTTGTGTCCTTGCCGCTGTGCTCTCGACGTCATGGTAGGAGAAAAACGACTGCAAACCTTTCCCATGCCAATTTCAATGTCTGACTTTGAGAGGAAAATAAAATCTGACGTGAGAAAGAGTGTAGAGGTCTGACGAGAGAAACAGCGTAGAGGTCTGATGATAGGGGGGAGCGGGTTGGAGGTGTGCCACACCGCCGGGGCGAGAGACTTCATCTCGCCGGAGGGCGGCGGCGGTTCGCTGGACGAGTTATGTGCAGGCATGTGATAACACAAACACACACCGTCGCATGCCTGATGTCGCAGTTGATGAGCACTACCTACCTACCTCCCAAGGAGTAGCCACGAGTAGATAGCTGTACATCGAGCCCAACCGAGATTGTTGTGCCGTGCAGCGATTATGCCTCACCCGAGCCAAGGCAAGCCCAGCGTTTTGACAAGCTGTGATATTCGCCGAATTTCGGCAGGACTTGGCTTTTTCCACACCTGTCCCGATGGGGGCCCCAGGTGCTGGTCCTTCGGAGATAATTGGGTGCAGATCAGCTAGAAGACCAGGTCGAAAGAACGAAAACAGAGTGACCGGAGGGCCAGAAAGCAGGCGACGCATTGCAGATCGTCAACCACCGCCCAGTCTGGGCCAGAGTCCGGCCAGGCGCTCGGTTGCGACCCCATAGCCGATCCAGGGCAACCAACTGCCAACCAGGGCCTTGGGTGGGGGGGCTAGGAGAGAGTCCAGGAGGCACGGTGACATGGCGCGTGTGAGCTCTCTGATTGAGGATGCTTGTGGCCCTCGATGCGGTGCAGGATCGTCAGGAACGAGCAAAGGCTAAAATTTGAGGACGGGGATCCTGATTGGGGACTGATCTCGGCTAATGAATGTTGAATGCCGTACCAGAGAGCATACAGCTGGCAGGACCTTCAACCCAGCAGTGCAGCGACAACACAGGCGCATTGGGTTCTTGGTGCAAAGCATATCCGGCCGCGGTGGGTAGGGGGATAAAGGTGGGTTGGGTGGGCGAAAGTGCGTGCGTGCGCAAATGCTGTGTTTGGACACTGTCCTACCGTGTAGCTTGGTGCAAAAGCATGTGCAAAGAGCAGCCTGCCGGATACTGTAGTTGGACCGAGACAGAAGAAATGCCTCGTTCCCCAGCCTGCCAGTCTTTGCAATACCCGTCAGCCCGTCCAAGTCACCGCCTCGGGTTGCCACAATTACGCAACACGTGGAGGGCAAGCTGAGGAGGCGTGGAGATAGATTGCGATGGAAAAGCATGTTGTACGACACGGCGGGCGGGAACAGAGGAGACGTTAGACAAGCAGGCAGGGAACCCTTCTCGTCGGGTCGAGAATGAGCAGGGCTGGTGCTGGTCCTGGTGGGTGGGCATTCTTCGAGTTGGGAAACTTGACGCCACAGAGGCAGAGTTTGAGCAAGACGCATGCGGATGGAGAAGATGACGATGATGGCTGGCATTTACTATAATGCCATAGGGTGAGACAGATGGCCTGCGAGTAAGAATGACGGTGGTGAAGAAAAATCGAAAGCAGAAAAAAAAAGCCTCAACAGATTCTTCATGATGTGCCAAGGATGTGGTGCATGCCGCGTGGTGGCAAGACTGCCGACAGGTCCGGGTGTCCGGGCACGGTAGATGGACTGACTGACGTGCGCACAGGTGCATCGTGGAGGTGGTGATGCCTTCTGACTGCTGTGCGTAGTGTTGTGCTGCAGCAAGTAGACGAGTGACTGTGATCGATGACTGCGTGATATTGTCTTGCGTGCTAAAGAGCGTGCACACTGCAGACTCCAGGCCGACTGGGCTGAACGAGGTGAGTTGTTCCTGCAGCGGACCGAGCGAGTACCTACCTTAGCGCTTGCGCATACTCCGTAATCCATGCAGGTACAACAGCAAACCAAGTTTTTGTTCCCGACGGCCGTCCGTCCAGCCGTCCAACTGTCAAGCGGCACGCCCCCCCGCTGGCACCTTCCTTCACGACTCATGACTGGAGTCGTGATTGGTTGGCCGTCAGGACCAAACACCACCGTCTGCGTTCCAATCGTCAGCCGTTTCCATTCCAGTCGCTGGCCGTTTCCCTTTTGGCCACTGGTTGGATTTGTTCGCGTCGTGCCCGTGTCAGCGTTAGCACAAGCCCCAAGAACGCGATCTAGAATGGGCCTTGGATATGCACCAGAAGACTGCCCGAGTGCCCAGACAACTGATTACGGTGCAAAGTCCAGACATGGCAGCTAAGAACTTGGTGTCATCTCGACTACGGTGTTGTTCCATCCCACAGCCACGAGCCATCATCATCACCGCCCTTACTACTTACTGTTACTGCCTCACCGCCATGCCCTCCCGGGCTACACTAGATTAGGAGCTGCATCGAATCAGGTCACCAAGGGTACGCCGAAAAGGGGGATCTCATCTGGCGGGCCGGGTTATTCATCTTGTTCTGGCGTGTCCAAGGATTTCGATCCAAGAAAAACTGGCGAGGAGGAGGCACTGGAAGCTACCGCACAATCAGCCCTTGGTCATCGGTGGGGGCAATCGAGCCTGTGGGGAATTATTATGGAGAAAGTGAGCATGAAAGAACAGGCGAGCCAGTTGGCCTAAGCACTTGGGCATGGCAGGAAAGTGGGCTTCGACTGCTGACGGTACGCGCATCAAGGAAGCCCACGATGGGGCCGGGGAACTGGGCCCGCCAACGGTCAGGACGGGTGCACAGTTCAGGTGGTGAGCTGTGGGCCATGTCGGCTGCCGGTGTCCACGTCGTCGTCGTCGTGGCCGTCATTCTACGGCGGGTTCTGGTGTTAGTGTAAGTCTGCACTACCAGTATGTACTGTATTTCGCACAACCACGGCAGATACTGGCAGATGCTCCTCCTGCCCTAGGGCACACACAGAATGAATGAGTGGTTCTTTGTCCTTGAAGTTATTAGTTATTATTGGAAGGTGAAGTGTCACACAGCAGCCAACGCAACGTGTGACAGAAGTGCAGAGAGCTGTGCCTTGGGCGAGCAGCAATCCTATTGTGACAGTTTTGAACCCCGGTAGGATACAGTACCTTTGTACCTTGGCCTGCCAGCAACCTGAACGGCTGAACGGACAATGAAAAGGACGACGAAAAGGACGACGAAAAGGAACGGTCGCCGGTCGGGCCTTCTTGGGATGAACCTGAGTGCCCTGATTGGGCAGATGGGGGAGCCCCGCTAGGCCAGGTTGGATGATGCTAAGCCTCGCTATTTCCCCGGCCCGTCTGATCGTTACCTGTTCCTGCCGGTTCCTGATGAAAGATTGAATTGGCCCTGGCCAGGGAAGGAACCGTGACCAGGCTTCTGGCGCAAGGGATCCCTGCCGCCTTCCCCTTGCTCCATCGTGTCCACCCCTGGCCAGAACCAGTGACGCCCTGCACCTGCAGGTTTCTGTGCCTTGGTGCAATTTCCCTCTTCCCTCTCAAGTCCTTCGAATCTCTAGCGATGGCCCTTGGGGCCCCTTACCAAACCATGGCCCACGCTGGCCCGCGCAATCTGCCCCGTCCCCACCCCTCGGCCGGCTCGTGGCCTCTCGTTTTGTCCTCTTCTCCGCCCCCGTCCTTGTGTGCGCTTGTGCTGCTTGTCTTCCCCTGCAGGGCCCAGGCACAGTCAGTTCATTCATCTTGACTTCATCTCGCCCGTCCCTTCGTCCAAGGTCTCCCCCTCCTTCCTTCTTCTCCCTCCACCCACCCCACGCTCCTTTGCAAGCAAGTCAACAAAGACCAAAGCCCTCGCTTTTGATCTCTGCCCTTCCCGCTGGTGCCCGGTCACTCACACTCTCTCCCTTCGTGTTCCACATTGCAAGACAATCTCGTCGACACGAAACCCACATTCTTTTGAATAAACCCAACGACACTCATTCGCACCAACGAAAGCAGATCAGATCAGAGCCCAAGGCAACGACTTGATCCATCCACATCAAACAACAGTAAATCAATCAATTCTAAACTAGACAAAGAATCATCATTCGCAATGGCTCGTCTCGCTGCATCTCTCCTTCTGCTCGGCGCCATCGGTGCCTCTGCCCACCCTTCCGGCCACGCCCGCTTCCACAACAAGCAGCGCTCCCAGAACCAGGAGCGTGCCATCGGCGACACCATCGACGCCGTCATCGACGGTGTTGCTGTCTCTTGGATCCAGACCGAGAACTACAGCCCCCAGGCCACCCCCGCCATCGTCGCTGACAAGCCCGCCGCTGCCGTCGCTGACCTGAAGGCCGCCGTCGCCGCCCCCGCTGCTTCGTCCGCCTCGCCCACCCCCACCCCCGTCTCCTCCTCGGCTCCCAAGGCCACCTCGGACTCCTCCTCCACCTCCACCGGCGAGGGCATCACCGAGTTCACCACCTTCACCGACCTGTGCAGCGCCGCCAAGAAGCGCGCCACCCTCGACCAGATCAAGTACGCCGGCAACGTCGGCTCCAGCACCGACTACGGCTGCAACAAGGTCCTGCTGGCCAACTCCGACCTCGCCTCCGACTACAACAACACTGCCAAGTTCTTCGGCGCCACCGAGGACCTGTACTGCCTGGTCTGGAACAAGATTGGTGAGGACGGTGGCATCAACGGCTTCTTCGGTGCCGACGCCACCACCTTCAAGCTGCCTGCCGGCTCCGAGCAGTACGTCGCCTTCGACAAGAACTCCCAGGGTGGCGGCGCCTGCTTCAAGGGCGCCAGCGAGGACGACGTCGAGAAGACCGTCTACGGCGCCATTGCCGGCACCTGGGCCGAGTGGGACTTCGAGAACGACAGCAACCAGGGCTGGTCCGGCTACGATGCTTCTGCCATCGTCGCCCAGGCTGCCGGCCTCGCCGTCTCCGGCATGGAGATCTGCGCCGAGAACGCCCCCGACGCCCTCTGCTCCACCATCACCTCGGGTGGCGCCAGCTTCGTCAACGCCTACCGCGCTGTTGATGCTGATGCTGATGGCATCGGTGGCCAGGTCTCCGGCCCCATGAAGATCGCCATCGACCTCAGCGGATTCTAAGGGACGCCTCCCCGTCGCTCGCACTTGGTTGGCTATCTACCTAGGTAGCCGGTCAATATTTTGGCATACTTTCTTCAACCCCGACGGCTGGTGGTTTGTCTTCTATCGAGCCATGTATGACGAGATACGCAGCGGGTCACCGGTCTGATTTGGGAAATGCTCTTGGGTGGGACCTGGATCTGAGAAAGGATAGCTCTTTGTGAGATTTCTCACACTATATTTCCGTGTCCAATACCACCCCCATATTCCTATGATACCACCAATCAAGCGCCGCGTCGCGTCATAGCGCGCCCTTGGGAAATCGTCCATTATCTTCTTTTTTCGTGTGTTTGGATGGCAAGGGACAAAGGGCTTGATCCTCGGGCCAGCAGCGCGCGCAAAGGGGTCCCGCGGACTTGTTGTTTCTCGATACAAACTTGCTTGGTTTTTATTGTTTAAGGCGTACAAATCCATATATACATCGGCTGGCTGGGTTGTTCTCCTTCCTTCCTGACTACCATTTGAAGGAAAGGAGGCAAAGGCAGAGCAGGAGATTTATTCTTGATAGTGTTTATTTTTGATGAGAGTCATTTGAAGAATCTGTGTTCCTGTCTTGTGCGTGTGACCTTTGATGTTGACCTGAGATGTGTCTATCAGTGACATGTGATATGAGGTGCTGTGGTTTAAGGTTGACGTCTTAACTGTTTGCTTGTCACAAGTTCATCCCATTCTCTGTGCGCATGCATGTTTCGTCTGATGGGCCATGGCATGGCCCCGCCCCGGTTTACAAGCTTTCAATGTTCGCCCGCCGACTGCTGTGCGACTAGCAGACACCCGACAACCACCCGTCCAACAACACAATGTCGCGCGCGTGTGTGTATGTGTCTGTAGATCACAGAGTCTGGGCTCTGCCGCGCGGGATGGGATGATCTGCATCGTTTATTTTTGTCCGCGGGTTACCTATTGCTGATCGCGGTGCTATTTCTGGTTTGCATAGCAACGTTGGCGGGTCGGATGGGGTTGGGGGTTGGGGGTTGGGGCCTGCATTCCAGGGGGGGGGGAGCGGTTTTGGCTTGCGGTGCTGCATGCGGTTGTTTACTTAGGTATTGTCGGTATTGCCTGTTATGGTATGCCTTTCGATGTGGTTGATCTGCATTTGTGATCGTCGGTTCTGCTCTGTTCTTAGAATATGCTGATCTTTCTATTTTGTTTTGATATGTGGTTTCACTTCAGTTGGGGCCTCTTCGCTCTCGGTCCCGCTGCCCCTCCATACATGCCTACGTGAAAGTGGCTCTTATACTGTACACTACTTGATCAGTGCGTATACTATTTGCCAGGCCTTGTGGGGTGGGTGTGTGGAGGATCATCATCCACTTGCTGCTGTGGACGCGTGGCAGTTCAAATGGAGATGGGCATTGTCGCGGGACCTTCGTCTATCGAGCGACCGTTGCGGATCGACATGTGGGACGGGAGAACGAACTGCTGGGTCTTGTGGGCGGGGTGGAATCGGTAAGGAGGCTGAATGATGGGCGCCCGTCAAGGCTATGTGGATGTTGGTAAATCTCTTTGAGGGTCCATATCTCGCCGATCACCTAGTTACAAGCGAGCCTTTGGTCGGTCGATCCTCCCCGGCGCCAAGACCTCTGGAGTTGGGCTGGTGCGGCCAGGCTCTTGATATTCCTCTTTTTCTGGATGCTGTGGGGGTTTGATCTTCATGGATTTATTTATCTAAAGGTGTGTATGAGAAGCTTGTAGCTAATTGGGGTATGTAGGAGACGATGGGTTCCTAGCTGGTGATGTCTGCCTTTGTGGGTCAGAGGGGGCGGCTGAGGTCATCATCATCACCAGGCCTGTGGTCTAAGTCGCCTTGGATATCCAATGCCATTAACGGAACAACTGAAGAGAAAATCCCATGGAATTCAGTTCCCGCCAGTAGTATACATTATGAAACCGCCTGAGTTTGCAGTCTGTAGCAGCTCTAGACTGAGATCACATTTCAAACTCTGGCAGTGCAACGCACAACCTTGAGGATGGCGGAGAATAGTCTGCCAACTACGATGGATCAATGACCCTAACAGAATGTAGAACGTATTGAATAAGCCCACCAGGAACTTGTATATCAATCAAGAGTTGGCACGACAGAAGTCATGAAGACTGCGCTGGACACTCATGACTTCAATGCTATGCAAACTCAGTAAACATCCCCGGAAAGTTGGATGAGTGAGAAAAGGGGTAGTTTCAGTACCCTGGGAGATAGCTTCATAACAAGACAGTCTGAAACTGCACGAAGTAAACCATACTAGTAAAGGAGGAGCCCCAGAGAATAAAGAAATTAAAGATTTGCTGTGCAGGTCCATCCACCTGCGCAGTCTGCCTCGCCAATTACAAGAGGACAGGTGAACAAATTAACTTCTCAGCCCGAATATACAACACGGCGCCCTCTGAGATCACACAGATGAACTGTCTGTCCCCCGTGGAAGATATCTGCTCCTACAACCTTTGGGGCGGAGACATGACAAGTGTCAACGGCCTCAGAGAGTTGGTCAGGTGGTCGAGCTAAGCGGTGGCACTTGTTCACACAGACTTGTGCTGTATCCGTAGGTATTGATCAAACACCGTTCAAGTGGCGTTGTCAAGATGGATGTGATAACATGCAGGTTGAAGAAAAGAAAGTCTCTTAGTCGACCCATTCAGCGAGCTCAATTGACATTGTATTATTATCAATAGACCACCTTTCTTATAGAGAACAGCCCGAAACTCGACAAAGGCTCAACAGCAAGAGGGCTGATGAGATGCACTAGGCGGCACGGTCTAAGAAGAACCAGGAAGATTTCGAGAAAGACTGTCTTCAATCCCTTCGGACCTTAACACTTGATCATGATGCGAGTAGCAGTAGTATGGTTCTCTAGATGAATGGGAGGATCGGCACCGAAGGCCGACCAATGGCTCATGAAGCAACGTATTGTGACATCGGGTATGTGTCTGGGTCACAGTACTATGTAAGTATTTCATAGCCAGTCCGATGAAAACAGTGTTTCCAATTATGTTGGACCCGCGTCCAATTTTGTGACGATATCTTCCCTCATCTGAACCCCCCGCTATTCCGCCAAGCCAACCACCTGCAGCGGTGTTTGTTGTTGCCTAAGCAGTCACAAAAGCAAGTTGGGAGCCATGTTTGGCAGTCCTCTGGCTGTCATGTGAGCGACAGGCGCTGCGGCACAGGCACCCCCGCCACTTCAACAACCACATTGCATTCTCCCTTATCAAGGATCAAATACCTCACTCATCGTCACGTCTCACCAAAGCCAAGGGATATGTGACACTCTGGAAGACGCATCGCCAATGCCTCGGTGCCCTGGCGTCGAGGGCGTTCAAGTTGCACTCGACACGTTGCGGCGACAGGACGGTTTGCAAGCTCAGCTACACTCCCTTGGGGCCAAGCTGCGAGCCACTGGAGGCTCAATGTCTATCAAGCTTCCCATGACTTCTTCCGCTCGTATGCTCGGAAGTCCGACAAGCCGCCGGCGACTACCCAAGAACTTGAAGATCTCCCGTTACCTCATGAATTTGATTACTTTCTGTCACCTGATGACACAGATAGTGCAACCCCAGAAAAAACCCACAATTCAGGCGTGGCGCATCATCCAGGAGGGGATCTTAGAACCTCGGCGCCGTGGCATAAGTTCGTGGAACGGCGATTAGACAAGCCACGAGAGGACCCCGAGGTTCCGTTTAATCTGAGTGCACCCACCCATGAGACTTTATTCCGGAGCCATTCAGAGGGAATTCACCGCCTGTCGGGATATTCGTCCGACTCTGAAAGTATCAAAAGCTATTTTGAGCAGGACGACACAAAACCGTTTCGCCGTCCAATGAAACTTTCCAAGCTATATCTGAGAGACATATGCCAATGTAGCAGATGCGTTTGCCCTTCCACCGGTCAAAAGACCATTGCGACCTGCGACATCTTTCCCATCCCTCGGGTGCGCGACCCCGAAACGGAGAACATACGGCTTTCGGCTGATGGCGGTCTTAAAATAACCTGGAAGGGTGATTTCTTGACCGGTGAGACCCACACCTCGGTATATCCACAGGAATTTCTAAATCGCCTGGCTCAGCGCAATGGTGGAGCATTCGCCAAAGCTCAACCTGAGGTTGTAATGTGGGACGCCGCGAGTTTCCGGGATGACATGAAGTCAAGGGACATCACCTTCCATGACTGGATGGAAGGGGGCCCGGAATTTGCGCAGGCTGTTTTGAACCTCCATGAATATGGCCTGGTGTTCATGAGAGGCGTGCCAAAATCCCAACATTGCGTGCAAACGATTGCAGAAAAAAATAGGCAATCTGCAGTCTACCATTCACGGGCGTACATGGGATATTGTCTCTTCACCCGAAGCGGAGAGTTCGGCGCGTTCCAACGAATATCTACGTCTTCACCAGGACCTACTTTACTGGAAAGACCAACCCCAGGTACAGTTCCTTCACTGCCTCGAGAACGACTGTCACGGAGGCGGGGAGTTCTTGTTCACGGATGGGTTTCATGCAGCCTCAGAACTCAGACATGAAGACCGCTATAGCCACTCAGTGTTAAGCACACGGCTGGTCACTTTTCTGTATCAGAGAGACGGGCAATACCTTTCCCAGCGTCGCCGAGTCATACAATCGGGTAAGCACGGCGAGCCTCAGTCGATATCCTGGTCACCTGCGTTCCAAGGCCCATTTCGCATCAGCGAGCACCTTGAGCCCCTCAGCAACACCTGGCATTCATAAGTACAGCGGTTGAGGCAGACGCAGGTGAAAGGCCTTGACGGGGCGCTTCATGTCTGGGGAAAGGCCGCAAGAATGTTCCAGCAGAAGCTGGGGACGCCGAAGAACGTGTTAGCTCACCGGCTACGGCCCGGCGAATGCGTAATATTCGATAGCAAACGAGTCTTGCATGGGAGGACAGGTCTCGAGGGGTCGGACTGGCGCATGCACCTGTGCGGTGCTTATGTGGACGGACAGACACTGCGTAGTGCCTTGGTGAACCTCATTGAGACAGGTCTACTGAAGCAATACCCCGGTGGGGTAGTATATGGACCATCGGACATTATTCGCCTCAAGAGGATGATTGGCCAGCCTCCGGTCTGAACCACCTCTATCTGAATGTGTGAGTAGCGTTATTTACCGCTATCATGTGTGTTGAACCTCTTTCAATTTTATTGCAACGAGGCTGGCGTTTTTTCCTGTCTTCTTTAACGATTTAATTGTTCGATCCAAATTTCAATTGACACCCTCCTCGGCGTCCTTGTCACTATGGCCATCTCTGCGATGATCAACCCACTTAATCATTTCCAACGCATCTCTGACTGTTATGCGGTCTTTAGGCTCATATCGAAGCAAAGCCAGCATCGGGCGAAGAAGAGACTTCAAGGCCTCACAATCGTATTCGGTGTACTCATCCGGGCCATAATCTGGATCATCCTTGGTGACTTCAGAAAAGATTTCTTGACGTCGAGGCTCGAAGGTGTTTTGAATTAGCTCTGAGTCGCCTAGACGGTCAACTGTACCCGAAAATCACTTAGTATTGCTCTTCTTGCATTGGCGGATCCGCTCTTGCTTACCATCTTCTTCAGAATTTTCGCTTTCCTTCCGTATCTCGGCAAATTTCGGTAGCCAGGCTTCAGGCAAAGGGCCGAGCTTTCTGATCATCCGGACAAGGTACCAATAGATGTCTGAATTGTAGACCCAAAAGGGACTTTGCTGGTAGAACAGCCTGAATATCACGCAGCCGATCCTCCATATATCATGGTTGTTGTCGAGCTTGCCAATGAAAAATGTCTCGGGTGATCGTAGGTCGATTGGTTGCGCCAACGACTCTGCAGCTACGGTCTCGCCGACTGGAAAGGCAGAACCCCAGTCGACGAGGCGGATATCCTCCACCGTTTCGTCTTCCCAGAGTTCCCACTTTGCTGTCTGCACCAATTGCTTGGGCAGATGGGGCGACGGCAGGGGCTTGTCGGGCCAGGGCTTAGCCACGTAAAGGCCACTGAGTAGGTCCAGCAGGTCGTCATCCTCAGCTGCCAGCAATGACTTGCACGTAAAGACGACATTGCCAGCTGATATGTCTAGATATTTCACGTTAATCGAATTGTTCAAAGGTTAAAATGGCACAGAGATCAACTTACCCCCATGTGCCAAGCCAGCCTGATGGATAAAGTCCACCGCGTGAAGTAATTGCCTTGAAGCGCGCATGACGGTTTCGGGGCGTAAAGTTTGCCCAAGCAACGCATATAATGAGCACACACTACCAATTGATGGGCCGAGTAGCTCTGTGACGAGACAGTTGTGACGCCCGTTGGGGCCTTCATGACTGAAGGTGTCCAGGAGCTGCACATATGTTCTAGGCTCCTCTTGCGGGCATTGAAGATAATGGTCCTCAAGCTTTCTCAGCCTGAGGACTTCAGGATCTGCGTCGATACCCATTTCCGAGGCGGAGCTGCTCTTGATCTTGATGGAGACGTAACGGTGGGCAGACTCGCGGTTTTGCTCGTCCGAGGCAAGCCAGACTGTCGAGAAACCACCGTATCCGAGCTTGTGCCGCACAATGTAGCGACCATCATTGATTGCATCCCCCAAGACGACGGGATGGAAACCACCTGTAATATAACGCTCGAGAGGTTCGTGTGGGTGGATTTGACCTGTCCCATCGTCGTACAGTGTCCAATTGACCGCTGTCGAGGTTGAGTCCGGGTTGTTGGAGATCACTGTGGGTCCAGTGCCTCTGGTTTGTGATGCTTGAAGTCGCAGCAATGATACGTTGGGCAGATAGTCTCCGAAGTCGTGATGCGACAACTTTGCATGGTCCCGAGGCATCTTATCCACCCACATAGTGGGTCGTTAAGCGAGAGCTGTCCATGTTGGTTGCGTCTAGCAGCGGGGTTCTCCTGCAGGCTGATCAAAAATAGCTAGAGACTCGAGAAGCTTCAGCCTCACGGGTCCTGCAACAGCACTGGGAGGTCACGTTGGCTGCAGTTGTAACCCGTAGAACATTGTGGCCGAGGAACTGCTAGGTAATCGGCCCGTTTTCAACATTTGAAGGGGGGGGGGGTGATGGTAGATGGAAGAACTCGTCTTTGTGGCCTCGCTTGACTCTGACTCCTTCAGTTTCTGATGTTCCAAGATCTAATAAAGGTAAGACAATCGGCACCTCCTGGTCTGACATTGCAGTCTCCAATGCGTCCGGGTACAATGGTCATCAGTCCTTCTGCTTGCTTAAAGTAGATTGATGTCCTCGGCTATGAATCACCTTATTGCGTATAGATCCTTGGCTTTTATGTTTTTTTTTGGGGGGGGGGGGGGGTGACATAACCAAAATATGACCGGGAGTTGGTCACGACACACCCTCGGCATTAACACACAATTAATAACGATCTACAAGAACATTCTGGACGTAACAAGCTTTTTGATCTGGGAGGTGGCTGCAGTTTCGATCTCAGGATTGAGAGGAAGGCTACTAAATGCACTGTCAGCTTACATTCAGCAGTGGTATGAGTTAAATTCGAAAAGCAAAATCCGGGTTTCAGCTCTCACTCATGGTCAAGTCTATATCATCATCGTTGGGAAAGGCAGACAGTATTTATATTGCTGAGTCCTCTCCGATCTTGGCATCAGTTCTGTATTCGTCACTGGGACTAGATTGTCTACAATTTCAAATTCATACTTGTTCCACACGAGCTTGTCAAATGGTAAGCTTACAATACCAAGAGTGGCGAGCGACTTTTAGGTGCGTTACCCGGTAGGTAGGCGCTTGAAGAAGAATGCACCTGGAACTGGCTGCGTAAGCGACCACTACGTAAGAATACCACTAAATATAGGAAAAGTCAAGCGCCAAATCACGACGAAGTATTTTTCGGGTGAGGGAATGTGGTGAAGTGAATATGCCGGCTACGTCAGAAATCCTTTCGATCCTTCTCTTGCTGTTTTGACCCAGGTACTCGGTACAGACGCAACCCCGATTCTGTTGTAGACTGGGATTCCAGAGATCTGTCTTGATGTGTCGGCAGATACCAGCAATACGGCGAGACTTGTCTCGCTGTTATCTTGACGACCTGCCAAAGTCTCCACGAGCCTTCCGAGCACCACACATTTAGGTGGCTTCCGAGGGCTCGCCCCATCGGTCACATCGAAGATGATTCGAGCCGCCTGAACCGTCAAGGAAGAAGAGAGCTCCAGGTCTTTGACAAGCACAGTCATCACCATGGTCTCCGGAGGATCATTACTGCTGTACCATCTCTTCGGCCCACTAACTGTCCACGGCGGTTGTAAATCGCGCTCGAAGCTAGCCCAGTCCATCTTGCGGAAGGGTAGATCCAGGTATTCGATCTGTCCCTCATATGCCATCCATGACCACGTCGGTGGCGCGGCTCCGTCGAAGCTGATCTTCTTCATCGAGGAGTAGTCAGAAGCCCGGTGCCAGAGCATGCTTCGCCGGAGAATTCCGAGATTCTTCTCATCGTGCAGGGCTCCGAAGCCGCCGGTGAAACCGAAGCTCTCGACGAGTCGTTTCTCAAGTCCAGATATTGCAAAAGGGCGGTCGGTCTGCTTAGTGAGAGCAAGGCGGGAGTATTTCATGCACAAATCCTGATGCAATAGGATTTTACCGCCGCGGGAAGACTCCATGGCGACCTTCGGAAAATTTGGATCGCCTAGAAAAGACGCGAGCGTGCTGCGCATAATAATATTAGAGCCGACTTTTCAAGACTGATGGACTTCACCGGAATTGTTGGATATTTTGAACTCACTTGTGCATTCGTGTCATAGTTTCAGCTTGTACACCTTTACCACATTCGAAATACGTCTGTGTGTCGGTGAAATAGATGGTTCTTCGTGCCAGTGCTCTCTCTTGCAATACCCAACCACGACTATTGAGATTGCTCTCCAGAACATCCCGATTGAAGTCATCGATGAACTCAGACACGAATACTGGCGGCTTTTTCCCTTCCTGGATCAAGATACTCTGTCTTTGAGAGCGTTCCTTGAGGAAGCCGTCACCCTGGCCTATAGACGAGCTTGCAGCCAAGACACAGTATGCATTGCTGAAGACATCCTCCATACGGGTGGACTCGTAATTGAAGTTGCCGCCTTTGCCTTGTATGATGCATATGGAATCGATCCACAGGTATTCCAAGCCCAGGTCTCTGGTAATTGTGACGGCATGCTGAAATGTCAGGGGCAGACTATCGAAAGCCATACCCAAGGTGTGGCGTGCGATGTTGGAGCGAAGAGTACGGAAATGCGGAGGTTCACCCCATGGATGTGATAGGGCAACATAAGTCATGCTGTCCGTAGATTTTGTGTCGCATAATCTGAGATTGGGTCTGTCCCGACTTCCCACATGAATCAGTCTGGTTGGAAGCAATTTGGTGGATTTCTTTCCACAGATATCGTGGTTCAAGTCGCAGTCCGTCAGCCATTGTTGGAGAATCTTGATGTGTGCGGGTTCTCCAGGCCGTGGAAGTTGAGGAAGACCTCCTTGAAGACGGCCTCCGGGACTTTCAACTTCCTTGGCGAGAGCTAGAGATCTGGTGAGCAATCAGGCATGGATTTGTGAGATAGTTAGAACACACTGGGACCTTGATTGAGTGTCAAGATGGGTGGGTACCCTTCGTTGAGCCTCAGATGCGATCCGCTTTTGTCAAAGTAAGCCTTGTGGCTATGGCCTTGACTGGCTGCCTTGTATTTGCTCCATAGCATGCTACAGAAGTCGCAGTCTCTTGACCGAGCCTTTAATTCTCTTGTATCATCGTGAATCTTGAAGTCGTCCTGCCAGAGATCCAATTTCGTGCAGCGTTGACATAGATCGGCGGGCACATATGGTCTGAGAACGGCCTCAGACCACACCTTTTGATGAATGAAGAGGCTGTATACACGGGAATTGTCGATGGAGAACTCCCAAGTGTTGTGAAGCTGTGGTATAATATTTTAGTTCAATGACTCATGTACAATATTACGAGCAAGACTCACAGGCTGCAATGTTCTTCTGTTAGTGGCTAGGTCGACGTAATTTCATCTGTCGTGGTAAAAACTGTTGACTCACCTCCTAGACATCGTCGCTTAGCTCGTGAGCTATTCTCAGATTATCCAGAACGCTTACATGCTATCAATGGCTTCAGTAACCTGTGATGAGTTGTTTCAGTGACGGGTCTAGGGTGGGTACGTACTGTCTTATTGCTTGTGAGAAAGCGTCATGCAGTAGTTTGATTCAAGGAGTGCTGGATTATTTGCTCACATACTGAAGCACACGTCAGCTTCAGCAATGGTTTCTCACAATGTGGGCAAGATCTTATATACGTACGGTTTGCAACTGTTGAAGATGCGTTTTCTCATGATTAGCAATGCCTTTCTCGTATACGCAAGTCTCCTTCGGGAGCTCTGCAGCTCGCTATTGGATGCTGCCGCCTTTACCACTTCGCTGATAATAGAGAGAAGAAGGAAAAAGGATGGTCTGTTATTGAGGATCTTCAACATGGTGGAACCTCACCTGCAATTTTGGCTCCTCTGGCGTTGTAGGATGAGATGTCTCTGGCATGATTGATGGGCCCGAAAATTCGCTTCTTTTCCTCCCTGTGAACCAGTAAGCCTTTTCGCGCTTACCCTTATGACAGATTTCCTCCAGTTCAGTGCATAAAGCCTCAGCCTTGGCTCGTTTCGGCCCGCTGATTGGAGCAGAAACTGGGCCTCCAGACGCAAACCCAGAAGGCCTATTGGCTGGCAGATTGACAACCAGAAGTCTGTCTTTCACGACCCTCAACAGGTCTTTGATGGCTGTTGGGTGTTGGCACTCGTGGTCATCCTGAATGTGTGAAATATAATCCAGAACAATTCCTCGTAGCTGTGCCTCCTTCTTGTTTGTGCCCGGAACGAACTCCCAGTAGGGAAATTTCTGTCCCGTCTCACCATTCAAACTTTTGATGAAGTTGATCAAGGCATCTGGCCCGTACAGCAGCCAGACAAGCAGCTCCAAGATTATGCAACCCATAGACCAACAATCGTACTGACGAGAACGCCCTTCATTGGGCAAGGTCCAAACCTCGGGAGGCTCATAGGATGGTGTCGCGTTGAGAGTACTGGTGGGGCCTCGCTCATACGTTGCCGCAACATGATGCTTTGCTAGCCCCATATCAGCAATCTTCCACACACCAACTTCTGTGTTGTCCTTAAATATCAGAATGTTTTCCGGCTTCAAGTCGCCATGTCGGTAGGATTCGTCGTTCTGAGCTGGGACGCCAAGAAGCCCGGGCTGGGCTGACGATCCGTCTTTTCGATAGTTGTGTAGCGCCGACAAAGCATCAGACAAGCCTCGAAGTTGCTGTGTGATCTCTTCGACTAGTCTTTCCGTCCAATTCGGCCGTGGGTCTCCCTTGTATAGGTCTCGCAGGCTCCCTCCGTCTGCCCACTGAAACATGAAATAGTGGCGCGGCCCTTTCGTGAAAGTGCTCTTGACCGTGACGATGTGTTCATGCTTCAGACCACTTGTGTCCTCAAGCGCCTGGGCCTCGGCTTGCCACTCCTTGAAGACTTTCTGGGCCTTTTCCTTATTGTCGCCAAGTTCCCCGGTGGCTGCCGATGCCTTCAGTTCCTTGATGGCAGCATTCGCCAAACTTCCATCAGGCTGTGGATTCTTAGTAACACCGTCATCTCAAATTTTCAGTACAAGGCCTCACCTTTCTCATTGGGTCTTCTTGATGTGATTCGAGAATAGTGACTTGGTAGACATCCCCAAACGTGCCCTCCTTTCTCACATTGTCGACGTATGTAAATGGTAAGATGTGCTCCGGTCTCAATTTGATCCTCCTGAAAGCGCTTGGAAATTCCGGAACTAAGACCGTCCACTGTTCTTTTCGGAAGTACCTCTTTCCCAAAGTATCCCATTTTTTGAAGCAGGGCGGGTATTGTCCGAGATCCTCAATAAGAAGGGGTAAATCATTATCTCCAAACTCATATTGCTTGAATTTCTCCATCGCCGCCCGAAGACCGCATGATGGCTTACTCAGTATGCTGATAACCAGGAGCTTCTTGGCTGAGGAAGTCACGTAGTTGATGAGGTCGTCAACTTCTCTCTTGCTAGAAGTCGACCCTTCTGTGAAGTTGCTGCCAAAGAGCTCTTTCATGACGGAACTAGGATTGACGAGGACTTCGATACTATCCTTTGGTATGAAGGGGGTCTCCGTACCCTCAGGGAATACCGATGATTGGAAAGACTTTGCAATTTCCTCGCTCAGATTCCATGATTGGTCTGAGTGGGACGAGGTCGAGTTTGCGGGAGCTGCCATGGTTTGCAAATGGGATTTTCGTTCATGTAGGATCGTAGAAAGACAAGGTAAGTTATGATTCGAAAGGAACATTCGAAAACCAGTGATCCCTGGAACGCTCCTCAAACAGTCCTTTTCTCTGTAATTGACATTTATCAGTCGGCTACTTGTTCGTGCACTAAGCCCGCGTGGATGATCGGGCATCTAGGCGGGACGTCGGAACGTCCCGATGGGTCGCCGATCTCATCTGGATGCATCAAGGTTGGATGAACTCGACAGGCAGAAGGGTGGTCAGATCCTGCAGGCTGGTGATAGTATCATGCGGCATCTGCCTTGTGCTTCTAGGTGTTTGTGTAACACATCAGCGGGTTGTCCTCGAGGCTGTGCTGTGAGCCATGTCCGCTACGAGGCCGTGTGCACCCACACACAAGACCATGTTGACTGGGGCGATAAAGAACATGACCCCAAATACCACAGTGAAAATGCAATAATGATAGGTATACCTTGACTAAATGCGACTACATAATGACCAACCCCCACATCAGCTTCAGCAAATCCTTCAGATGACCTGCGGCTAGTTTGGTGCCGAGCACACCGATAATCGTGGCGCCAGCCGTCATGCTTGGCAAAATCCATATCCATCATGGCACGCAAGGCTCTCAGACTCCAGGGTGCAAATTCGTCAGACTGAGAGGACCCGGACTTTCCTACACATCAAACTCTGCATTGCGCGATATCACTCAAAGATAAGTCGGCCGGAGCCGAGATGTTGTAAACGTTTCTTACAACCTACTTTGATATCAGCTTGAAGTTGCGCCGCACGAGGCTCGGAACCTCCCGGGGTGATCCTCACGTACACGTATCTGGTAGCAATCTGGGAACTTTGCGCTCAGCAATTCTATCAATTTGCCGGCATCTATTCGTCTGTCTGAAATTTCCTGTGGAGGTTTGCCGTTTGCATGGCTAGAAGATGAGATCGCGTCCAGAGGGGACACTTGTTCGTGGCCACACGAGTCCATAGAACTTGGCGACTGAGGTCGTGCAGTTCGGATGGTTTGGAATGCTTTCGAGAACTTCTTGTCGACAATCAGTGCGTGGGTCAGGTTTTGTGAATCTGGTTGGTAATGCTGCATGCAGAATGGGAGCAGAACCCACGTACAGTAGATCCAGCAACGCATATCTATTAAATAGTCAATGGGAAGGTCGAGTCTGCCTAGCCACGGGAAGTAGAAAAAGGGGAGAGGGTAGGCGCTCGTATCCCTGTGCGGCGATGTGGCCGCAGAGGCGCCGCCTGGGCTCAGCTGGTCCGACCACCTGAAGTTTTACATGAATCCTGCTGGCCTCCGACGACCGTGAGCATGACAAAATTGAAGATATACATGCATTTTATCTAGGTAGGTGGTGCTGTGCGTCAGCCGCCCTTTGGCGGACACGAGAGCCTTAGAGCCGTGCGCTACAAGCTGCAGCGCTGCAATAGATTGCCTCACTACTTGGGCAAAACGGCCATGATTTGGGCGACAGGTTCATGCCCTTGAGGCCCTTCTCCTTGAAAGGGCCGTCCGTGGGGGTGTTCAGCTGTCCGCATATTGTGGCTGAATTCTGCAACCACACCAATGCTGGGGCGGATTCTGGCCCCATCTTTTGGCTCCAGAGATGAGAGTGTATGCTAAGCCGAGAGTAGCTGAAAGTATCAATGTGTTTTTCCACTTGGACCCGTGGCCTATTGGACTTCCCAAGCGCTTAAGGAGAAGGCTGACCACAATGAAGTATGGCATTGTAGTGTGTAGGGAGGAGAGGAATGAGGAGCGTACTCGGCCGGCTGCCTTTCCCCCTATTCTGGGGCGAGTCTTAAAACCCAATGCCTCCAGGCTTCAATGCCGCAACGTGACACATCACGCATTCACTGGTATCATTGATTCGATTTGAATTTGGAAGGGCATATAGTTCAAATTCAGTCACTTCTTATTCTTTGTGTGCTTGTGTACAGTTCTTATCGGGCGACCATAAATAATACAATGGCCCCCAAAACGGCACCATACGAGACACATGCTTCTCAAAGCGCAACGTTTCATCGAGGAGGTAAGTCCGATGATATTTCTCTACAGCGGCCGCTCAGGTACTCTCTCATATGTTGTCATGGGACATTCAGGAGAACAGCTCAACTGATTTGAAACAAAATAGTCAAGATGGCCCGCACATTGCCCTACGTTAAAGGCCCGAATTATTTGCGTCCCCTGAATGACCGGGTTCGAAGACAGCTAGCCGGTCTATCAACCATTCTGCCTCCTTCTGAGCTTACTGATATGACCGACGCTATCACGGAAGATCTCAAAAGCATTGCATCTAATTCAAAGTCACCTTCCATAAGCCAGTCAACTACGCTCGTCAGTAGGCGTTCTCAATCACAGGGCTTTCGTCCATCTGATGATCCGATCTATGTGTTGGAGGGGCCCCAAGAAGAATTGGATCGCAAGCCGGCCCTTGACGAGGATGATGAGCTTTTGATCGTAAGTGTGCCCCTGAAGCTAAGCCAGTACAGGATGAACCCAATACTCACCTGAGCACATGCCAGAGCGAGCCGACGAGATCGGAAACCTGGCCAGGACAGGATTTGATAGCAATAGCACCAATCAAAGGGCGTGGCACCCCAAACTTCAGACGCAGACCTGGCCACTCCCCGCCTTTCGGCACTGAACCGTCGCTCGTCACAGACTTGGGACTTCAAGGCCGCGGCATTGCAGCCGAAACGGACACTGCAAAAGTCGACTCGGCATCGATATCCATCATAAAGTCACCGGATACTTCATTAGCAACGCGCCTGGTGACTGCTCTCCAAAAGATCCCAGGTCACTCTGAAAAGTTCGGGTACTTCCCCGAAAAGACGTTCAACAGCCTGATCAACGAGGACTGCGTGAGAAGAGAGCTTGAGGAATGTTTCCGGGGCGTTCTTGCTCCCGGGAAAATCCACTTATATACCGGAATGATATGCGGGCGGGACGACTCAAATGCTGCTGAATACCTCTTATCGTTCAAGAAGATATTCGCCATCTTGAGATTGAGTGGAAAGCTCAACTCTATATTGCTTTTCATTGACGAGGGTGTTGCAGATCAACACTTACCACTAGACAAGGTGGTCCCACCTCACGCACATCCAAACCTGTTTCAGCTCGTACGAAAGGGAGATACCGGTGCGAAGCATCGAACCTTGAGCTGTTTCCAGGACTGGGATCCTTTGGAGCTGATGAGCTTCGAGGCGTGGCAATGGGCGACTCTACCCCCGTTTTTCTACAAAACGAAGCGCACACGCGTTGGACATTTCTTGTTACCAGACCAGGTTCCACTTCCTTTCACATCGGACAGTCGATACGATGAGAGTGGTGGAGAGAAATATGAGGTTGAGAGCGGCTTTAGCCGTGTGTTCAAAGTGGACATAAATCCTCAGCAACACGGATTCCACGGCTCTAAGGTCTGTCGCTCTTCTATGGTGATCTCGATCGTGATATTCTTTACGTTTGACTGACCATTGCTAGTTCTCGTGCCGGCATTTTGCAGTCAAGTGTTTGTATTCCTCAAGCAGAGATAAATTCGACAGCGAAGTGAATGTCCTGCGGAAGTTCAATGATGAGACACACCCACATCTCACGTCCTTACTCGCTACGTACGAACAGTTCAAAAAGTTCTATCTCATTTTCCCTCATGCAGAGGCCAACCTGGAAGAGTACTGGAGGGACCGAAACCCCCAACCGGAAATGAGCCATGCGACCCTCAGGTGGATGGCCAATCAATGTCAGGGCTTAGCCAATGGCTTGACTAAAATTCATCGATGGAATTCACCTCCCTACGGACGAAAACACCATAGTCTCACAGTTCCAAACCCGAACCCTCAAGGTAGTGAGCTCATAGGCCACCATGGAGATATAAAACCCCAAAATCTGTTGTGGTTTCAAAATCCTGACGGTGGCCCCGATGAAGGGGTACTCAAAATCACAGACTTCGGTCAGACCGAGTTCAAAGCAGGCCGCACGACTTTCAATCAATCCGGAAAGCGGGCACCAGTCTCCCCAAGCTTTCGACCACCTGAGTATGATATTAAAGGCGGAAACGGCCGTTCGCATGATATCTGGGCTTTGGGATGCGTCTATCTGGACTTCATTGCTTGGGTACTGGGAGGCTGGGAATTAATCAAGGAATTTTCCGCCGCAAGAATCTCACACGACCCGGGATGGCATGGCATGGACACGGACGTCTATTTCGAAATAAGCGATGAATCCGGAAGGAAAGTAGCTGCTATCAAGCCGGCTGTCACGGGTGTAAGTCAAGTCCCATTTCCGCTTCTCTATGTCATGGTGACCACTCTGATGCTCTATCCTGTATTTTGACCATAGATAAGTAGTTCATTTCAAAGCTTCATGCTCACCCGAACTGCACCGAGTATCTCCACGACTTTCTGAACCTCATCCAATTTGACATGTTGCATGTCACACCTCACAATCCTAAATTGAAGGAGAGCCGGGTGGACGTTCATGAGCTTAATCCTAAATTAGTCGAGCTCTGCAAGAAATGCGATGGTCAAGAAGAGTATGCCTTGACTCCGGCAAGCTGGGATCGAGATCGTGGCCAGAAGTTTGCCAAAAGCTATGCAGAGGCTGCCAGGTCGTAAGATTTTATATAGAAGCTTTGATGACTAGAGAATGGCACAGGGGAATACAATATGTAAGATGGGGGGTTGGGGGGTTTTGTTCTTAATCCCCATATATACTAAGCTGTTTACAGTCCCTTCATATAGCGGTAAACACTCTAAAGACCTAGCATCAGATTAAAAGAAATGATAATTTCTCAATAAAACCCCTCTTTAGAATATTTCTGTAGCTATATTCTCGACGAATAGCATAGCATACGACCTATCACTGCCTGGTTGGTAGTTGGGAAAGGTACTGCTTAGCTTGCTGACTAGGAACCGCTGAGGACCTACGATGCTGCTAATGCGGCGCGGCTTACAGAGCCAATCACGAAAGTGGCAGCGCTGACCGCATTACAGGCCTTACTTCTCCCGCAACTTCCCATGTCGTTGTTTGCTTCACCTTTACATGAACAAACACGGAGTAAAAAGAATCCTAGGCATCAACAACAATGGTCGTCAAGAAGATCGCGCCCTACGGGTCATGGCAAAGTCCCTTCTCCATCGACGATGCCACCGCCGGGAGCAAGTCGCTCTCGTCGCCCAGGGGAGATGTGTGTACCCCGAACCCCGCCCGCCCGCCCTCTCACTCACAGACCTCAGGATGCAGAACGATAAGCAAGCTGACAACGCCCCGCACAGATCCGGACCGGCCGCGTCTTCTTCCTCGAATCCAAGGCCGACGGCTCCAACACCATCGTGGAGGTGGTGACCACGGAGGCAGGCGCCCATGAGCTGGTCTACGTCCTCCCGGACAACCACGGGGTCAGCACTAGCGTGTACGAGTATGGCGGCGGCGCGTACGAGGTTCTGCCCGCCAGAGAGGGCGCCGCAGGTGATGCGGATGGGCAGCAGCTCATCTTCTCGGATGCATCCTACGGGAACGCCGTCAAGATCCTCAGTGCCGACACGGGGGATGTCAGGACTGTCATCGGGTACACGCCCTGGCTGCGGTACGCTGAGTTCAGTGCGTGCGCGGCATCGCGATGGGTCCTGGCGGTCGAGGAGGACCACACGAATCCCGATCCCAAGGACGTCAAGAATTATGTCGTCGCGATCAATATCGACTCGGGAAAGGTGAGGAGACTGGCTGAGGGCGCCGACTTCTACAGCTCGCCCAGGTACAGCCCGGATGGGAAGTGGGTGTCTTGGCGCAGCTGGGATCACCCGCACATGCCCTGGCAGACCTCCGTCCTGCGCTGGGCCCCTGTGCTCGAGAGCTCTGGGGATGGAGCGTCGTTCCTGGGTACTGTTTCAACGGTTGCTGGAGGCAAGCCCGGGGAGGCCATCGGCGAGTCGGCCTGGGGCCTCGATGGCGCGCTCTACTGGACGCAGGAAGATGAAGGCAGCGACTGGCGCCAGCTCCGGAGACAGTGGCCTGGAGACAGCAGTACGGCCGAGGTGCTCAGACTCAAGGGACTGGAGGAAGTTGAAATTGGTGACTGCTCGATGTTGATGGGAGGGTAAGTGTTCGACCTGTTCCCTCGAGTCTGCTGCGATTGTCACTGACAGAAGGCTCAAAATAGGCACACATTTGGCTTTCTCTCGCCGAAATCCATGATCCTATCCTACACCAAGTACGCAACTAACAGTGTCGTCCACGTTGACCTCAAAACACTCGACGTCACCCCACTAACGGATGTGCCCTTGACCACGATGCGCGGCGATGTCCTCCATGTCATCAACCCGACATCGTTCCTGGTCATTGGCAGCGGTACCATTTATTCGGCGGGAGTGTACCACTTCACTCTCAACGACAGCCTGGAGGTGGAGATGACACAGGTGCATGCCGCGGACGACAAGAAAGTCCCGCCCAACATCGTCTCTATTCCCGAGCACGTCTGGCTCAAGTCCACGAAAGGTGACCCGAATCGGCCCGTCCACGGCTTCTACTGGCCGCCCCATAACCCCAAGTTCGCCGCTCCAGAGGGCGAGCTGCCACCGTTGCTGATCAACCCTCACGGCGGGCCGACAGGCCACACGCCCCCGGGGCTCAAGATCGGCGGCATCGGCGGCGGGAACGCGCAGTTCTGGACGAGCAGGGGTTTCGCCTACTTCTCCATCAACTACACGGGAAGCTCAGGCCACGGCAAGTCCTACCGGGAGCGGCTGGACGCCGAGTGGGGTATTCTGGACCGTGACGACGTCGTCGAGATCATCCGCTACCTGTGCGAGACGGGTCGCGCCGATAAGGACAAAGTCGGGATCCACGGGGGCTCCGCGGGCGGATACAACGTGCTGCAGAGCCTGGTATGGCACCCCGACGTCTTCGCGGCTGGTGTATGCTACTGCGGCGTGAGCGACGTGAAAGCGCTCGGGGAGGGGACCCACAAGCTCGAGAGCCACTACCTGGAGGGCCTGTTATATAAGCCTGGGATGAATCAAGGGGAGAGGGCGGCGGTCGAGTATGAGCGGAGCCCGGTGCTGCACGCGGAACGGATCCGGGCGCCGCTGTTGTTGCTCCACGGGGACAAGGACACGGTCGTCCCGATCGCGCAGAGCTATGAGATTGAGAGGAAGATCAGGGCGCGGGGTGGGGAGGTGAAGATGGTTGTTGCGCCTGGGGATGGGCACATGTTTCTTATGGAGAAGAGCAAGAAGATTGCACTTGAGGCGGAAGTGGAGTGGTGGATGAGGACGTTGGTTAGGAAGTGATACTGTTCTCTGCAATGGACCACCAGTCATGGTGTGGCTTCGCCTCCATAAGTTCAGGGTCTTAATAGGTCGACGTCCCAGACTCGGACTGCTTATATACATGCTCAAGAATTCAAGCAACATCCGCCGTCACCCTCCCCCCTACACTTCCTTTCACTGATGAACCTAAGCAGGAAGTCCACTCCAAATCGCATGCGTAAGAGTCTGGTTCGGCTTGAACGCATTCACAAAGCAGTTGTCAGCTGAAGGCGTCCACTTGTCATCGGAGCTGACGGTCGGCGGGTGGCCCAGGATCAGGTCGGCGACCATGCGCCCGAACACGACGCTGCCGTAGTCGTTGAGGTGCGTCCGGTCGTCGGCGGCGAGGTTGTATGCCTGCGCGGCGTCCTTGCCGATGGCGTTGACGAACGCGATCGACGCCTGGTTCAGGTCGATGTACGGTGACGACGTGGCCTTTGCTGCTGCGATGGCCGCCAGGCGCTCGTTGTGCAGCGAATCTGTCACGTTGTGGTCGGATGTGAAGGTGCGCCTTGTCAGGGATGTTGTGAGGAGCTGGGACCGTTAGTAATGGGTCGGTATGAGGGCAAACGCGGGTGGAGTGCTACGTACTGGTGTCCCGCCGGCTGCTTTCACCTCCTTTGCGAAGTTCTCCAGGTTGGTCTGGAACTGGCTCAGGGAGATATTTGCCGCCTCTTTCTGGTCGTTGTGCCCGAACTGGAGATCCAATTGTTAGCCATAGCAAATCATTAACGGATCTTAACATGTGTGCAGCCGTCCAATAAAATCAGATGGCTTCAGATTCCAGCAACTAACCTGAATCGTTACAACAACATTGTGCGTTGCTGCGTCAGCCTTGACCTGATCGATGACCTTCTTCCAGTAACCCCCGTTCACAAATGACACCGTCGTCGCCCCGCTCTTGGCGATGTTGGTGCCCTTGGCCGGGCTCTTCAGGAACGAGATGAAGCCTGTGCCCCAGCCGCCGTTGATCGCTGTGGTGGAGTCGCCGGCGAGGACGAAGGATGCCGGGAGTGTGCTGCAGGCTGCGCGCTCGCCGATGGCATTCTCCTGGTTGAGACTGGGAGTCGGGCTGCCGGAGACAACGGTAAGCAGGCAGAACAACGACAGAATAGTGGAGCGAAACATGGTTGCTGGCGGTGGAACAACGACTTGGGTGCTTGAATCTGGGGTAGGAGGCGATAAGATGCGGCGGAGTCACGATCTAAAATAATTATACAATAATTGGCTCTGGGAAGCATTACCTTGTTATAGTAAGAGGCTCCGGCCCGCTATAGTGCAGTGCAATACGGTATGATTTCATTGTGGGCTCCAGGGTACAGCTGGCCTTCGCGCAGGCCTGGTCTCGTGCCAATATAAGCCGAAAGCTTACCTGTACATCCGCTTATACGGATCTGTGGTACCTGTCAGTCTCGGCGCGGACCCATAGTTTCTGAAGTCACGCAATTAAGGGCCCCAGTCCGGGCAAGCGGACCTTGGAATTGACTTGATGCACGACGTTAGTCGCTAGAATGCCAAGATCTGCCGCCATTCACGGACGTGGTTTAATTCCTCGGAACGGGAGGGGAGCGGAGTTGCATGTGGCTTACTCAATTTTGCTGCCAAGCTGGGACGGGAAGGTGATATATGCGGAGGGCAACGATCCGGATAATTCTCCACTGCCCTTCAATTTCGGCACAGAATGGCGCGAGCCAGCGCAGGCGACAGGTTGCACAATTGTGCGGGCACCGGAGATTTACTATGTAACACTCGCTCGGAATTGGATTCGCCTATCTTTGGAGGTGAATTGCCCCAGATGCGCGTCTGCATAGTATTTATACGCGTGCATAGGCCCCGCTAGTTCATGTTTAACATAGATAGGCTACTATATTCTGCCTCTCTTTGTTCCATCCCTCACTTGATAGCACTCTACGCCTTGCATTATTCCGCAGCGGCCTTAACAATGTCAATACCCTTGGTTAGACCCGTTTCAAAGCAAGCCTACCTACGGAGGCCTGATGTCTACTAGTATCAACTACTCGAATTTGACCTGCTAGAGAATCCATACATCGAAACAACTAATTCACATATGTGCCATTGACAGTTGCATTCAAGAATCCTGCCCCGGCAACCTTGATCAGTGCATCCGTGAGTGCACCTAGCCCATTAGTCGAATAGATGCTCGTCATGACAGGTACCACGCTGGACGCCTCACACTCATGGAAGCCGTGGGCGTCGACAACATCTCCATCGCCCACACTGCGCTTAGCCTTGCTCCTCTTGAGGTTAATGCCTGGGCTGACAGTGCCGCAGTTGTATTGCGACTCTGCAGCCCTCAGCTCGCAGACCTCCTGGGTTTTACAGTCCCCCGTGCAGGTTGATGAGCCAGAATTACGCGCCTTTCGGGCGTAGTAGTCCTGAAAGACATTGTCGTCCTCCTCAAAAAGCTCGGTCAGATTATGCCAGAATGCGGGCGTCAGCTCAGCAGCCGGATCAGTATAGTGAAGAAGGCTGCCATACGCCTCCTTGACGCTGTATAGCGCTTCCCATACCGGGCCGTCGGTCTGATACGTCGGGCTAGACAGGTTGGCGTAGTACACTGTGTAGTCGAGCACCCCGAAGGTGACTGGGTCGACGTCATACACGCGGAATGTCGGATTGCCCGACGTGGGCGTGAGCGCGGGTGCAATGTAGCTCGCCATGGAAGCCGTGGCAGCCGACTGCGCTGTGTAGCTGCTGTAGGCGATCTCGAACTCGTCCTTGTGCGTGTGACCATAGAATACACCCGCGATGGTACCGTCGAAGCGCTGGATAATGCTATCGAAGTAGTGGCTCTGGTCATGAAAGGCGTCGCCGGATCCCAGGGGCATGTGGCCCAGGAGCCAGACCCGCTCGCCGGCCGCCTCGGCGGCCTCGAGCTCAGCGGCCAGCCACGCGAGCATGCCGCTCGGGTCGTGCTCAATGGTCTTTTCGTACAGCCAGAAGTTCTGCCTGTACCAGAAATTGGTATTGAGCGAGATGATCCGGAGGCTCGTGTGGCCCTCGGCAAGCACCGAATAACTTCCAAAGTTGTTCGAGACCTGCGCGGCTGCAGCGCTCCCGATCCACCCCTTAATATCGGACGAAAGGGTGTCGTACGCCCACTGCGTGCTGATGGTTGTGTCCACGCTCGCGGGCGGGAAAGAGTTCACCGGGCTGCTGTCGTGGTTGCCGATGACGGCGTATGTCTGGCCGATCCCCTGCATGCGGCCGTATGCGTCGTTCAGGTCGTTGGTCACCTCCGCGTCTGTCACGAGCCATACGGCCCCCTCGACCACGTCACCGGTGAATATTGTGAACGCGCGGTCGGGGACGAGGTCCTCGATGGCTTTGTACAGACTATCCTCTAGGCTGACCGGGCTATCGCATTTCGAGTTGCCGTATGGTCCAGCGGGGTAGTCTGTGGTTCCAGGTTCGTCTGCTGCGGTGTAGGGTCGACAGCAGATATTCTTGGTGCAGTTGTAGCTGGCGCCGGTGGTGTAGTTGAGGTCCACGTGGATGTCGCTGATGTGCACCACCTTGAGGGGCGTCTGGCCGCTCGACTCCGGACGAGTGGCATTCGCCGGCTTCTTGGACATTGACACGGAATAAGATGTATCCACCTCGGGCCACTGACAGAGCCCAAAGATAGTCATGCAAAACAGCTCAGAGGTCTTGCTTGGGATGCTCATTTTGCGGAGGTCGTGTGCCAGGATCGGTCCCTCGAGCCCAATCGCACCGGCGCAAACATCTTTGTCCTCGACGCCCAGGGCTTCGCACACGTCAATGATGACGCCGGAGAAGGCGTCGTTTCCGAGGTGTGCAAGTGCTTGGAGGACGAGCAGGAGGGCCTGGCACCCCGAGCACTCGGCGAGGTTCTCAATGGCAGTCAGGATGCCTGACACATCGTCCCGTTTGGAGTTTTGGCGTGAGTAGGCTACCAAGGACCTGCCCATCACATCGCCAACGGTGATGGCGCTGGTCAGGAAGGGGAGGATGAGCGACAACAGAAACCCCACAACGATGGATAGCCTCATTTTGAGGGATAGGGCGGTGGTACCCGCTGTACGTTCTCGATCTGGGGGAGGCTCGTGTGATGCCAAAGGCCGGACACTCACAAAGGAAGACGGGCTCGTCAGCCCTTGGGCGACGGTAGACAGCGACATCTTATCGTTCGGCGTTCATGCCCACCCTGCCTTACCATTTGCGGTTCCTGGGCGTTTGCGCTGCTACTGTGATGCCGCGTTGCCGTAGCTCGCACGCGAGTTGTCGACACGTGGGGTCGCAGGTCATTTCCGGAGAGGAGGCACGCGCACAGCCCGTCGACGCTGAATGGACGCCGGCTTGGCGCTGCCGCGCTCAATGCGACCACACCCTGAACCTTGACCCGCATCGCGTGCCAAGAACGGCATCGTGGGTCGATAGCTCCGGAGGTTTGTACGTTAAGTAAAGGGGGTGGGCCGTAAAATGCATGTTAAGGGTGGCATCTGTTCCGATCACCTATTTTGGTTTGACATTTGCTATACTAGTACTGATGGCTAGAGCTTTTGAACACCGTCAAAGACAGCCTCGCTCAATGCCATTGGCCCAATAGCAGTATCTTTATGTAAGTACGCACTTACCCTAGGATAGCTAGACATACAAGTGTGATGCAGAGATCACTTTCTAGTCTAGCTATTCCGGTAGTAGATGACATGTGCTACAAGTTGGTGGTGAGATCATGATGATTCAGCAGCTCTTCGTATGGCTCTCCTGTACGTCATTTCTAGCGTCTCATGTGAGAGTGTGAATTAAATACTCAAATTGGGAAATACCCCATGCTACTCCATTGTCATAACAATCTACAATTTCCACAACAACCCATTGGCACATTTCGGCCCCCTATACACCCCGCATAAACGTATATACTATAAGCCACACAAGATGGAATCCGCAAAGCAAAAGTTTCAGGAGGCCGTGGAAAAGACCAGAGCTCCGGGAGGTAAGCAGCTACTGGCAACAGCCCCCTCCAGCCATTTTGTGTGTGCCAGTACCTCAAATTGCTGACTCGAAAATCCTCAAAGACGCAAAGGGTCCTCCAGGAGGGGAGATGAGGGTGGCCCAACCATCTAAGAACGACGCCTCGATCAGCAATACTTTCACAACCCCTGACCGTACCGCAAATTCGCAGCCTGCAGAGGACAAGCACCAGGGGACAGGGAGCAACCCACATTTCGGGACTAGTTTCTTCAAGCCTGGAAGCGCAACTTAGGTTACCGTTTCGTAGAGGGAGGTGCGAGAGCAGGGTTTATTGGCTCGAAAGAAATGTGTCAATGAAAATAACAGTAAAGAAATGGGACCAGGGATTACCTAAGACAATTAGATTGAGGAGGGATCAACATGGATGCGTATCAACTTTGTGTGTACAAAATCATGTTCACAACAATCACACACATCAAAATCTGATCATCAAAAAGTATTGCTATATAGGTGATCCTTGTGTGAGGACTATGAGCTGACTTCTCTCGTCACGCCTCTATAATAAGATCCCTATAAGCCACAGACCCCTCTATGACCGCCACTATGAAGAGCAGCTTGAGAATGCCATGAGGTCTAAAAATATCCTTCAGTACCATATCGGCGATGGTTGCCTACCAAAATTGGGATCCAGCTTTTGCATCCGTCTGCCTCAAACCACATTTCCTCGCCTCGCTGGAAGGATTTACCTTTTGCCTCTCCTTTTTTTCTCTTTTCCCTTATGTGGATCGTACTCTGCTGCCCATTTCCTCTCGAGTAGACAACTGCCGACCCAGTCGCACATTTTACATGAATTGTCTTTGATGTTCGACAAAAATGCAATCGACTTCCATCTGTTCGGTAACACCTGACGAGCTCCGAAAGCTTCGAAATGTGGATTCGCCACAGACAGGGGTGTGATGAGTCGAGAAGCATTATCGTATCGTGGTCAGGAATCAATCCCACTGCTCGTTCTTTTTCTTTTTTTCTCTTTTCGTTCTTCCCCATCCCCCTCGGAAATGTCGTCGTTGTCCGCAGTTGATGGCCTTCGAGTTCAGTCTGGAGGGAGAGACTGAAGAACAACACGGTTGTCAAAGGCAATAGAAGGCTCTCGTCGGATCATTATGGAGAGCGAGCACCTGCTGCGCAATGGAACGCCTAGGAGCCGTCGTTGGAATCCTCCTCAAACTTCACCTTCACGTCCGATTCCTCCTTGACCTCATCGTGCGATTCGCTCTTGAGGTCATCGTCCGATTCCTCCTTGACCTCATCCTTCGATTCGCTCTTAAGCTCGTCGTCCGAGTCCTGTTTGATCTCATCGTCCGAGTCTTCCTCCGACTCATCATCATCCTCCTCCTCCTCCTCCTCCGTCTCCGCTTCGGAAGACTCCTGTCTGGGGCTGGGGGTACGGAACATGGTCCGTAGCTCCCCCTCAAAGACATTGCCGGCGCGGGGTGGAGCAATTCCCATCTGGAAATACATCTGGTAAACATCCTCATCACCCCAGATGGCTCCAGGAGGCGACGCTACTGGGGCAATGTCAGGCCATGAAACCTGGTCATTCGGGCGGACAGCGTTGAGCGCCCCAGGCGCGTCATCGGCGGCTAACGCAGGTAGGGCTGCAGGCAAAGGCGAATTCGATGGGTGCAGGGCCGGAAGAGGACTGCCTTCCTGATCTTGCTGTTCCACCTTTGGGTTGACAGTGGGAAAGTCAGAAGAGGAATATCCCCGAGGAGAGGCCGGGGCAGAGTTGCCTTCCTGGATCTGTTGTAAGGATACAATACATGAGGGATGTGGACGATGGAAACTCACATTACCTGCGTCCTGGTTGTTGTCCTGGTTCTGGAAGTTGCCCCGACTAAAGTAGTTGTCCGGTGCCTGGTTATTTCCGTTGTGAGGGCTGGCAAGAGCTTGGCCACCTGGCGGGCTCGGCGTGTGTAGCTGGAAGTAGTTGTTAACGACGCCGCCACTAGTATAGACGACGGTGCTACCAGTGTTTCCCGAGCCGGTCATCTGTCCGTTCTCCTGAAAGTGAACCACTTGTCCCTCATTCTGGGGGCTGATGGTTTGTCCCAGTAAGTTCGAGTTGTTGATAGCCGTCACCTCACTGGGCTGGGGAGCCTGATAATGACGCGGGCTCTGTGCCGGAGTGTCCTGTGCTCCTTGCATCCGGGACTGCTGGTTCGCCTGGGGAAAGCCACCGCGCAGGGGGTTGTTCTGCTGGAAACCATACGCAGCCTGCTGAGAGGTCGCATAGTCAGGAGGCGGCGGATACTGCTGGGTAGAGGATCGACTGGGAAACTGGGCCGGCTGGGGCTGCTCAGGAAGCAAGCGTTCACCAGAGGGAAGAGGCCGCTGGATGGTACTGGGTCCAGCCATCTGAGGTCTCTGGTTGCCATATTGACGCATAGAGTTTTCCAATGGCCCCGGAAACCTGGACCGGTCATCAAGACCCTGGCTTGCGGATCGCATATATGCGAGGACATCCTGCGCCGCGGCCTGCTGGCCAACGAACGCTGCATTTATGTTGGACTGGCTTGGGCCATCTCCGCTTGCACCAACTGGTGTTGCTGTCTGGTCCGAGTCTGCAATCTTCTTGTCATATGAAGGCGAGGACGGCTGCACATGGCGGTTGGTGGGCCTGAAGACTGCACCAGTAGCGGTGGAAGTCCGAATGGATCCCACAGTGTTGTTTGTAGCGGACGCTGCCGAAGCCGCAGGCTGGATGGAGCCAATGGCATCGTCAGACGCTGAGTGTGCTGAAGAAGCAGGTTGGATGGATCCGCTGGCGTTGGTGGACGCTGAGGCTGTTGGAGCGGCGGCCTGCTTCTTCACGCCTCGATTATTGCCGCGGTAAACGCCAGGGCTGATGGTTACGGAATCAGGATTACCTCCACGTCGACGCTTCTTGTTGACCGGGCCGGGATTGCGGTCGTTGTTGGCGTCCTCGTCTTCGCCCTCACCGTCGTCGTCGTTCGCAGCTGCGGCCGGCTTCTCAGCCCTGGGCATGTTGCGCCTGGCGAACTGGAGCTCGATATCTCGATTGCCATTGTTGGATTTGTCGAACCCCTTCTTGGTCGTCTCTTCCTCGGGTTGTATTGCGAGGCGTTTCTCCATCGGCACAAAGTCGAGGAATAATGCCTTGCCGAAAGACTTCCAGGTCTTTAGAGCTAGAATGACTTTGTCCATGCGCTCAGGAAAGGCTGATATGTGTTAGTAAATTGACACAGAGCATAACGTGCTGAATCCTGGAATAATGTACAATATGAACGACGAGGGTCCGTGAAAGGAGAGGATATGAGTGATGCTTACTGCTGTACTTGTGGAACTTTACCCCATTGACCAAAGGCCAAGAAGGGGTCCTGATGGTACCGGACTGTGCTCCGTGGACAGTCTTCACCAGGTTGCCAGCCACCAGCTGGATCTCGAACATCTTCAAGGCGTCGATGTAGTTCATGGGGGGAGTCTTGCAGGTGTTTCCGTCTTTGTTCACCTTGAAGGCGTCGTTGGCCTGGTCGGTCGACTTGAGCGCGTCATGGACAAGCCGGACGTAGCGCTTGAAATCTTGTGGGGTGAGTGGAGGCGGCTGCTGCTCCGAGACCTGCTTCCCGTCGTTGAGAGTCAGGTAGGCGTCGGTGAGCCTCTCAACCTCGTCCATGTCGATCAGCTCGACGTACGCGCCACCGGCGGCCGTTTGACCTTGCGCGAGGCGCTGCTTGACTACTGGAGTCAAGCTCATCTTGGGCAGGTGGGCTCCGGATTGCAGGCCTGGGTACAAAGAAAACGATCAGTGACTAGTGAGGGTCGATTTATCCATTCGAGGGGGTGGTTGAGGGCTTCTTGGAAAGGCAACAGCTATCAGGATGGCAGTATGTGATCAAATGATGCCAATGAAGATGATGATGGGACAAACGAGGATGGCTGGGCAATGAGATATCGAGATGTTCGTAGAATGTTGGAGGTGATGTATCTAAGTATAGCTTTGACTTGAAGCAACTCACCGAGTTCTGGGAATATTCGTTTCTGGGTAGGGTGGCTAGGTGGTCAATGAGACGATCTCTGCGGTAGTCGTAGGAGAGGGTGTTTGTGCTGGGGAAAGGAGCAGGTATCGGTTGACAGAGCGCGCAAGATTTTGCGCGCGACGTCGTTCTTCTTGTGGGATCTCCTACCTGATGTTTCTTGATACAAGTGGACGCTTGACCGTCAGAGGAGAACTGTTGCTTTCAAGAGAATGAAGCCATTGCTGACAGTTTGATGATTCAGTGCCGAATATCGCCTAGAGGTAGAGAGCTGTGATGTTGACGGTAGTGAGCTTTGAACCGGCGTGGTGGGGCTGCTGTGTTTAGGCAGGAAACTCTGAATAGCTTCACTTCTGAAGTAAGTGAATGTAATGTTGAGTTCACTTGCCGGCTTATCAAGATTCGACCCATGATGCCCGTAAATTCCATTCAGTGAACATCTAGGTAACTTCGCCGTCATTCACCCTGACGGAACCATATTCTCGAAGTATACAAAGCTTCGCAGTTGGTCTGTCCTTCAACGTATCGCTACATGGAGAGGGGGCGGTGATGGCTACGGTACTTGCCGCCTCAGCATCCGTCACATGCTGATATACCCAGTCCATTCAGCAGCTTCAATGCAGTGTGGTGGCCAAACCCTGAAGACCACAACCTGCCTCAAGGCAGATTTTATTTGCGTAATCTAGACAGCCCGAACGTTTTTCTCTTGGCCCCGGAGAGCTTCTACCCACTGCTCCGCCTCGTTTTCCGTCAGTGTTTCCATCGACTGGTTACGGATCCGCAGTTGATGGTCTAGATAGAGGGTGATATCGACTGTCTTTCGATCGTCCTCAGCGAATTCCGCTCTGTACATGTCTGCCTGTGGCCCACGGATTTGAAGTGGGCGTGAGGTGGCTCTGTTGATGAAAACTCCGGCAAGGTCAATCCGAACCTGCTGCGGTGACGGGACTCACCGTCCTCAAAACACTCCTCGTGCCCCATGGCAGAGAAAACTACTGGAATTACTATGGCTTACGCGAGACTACACGGGACTACAAGCGCTGGACATTGAATGCCGCGTTCATGATTAGGAACAGACAACAGTCTTAGGACCCTGAGGAGTCCTGCTCGTTGATTTATACGAAAATTGGGGGTATCTCGGGGTACCATCGTTAAATAATTCAAAACGGAACGATCGTACAATGAAGATGCCCACGTAAAGAGATGAATCCAACTAAATCAGGACGAGATCAAGGAAAAAGGAAGGTGAGAAACGTCAAACTCAAGAAGAAGAAAAAAACAGACTACGGAAAGGTCAGCGCGGGGAGCCTGAGCAGAAGAATGTGCACTCTAGATAGAATATTTGTATTGTTTGAGTTCCTCTACCAAGCCGGAACTACATTGAGTGTCTGATAAGGACAAGGGAGAATGGATTTTGTCGGGACTTACAGTACCAGCGGTCAGTGAGAAGCCACTATTCGCACTACAAGTCTAGCGTTGGACCGCACCCATTGGCGCCATTACTGTCGACAAACTCCAACTCTGCTGTCAATATTGACATGGACCGGGCCATCAAGGTCGGAGTGGAGCCATCGCGAGACACGAGCTAGTCTGACGCCGTCTCTGACGCCGTCAAGAGTGCACTTTTGATAATGATAGATGCTGAGTTCGATTCGCGTGAGCCAAAACAAATCACATCCATTTCCATAAAACAATCCAAACCTACCTGGCTTCCAAGAAATTATCCCAAGAGGTTGTTGTGTACGAGGCTAATGCCCACTGCCCTGATTGAGAAAGATCACTGATGATGTTATTGTTCAGATAGAAAACTACCATGATGACCAGTGCTCACCACGGACTCATCAATTTTTATGGGTTGTCACCGCAGTAGATTTGAAAAGAGCACTGGTGGATAACAAGATCAAAGGTTTGGCCAAACCCGGATCACAAATTTTGAATGATGTTGAGTTCCCTGAGGTTGCCTGTCGCTACGGCCTTGCGTGTAAGCCGCATTGTCAAGGGGGAATATATCGATCCCAGCACTTGAAATCATCCTCAAATATTTATCTTGGTAATGTGGAAGCTTCCCACTGTGAGGCAAAAAGGTTCGGCCAACTGAGGCCTACGTCCTATTATATGGTAGTGTACATCCTTGGTGCGATTCTATGTCGGAGCCTTGGTAGCGCTGTATGTCGTGGGGTGGTGGAATCGTTAGGTGTCGTTGGGTGTTGGGTGTGTACAGTCGTACAGTGGTGCCGGATAGCTACAGTCGTACAGTGGCGGCGGATAGCTGATACGATACAGTTGTACAGTGGATGGCGGATAGTACAGTAGTGCCGGATAGCTTATATCGATACAGTCGTACAGTGGTGGCAGCGGATAGTACAGTGGTGGCGGATAGCTTATGTCGTTGAAGTCGTACAGTGGTGGCGGATAGCTATATCGCTAGATCGTCCGGGTGGTGGTAGTCTCGACCGGTGTCTATATACAGGTGTCTACAACCAGCTGCCCCTAATTCCCTTTTTAGATTAGTCTTTATATGTTTTTCTCAAATTGAGTGTTGATCTTGAAACACTATACTACGCTCCTCCTCTTTCTAGGGGCAGCTGGTACTAGACACAACATCGGGACCTTTATATAGCTTAGTCCAACGACCACATTCCCTCACCACATGCGAGTCACCAACCTCTTGTATCAGTACTTTATTGTCTAGACCGACTTTTGGGTCACCATCTATAGCGAATATGGAACAAGGAGTTGCTTCTCGTCCGTCGAGCTTGCCGCATCACTTTCCTCGTCGTCCTCATCCTCCTCATCGGAGTCCTCGTACTCCACATACTTCTCGATCAAGAACTTGAGGTCGTCCAGTGCCTGCGCCCGGGCCTTGGTGCCCGGGACGTGCGCAGAGTACATGATCTCCTCCTTGATGGCGTACAGCCTGTTCCTGTCGTCGGCCTCCTCCTGGGGCTCGTCGGGCGGGTAGTTCTTGAAGTACTCGCGGCGGTACTCGCGGGCCTTCATGTGGTGATGGTCGACGCGCCACATGCCCATGGCCATCTCGTGGTGCGCGTAGTAGGCGCACGAGTCGAAGATGTAGATGTTGCCCGTCCGCATCTCCGTCCCGATGTTCTGCTCGTGCAGGTCGCCGTGGATCAGGCACGGCTTCACCTCGCGCCCGTCCTCGGTCAGCCGGTTCAGGAGCCGCGGGATCACAGTCTTCAGGGTCAGCTCCATCGCGTCGTCCAGCTCGGGCCACGGCCCGTTGACCTTCCTGTCGAGCTGGTGCACGCCTGAGAGGAGCTTGGTGAAGAATGAGGTCCAGCTGCTGTCCCAGTCTGCGGCGAGGGGCAGCTTGCCATCGTAGGGCGTCAGGTGGAAGCCGAATTTGCCCGTGGGCGAGACGCTGGCCTTGTGGAGCTCCGCAATCTTCTTGCCTAGTTGCTCAGGGTTGGCAGGTCGGTGGTCGATCTCGAGGTAGTCGCAGAGAAAGAAAGCACCCTCAGAGTCCACACATTTGCCGGCTGCCTTGGCACTAGGCACAAGTGATGGTACTGCGCTTTCCAGCTCCTTCATGCAGGCAAACTCTCCCAGTACGCGGGGGCCGGCAAGGTCGCCTTTGATGATCTTTAGAAAGTAGTCGTGCAGTGTGCCATCTGACCTCTTGGTGGTGAGCTTGCCCGTCGCCGACCACGAAGAGTTGCCATAACGCTCGGCGCTCACGATGGTCTCGCCATCTCCGAGGGCTACATTGCAGGAGGTCAGCTTGGCTGTCAGATATGGCGCAAGGTAGGGGCTCACCTCACCATTGATCACAGCTTGGTCAAAGAATATGCGCTCAGTATCTCTCCTCACGAGGGCCTTTACTTGGAATTCCTCATACGGCGGGACCGGGTCGGTGTGCTGCTGCTTCGCCGCTTGCGCCGGATCGGCTTCCGAGTAGCTGGGGGCAGATTCAAAGTGTGGCATCGTGCGCTACGTCTAACTAGTGTCAATGCTTAAGAGAGGGGGAGAGAACGGATTGTTTGCTATTCTGAATCTCCTCCATGGCTCTGGCGTGACATCTTTATCCACCCGGAAGAACCCACTCTCCCTGGGCAGGAAAGCCATCCTGGGCGGCCCATTGGGTGGACAATGACGATCTTGCGCATGTTGGTAGAGGTGATTGAAACCTCTTGGCCGCATTTCCGGGTGGGTGTGCTTTTCGTGGCAGGCCTGAACCACTGATCAAGCGGTCGATGGGTCGGGCTTGGAACGGAGTAAGGCGGAAATGGATACTCTGGAGCTGAATTTAGGCGCGTCAGATTGCCCTAGCAGCTGTGCCTTCTGACTGCATGCATCCTTCGGCACCGGACCCGCCGCGGATGTAACCCGATCTTCCAAGGTTGTGGCGCCTCAACAGCACCAACTGCTCATTGTACCCAAAGCTGCATCGAATCATCGGCGGAATGGCAGCAGAGTTAAAAGATACACCCTTTGAAACCACCTAAAGCCTCGAGAGGCTTACCAACACCTGCAGACTACCATCGTCTGCGGCATACCGAGAACAGGCAAATGCAGCCGCGACCGGAAGAGGCTGGGTGGCGGAGCGGCACAGCGCTCCAGGGGCCAAGGGGCCACATCCCTCGGCCGTGATGGCCCAAATGCTCACCGCGGCACCGTACTGAAGGAGCCCAAACAGCAACCCGAAACATCTCACGACGCTGAATACCAACGCCTTCCAGCTCCAGCTGGCCGGCGGCCCAGGTGCTGACCATGGTCGTCATGGCCCCTAAAACTCGCTTCATCATCAGCACTCTGAGCACTCTGGGCCGTCTCTCTGTCCCCTCATCTCCTCGATTCTTTGACTCCTTTGCATTGGCATCAGAGTCGCACACTGAGTATGCCCCCAACATTATCCGCGTTTAGGAATATCTGACAAGATGGTAAGTGCCTCTGTATTGTACGATGGCTTGGCTGTGATCATGTCTGATTTCTATGCAGTGGAAAAGGCTCAAGTCAAGGAAGACTGAGCCGAAGGCGGTTGATGCCGAAGATGGAAGGGGTCGGAGCCCGCAGCCGAAGATCGTGGTGGATTGCGATGATCAACCACCCCGGAGTGAGGCGAATAGCGATTTTGGGGACCCTTTGAACATGAGCGATCGCTTTCCGAGCCTGAGGAGAAAGGCCTCCGTACAAAGCAATATATCGGATGTCTACGGCAATCTGATGCCGTCCTCCTCGTCGACAATTGCCCGGCAGCGGTCGCAGGACCGACGATCTGACCCTCTCGGGCTAACTGTTCTGTACACGCCAGAGCCGGGGCAACGCACTGTCGATATTATTTTCATCCACGGCCTGGGCGGGACGAGCGTCCGAACTTGGTGCCGGAATAGAGATCCAAACTACCTCTGGCCGAAGCACTGGCTTCCTGATGAGGCCGACATGTCGACGGCGAGAATCTTGACATTCGGCTATCATGCGCATTTTTCCTCAAAAAAGGAGCAGACGTCTCTGACTCTGAATGACTTTGCGAACGATCTACTCTTCAGAATGAAGTATGACGAAGAGACAGAGGAGAGGTTGGGACAAGTCCCAATCGTGTTTGTTGCTCACTCCATGGGAGGACTCGTCTTCAAGAAGGCTTGTGAGTATTTCCAGGCATCAAGTATGTCGACTAGAAGCTAACCTGTGGAAACAGATATCCATGGCTCAATGAACGATGAGTACAAAGACATAGTCTCCAAGATCAAAGCAGTGCTCTTTCTATCTACGCCCCATCGAGGCACAGACCTCGCAGAGATTCTCAACAAGATCCTCTCCGGCTCTGTCTTCGGTCACTCTCCCAAGGACTACGTCAACGAGCTGACGAAAAAGAGCCCCACTATCGACGAACTCAATGAGCAGTTCCGCCACCATGCGGCCAAGCTGCAGATATTCTCCTTCTATGAGACCCTAACTACTACTGTTGGGCCGCTCAAGACCCTCATCCTCGAGAAGCACTCATCTGTGCTCGGCTACCAACATGAGACGCCTCAGCCACTCGTGGCAAACCACCACGACGTTTGCAAGTTCAGCAGCCCCGAGGATCCAAACTACCAGTCAGTCAAAGGCGCGCTCCGCAGCATTGTCAACAAGGTGCGGTGCTCAAACGAGCACAACTGCGAGGATGAGAAGGAACTGTCCGTGCTCAGGAAGTGGCTGGGAGCGAACAGCCGACCCCACGACGACCTGGCAGATACCAGCTCGAACCGCAAGCCCGGAACGTGCGAGGGCTTGATGCACGCGCCCGAGTTCGGCAAGTGGCTCGACTCCGAGCTGCGGTGCCCTCAGCTGCTGTGGACGCACGCCCCGCCCGGCAGTGGCAAGACACACCAGACGTCGTTTGTGATCGACACACTTCTCGAGCGAAATGTCAAGTGCGTCTACTGGTTCTTCGAGTATCGGGACGCGCGCAAGAGGTCGCTGAGGAACATGTTGCGGTCCTTGGCGTACCAAATCGCAGCCCACGATCCGACTTACCGTAAGGTGCTCCTGGACATGCAGCGTACTGGGACGCATGTGGCGAATGGGGATGCACATGCGATCTGGCGGAATGTGCTCGGGCCAAAGTTGTCCAAGTGCCAGTCTCGCATCTATCTGGTTATTGACGCTTTGGATGAAGCCGACTCGCCCAAGGCTTTACTGGAATTGCTTGCTAGTCTTGGCACCGTCCAAATGAGCATCCAGATCCTTATCATGAGCCGGCCACTCTCGAGCATCCGGAACTCGATGATGCGGCTGCAGAAGAAGGCACCGAACTTCATCTTCAACGACATGGCCTTGACCGACAATCTCAATGACATCCGGCTGGCCGTCACCGACGAGATGGATGAGTTCCCAGGAGAAGAAGAGTTCAAACAGGATATCATCAAGGAGGTCGTCTCCAGGTCCGAAGGGAACTTCCTGTGGGCGAGCCTGGTTCTCAAACGGATCCTCCAGTGCCACAGACAGGAAGACGTCAAGAGAGTACTTGACAGTACTCCGGACGGCATGGATCAGCTGTACGAGAGGATGGTGGAGGCGATTGCCGGCCTCGAATTGGAGCAAGACCGGAACCTGTCCAAGATCTTCCTCTCGTGGGCCATGTACTCTGTCACGCCCGTCAGCACCGAAGAGCTGAAGGGTGTCTACACGGCCGAGCTGTCCTCCCTGATCGACCTCAGGCATACCGTCGGCCAGCTCTGTGGGGAGTTCGCTACCCTCGATGGCCAAGATCGCATCGTCTTGGTACACCAGACGGCGCGCGAGTACTTGAAGGGCACCACTGCCCTGCCGTTCTCACTGGCGGCCAGCGAGGTCAATGAAGAGCTTCTATCCCAATGCCTCCTCTTGCTGCTGGACCCAGCCCTTAAGGGACAGATGCGGCAGGACAAAGCGCCCCAATTCCTCGCATACGCAGCTGCATCATGGCACACCCACATGGAGAGAACATCCGTGGACTCGGAGAGGGTCCTCCAGATGCTTGTCAAGTTCTTCCATGACAGCGCCCCTCTGACCTGGATCCAGTATCTCGCCACCAACGACCAGCTGCCATTACTGGTCGCAGTCTCGGCATCCCTGCAGTCCTTCGTCCGCCGGCGCAGGAAGGCGGATTCGATTAAGCCTCCCACCATGCACCGCATACCTGAACTGGCCCTTCTGGAAAGTTGGGCGGTGGATCTAGTCAAGATGACGGGCAAGTTCGGTAACCACTTGGTCGACGATCCGGAGGCAATCTACAAATACATCCCATCATTAAGCCCTCAGAACTCGGTTCTCTACAGGAAATATGCCGACAAGTCAACATCGAGGATTACAGTCAGTGGCCTCACGGGCGCTGAATGGGACGACTGCCTTGCAAGGGTGACTAACGGGTCCGACCCGTCCCTTCATGTGGCTGTCTCTTCCCAGCATCTAGCTGTGGCGAATGACTCCCCTAAAGGGACGATCCGTATCTGGAGTAACGTTATCTTCCAAGAGGTTTATACCTTCAGCCCGGATGAACCAATCTGCTCCATTACCTTCAGTCCGTCGGGCTCTCTGCTGGCCGTCCATGGTCTCGACCACACATTTATCTGGAGGGTGGATGACGGAGTGCTCTTGACCAAAGCCAACAACCCTCATCAAGACCGGGCAGACACTCTAGCCTTCGGCCCACAGGAGAAGTTCATCATAATCGCCACCAACCTCCGTCGGGTGTACAAGCTGGACCTCGAGAGTGAGGACCAGGAGCTGTCCTGGATCGCATACGACGAGTCCCTCCTTGAGGAAACCGCCCTCCCAGACGGCGCGTTCATCAACTCCCCCTCGTCACTTGCCTTCAACCCAGACTGCACCCAGCTCGCAGTGGCATACAAGGGCTTCCCCCTCTCGATCTGGAGCCTCGACCCACCAAAGATGATAGCCCGCTGCTCGGTGCGCCGCCAGGCCCAAGGTGGCGGCCACACAAACAGCACGCCCTGGACGGGTGTATCGCGCGTGGTGTGGCACCCTTTCAACGGGCAGGTGCTTGGCATCTACCGCGACGGGCAGATCTTCAAGTGGGGCCCCATGGACGACACGCACGAGGAGGTCAGGCAGGAGCTGGACGCCACGCCGTCAGAGATCACGGTGGCGCAGTCGGGAGCCGTCTTCGCGACGAGCGACGTCCGCGGCACTGTCAAGATTTATGACTTCGCCCACATGGCGCCCATGTACAAGCTCACCAGCGACGACATCATCAAGGCGGTCGCGTTCAGCCCGGACAGCAGGCGGTTCTACGACCTGCGGGGCTCGTACTGCAATGTCTGGGAGCCGAACTGCCTCGTCCGGCTCGTGGAGAGCGGTGATGGCGGGGCGGGCGCCGGTGGGGTCGGCGGCAGGGACGACGAGAGCATCACCAGCTCCGAGTTTAAGGAGCTGCGCGCGGACAGCTGGAGCATCGCTGCCGCGACGGACAGGGACGATTCACGCTCCACGGTGACCTCGCTCGCAGCGTCTGAGGCTCATGCCGACTCGCGCCCGGCTATCACGGCCGTCACGCCCGCAAGGGAGAACGCGCGGCTGGTGCTGTATGCCAAGGACGACGGGACTGTCGAGCTGCTCGATTCGGGGCGGCAGCGGTCGCATGTCCTTGCGCAGTCTGCGTACGGGATCGGGGTAGGTCCTGCTGCGCTTGCGCCAAAGGGAAACTTTGTTGCGTATAGTCTGCTAAACGGCCGGGTGACGGTTAAGAGCACCAAGATCTCGCTCAAGTCCGGGAAGCTCATCGCCAAGGAGATGCTGGTTGAGAAGAGTGACGTCGGCCGTGGGATCGTCAGGCAGGTTCTCTTCCACGGGGAGGCGGAGAGGCTACTTATCTGCGGGTCGAAGAAGCTTGAGGTTGTCTGCTTTACGAAGGATGATGTCAAGACTGTGACTGAAAGGGAACTGGATGATGCTGAGTCGGAGCAGATCGCAAGATGGGACTATCACCCTACCGACCCCGGCCTGCTGCTTGCATTCACGGCGAGAAGCATCGAGGTCTTCTCCTGGGACGATATCACCCGGGCCAAGTACACCGTCCCCATCGACCTGTCACACGGCAAAGGCTTGATCTCGCTGCTTCCCGATGCCCCGAGGCTCACAATCGAGGAGATCGTCCCCTCGCCCCACGACAAGATCCACATGGCAATGGTCACGTTCGAGGAGAACAACAACAAGGTCTTCGGCTTCGTCCTGCTTGATACGTCACCCCTGCACGGAGAAGACGCCACATCTGCCACGATCCTCCCGCTAGACGTACCAGAGGCGGTGGGCCAGCGTATCGAGCAGCCGGTGGGGTTCCTCCAGGACGGCAGGCTCGTGTTCCTGGACGAGGCGCTGTGGGTGTGCACGACGAGGCTGACACCGTCGGTCTCGGACGGTGTAGATGTTACTGCCCCAACTATAAAGCGACACTTCTTCGTCCCGCGGGACTGGCTCAACAGCGCAGGGATGGCCCTGTGCCGCGTGCAGCCCGACGGGACGTTCCTGTGTCCCAGCAAGGGGGAGCTGGCGGTGGTCAGGGGTGATCTGGGAACGGACTGGGGTGGGATCTGAGATTGACTTTTTATTTTTTTTCCACTTGGTTGAATTACAAGCATTGCATGGCGTTGGAATTGGGATTTCTTGGGATCTGGTTGGCTTTTTTTCTCACGGTAGAAACGTCATTGTATGCAGCACAGGTTGAAATTGTGAGCGATCTTTTCCTGTTTGGGTGAGGCCAAATGGATGGTGGCTCTGCGCTGTCCAGCTGTTGCGCAGCCACCTCCACATTCTGCTGCTGCGGTCGAGCATGGGGCCAAAATGGTCCTGCATTCGTATCGACTTATCTTTCGTTCTGTACAGCTGAACCTCCGACGGAATACTGTGTACCGTGTAGATATACATGCGCACATCTGATGATTTCAAACTGAATTACTCCTGTGGACAGCGTAACGACCAAAATCATTGACTTGATGTTGTGTTTCCGTGTTCCGGTGTTGGAATCGCGTCTCACATGATTCCTGGCGATGTTAAGCTATCAACGATAACGATGCCCGCAGCCACACCTATTGCACAGCCCCTGTCTGCGCGTTGGTCGAGTCCGGACCCCTCAATATGGCGCATTGTACATTTGGCCTCAATGCCAAGACGAGGCAACCGTGTTAGCTGATTCGCCGTGTCCGACCCACAGAGGCTCAGCTGTCGGCCATGGGGAGTCGCTTAAATCCTCCCAATTCCCCGGTGTGAATCATCCTGTCTTCCCTTTCTCTCCGCAAACCTATACACTTCTTTCCGACTTCACATCCAATTCCTACCACTCCGCTCCGAGTCCTCAATTCATTGATCAACCAAATACGATTCATCGAATCCTTAACTTGCTCTAACTGCAGTCACATGTAGCCTCCCGCCTAGCCGATGCAGCCCAACGTCATGGTCGAGATCGACCACGGGCCCCCGATGGCACTGCATCAGGAAGCCAAATCGTCACTCCTGGAGAGGCCCCAGCCCCAGATGACGGAGTCTATGAGCGCAGTGGGCGCGAGTTCGATGTCGACATCGACCCACGGCCCCGCCGAGCATAAGCTTGAGCCCAGCATTGGAGGTATATCTAATGATGAACGCCCAGCGACAATTTTGGGATACGGCGGCAATATTCTAATCGGAAGGGAAAGCGATATGATGAGGACCGAAGAGTTCGGAGGTGGACGCACCGAGCGTCCCCAGGATTCCTACATTTCGATGACACCTCCCCGACCTAACGACGACCTCTCCACCGGGGACATCCACAAGGATGAAACAACTGTCATTGGGATGAGCAAGTTGGGGTCCATGAAGGACAATGACTGGTGGGGACAGGCTACTGGCCCCAATGGCGTGCGCGCAAGCCCAGGCAATGACTGGACCTCTGACGGGGTCCAGAGCGGAAGCTCTTGCGATATCTTACCTCCGCCAGCCCGCTCCAACGGGGACACCACGCCCGTCAGCACCACGAGGCGCACGGGCGGTAACGTATTCACGGGACCGGCATGGGTGCCCCGAATCACGGGATCGGCACCGATCCCTTTCGATCAGCGCAGTGTGCTCGAGGAGAAGCCCATTGCGATAGTGGGAAGCAGTTGTCGCTTCTTCTCAGGGGGCACCTCATCCCCATCTGAGCTGTGGCAGCTCCTCGACGAGTCGCGAGACTTACACCGGGTCCCGCCAGACAGCCGCTTCCGCATAGATGTCTTCCATCGGCCGAATGGCTTATACCCTGGCCGCGCCAATATACGTCGTGCGTACGACCCTGGTGTCTTCGATGCTGGCTTCTTCTGCATGAAGTCGGCCGAGGCAAAAGCCTTGGACCCACAGCAGCGTCTCTTGCGGGAAGTTTGCTTGGGAGCTTTCGAGTCCGCTTTTGAGGGGCAACCTTTCAATAGCCGCGACAACGTCGAGAATACGATCACCATCAACAAAGGCCGGATGGTCGAAGCCGACAAGGCATCCGCCTACGGCAAGTCGAACAATTCATCAGGATTGTCGTCTAGCAACATGGTCTTCAAATATTTCGATGGAACCCATTCCACAGGCCCAGAAGGCACCGCCCTGGGATTCCCAGCGTCCACGTCTTGGGCCGCCGGTTCTAAGACGAGCAGCATTGACGATGCTGCAGATATATCAATGGATGTTCTCATGTGGATGATAGAATACAATCTGGTAAGTTACTCAGTGACGCGAAAGGAGACTATGAACGCGGCTGACTCGAAGGACAGATGACATCGCCATTCGAGTGTGAGAAGCTCACTCGCCTGTCGAATCAGTCCACCGAGCTACTACTCAATTTGGTGGCAGCCGCTATCTCTTGCTTTCATCTTTTCTTCCCCGATTCCGGCGAGAGAAGAGTGAACGCGAAGCAGTGTACTGGAAACATACACTGCCTCCTGGATGAACCGGGATAAGAGATATTATTGACTGGCATTCTCAATCTACGAATGTCAGAGAACTGAACTGAATCACCACCATTGCCAATCCAATTGGCACCGCACTCCATTGCCTCCGGCTCGCGCTGCAAACAATAAATCGAAATCTGAGCCACAGCCGCTCAACCCAGACACAACCATACCCACAACGAACGACGCCCAACGGGCCTCGACAGAATGGATTACTACACGAGCACCGCGTCATGCAGCATGACGTTCGACGATACTGAGATCGAGGAGATGCTGCAACAGATGCAGTGGGAGCAATCAATGAACCAGGCAACAGCTGCCGACCCATACTACGACACAACCAACTTCGACCCAAGCCTCTCACCGCTGTCTGGATATGCCAGCCCCAGCAGCATGACCACAGGCAGCACCAACCCAAGCCCCTCGGTGCCGCTCCTCGACTACGATATGTCCGAGTCCTTCGCCATGGCCCAGTCTTCGGATGACCTTGGAAGTCTCTTTCCAGAACTCCTGGATCATCCTACCGACATGGACCCGGCCTGGATGGGCGCCATGCCCGAGGGCTTCGCTAGCCCCTTCCCAACCTCGGACGCCGATCAAGCCAAGGCGACATCCTCATACCCCCTCGACAGTCAGCTATACCCGACTGCAGCTCCATATACAACGACATACAGCGGCAATTCGATTCCGAGCACCTACCTGACCACATTGCCGCCATCATCCACAACCACTACCTCACCACCCGCAGCGCCATCATCATCATCATCGACAACACAAAAGACACCCACCACCACCGACCTCACATGCTCCCACTGCGGGGCCACCTTCACCGAGAAGACCAAACTAAATGTCCACATCAACAAACACACCAAGCCCTTCAAGTGCGCCGCGGCCGGGTGCGAGGACTCCTTTGCCGAGAAGAAGAGCCTGCAGCGCCACCTGCTGGCCAAGTCCAAGTGGGACGAGGAGCACCGCGCCGCGGCCCGGAGCGAGGGCGTCAGGGAGGTGAAGCACCGCTGCCCTCGGGAGGGGTGCACGTACACGACGGTCCGGGACGATAACCTGAAGAGGCATTTGAAATCTTGCGCACAGTGAGCTATGGCGTGTGCGCTGTGGGAGGGGTGGCACAAAAGAGGGCTCCGGATAGGGAGTGGGGAGTGAGTGGGGATGAATGAAACGGGGGTCTGGGGATTCCGTTAAACGTTGTCTGTTCGTCTCTAAGAATTGCTTGTATATGGCGTTGGGTAGAGTTGTGTTTTGGTTCTAGCGTAGTACAGTGAATATATTTTCCTTATTCCATACATTCTTTATCTACCATTGTTGTACACACTCGTGATTATACAGTGCTCGGCCTGGTACTCACTTGTGCAACCTCCGCCTCCATGCTTCGTAGGCACTTCAACGAGGATTGGAGATCACATGTGGGCTGTCAACTCCTCGAATTCGATTTGTCTCCCTCAAAATTCCAGCCATTTTGCCCATTTTCGGATGACGCTCTTCTGTGGCTGAGCATGTTCACCGTTGCTCTTCTCTTGCGGCCGAGAATGCTCGTTCATGTCCCCGGTCTGAGGCCCACCGTGATCACTGGGAGCCTTTCTCTGGGACCAAAAGTGCTCTTTGTGCCAGTCCAGCAGTCCAGGTATTACGTCTGGGCCGGCGCTGTGGACATACACGGCCCGGGGGTAATTGAGCGGGATATGGGTGCAATCGCCAGCCCTTGATGGCGGACAAAAGACGCCACGACACGGCGCGCCGTGGGTCCGGACGGCCTCCCTGAGGGCATCCAAGAGGCCTGCGACCTGGCGGAGGCCGCTTTGATTCTTGTGCTCGAAGCGACTGACTAACTCGCCCATCTCAACCACCGTGAGCTCGCCCGGGCTCCCGCCTTGGCCAGCTGGGACGGCGTCGGCGACGCCTAGTTTAGTCTGGCCACAGAGCCACAGGCGCGGGGCGGTTCTTCTGAGGCGCTGGTACTCGTTATCCTGTGCTCGATGGCGCACAGCGCCGTGGAACGCCATGGATGTCTGTATGCCTTGTCCGGCCGTGATGACATCGATACCATGCACCTCGCGCGCCGGGGGCTGATCGGAGGGACCCGTGGAGGTTGGCCTCTTTTGTATGGTGCCATTGGCTCTTGTACACACCAAGCAGGAGAGTGGACCGAATTTGTAGCGCAGTAGTCGGAAATGGACCGAACTGTCTTCAACCTCGGGCACCGAGTCTGTGGCAGCCTTGTAGTGTTGCCAGTGGGGGCGCACTGGGCTGGCGAGCTTCGCAGACCCTGTGAGCTTCGCAGACCCTGTGGATTTCGTTCGGGGTTGTATGACAAGTGTGTTGTCAACGAGCGACATGTTGAAACCAAAACTGACGGAACCGTGATAGAAACGATACGTCCCAAGCAGAGCGGCCGCCAAGAAACCGAGCAGCACATCTTCATGGATCATAACGTCTACATCATTCAGTTTCAGCTCCGGCTTCATGACGTACAAAGCGGCAATAGCATCGTCCCAGAACGTCCCCCGGGGTCTTCTCCCCGGATTACAATATCCAAAGAGATCTCTAGGCGCCGGCAGATCCGAAGACTCGTGCGTCCCGGACTTGGGTCTACTTGCATCCCCTTGGATATCCTGATTAGTATTTCTCGGCTGTGAATGCGGTCTCATCGATCTGAGCCATCAGTGGGGCGTACCAGGGACATATATCGCCTGTCTGGAGCCGCTGGCCTGGTTCCAACTGCATAGGCACTCGATCTTGGAGGCCACCTGCCTCACGGGCTCCTTGCATTCTAGAGATGAGTTTAGATCGATTGACTTGATCGGCTCTCCGAATTGTTCCAGGAGCCATCGGTCCGTAGCTTTTACAGTTTCGGGGCGAAGAGGGGAGAGTTGGTCGCATCTCGCCTGCTGCTCGCTGGAAATCCACCTTGGCTTGCGAACGAGCAGACGTGACCGCGCCTGTGACTTTGCCGTCGGTCGCAGCAGCCCTTGCCAGGCCGATCTTGAGACTACGCCACCGGCAGTAGTCATAATGATTTAATCGTTTGTGGCAATTGGGAGCTGCATGGATGAGACGTGTCCCGCAGAGGAGGGTTGAGGAAATTTGAGCCCGGGGAACATGCCGATGAGATTGAGCAGGCCTCGCGTTGAATGAGGTTGAGCCAGGTCGAAGCTTGCAGTGGACAAACCACGCTGGTGAAAAAGTATCCATATGGATTAGTCATCAGCTGCTGTGCCTATGGTTGGCAGTGCCTCGCCCCCTCATGCCCAGCCGCATATGCTGGACGGCCATTCATACAGCCTGAGCAGTGTGCATTGATCAGGGTCGCCGTGTGCTTGACGTATAAAACACCGCATTATCTTGATACTTGGCTATCTCAACAGGGCTTTAGATCATGTTACCTTTTCAAAAACTAATTAGCTACTAACTTATATATAACCTTAATAGTTAATAATATTAATAATAATACTAATAGTAAGGATAATAGTAAGGAAATATATATATTAGCCTTCTATAGGAGCAGCTATGGCGACACATTTCCTTAGGATGGGGCTAGGGTCTTTGGATTGCAACTCAGCACATTTTCTAAAAGGCGACTCGCTGGCATCCACACACTTCCTCATTGTTCTTTGTGCTAGACCCAGCGAGAAAAGTGAAGAGAGAATCCGATCACAAATGCCGCCTAACCGGACTTGGCTGCACAGACCACCAAGAATCATTGACATCGACTGCGTTCTTTGTTGTCAGTTGCCTCATATCAAGTCTCTGCAGCCCTGGTCGCTTTGAAGTGCTGAAACTCAAGTTGCTCCTTTCCACCAGCAGACGTGACATGTTGAATCACTGGCAAGTAAGGCGCCCAGCCCCGTCAACCCAAACGAGACTTGATTTGCCCCACATCATAAATAGTCTGGCGTTTCCGGTATTTTGACTTGATCTTCCCTCTCTCCCTCCCTCTCTCTCTCTCTTCATGGCAAGACCACAGAACTTGAAGCGCAAGAGATACGTCGCTGATGAGCCTTTGATTGGGGTCCGTCCCGTCAAGGCTCTCCGAGCAAATCAATCTTTCCAAGGCAAGCACTCAACTAGGCGATCAAGTCAACGGCGCACGACAGCTAGGCCGGTGGCAAAACGTACCGAAACGACCACCAATGCGCATAACAGCCCTTGGCGCTACCCTCCTGAGTTCTGGGACAGACTCTCGACAATTCCACTCATCCGGGAAGCCTTAAAAGAACTCGAACGACGACTCCGAGTACAGCCGATTCATCCCAAGCCTTCGCCGGCTACATCCTTGCCGACGACAAGGAGATCAACATCTAACCTGGTAGGGACACTCATACCCAAACCTACAAGAGATCTCAATCGGTTCGCTCGCCACGGCGGACCAGATTTGAACGGTCTTCGAGGGTTTTCTACGCCAAAAACAGCAAATCACAAAGCCGGTCTTTCTGAGTCTGAAGTTGCCGAGAGCAAGATTTCAATTACAGCATATCATGCTGCATTTGATCAGCATTTGACAGATCATAAAGTCTATGGACCTCGACGTTCCCAAAGGCCCGACTTAAATGCCATTCGCTCAGCCCTGCTGAAGCCCAGACCGTCGCTATCGCTCTCCCAGGTTTCGGACGGTACATTCGAGGATTTCCAGGATGCCAGCGAGGAGGCTAAAGATGAAGCTGAGGTGATGGCAGATGTGATTCCAATTATTTCTGGCACACGGAAATCCAATTATCCGTGTGCTAGAAACACGATGTTTGGGCACCTAAAACCACTCACAGATGGTACTTTAGCAGCCGCGATGCCGGACATATACTATGGGACAGTCCCTGAGCAACTCGATCATCCAATACGCGACGACCTCGGCGAGTTGATCGTCCCCTCGACTACCTTGGATAAATCCGTTGCGCCGAACTTCTTCCTAGATGCCAAAGGCCCCAACGGATCTGGGGCAGTGATGATGCGACAAGCCCGCTATGATGGAGCTGTTGGAGCTCGTGGTATACACGCGCTGCAGAACTACGGCGTGAAAGCATCTGTTTATGACGGCAGACCGTACACCTATAGCGCGACCTACTATGGTGGCACTGGCACGCTTCAGCTATATGCACACCATCTCACAGCACCTGCAAGCCCGGAGGGCGAGCCAGAGTACCACATGACGCAGATTGATTCGTACGCGCTTACTGGAAATGCGAATACTTTTCGTCAAGGAGTGACAGCCTTCAGAAATGCCAGGGACTTGGCAGCGCAGCATCGCCACGCCTTCATCCAAGCCGCAAATTCTAGAGACACAGGGAAAAGACGTTGACAGCTCAGCAAAGTGATACTATTGTGGTTTCAACAGACCCAGAACAAGAGGGCAGCGCAAACCCAAACGGGTATCTTGGCAGTGTGGCTAATGGCACCCTGGGGGACGACGATCTGGTGATGCTGCAGAAGGGGATGAAGTAGCCTGTAAATTTACAAGCAGACCCACGAGTAGCCGTACACTTTCATTTGATCGGCATCCAGCTTGACCACAAGCTTTACGTTGAGCTTTACGTCAGGTCAACGTCCAAGCCGGCGGAAGGGAAAAAAAGGAAGGAAAAAAAAGGAAGGAAAAAAAAAGCTTCTACACGCCATAGAGACTCGCACACACCCTTCGTCAAGTTCTGCCCGCCACACAAGACAAAATAGCCTTAACAAGAACACCTAGGTAATGATCAGAATGCTGACCGCGGCGTTGCATCTCAGCTCCCATTTCAAGCAGGACCAGCGCGTAACGCGCAAGTTTTGCAGGCTACGCGAGCAACGCGTCCAACCGCAGGGCAGTACATACTTTGGGTCTGTTCTGGGGAATGGTGGACACTGCTAAACAAGAGAATGTCGTGAGCAAGGGGCTTTTGATTCGGTTGTCGGCGGTCTGTATGGGTGTAGATCTGGGTGACACTGAGCTAATGTTTCACATCAGCAGTTGCTTTGATATCTAATGTGTAGCACCGGTGGTTCTTTCATCGCTTGCTCTGGTTTTGTTCCCTGGGTATTATGTGAAGATTGCTTGGATGAAAGGGAAAGACTCAGGGAGTCATTGCAGAAGACCACCCTCTGAAGACGCCTCTAGCATCGCAATGCCAGTGGTGTTATAGGAGTTTCCAACTGAATGAAGCATTATTTGACCTGGCCCGATGGGGTGATTTCCAAGTACTGGATCGCCAACTTCATATCCGAGCTGTTCCATTCGCCTGATATTCTGCCGCTTGGTATGGGTCCGATATCTGGATCCCCCGCCTTCATTAATGCACATGCTGATGGAGAGGGTGGATATTTCTGGACACCCATCATTTTTAGCCTCAGGTCTCCAAACGCACAGCAAGGCGGAGCGTGACGGTACCTGACCGAAATAAAATGGCACGAGTAATGGTAGCGAACGGAATCTAATGTTTGAAAAGAAATTCCCGTGTACTTGGGCCAAATGAGTCTGGGTATTCGTCCTTGAGTACAGGAGAGTTTTGGAATCCTTGAGGAATTCGCTGCCCATTTTATACAATCCGACTGGCAAGTGACTCGTCTTGATGAGCCGGACAGTTGAACTACCAGTCATGGAAGTGTGACCTGAAGTTGCTGAGCCCAGATTTCAAGTCGCTCTGTCATTTTGCAGTTCTCATATTGTCCTCATGTAATTCGGGCTGTGATCTGAAAGGCCGGATCTTTTGGGCATAGCATTTGATGCGACTTGATGACTTCAGGAGTTTTAGAGATTGAAGGCTTTAGAGTTGTCTAGACTGCGCAACATATGGACTTTGACATGCAGGGCTGGATCTCCTGTACATTCCTTTGGTATTTGTCGACAGTTTTTCTGTTGCATGAAGATTCGTGTCATACATGGGTCAGCACGGATATTGGATTTGAGGAATGAGATAGCTCTGTTCCACCCGTATTCATTTTGTGCATGTACAGGATGTGGCTAAGCACCTATTGTTACAACCATCCCACCCTCAGGCTCAGGTGTTGAAAGCACTTCTTGACGAAAAAGGACTGGTGAAATCCTGATACGCCCGATGGTTTCAAAGAGTACCAAATACTTTTCTGTTGAATTCTTGCATCGGTAAACTCTTTAGGCAGTCATCATTCGCTACAACTCGTAGCCCACAAACGGGGCCGAACCGCGATTACCCCGGGTATTGACCACTATGGGCGTACTCACCATCACATATTCGTAGTGGGGGACAGAAAAGTCCGAAAAGTCCAAGAATTGCCAATTATCAATCCAAAAACCGAGGCGCCTGTTCCAATTATGCGCCCACCCCCTCCTCACACCCGTCGGCCAAGACAACCCTTAACGGTGTCCTTGGTGTCCACTGCGGTGACTCTCGCTTGAATTCTAGCACGGTATTCGCAACATCCCCAATTATTTGGTGTTTCGACCCGTTGAATACCTCTGGGTACAAGGGATGCTAGTTCGACCGGCCGCGCGTGTAACGACGAAGGCTTCTTCGAGGACGGGTGATCATCATATCCGCTATTGGTTGCGAGTACTTAAATTGAAGAGTTCCAGGGCCAGTTCTTATGACAGGATATACGAGTAGACTCGTCGATGACAAGTTGCTGAAGCTCATGACATTTTCCAAGCACAGAGTCTCACCACACTCTCTCACCGGTTCTGTTCTATGCTCAAATCAATGTACCCAGTGCCATCTCCTACCCCTAGTTCTGATGATCGGTACGCATCATCGACTGCATCAACATCAATTTCCAGCACAGTTGATTCATGACATAATTGTACCCCTTCAATGTACCACTCGCGGTGATTGAGGCTGCGCTGACCACATATCTATAGTAGGCGGTGCTTTCACATATATCTGGTATGGGAGGCTGTTATACCTAATATAGATCCTCGGTTGCCTAAGACATCTAAGCTAGCATTGTCCGGTCTTTGTGGTGCATCCATCTATCTCACTGCTTCACAGCGCCCCACGCCTCCGCTCACAACACTTTTGTTTTTCATGGCCAGACGGGGAACAATATTATGTGTATCTGGAGAATCATAAAACTGGGAATCCAAACGCAACTGGAAGAACGTGGACGAGGCCCTCCCCGAGAAGCGCACGGATTTCTAGATAACAGCATGGCGACAGTCATTGTTTCCACGTCATCCTGGTAGGATACATATTACTTCAGACATTCCAATTACCGCATGCTCATCCGTGTGTGGTAGTTGAAATCTCTAATTATGAGCTCGTCCTTACCAACATGAGAGAGGCTTTCCATTTCTTCCCATGATCATAGTAATAAAGCCCGTCCTTTACTCTTATCTTCTAATCTACCCCGTACTCGGTACAATGTGGATGCAGTCACTGGTCCTCCCTCATTACACAGTTTATTACAGTAACACAGCCACATTCTTAAAACATAAACAACGTGAACATGGAACCGGCTGTGGCTCCACTACTATCCCCGATCCAAGACGACATCTTATCACCATAACATCACGGGTTTTATCGCTGAATATGTTGCATTACTGCAGCGTCCAAAAACTCCGAGTCCAAAAGTATAATTCTCCATGTGAATCCTGGACCTCCCTATTTCCCGGGGAACAATCTTTACCGTCTTCTACCATGTCCTCCGCCGTGATGATGTCCTCCATGTTGGTGATGCTGCGCTGAGTGGGCTCTAAACTCAACACAAAAGTGGAAATAGAAACCGGCTGGATCTTGTGGAACAAAGTTAAACCGAGAAACCTTAAACCTTGCGCGCTTCATGTCCTCGTTCTGTGTCACCATTGTCTTCGCACATTTGCCGAACGGGGTCCTGTTGAAGGTCTTGTCGAAGGCCCGCTGATGCGTTTGATCTTGACCACGACATGAAAGCGCCAACGGCCTCGAGAGATCCAGACGCATGTCTTCGTATATCTCCCGCCTGACACGATCTAAAGCATCCTCTGTGACAGTCTCGAAGTAAATCTTTCGCAAATTTTGAGTGGGTTGTCCAAGGAAACTGTGCCAGAAGCTTAAAAAGACGGCGGCGGCGAGTGGCCGTTCGCGTCGCGGGTCTCTGTCCATATAGATTTCTTTAACAACCCTGTCATATGTTCCGAGGTCAGCCAGCGATCTTAGATGTGTTCATTTGAACATTGCCACATCGCGTAGGATATAGTTTCATCCGTACAACAAGCCTTTGTCGTTGCTTGCCCCAAGCAGAACAATATGTGGGTCATTAGGGCCAGATTCGACATGATTGATTGTGTAATACTCGATTGGAGGACTGCTTCTGTCGGTGGGGTCGTCCTGGAGTCCAGACTCAACAGCAAAGTAGCCCCAGGATTCTAGTGTCTCAACCTCCCGAATACCTCTAGGTACATGAGAACGTAGTTCGACAGGCCGTGGTCCAGCTTGTTGTCCTCCACCCGGGTCTTCACCAGGGTTACCAAAACACATCTTGATGAAAGATTGTTGGGTCTGGGTAACGCGTAAATACCAGTTGACCGAAAATGAACGACAACGTCAAGGTCTACCTGTATCCACTGAACCTTTTGGGTGCGACTGCCTGAGTCCGAATGGGTGAGAGGTCTCCGCTGATGCTGGATAAGAGAGCTTTGTGTGTGCCTGTAGAGTTTGTATGGAGTTATGCCGTCGATCCTGACTTGCGTCAACTGGCGCAAGTGTTGAAGAATTCACGATGTTTCGCTTCATTTTATACCACAGAAAGTACAATAGTGACTCGCCTTTCTGATGAACGCAGTTGATGATGTGATTTCAGGCGTTGCTAGCCATTCGATTCATGTCACTGTGCCCTGATTTGGCCAGAATTGAGGCTCATTGCTGGTGAGACCGAAGGTACACCGTTTGGGGCGCTTGATTGCTGACCATGGACTTTTGAAATGGAGGCATCAAAATATCTTGAATTAATCCGTCCGGAGGCGGTCGGCGACCTCACAAGTGCCACTCTCCGAGCATGCTCTCCATCGTCGAACAACCCCAAGAGAGCGAAACGAGAGCTCTAATGGAGTGAAGTCAAATTCCCACCAAAGCGGAAGCGAGATAAGTGGGCACGGAAGCTCGGTGGTATGCCAAATATAAAGATCTCCATTTGTGCTTGTTCTGTGTCAGTCTACCGCAGAAAAATTCGCTTCCAATAAATTTCCAGCAGGCCTTTTTTCATGATACGCTCCCAGTCCTTTCTCGAAGTTGTGAAAATGCATACGCCAACTCTTTCGAAATAATCTTCGGCTTTCTTTACACAGATACCCATGAAATTACAATCGTAGAGCAAAAGTACAAACCCGTCCAGAGTCGTCTCGTCGCAGTCCAACAAGGCTATAGCGGTGCATTCCAATGTTGTATCATAAACTCTTCTTCCTCTAAAGCTCAAATGCCATTCTCGTCCAAGTTTTCGGGACCATCTGGGGGATGATGCTGCGATAGGGACTGGGATGTAAAGCGCGCGGAAGTCTAGCAATCCCGGTATGGGAGGTGCTGATCCCGCACTGGCGTCACCTTGGCCTCCCCTCGGTATGGTATTCAAGAATTGCTCGACATCTATTTCCTCTGATCTGATGTTCTTCTCGACTTTGCCGTAAAACTCCCGAGTTGGGAATCGTGCTGTTGCCACGGTGTTCTCTTTTTGAAATGTCAAGCACCACTCTTCAACCAGGCTGAATGCGTTAGTCGCATTGTGAAAGACTCTCCCTGCTGATGATGGGAAGCGTGAGTTCATTTCGCAAGCAAAGTCAACTGCTGTGATCCAGTAGATCCAAGACCAAGTCGACGGATTAGTCCCACACGAGTCGCTCCGCTTTGAGCGAGACGGCTTTGGAAACCATAGCAAAGCTCTAGAAAAGCATCTCATCGGGATCCCCTGAAGGACGTTGATACAAATGCCGTGCATGTCCGAACTCGCAAAGAATCTGTTGTACACACCAGTGACGGCGTGTAAGATGTCGCCAGGGTTCTTGAGCTGCCTCCTTGTGTAAAGCGACACGATTCTCTGAAACTGCACGTCCAGCCCCTGCACATAAGAAGCCCTCTGGGCCCCTGGATTTACCATCTCCCGTAGCGTATTCATCGGCGCTGCATCTTTCAGAGGATCCCAGTCTCGATGGCTTCCATGCCAGGGTGCTCCACACCTGACTGAGAGCTCGCTCAAGTTTTCGAAGGCATAACCTTCTCTAAGCTGTTGGCGATTGCATTCGTAGAACACTTCGCCTGGGGCAAAGTACAGCTTTCGTGGTGACAAAAGTTGTTCTTGATACGTCCATCCGCGCGTGTTCCAATGAGAGGGCCGAATTTGTTCAATGAGTGAGATTCGGCCAATTCCAATGCAACATGTCTCGTAGGTTTCATGGAAGAGATATTCCCGGTCACCGTTGTCCACTCCACGTCCACGAGGACTGATGCCCGCCAGACCTGCATCAGCATCAACCCCGGATAGTGCAACAAGGGTCAGATTCGCATTTTCATAAACCCTGTTCATACCATGTATAAGACGTCTTTTCTCTTCCACGTCATCTTGCACAATACAAAAGCTGTCAACCCATAAATACCTTTGTCCAATGGAACGACATAGTGACATCGCGTCCGCAATCGTTTTCGGGAGACGTCTGCAAACTCCATGTTCGTTGTATGGCTTATAGAAGGATGAGGGCTGGCACAAATCCAAAAGATTCTCATTGTTCGTGCAAAGGTTGAATGATGCCGCTTGACCCCAGACATAAGAAAGGGCGACGTACTCGCAAGGCTTCTTTTGCAGAATAAGTCTCCCGTCGATCACATCAATCAAGCGAAACCCGTCGGTAAAGAACCTTTGCGTTGTGTTGGCCTGTTGCGAAGCTCAATTGTCTCTGCAGTAATCGTGACGATTTCGGCAGTCATCCAACCACTTCTGCACTAATGCGAGATCAACGCACGGTAGAATTGGCCTTCTGACTGAGGTCAACATGCTAGTTTGCTTGGTTCTTGTGGGGTCGATCTCTACCTCAGTAAGGACGAATTGTGCTCCGTTGTTGTAGAGCATGGACTGGCTCAAGGGCTGCAGATCGGGGGGTGGCTGATCTAGGGCTATAACAATACGCTACACGCGTTGTCTCAATCCAGATGAGTCCGACATAGAGCACCATCGTTTGGTCTCCACGTACACATGTGGACCACGGCCTTTGACCGCTGATGGCATCTCGTGACCCCTATGCAGCTTGACAAAATGCTGAATTGTCTCGCAAAGCTGACAGAGAGGATCATCAAATTGTTCGAGAAGCCTGATATGTGGTGACTTCGTTTCCGCTCTCAGCATGTCTGGAAGGTCGAATTCCTTGCATCTCTTGCAGAAGTGCTGAGTGGTATTGGAGGCTGAAAACGCGTCGAGCTCTGCGGGCAGGCCCATTTGGTCTGCAAAGGTTTTGAGCGCCGTCTGAAGATCTTTGCATTGGCCTTCTTGGGGCCCCGCATGTAGCATTGCCAGTGGTGCTCTGATCCATTTCAGCATTATAGTGTGTATGTGGGAAACTCAAAAGAAAAAAGTGGTAGTGAACATTTGAAGCCTGTTCGGGAAGCGGAAGGCGTGGCAGCGCGGCGAACAAAAGTTTTCGATTGCAAAGTGTAGACAGAAGAGAAAAGAAAAGTCGAGGGATGGAAAGAGACGGGGACCGAATCCCCCCAGCAGAATCATGATCTTGGAAGCAGCCCCAGAGAAGTTTGCTGTCGTCCTGCACAACTCCCACTAATGCTGTGGAACAGGACGAGCTAATTAGTAAATGACAAACGTGTTAGGGAAATTAAGATAGTGAAACGTTACTTAGGTACACATGTGTTCATTTGTATCGGCAGAACGGAATCATGCTCTTGCTTTTTTTCTCACCTTGGCCAATATGTTTTTGAAAAGGTCTACTACTGATGATCCCTCGGGTGACACAGGCTTAACTACTGCTAGCGAATCAAGTACGCCGGCCAAAACACCATAATATAAAGGAGTATGATAATACTATACTAGTCTAGATATAATGCCATGTTACTAATAATTAGTTAACTTATTTAAAAGATTAAAAAGGTACTAAACAACTTAGGATATGTAAGAGAGGTTTAAGGTACATAGGGTAGAAAAATATAAGTCCATATATAAAACTATTGTCGACTTTATATATAAGCTCAGGGAAGAGTAGTTGGAAGACCGAACAGACAGCAGATAGACAAGTAAACAGTTGTTAAAAAAGCATAGTCTGGCCGGAGCCACACCGTAGTCTAAGTGATGGCAATATGGCTATAGGAAAGGAGGCCGCGTCAGCCCAATTCTTTAGGACTGCGGCTGCACCTTAATAAGTGATTGACTTTGAAAGCAAGGTGATATGACCCTATAGTGCCATGACTTCGAGCGAATTCGTTCTTGTAGTCACTCATATGAGGCTTTAGTTAATGAATTCGGACTGAGAGCGCTGGGCCAGGAATATAAATGAGCGGGAAAGCCGCGGTTTGCAGTTCCTCGAAGGATTATTAAATGTCTTTAGCTTAGCAGTGTAGAAGGGTACTCAGTTTATGACGCCATTGTACGTCAAAAGGTATATTCAAATATAGCAAGTGAATACCTTAATGGAAAATACCAATTCTGTCCGACTGAAGGAGGATCTCGCTTAGTGTCAAGGGAGGGACATGAGAGAGGTGGAGCTCTCAAGTCTTGCTCTGAATTGTAGAATTTCGAATTAATCCTCGTCTAGCTAAAAAAAAAAAAAAAAAAAAAAAAGAAAAGAGGGAAGGAAGGCAGCTTTCGACAAACTAAAGTTCCAAGTAGCTAAGGGCCTCGAGGGCTGTAGGTAGTCTGAGCGCAGCCCAACGCCAGTCACACTCACCTGCCAGTCACACTCACCTGCCAGTCACACTCAGCCCGGTGTGGCCATAAGACTTAGGTGTGGATATGTCGACAGGCGTCGACCTCACGGTAGGGCTGGACACTGACATCGACATTTTACGATGAGGATCACAGTATACATAAACCTTCATTTGAACACCCGCGTCCTTAATCTAACAATAGGAGAGCATACGCTATCTTCGTCTGCTTGAGCGGGGTGTCTCGGTCCACTTCTGTCGGTGCTCGTACTCTGCGTACCCTATAGATAGGGATGAGTGTCAGGGATGCGTACTTTTGAATCTAGGTACTAGCATCCTTCTGAGTTTACGCTGTGACATATTCTCTATGTCTGAGCCGTGTAAGGGAAATAGCTCTAGGCGTATTCACGTTCACATGTCGCCAGGCGAAGATACGGGAGTCGATAATCTATGACTAGAACAGCGCGAGTTCGTATTGCTAATTATCTAGGCATCATAAAGATTCCAAGAAGTAAGTGACTAATGTAAACTTTGCGGCTCGTTATTCTCAGGAGAGAGCCTCTAACGTCTTCTCTGGTGTCCTCTGTGGCAATGATGTTGGTGGCACTGATGGTGGTGCTGATGGCTCTGTCTTACTCTAAAGGTAACAAAAAAGTTGTATTGGATCTCGCCTTGGTCGAAGTACACTACTTGCATATCGAATTCGAGGCTCAGAACCTTGATCCCGAGCTTAATCATCTTCTGGTTCTCTTTCTCCATAGTCCTTGCATATCTTCCAAACTTGGTTCCATGGTAGGTCATTTTAAAGGCATCTTCCTCGACTTCGTCACCTCTGCGTCGGAGAGATAGCGGTTCCGCTGTATTCTTCTGCATAAGCCCATATATCAATTGTCGAGTCTCATTCATGCTATTCTCTCGGACAGTTTTAAAAAGGAGCGTCTGCAAAGATTCAATTGGGCGTCCAAGCATGTGCCAGAAGCTTAGAAAAATGTCGGCGGCGAGTGGTCTTACCCCCGTGGGTCGAGGGTCTCGATTGGTATGGATACTGGACACAACCCTATGAGAATTCTTTCAATCAGCTTTCTTTCCGATCGGGGAGTGAACAACGCGAAGTGTCATGAGCAACATGCTGCTGCTGCACGCGTTGTGATATTCCGAAAAATGCAGGATTGAGGTTGAAAACGTAGTGTTAGTGATCGTGGGGGCCATCAAGTCTCCGCAGAGCGGAATAGGGAATGAGAAATACATCCATGCATACAACAAACCAGCGTTCTTGTCAGCAGCAAGCAACGCAATATATCCTTCTTGGTTGGCTTGGGCGGGATGACCGATCGCATAAAAGTTGATATCGCGAGCACCGATGTTAGGGTAGGCGGGATTGTCTCCCAGTCCAAGTCTGAAAATACAGTCACCCCATTCTGCAAATGTTTTAACCTGCCGGATGGGCACCGGTGGATCGAGTTCAACCGGCCGTGCGTGTGACAGGTGACCCTCTTCGCCCGATTTAGAAAAACAAATCTTGGAAAAAGGATCGATAGCGTCTGCCTGACGCATAATTATTAGTTCAACGAATCAAATAGGAAGGCAGGTTCCTGTTCATTGTGCCCTTCTTGATATAGAGGCCGAAGGCTGAGCTCATGAGTGGATTCTGGTGGTGCTGAACACAATGTTTCGGTGTACGTCTGCAGATACAGTATTAAAAGGTTGCTGTCGATCCCTGTGTCAATCCTGCAAGACCTGGAACAATTTCGGAAAACTTTTCTCACTTTATGGACTATTTATATTATTTTGATCCTCTACTAAGCTGGGATTGGAGGAGAAGAGACGAGGCGCATCGAGGCTACACAACATCTTTTCTCATTTTATACTACAGAACTTGCGACAGTGATTCGCAAGGTTGAGCAGGACCTTCATCGTGCCTGTCGTTGATGATTGAATGTGGGGATTGTTATCCAAGCCGTTCGTCATGCCTTTGACATAGGGCTCTTGTAATCCTCATTCAGATGGAAGGCTCAAAGTTTGGTGCAAGATAAGGAGAGGTATGAATTGCCCCTGGGACGATGCGAGGTAGCTGGGACGAAAGACTGTAGCATGTTATTAGTTCGCTTCGAAAATAGCATTTCTGGTCGAGTGTGTTAGTGGGCCAACCAGTCAAGATTGCATTCCCTTCAAGGGTTGTCTTGCTCCCAAATGGGACACAGGGCACATCATGTATCTACCTAGGTATGAAATACAACACGGAGCCGAACTTGGATTCGAGAGATTGACGGGTGGTGTTCCATGTGGGGCATCTTGCGCAGTGCCCTGGGCCATCACATTAATCCTGCCTGAACTTGTAGAAAAAGTAGTCACTGGGCAGTTTATAGTTAGTGTAAGCCAGGTTTTGAGGAAATTGAGCCGTTGGCTGATTCTAGGTTCAACTTCATTGTAGCCCTGTCAACACGATTGTGCGAATCATAAAGTGTTCGTTGATGTGCATCGAATTATGGTGAAATGCACGATGAAGCCGAGCTTTGAGCTCTATTGCGGTCGGAATGTTTGTCTTTGAAAATTTGCATATTGGGCCCCCGGGGCCGGGCTGTTTGCATTGCCAGATTGATATGCGACCGAAGGCAGTGTAGGCTGACGAAACAATCACTCAAACGCGTTACAAGAATCGCTCTGGGCTCAAAATTGGGTACCAGCAAGTACCTAGGTATTCAAGCTGTAACGTGGGCAAGGCGGCGATTCCCCAGGTCCTCGCTAGTCACAAACAATTCAAGGAGGCAAATTTATCCACTCTGGTACGAGTCGCAATTGATTCAGCTGCAAAGTTTTCATTTCCTACTTGTCAGAAGTATAGCTCTGCTCTGGCTGACTGTCATGTCGTTAGAAGGACTCGTATCGACAAGCACATGACCCTAAAGAATTAAAATATACCTATTCCTTTATAAGAAAATAAAGTTACTGTTTTTAAAATTAGTAACACTTGTTACAGAATAGTCTTTGTAAACCACATAAAAGTAATTTTTTTTTTTAACTTTTTATCTTTTATTAAGCAGATAGTTGTAGAGACTTAATTATAATAGTTGCTTCTAGAAAAATACTTTATTTATCTTTGACTAGAAGCAAAAAGCAACGTTGTAATTATTCCTGGAGGATATAAATAAAAAGGTATAGTTAAGCTTATTTGAGAGGGTATAGTGGCAGATCTTATATAACTTATAAGATTCTAGGTTACTAGCATACCTTAAGGCTTAACCTAACAATTTTAATATAATCTTATAACCTTTATAGATGTTGCTGCGGGGTAGTTTTAGACTTATTAAAGATTTTGTGAGTTGCTTGATTTGGAATGATGCAAGCTTTGATTATAGCAATGTGAGCTTTGAGGATGTGTGTGCGTGCGTGTGTGCCAAATGGGCCCCACTGGCAATTGGCTGCGTGTGGCCCGTGCGCCCACACCCTCCAGGATTTAAACCTTGCCCCCTTTGATTCCTGACAGCTCCCTTCCTTAGATAGAAGGTAGCGCCGACTTAACTTCAATTGACGTACTGAGGACAGTTGCCTTGTCTCTGTATCCCCTCTCGTGACAGGATGCTAAAGATTGGGTAGAAATGTAGACGGGAATTAACTATGGCGATGAGAAGGTTGTGTATATTCTGTGTATCAAGAAAGTCTTTAACAGTCCGGTGAAGAGAGACCACAGTGCCATGGTAAGAATTGATAAAACATCGAGGGCCCTCCAACGAGGCCGTGTACGGCTTCATCAAGGCTGCGGCTGCCTCATTGCTTATGTCCCACTATAGCTCTCAACCTGCTCTATCCCATTTTCTCTTGCCAGATTGGGTCAATTGGGCTGTTCCGAGAAAGTCATTTATGTGAATTGCCAGGCGGTGGCCAGTTCTGACATGACGCGTGGACGCGTGAACGCGTGCTTGCCTTGTTCCACCCTCTAGTCCATGCCTACCTTCCTTCCTTCCTCATGTAAAGGTCTACCGGAAGGTGCTCACTTGCGCAATTCAGGCACGCCCCAAAGTCCCTTCAGTTGAGCTCCAGCTTCTCCCTCCCCTTCCCAATGTCGCTCTTGAGTCCTTGGTCACTTCGAGCTCCCATCCTCCCATCTTCGTCCTCCCACCTTCGTCCTCCCACCTTCGTCTTCCCACCTTCGTCTTCCCACCTTCGTCTTCCTGTCTTCGTCTTCCTGCCTTCGTCTTCCCGTCTTGCAGCATTGATTCTATGTCTGTCCCCATCCCATCTCTGTCATGGACGTCGCTCTATAGAGGCAACCATTCTGCACCCGACTCCTGCTTCCCTTCCAACTCTGTCACACTCTACAATTCCATCTCCATCCCTGCTCTGACCTGGACAGTCACCATGCGAGACGCACCTCAAGAGACTTCAGGTTGGCCCCAGATTGCCTTCACGCTTCTGTTCCTTGGGATGGGAGCATGGCGCAGTACCCTGTGAGTTGTTCTCGACTCTCTCCATCCTCTTCAGTCACCTCCACGTTGACGAACAGCCATCTTTTCCCTCCAGATCTCGCCACTCCTTCTCTACCTGGTGACTGCCGTGAAGAGATCCCATGGTCGGTTCAATCCATCGGCACGAATCAATTGTCTTCACCTCTCTGTCTCTCTCTTGCCCTGACCGTTGACACCTTCTCTCGCGCCATCCCTTTCTTTGATGCCACAGCTACCTTCCATGGAGTGGCACGTCCTGGCCCAATTCCCAGCCTCAATTTCCTTCTCCTCTTGTTGAGTTCAGAAACATGGCTTCAGAAAGTCTTCCTTTATACAAATCTGTACGAAGTGGTTGGTGCGGAGCGTCGGTCAGTTGTGGACGTCTCCGCCCGCCGCATGGCTCTGCCAGCTTCGAAGATCAAAGCAACTGCTCGGTTATCTGGATTTATCCTCGTTGTCAGGTGAAAAGCAGCACGCGTTTACCCAGGCAGTTCCAACTAGCGATCGGCATTCCGACCTCCAGTGGCTGTCTTGAAGACCGTGGTACATCCCATCACTATCCCATTAGATAGCATACAATACACATGCATCCTCGCGTCATTTCTCACACCTAAAATTATCTCTATTGCACAGATGGCTCTTCTAGCGAGTTGTGACAAAGTAGAACCTCAAGACCCGCCTTTGTTAGGTTGGGTCAACTTGTGACTTTAACGTCATTTCGAGTATGGCTTAATTACTTGCCCTTGCCTTTGAAAATGTTAAGATGACTTGTGAGAGCAATTTGAGTGCCTTGCGAAAAGGACTTTTGCGAGATCAGCTGTGGTTGTCCGATCTTAGCACTGCCCTTTCTGTTTAACCAATAGGCACGTTTTCACAGAAGAGGCTTCACTTCGAAATGTGACATAGTGAAGGCCAATCATTCTGTAAGGTCTAAGTCATGTGCTTATACTCGAGTTCTGAAAGGATCAAAGGATAGCAGTTGAAAACAAGGATTTGTTCTATGTGAGAAGAATACTAAAAGAAAAGGCGTTTTGACCTGCCCGAGAATTGAACTCGGTACTCCCTCAAACCCAATGAAATAATGAGGGTATGTTCCAGCTACACCACCAGGCCCAAGGACTTAGTGAACTATCAAGTTCATATAGCTTGAACCAAGGATGGCGACCACAAGGTGCTCGAGCTACTTGTCTAGACAAGGCGTTTGTGGGCATGGCGTTCAGGTGGTCTAAATAGGCCGGCGCTAATAGGACCTCGAGTTTTGTGATGTAAGAACCCTAATCACAGTTACTCAGGTAATTGTAGAGAGTTTTTTCTACCCCTTCAGCCTAGGCCCACGAGTTTATATAGACAGAGAGGTTGCCTAGACCTAAGGCAGGTTGTTTATAGCCAAGATCTTTTAGACGTTTAATGTCCTAAAGCTACGAGACCAGTGTATCGATCTAGAGAAGGCTTGTACCTAGGCGTTCTGGGTCAAGACAGAAATAAGAGTCAAGTTTGTCTCTATAGATAGAGAACTAACAAATGGCTAAAACGCTAAGGGGGTTTAAGCTTATCCGCAGCGCAGGTCCGAATACATCAATGGTAGACTACACATTTCCATCGACTTATAATTAATTCCTGTCAACAATATATTCTCCTTTCGCAACTAGATTGTTTTTTGTCCATAGAAGCTTGCTCTCCAGAGGCTCACTTGGATTGTGGCTTCTGCACCAGGGGCTCATCAATTGAAGTTCGCGACAGTTTTGGCAACAATGCCACAGCCAACACCCAGCAACAAGACGAACCAAGCCAAACAAGGAAGCGAAACATTGTTAATTCTTCGGCTCTTGCGCCGTTTGACGCAAGTCAAGATCGACGGCACAACTCCATACTAACTCTGAAACTAGAATGTTGCCGAGGCATTGTTATAAGGAGCGCATGAGGCTTCTCGTTGAAACCACGGCGAGGGTGTTTTTTTGCTCGCATTTTGATGATAAAGGTCATAAATATTCGTCGTCGTGTGGTCATCCTTTACAGATGCGACCAATCTCGAGAGGCGACAAGCACGTGAAAACTTTTCTAATTTTCCTCCACTCTCATTGATCACAATACGACGACCAACGTCTACCCCCTACACTAGTCCTCGATCTCAGCAGCGCAGTAAGGACTACGAGCCCTAAGTCTATCACCATAAAACCACAGGACGACGACAACGCCTGTCCCAATCACGACAAACCCGCCCGCCAGCGCCGTCGCCCCAAGACCGAACCCCAGCGCATCAAACATGTAGGGAGCAAACAGCGGGAAGAGAGCGGCAGAGAGGCTGCGCGCAACGAGGTTGGTAGACACCGCGGACGCTGCGTACTGCGTGTAGGCATCGATGGTGTAGACCGAGACGCTGGTGGAGCACATGTATATGCCCGCAGCAAAGACGAGGCTGCCCAGGTTGGGCACGATCCAGTGCACCCTCGCCTCGCCGGACCACCCCCACCAGAGGAGGCCCAGCGGCACAAGTGCCGTGCCGATGGCCATGGTCGGTATGCGGAACTCTGGGCGGCCTGTCCCGCCGTTGCGGGCCTTGAGGCGGGAGTAGACGCGGTCGCTCAGCCGGCCGGCGATGTTCACGCCAATGATGAGACCGATAGCGAAGGAGATATAGTTGAGACTGCCGATCCGGACGGTCTGGTTGTACTGCGTCGTCCACATGGTCGGGTACATGAACAGGAAGAGGAACATGGTACCGTAGAGAATCGACATGTAGCCGGCCAAGAGCTGGATGATGACCTGGGTGGCGAGCATGCGTAGTGGCCGCTGCAGGTTGATGCGCATGTCCATCAAGAACTTGGCCTTGGCCGTTTGTGTCTCCACTGTCTCGTCGCCGCCCGTCTTTGCCCCATTGCGATCGTGCAGCTGCTTAAGCTTAGGCGCGTATGTCTCATGGAGGAAGACCATTGCAAGGGCAATGGTGACAGCTGAAGCGATGGATGTGATCCAGAAGACCCACCGCCAGTCGATCCCCTCGGATATGAAAGCGCCGCAGATTGGGCCAAGCGCAGGCCCCAGAAGGGGCGCAGCCATAAAGACAGCAAACGCCTTCCCCCTCTCCTCTGCCCTCCACAGGTCGCCCATGACTCCTCCCGCGAGGGCGTCTGCGACTGACGCACCAAACCCCGAGAGTAACCTGAAGGCCAGCATCTGGCCCAACGTCCTGGCTGCTCCGCATCCTGTGTTCCAAATGACGAAGACGATGCTTCCGACTATGAGAACAGGCTTGCGACCATACACCTCTGACAAAGGTGCCAGGACCAGCGGGGCCAGGCCGATCCCGATCAGGATCAGGGAGTTGACGAGCAGCCACTGGTATGCCTTTGTGATATGGAGGTCTTGCGATATGTTCCTCTCGACGGGGGAGAGCATGGTTTCAGAAAGTGGTTGCAGGAAGGCAAAGGCTGACAGCAAGAGTGTTGCTGTCCATTTCTTCGCGGGGGCCCAGTTCTTGGGTTCCCAACGAGGAGGTATGTTGACTTCATCGGTATTCTGGGTCATTGACGAGTAAGTTCCACGAACCAGCGAGGTCTCGAGCATGATAGATGCTCACCGGCTCGATGTTACTGCTTTTTTCTCGATATCCAGCTGCGATGGGAGCCTTATTTCTCTCCTCAAGATGGGCCAGGCTTTCGAGCTCTGCCTGTGTTGGCTCCATTGCGACGAGATTGCTCTCGAACCTGTCTCTAAAGTGCGAGACTACACAGGCAATACGGAATTTCCTTCTGAGAATGACAGTCCTGGAGCGAAGTTTTCGTGCCCCTTCTCAGAACCGTGACGTGTTTTTCTTCCCTGCCCAGCTCTGGCCGGGGTGCTTGACGTCGACGTTGGCTCTGCAATGTGACGGGGGAACCAACAGGCGAGCAAAAGGACTGGACACATGGAAACTTCCAGGTACCGCCAATATCTCACCTGCAGGTTTACAAGGATCCGCGCTAAACGACAGCCGTTGAAGGGACGCCCTGCTTCATCCTGGCCACGGGTGCGGTTCGTATCCGGTTACAGGCCCTGCAGGCCTGAGAGAGGCGGCACAGCATTGACCAAATTGGTACTTTTGATATCAGGGGGCACGCACTCGCGTCTGTGACCGGACGGCTTCCTGCATGGGGGCCAGACCAGTCGAATCAATTTAGAAGGTGTCACAGCGGCAGGATGAACATTAAAGAACACCTGCAGGCCCAGCCGGTATGAAGTCCGAGATGGCAGGGCCATTGGCGGATTCATGGTTGCACCCCACGTCATCCAATCCAGTTCCGGAGACGGCCAGGCGCTTCAAGTTTAGGGGGCCGTGTGTCCGCAGCAGGTGCCAACAGTGTTACCCAAAGGTACTCAAATGCAGAAGCAGTGCGTTACTTGGCGTTCCCATACCAGGTATCCCAGCGGCTAGGGCTCCTTCTTTGGTCAACGGGTTGCATCTGTGGCCCCCACCCGACAAGTTCCGTCAGATTCTGTGGTCAGCCACTTGGAGAGCCGCACCCAACTATGCCGAGCGATTGACTTGGGCGAAGATATCTCACGAGGACACGCTCACTACGACTGGGGTCATGCCAGAGGGACTCACGAGTCGCCAAGATCGACGATTGGATGTACCTATTTTCTCACGCAAAGCACAACGGTAACATTGAATACTACGTCGACAAATGTGAGCACTATGCCATTTGCTGTCTGCCAATGAGTGCGGCCATTCTGCCATCGACGTGAAGAAATTATTTGGAAAACCGCAAGAGTTGTATGATGGGACATCAGCTCCTAGGCAACCTCGTCTGCGTGCACCTCTGCCGAGAAGACCAGCGCGCGGACCTCAATGCTCCTTCTCGGCCTGGGGTTTTCCACCGGCCACAACTGTTTGATGCTGGAATGAACGGTATCTAGTAAGGTCAGCACGTCAGAAATCTTCTCGGTATGTAGAAATCATACATGGAGCCTCGATCCCGGGCTTTGAGTCAAAATGCTTGAATATCAATGCCTCATCTGGAGTCTGTCGATCTAGAAAGTACCATCTCTGGTCTGGGTTGTACTTGACATAGTAATGTGTACTAACGCTCCCTTGGCGGATCGAGTCTGTCTCGACGAGGTCGTCGGGGCGCAAGGTGGTGCCATCGCAGACTGCAAGGCCCCATTCATCGACGGGATTAGATAGTGGTTTCCATACACTTCGTTGGCAATCAGCAGCAATTCTCACACATAGGTGTAGCCACCGTCGTCTTTATCGTTGGGGCTTGAGGTATTATGCTGCACCCAGGAAAAGAGCACAAGGGAATAGCGTACTTGACGGCTCTGACGCGCTGTCGCAAGATCTGTGCTGCATCGTCTGGGAAACTCTCTTGGATGCGTCGAATGACAGAAATCGGACTTGTGTCAGTGTGGGCGTAGTTGCTCGGCAGGAGGGGCTGGAACTGGTCACTGAAGTTGATCATGCTCCCGGCCTTGATCTCTTTACAGCTTTCCCTTATCTGCATCCCGACTGTCAAAAGTCTGTTTTCATTTCCAATTGTTTAGTCGTAAGATGAGAGGTCGCTTCACTTACCCGCCAGTCGAATACAAACACTGTTCCGACGTCTTCTAGCTCTGTCCGCAGCATCTTCTTGATGGCTGGTATGTATTCCCCTGTTATCGCCCCGCGGTCTGGCAGCTCAGCGAAATCCGGCAAGCGGCGAATCATGAATCCATGGGAGTCAAGACCGAATTCATGGGCATTATCACGACAGTCTTGTACTTGGATCTCCTCTTCCATCCAAGTCAAGTTGCTTTTGCGTTGGTCCGCAGACTGGTCGAGGAGGTCACCAAATATTTGGAACGGCTTTTCGGACTCGTAGAGCGAGCTCCACCTGAGGAACTGAACTGAGGCATGCTTCATGGTCTTGGTCGTAAGCGTAAAGACTCTCGAGCTGACCGATGCTCAGAAAGACATGAGCTTCATTCAAGCATCTTGGGAAGTAATGTTTTCAAACGCCCTTCGGTCTTGTGAAGCAAAGTTTCTGCGTTTCCGTTCCCACCGTGAGCATTCCTTCAGTCATACTCAAGAAATTGGACGTCACATGCCATAGGCGGGTTCGTGCCGCGATGATCAATCTGCTTCTCGAGTGTGAGAAGAATGGGCCCCTCATGCTGCAAATCGCCTGATGTACGTTACATTGACGGCCAGCAGCACTCTTGGCTGCCACCACCGTGTAACCTGGTCCTTTTGGAAGCTAACGGAATATGCAGGACTCCTGTTGCATGAGAAAACCGGGCAAATCTCAAAGTCGCTTCGCACGTAAGAACGTCGGAAGCATCCGCTGGAGGTTGCTACCAAAATCGCAACAAGGTTCTCTAGAAAAGAGATACTCTCGCGCCAGTGCGATCGGACCGATGCGCAACGAGTACTCCATTGTTTCTATTCATTCCCATCCACCATACAGATTTTCAAACTATCTCGCAAGCATGTCCAACAACTATTACGAGGAGCTCGCCCAGGCCATCGTTGAGCAGTCAGCTCATGACAAACGCTCTCAACCCTGGAAGTGTACCGTCAAGACCGAGGCAACCCATTCTACTACCAAGGGAGAATGGTATGAGGTTGCCGGCTACCAGGCCGCTGACAATCATGGAGTGGGAGTAGATATCCGGAAGCACGCCTTTCCAATGGGGGAGGTTGATGTTCGCACGAATGTCTTCCCTATGGGTGAAGTCAGCGTCCTCACTCATGCTTTCCCCATGGTTGAGCCTTGCGTGGGGGAGAAAGAATGTCCTATTTGAATCGTATGTAAGTACAAAACTGAGATAAACTCGTCGACTGGATACTTACAGCATATCTAGGGGGCTGTGACGGACGGACGGAGCAAACAAATGTTATGTATGAAACAGGAACAGAAGTTGACGTCAGTCACAAACGGCAGAAAACTGCTCTCTTGTAATTTGTGACTTGCCTCTCGTTTTTGTCGCTCGGTCAATTCAAGATGGACACATTCATTGAAACAAATGGCACTACAAAGGAGAGCACAGAAGCTCATGGTACTCCACTACGCACAAAATTGAAAATTTGTGAGATTCAAAGCTTTGTTCTGCGACCATCGTGCCAAAATTCTAGAACTCATCATTCTGTGGTCCTTTGCGCCCGTAGAGAGCCCATCACAGTGCCAATCAATGTCACGGGAGGCTTCCGAATTCAGGGTAGACACTACGTGCAAAATAATAATAATGAGTTGGGATTTTCCCGAGCCTGTGCATCTGCATGCAAGTGTGTATTCTGCAGTCTGTTGTTCAAGATCCATCAAGAACGGCAGCATCAAGTCTGCTCGCTGACAGGAGCTGACTGAATCTCCTCCGGTTTCTGACCAGTAGCCTTCCACATCAGCCAGAAGGTGAAAGGGCCCACCTTCTCCTCGACATTCTTCCATGCCTCGTCCGGGTTGTCCATCTTAGGGTAGTTGATATTCTCCTCAAGGTAGCTGAAGCCGTTTGCCTCGTAGAGCGGGCGGCCGTAAGGCGTGGAATCCAAGTAAAAGTCGAAGCCCAACTCTTCTGCCTTTGCCAAGCCCCAGTCCATGAACTGCTGTCCCACGTTCTGGCGCCGGTAGTCGGGGTGGGTGAAAATGATGAAGAGGTCTGGTGGGGATGATTAGCCTGCGCGTATCAAAGTCACGTTGCGTTGTGATACACTCTACTGACAGAGGTGCGGCTTCTGTGCCACTCGGGCCCTCGGCGCGGAGTGGATCTCCAGGGCCTTCTCAACGTAGGTGCGTGAGCCATCGTCGGGGAACCAAGTCACCTGGACCGGCGGCGGGCTAGCAAACGGGTTCTCCTTGTGAATCTTCCAGAGAGAGCCGCCCGCGACCTTGCCAGTCTCGGTGTCGACGACTTTCTGCCAGTAACTGGACGGATCATGGGTATGCCAGAGCTTGAGGCGGGTTGCAGCTTCGTCGATAGCGGCCTCCCTGGCCTCGTTGCCCGTGCCGTGGGTAGGGAAGAAGACGTGGAAGAACTTTTGTGGGGGGCTCTCGTAGGCCTCGAACATGCAGCGGGCAAGGGCTGGGAAGTCGACCTCTGGGTCGATTTCCTGGAGTTGAAGAGGCATGTTTGATTTGAATGCTTACTTGGCTCGAAAAGCAGAGATTGTGGAAGCTGCCGAAAGGGACTGACTTGAGGTCGGATACAGAAATTGATATCAAGTTGTGTGCAATACAGACCAGAATGAATCGAGGTAGCCGTGTGATTCAGCGCTTTTCCGAATTCAAGTGCCAAGATTGATAAATGAGAAATAAACCTTGCTATCTGCAAAGGACGGGGACTTCTGTGTTGGCTGCTAAACACCAACAGGCCAACGGTGAGGAGCAGTCGAATGGCAACCACGATACCCTGGTGAATGAGTGGACCCCATATGCACACGCTCTGGGGCTCACTCACAGCTCATGTAATTGAAGCACCCCTCATCCTTTACTGCTTAAATTGCTGCCTAGCCAGGTATGCATGCTCTATTCGGAGCCAGACGCAGATGCACGTCGCAGGGGTCTCTTTTTTGGATATGTTCCGATATGCTTGTCATCATGGCACAACATGATCGCTGCGACCTCCCACTATCTCGGGAAATCTAGACCGCGGGCTCTTACGCGCGGTCGCATTGCTCGGTAGAGCCTGCTGGACCCCATATTGTATTTTACCCCGACCTAGGATTCTCCAGAGGCCAGCCAAGACTGTTCAGCTGGCAATGGTCCCCTACACCATTCCAATACAAAGCTCTGAACGGCTCGGACCGTAACACAGCATATCCCTACCCCTCAGAGAAGGCCTCGGGTACGGCCTGTCTGCGCTTGGCTGCAACCCAAAAGTACGTTTCCGCTGCACACCCATTCGCTCTCGTATCGGGTCCTATCAACGCGCCCGCTAGCCAAAGCCGACAGATCTCAAGGGTCTTTTGAAAAGAAGTGTGCATCCATCATGTATGCAGGCCTAGACCATATGAAATGCGAGTGGCTCGACTCTTGGCTCTGCATGGGCCCACGGATCGACTTGGTCATGCTTCGTGACCGGTTCCAAGCGGGTTACAGCACCAATATCGGGCATCTGGATTTATCGAAGCAAAGTGATGCGTGACCATTCACTTCTGTGAATGGGTTATGACCCATGCAGCCATGGCCGCCATTCTTCCTCCCGGCACACGCTCTGCCTGAGTGTCAAGATCAAAATTTTGTCGAAAAGTGCAGAAGAGATATAGAGCAGATTATTCCGCACGCTCTTAAATGTCAGCCTGTCACCGCGCGGGTGGCTTCTTTCCAAAACCGCCATGCTCCTGAAGGCTCTGCATTAGCTCCCGCAGGCTAGATCAGCATCGTGGCCATGGAGCCCCGGTCTGGGACGGCCGGAGACAAGAGCCGGGTCAGCTTGGTCATAGTGTGGTTCCTGTTTCTCGCAGCAGTTCTGAGCGTCTGCGCCCGCCTGGGCACGAAATATGGCATGGCCAGGAGACTAGCTGCGGACGATGTCCTCATCATCATTGCCCAGGTTCGCTTCTACCTCAGAATTTACCTCCTGATATCTATCTAACTTGGGACCGGTCTAGGTCACATCTCTTGCCCAGTGCATTTCGATATCATTCGCCGCGACGTCGGGCCTGGGCACCGCTCTAGATGATCTGGCTCCAAGCCAAGTCGACAACGTTCTGAAGGTGCGGCTCTGGCTGTTTCATTGAATGGCCTTTTCTAAATTTGAACAAGGTGCTGACAGCTATATGCCCCAGGCCGAATATGCCAGTATACCATTCTTACTTCTGACGTTGGCGTTGGTCAAATGGTCGATTTGCGTGTTCATCAACCACTTGAGTCCGACTGCGGTTCACCGTCACATAGACTTGGCTTTCCGGTTGACCATAGGTCTCTGGCTGGCGTCTGCAACAGTTGTCTCTATCTTCCAGTGCGGATTACCGAGACCTTGGGACTACATCGATCGCAACGGTTGCAGTGATCGGGTAAGCATTCACTTGCACATTGTCTAGAGCACATGCTGATTCTCGAAGCGAGCTTGGTGGACGTATGTCACTGCGGCGAATATTATCACCGAGTTTGGTTTCGTTTTTCTGTACTTGTGGATCATCGGGAGGCTTCACATATCGGTTATGAAAAGAACTACGGTGCTCCTGGTTTTTTTGACTAGGCTATTGTGAGTTTTGCCTCATTACCCACCTTGCTTCAAGAATCTGATATCGTATTTTCCAGCGTCATTGGAGCTGCAGCAGCTCAGCTTGCAGTTTTCTGGGATGCATATGGACATCCAGATATCACATCAAACTTATGGCTGCCAACTGTATGTAACCAGATTGTTGTATTTCTCAGTGTATTGACAGCCTGTCTACCCTACCTCAGGCCGTTGATGGAAAGCCTTGAATCGGGGATCGTGCACGTACCAGAGGATGCGGAGGAACTGAGGTCATTTGCTAGAGCAGGGTCAAGAACAAATTAATTTTCATCCCCTTCATAGCGCCCATGATAACCACACCGAGGTGATGTGAGTCTAGGGGAATATTATGAAAATAATTGGTCAAATTTCTGCGTGAGCTGGACTTCGTGCCCTCATCCATGCTCCCATCCATGCTGGGCAGCATGTTAAGCCGTCTCTCCGCGGCCGTGGCTGGTGACATCCGTCAGGACCTTTTGTCGGCATATGATTCATCGGACGATTTCAAAAATGTGACGACCTCCCATGCAATCGTATGCAGTGGATATTGGGTGCATATCATGCAGCGTGAGATAGCGGTATGCAGCTGCAGACCGGTGAGGCAACCCACCCTGCCACCCAGCTAATATAAACCGCCGCTGCCGCCTGTGCTGTGGCACAACGTGAAGCCCGACACGCTGCAGATATATAGCACCAATAGATGATCCCACCAGGGGTATTGCCAAGGATCCTAGGGCAAATCAGATTCCCCAGCCGGCAGCGAGCTCAGCTTCGATCATGGTGCAGGCAAGGAGTATCTAGATCCAATATGGAATACCGCAGGTCGTAGTGCAGCTCGCCTTGCGCAATAACCAATTTTTTTTGGGCGTCAACTTTCGCGCGAGCGACTCCTTCCAGCGAGGATTTCTTCACCTTGGCGAATGCCCAGATCGTGTCTTCATTTTGACAACACCGCGAATGAACCGTTTCAGGTATTAATTTGAATCATTCCGCTCCGACCAACAATTCTTTCAAGGCTGTCAGTCTCATCAACGCTCTCTCTTCGACTCTGTATTAATATTTACAACACTTTTGCTATTTGAATTCAAGATAACATGACCTCCGACGAAATGACGAAAGAAGGGGAGATGGGCGCATTCGGACCCACGGTCCGCAGTCCCGTCTCCCGCGACGACGCTGCGTTAGCACGCCTGGGAAAGAAGCCCGTCCTGAAGCGAAACTTCGGTTTCATGACGATTCTCGGGTTCAGCTGTACGATTTTGATAACATGGGAAGGATCTCTGATGTTTGTCTTTCTGTCACAACGCGAAGATGATTGTACCTGTGACTAACAAGATTTAGCACGTTTCTGCAAGGGCTTCAAAAGTACTCTCCTCTCTAGTCGACCCACCAAAACACTTGATCCAGCTGACACGCAACAGTGGTGGTCCTTCTGGCATTATCTACGGGTTCATCCTCGTCTGGGCGGGCACGCTGTCCGTGTTCGCAACGCTCTCCGAGCTAGTTTCCATGGCCCCGACCTCTGGTGGGCAGTATCACTGGGTCTCGATGCTTGCGCCGCCGAGCTCGCGGAAGTTCCTTGGATACCTCACCGCTTGGCTGGCCCTTACGGGTTGGCAGGCTCTGGTGGCATCTGGTGGCTTTGTCACCGGCACGATGATCCAGGGTCTAATTTTGCTCACGCACCCTGAATACGGCACTGCAGTGCAGAATTGGCACGGCACGCTTCTGTTCTGGGGAGTCGTACTGCTCGGATACGCCATCAATAGCGCTATCGGTTCTCTGCTTGCTAAGTTCGAGGGTCTCGTCCTGGTCGTGCATCTTCTGGGATTCTTCGCCATCATGCTGCCGCTGGCTTTGCTGAGTGAGCATGGGGACTCCGCGGCAGTTTTCAATACTTTCTACAATCTCGGAGACTGGCAAACACAGGGCCTCTCATTCTGCGTTGGCCTCCTCGGCAATGTGTTTGCGTTTCTCGGGGCGGACGGGGCCATTCATGTGAGTACTGCGCGCCAATCTATCCACGCTTCGTTTACTAAAGTCATGCCCAGATGGCGGAGGAGATCCGCAATGCTGCTCTTGTCATCCCCCGGTCTCTGCTGACAGGTTTGGCCATCAACGGGGCGCTTGGGTTCGCCATGGTTATTGTGACTTTATATTGCGTGGCAGCCTCAGACATCGAAATGGCTCTCGCCGAGAACCCAGCCTATCCCTTCATGGCCATCTTCCGCCACGCTGTCGGATCTACGGCGGGCGCGGCAGTCATGTCATCGGTCATTGTGGTCATGGCATTCAGTGCCACCACAGGATGCCTGGCCTCTACCTCCCGATTGTACTGGGCCTTTGCCCGCGATCGTGGGCTTCCTGGATGGACCATCCTCATGAGGACGAGTCGACGAACGAGTATCCCCTTTTATGCTGTGCTCACAACCACTATCATTGCTATCATACTGTCGCTGGTCAACATAGGGGATGCAGCCGCTTTCAACGGGGTCATATCCATCTCCATTGCTGGGCTTTTCGGATCATATCTCATGGCCGCTTCACTCTTGCTATATCGACGACTGCGCGGGCAGATTCGGAACCCTAGTCCGGATGACCTCCTTGTCAACACTGTCGACTCCACTCTCACATGGGGGCCTTGGCGTCTTCCAGGGCTACTTGGAATTCTCAACAATGTTTTCTCTTGTTCATATCTATTGTTCATTTTCTTCTTCTCTTTCTGGCCAGCCTCGAGGGAGGTCACACCTCAGACCATGAATTGGGCGATACTGGTATTTGGTGCTGTAATTAGCTTCAGCGTGCTGTATTACGTGACTTGGGCCAGGAGAGTATATTCAGGGCCGATCGTGGAGGTTTGATGGACTTTGTCATAATCGCACGAATACATATATCGGACATCCCACGACAATCTTCACATTCACATCGGAAACTACAATCTCAGTGTTTAACAGACTTAAATTGCTGCGCCATGCCTGATTTTCGCGTCTGCCTAGTCATTCTGACAGACATATGCCTTCGACAGCCTTGCCATCGGCTGCTTTGGCCTCTATACGCTATGCACTGAGGACCTCCGTGTCTTTCTGCCGCAAATGCCACTTTGACGGCTAGAAGTCCTAGTGGTGAAAAGTTTTCTTCCGAACATATCCGCATGTTCACGGTCCTTCTTGTTGTCTTTCTGGTCGTCCCTGATCTCATCTCTCATCTGACATTTGCCCGGCTGAGTGTCCATCTGATCGTCCTCCTGGCCCTTATGCCAAGTTTGTCGAGGCGTCCTCCCCTCCGCCCAAAGATGAACGACGTCGTGCCCAGGCATCCGCAGCTCTGAATACCACGTCGGGAAGCCTGACTGTTTCAAGCCTTCCGTCAATTGTGGCGTGTTCGATCGCCTGAAACATCACTTGGTGATTGTATTTGAACTCATAGTCGTCAAACAGCGGCTCAAGCTCCTCCAGCTCGGTCACCGTGTCTTCCACAGCCTGGCGAAACTCGTCTCTTAGGCCCCGGGCCTCATTCGCGAGTTCTTTGTTGACCATGTTGATTGCCAACTTCTGCAAATTCTTCAGATGCGTCTCAACGACTTGAGAAACATTTCGGTAAGGACCGAACTGGCCGTGATCCCAATGACATACAAGGTGCCTCAAACGAACCACGTTGAACAACGCGTCCCGTGCCAGCTCCACGTTGTTTTCGCGGCAGCCATAGAACGTGTATGGCAGTGTGTCGTTCAGGACATTGAACTCCAACTTGACCTGGTGCCACCCTCCGGGCCAGTATCGGTCGCGGACCTCCGGTTGGTGCTTGTCCGCGTGTTCCCAGACGATCTTCTGGCAGATCTCTTTGCCTCTTGCAGCCAGCCGGAAGGCGTGCTCGTCGTCCACGCGAATATCTCGTAGATTCGAGTCAAGCCAGTCATCGTGATGAAGACGAGTTTCATGGACAAGTGAGTGTTGGTCGATGATGTTGTTAAACCTCTCGTCTGACATGGCGTGGGCGTTCTTCCCGAAAGATAGCGGATGCAGCCACGATTTGCTCTCGGGCGGCAGGTTTGAGCTCCGCCACTTTGGAGGCTCGCCACATGTGAAACCCTCTCCATTTTGTCCTCCGTTGTCAGAAACCTGTTCTTCCCAGCTCGGGACATCGGTCTGCCATGAGGAACTCCCAGCCGAGGCTCCATCCCAGCCGCCGGAGGTGGGAGACTCGCTATCGCAACTTGTTGGTGACGACGACTCGGTGCACCAACCATCAGATGACGCCAAAGGTTCTCCATTCTGCTGCGGAGATGATTCTGATGTTGCGTATTCGTATTGATAATCGGAGCCCTCGTTGGTGAAAGAATGGGCTGGTTCTTGTCCGATGATTGAGGTGGGATCGTAGTCTGCGTTTTGTGACTCGGTGATTTCGTCCTCTGTGTATGTCGAAGCAGAACTCGTGGACCGTGGGGAGTCGGGTGTGAGTGCTGGTGGAGTGGACAAAGGTGAGGATACATCTGTCGACGAACTGCTTCTTCGTAGCTGCGCGAAGGCGAGTTTTTCTTCCAACCGGGCGACTTGTTCCTCCAACCAGGCGATCTTCTGGTCTTTTTCTGCCAGGAGTAATAATGTTGCCTGATCCATGTTGTTTTTGGTGATGGCAGGGTCAACATATATAGCGTCCATGGAATCCATGGCGAATCGGGAGGCTCGGTGATAAGCCTTGCGAGAATAAGCGAGGCTTGTGAGGATAAGCGAGGCTTGTGAGGATAAGCGAGGCTTGCGAGGATAGGCGAGGCTTGTGAGGATAACGAAGTCTGATGCTGTTTTTGTGGTGAGCGTCTGGATGATGTTTTTGTGGTTTTGCAGGTTGAGGGTGTCTAAGGAGAGGAACAGTCAGGTCTGAACACGCGGGGGGAGGGCCTCAATTTATATTCTTCTGTTCAGACTAGTAGGAAGTAAACATTGCAGTCATGTGCCCCCTTAAAAGCGATAGTGAGAATTAATCCGTGTCATTTGACGCGATTCTAACTCTAAATGCCTTCATTGGTGCATATAGTAGTCGATAGTGCCCAAGTAAACACATTAGTACATTGTGTACGGCCGTCAAGGTGCTCATATTTGTAATGTGTCCTCACAAAGGCACGTGAAGAGCAAGAGTTCACTTAGCTCCGTCTTAAACACCATGGGAAGCCACCATAATCACATGGCTTGCCACTTAAGACGTTGCCTAAATGTAGCGTCGGGTGCTCAACTCGAAAGAGATAATAAGGGTGACCAGCAATGTTCGTGTTTATTTTGGTGAGGATCTTGCCGGCTTCAAAGCACCGGCGCGAAATGGCCTGGCACTAAGACGTGTGGTGCGAAACGGTGGCTTCCAGATCTGACAGAGGACTGGTTTGGAGAAGTCGAATGAATACATAGTCGCTGTCCAAATCCTTGCTCAGCAAGATTGACTGGTTTTCTATACAACTCACACTGTCCTTTGCCTACTAGGACAGTCACTATTATTCCGGCCCAGCAGAGGAACTCAAACAATACAGATAGTCTATATAGGAGGTGTGTTGATTTCACTTAAGAAGAATCATGAAAGCCATACAGTGAAATATTCAACGGCTAAACCCTGTCTATGTTGCTAATTGTCATGGTGTGGTAATATTTGAGGCCAGCCAGTGCTTTTTGGTGCGATGAGATGATTCCGTTACCGAGGTCCAGTCGCGTATGATAGCTTGTCTTGTTGTGCACGAACCTTGGTCACTGGAAGCATTGTCCTAACTCTGCAACATGCTCCCTAGTGAACTTTCCCTCACGGCACCTGAGATAATACCTCGCCGTAGGGGCTTACTTGACGCCACGCCATCCTTGTGGTTGTGGCCCCGGTTGGTCTTGCCCGGTCGTCTCAACGAGTATATCCGGCACTCGCAGGGGGCATCACAAATCTGGTATCAATTGAGACCCAATCGATTTCGGAATTTGGAGCAGTTTAGAGATCACTTTGGGCTTTTGCTACATCAGAACCACTGAGGTGTGACCTTACTGGCATTCTAGGACAGGCAGCCAGACTCAAGCGTGGGAAGGAGTTACGGCTCTATATATGGCTGAATTACTCAATCGTCAATCATTTATGAGTGGTCCTTCTCGCAAGCATAGCTGTATTTCCCAAGTCGACAAGCCACGCGTCAATATTGTCATCGGTCAGTCACGGGTGACAACAACATTGGCTGAGATAAAATGATTCAGGAGTCACCGGAAAGCGAGTTCAGAGCAATTTGAGAATTGTATGTTTGGTGATAAAACAGGGTCAAGTGACTTAAGTGCACACGCAATCGCTGTTTTCGGGAAAGTTTGAAAGTATGTCAACCTGACCTAGCAATACACCGTGTTTGGGGGGTGTATCCCCGGTAGCAGTTTGAGAGCTCTACGGTGTGACAGTCCCAAGGGCCTCATGACGCTACTGGCATCTACGACTTGACAAGGCGATCCACGACAGATCATTATTGGTACTTTGGGTGAGCTAGCCAAATTTGCAGCGATGGTTCAGTTATTGTTGCCGAGCGCCTTATTCTTTTCTCTTGCCTCTATGATATACGTACTGGCCACAGCCTGTTAATCACTGTCTCTGAGCACTCAGCACGGTATGTACCCACTAACACAAGTAGAAAACGTTAAAACCTCCTGAAGTTCAAGAGACGGGCCACCAACAAGCGCAAACTTTCCGACAATACCAACGACACTGAAATACACATCTGCATCGAAATGACCAGCAGTCGTTCACGCCGGAACTTAAGAATTCTGCGAAATCAACGCATTCAAGCAAAAAAAAGCCTTATCGATCAACCAGAAAACAATTGCCGTGCCCGCGGCTCCATCCCATGCCCCCGAAGAGCAAGCTGTAATCTGCTGCGAGGGTGGTCTAGTGCCTCTCCTGCACCCGAACTATCGATCGACGCGTACTCGACTTGGGTATTCTGGTACACATCCATGAGCTCTTTAATGTCCATATTCGAAGTTCCCGGTTTTCTAAGGAGCTGAGAACCGAAAGCGGTGCCAATTTCAATAGGGCTGAGCGAGACCCGGCGGCCAAGTTTATGGAACCCTGAAGCCGTCCGTAGCACTGTCACCACAGCCAAGACCGTTATGGACAGCGCGCCCCATAGATAATCGTACCGAGACTCGTAGACGATAAACATCATCTGCTGCTGAGCATCAAACTCGGTCCTCGGACTGGAAGCATTCGGCGCCGCCAGGGCGACGCGGAACATGATCTCGTTGAGCTTAGAGATAATGTTTTCAGTAGGGTCGCCGAACTCGACAGCACAAGTCCTTGCGTCGGCGCCACGGACAAGATAGGTCGCCGTAAGCGGCCCGCTCGTTTCGAACCCCCATCCGTATTTTCCCATTGTTTCCACTGTACCCGAAGAATTGAAGATGCTGTCCGCGGCAATACTCAAGCCGCCAAATATGGGGTCTCTGTCGGGCGGCATATGACTGCTCACAAGAGCGGGCTCCGTGGAGAGGATGCGAACCCTGGCTCTTTGAGTTTCGGGGGTGATGACTCCGTCTCTCTGCGAAAATGGATAGGCCACAACTGCGTGTCGGAGAACACAGTTGACTGTCGTCGAAACTCCATGGCATGACCTCATTGTATCGTATTCCGAATCACCGTCATCATTTAAGTCTGTCGTGGCGTAGAATACGGTCAAATTGAAGGCCGCACCGGTATGGTAGTTCATGACATTTGATCCAGTCTTGAAAACATGTGTGGCGCCACCGGTCCCGCCTCCGTAGTAGGCAGCGAAACTGGTATTACGTACTGTGCTGCATTGGAAATCGATTCCGGCAGCTGCAAGGGTTCCGGAACAATTCCCAACACAGCCAGAAACGGCTCCCCTTATGGGTTGCCGATCAGTAAACTGTTGTATAATCTGCGTCATTGTCGGAGACAGCTGGATAGGATCGTAGAAGGAATCTTGATAGGCGTCTGTGAAGTTCATCTGTTGCAACGACCGAACGTCTGTGGCTGCTGCAGTCGACAGTCTGATGCCTTCGCGTTCTGTCCTGAGGGCAGTAATGAGTGCTCGCTGGAGCAGTGGGTTGACGGCAAATATGGACATCACCATGAACTTTGCGAGGGAAATTTTGTCCATTCCCCTGCCGGACGTGATTGCGGCCCACGTGCTGGTCCCATATTTCCACTGCCTGTGGAGGGTTCCAAGTGTCGTTCCGGCCAGAGCTGAGTTCCACCATGTTATCACCAGCCCATAGGAAAGGGCATACTGAAGAAGCATGCTTCCAAGCGGGCCAAGCATGGCCAGAATGACGGTTGGGGCTATCACCCAGGAGTCGTACTTGCTGTTGTCAGCCGCAAAGATGACACCGATGCAGCCGCCAAACCACACCAAAGTGCCAATAAGAACTAATATGAAGCTCCGAGGTAGATTGGCCCATAGGCCAGGTGTCCACGGTCTTGAAGTGTCGTTTTTGCGTGGTGGAACTCCCGCCTCTTGATTCGAGGAAAGACTCTCGTCACTGGCTACCTCGACATTGTCGTCTTCGGAAGAAAGCTCCGTGGTTTCCCTCATATACCCCGTTAGTTCTATCGCCGAGCCAGTAGATTGAGGTGTCCACGGCTGAAATTGACCGTCTTGAGGGGCATTGGTCACGTTCTGCCGCCTCTGAGGCTGTAAAAGGTTGTTAGATGATATATCAGCCATTGTCCCAGAAATGATGGTTGCATTAGGTCTCATTTTCACGTCTAGACTGGAGAGAGGAAGTAATAGCTGAGCTCACTGGGTCAAATAGAGAGGAGATAAGTCTAGGCCTACATAAGGGATGCGAAAATAACGCAAGCGGCGGAGCCTGCCAACTTCGGGCAGGGCATGCAGGCTGCCACCGTGGGATTTCTAAGTTGGGAGAAGGTATCCAAAGCCAATGCCGTCACCACTTAAAATAGTTTTGCCTCACTGAGGGTGGGGGCGGGGGCGGGGAAAAAATAGACTGAGGCTGTCTTCAGGTAACTTAAGAAGCTCTCCTAATTGGGCGGGGAAGAGTTTAGAGGCACTGTTGTCAGGCTGTACTACCGCACTGGTCTGAGACCATTTACACAGCATGCGCCGAGGCCTAATTAGGAGGTTGTTGGGTTTCATGTCACTTGAAAGCTAAATATATAACCTCTCTATGTCAAAGTACAAGAAAGCCCATTGCACCATTGACACCAAAAGAGAAACATTGTAATGTCGAGCATTACTGTGGCTAACACTGGTATACTATAACACTCCAAGTTGATCGCAGTGCATGATTAAGTCTCTAAGACCATTAATTTTGCAGTTTGTCGAACTCGTAGGACAAGGAGAAAGAACATAAAAGGAGTATGGTGTTTAGCATAACCCCTCTGCAGGCTACGAAAGCATAGTATAGTCTGTGGTCTTTCGTGTACATTGCAGAGATTTTCACGGGGAATCCATATTTACATAAGCGAAGCCCTTTGTTTGCGTAGATCAGTACGGGCGAAAGAACACGGCTGGGGTGATCCAAGTTCCCTCATAAATTCTTTGACTATTCTGCATGAAATCTCAACCCTGGTCAAGCATACGGTACTCAGACACATTGGATTTGTGACAATGAATTGAAACGCGCGAAGAGCGGTATACATGTTGAGAACATTTAGTAAATTTATGAGTTTCAAAGTCTAAGTCACGAATGTGCTATCAATCGGGACATGATCCAGTACCGGAACTCCCACCGACCCATGCTGTCCCAGTACTAGTACAGAGAAATGAACACCGGACAGTAAAGACTGGCGAGAATGATTACCCAGCCTCATCCAAGCTGCAGTGTCAGGAAGCCTCTTCGGTGCGCCTCCGTGAATATTATGCGAACTTCTCAGCAGGCACGCTGAACAGATCCGTCGTGCTGGTTCTAGTGGTACTGATTGTGTTTATACTCTCCCTTTGGGGCCCCCTTGTACCAGTGGCGGGTATGTTCACTCGCCGTCCCTCAAACCTACTGGCCGGCCACCCCTGCATCGTCCAGCCCTTCTCAACCACATCGCCGCCCATGACAAGAGTGTGCTCCAGCAGGGCGGAGTCATCACGCATCATGGCGCCGCTGAGGAGCCTCGACCCTGACCTCAGTACACACCGCTCTCCGATCTCCAGCCTGTTGAGATCAAACTTGCCCCTAGTGTTGATATGCGCCACCACACTCGCGTCATCGACGACGGTCCTGTCGCCAATCGTGATGAGATCAGGCTCAGTGAACATCAAGCTAGGCCTGCCGTTCGCAAACAGCGCACAGTCATCCCCGATAGTGCCGCCCAGCGCGCGGAAGTACATGACCAGCCAGTGCGTACCGGTGAGCATGCCCAGTACTCCATGGCCGCGGAAGCAGTACCGCCTCAGCTTCTCGATGGTCAGGTACAGCTGCCAACTCTGGCAGTACGGCGACTTGTCCCAGTCGTAGTTGCCGGGCAGCCTGCGGCCGAGCAGGATCCACTTGGCGCCGATGACGATGGCGGTGGCCAGGACGGTCTGGGCCGTGGTGAGGATGGCGATGAAGACGAAGAAGAGGAGGAACATGACGGGCGCGTCGAACCAGCGCTCGAGGCCGAGCAGGTGGTGCTGGTCGCGGAAGATGCGGGCCACGATCTGGATTGAGGAGATGGAGGGGACGTTCCAGTAGAGCGCGGTGAAGATTGTGGTTATCGAGCTGTACATGACGATCGTGCCCAGCCCGTAGACCTTGTATGGGGCTTGCTTGAGGTAGAATGCGCGGCCGAATGGTGAGGTGTCTTCTGGGTCGAGGCCACTGGCGTTGTCTTTGGCTTTGGGTTCGTCGGACGATACTTCTCTTGAGTTTACCTCGACGCGGTGCTTCTGCTTCAGGCTTGCTTCTGACGGGAAGCTGTTGAGTGAATCCAAGCCCCGGCTTCCCTTGCGAGATACGGTGGGGGTTGTCCCTGTGCTGAGACAGACTGCGTCTCCCTTCTTGGAACCGACGTAGGTGCTACCGTCCGAGTAGTACCCGTTTCGTCTTGTGAGCGCACCTGAACCCATCGTCGTCTTCTCACCAACGACCACGCCCGGCAGCAGCGTGACCCGATCGGCAATCATGGCGCGGTCCTCGATCTTGATGGGCTCGGAGCCGATCCCATCGGATGTGATGAGGTTCGCCCGCGACCCGAAGACGACGTCGTTGCCAATGTTGAGCAGGTGGTAATCACCGATGGAGGGTCCGGTGCCGGGCCAGTAGACTCGGCGTCCGACCCGCGCACCGAGCATGCGGAGCGCAATCGACGTGTACTCGTAGTGCTGCCCGGTGAGCTCCGTCATCTCGTGCAGCCGCTTGACGCTGTACAGGTTCTTGATGATGCTCGTTCTCCACTTCTGCAACTCGCTGCGCGCCTTGACGGGGCCGGGTTCCAAGATGCCAAACATCTTGTCAAGCACCCACTTGACGAGGAGCGTGAATCCGAAGAGGATAAAAGGGCTCAACCCAATGCGCAGCACAAGTGCGAGGTAATGGAAACCGACTCTGTGTGTTGCGGCGAACCACATGAGGATGCTGTACAGAGGGTTGTTGGTGTTGACAGGCTCGGAGATAACGAGCCCGAGCAGCCCGGCGTACCACGGCATCAGGCTCACGATCCAAGCCGCGATGACCAGCGGCTTCGTAACCAGCCACTCGAGGACCCAGTGCACGCCCGGGATCTTGCTGACCATAAGGTCACGGTTAGCCTCGTCCGCGGCGTCCTCGACCTCCCAGCTGGAGCTGTTCGGCCCGATGCACGCGTCGTCCGGGACACAGGTTCCGGGCGCGACGATAGACTTCAGGCCCACGGTGGCATTGCAGCCGATGTGGATCGGGCCCAGGTACATCGTGGTGTTCCTCTCGCCCGCGAACGGCCTGATGGTGCAGCCCTCCAGCACCGCGCCGTCGCCGATGTGGATGAGGTCCCACTCGCCCGTCTGGACGCCCTTGAGCGAGACGTTGGCGCCAATCTTGGCGCCCATGAGCCGCAGGTACAGCACGTTGGTGTAGTTTGTCTGCGCGAAGAGGCCGTGGCCGCAGATGTCGACGCTCTTCTGGACGAGCCACCACCGCGTGTGGTACGAGCCCCACATCGGGTATGTGCCCTCCTTGTAGCGGCCGATGAGGAGCCACTTGGCGGCTATGCCGAACCATGGCGCGATGGCCTTTGTTGCGATGCGGGCGACGAGGATGGCCAGGGTCAGGTTGAAGAGGCGACCTGGTACGTATTGCGTGGTGCGCCAGTGTTGCGTTGCTGCTAGGAACACCATGAAGATGGTCCACTGGGCTGCGCGGCGGATAGGGTAGAAAACCACCATGGGAAGCAGCTGCAGTGCCATGAGCAGAGGGCGGCGAGATGAGTACGTCTCCTTGCAGCCTTCTGGGATGAAGTCCTCCTCCTTTGAGGCTTGCGTTGACGAATCCCAGTCATTGGGAAGTCGCTGGCGAATATCGGCGCACATCGCCTCTGGCGTGCTGTTCTGGAAGATTGCGTCGATCGGGATGTGGACGTTGAACTCGGCCCGCAGCACGGAGAGCAGGCGGCCTGCTTTCAGAGAGTCGCCACCCAGATCGAAGAAATCCCCATCTGAAGGTATGTCTCTGGCAGCCATGCCCAGAACAGACGCGAATGCCTTGGTGACTGCGCCGAGGATTGAGTATTCTCCATCTGCATCGGCGGCGGATGCCTCGAGCTCGTCGAGGCGTTCCTGCAGTGCATCATCGTCGACTTTCCCACTGTCATCCTGGGGAAGTGGAGTGGGCAGTGTTTGGATCTTCTGGGGTATCATGTATCCGGCAATGTTTGCAAGAAGCCTCTCCCTCAAGTATCCGGGCAGACTGTCGTGCAGAGGTGGCCTATCTGCAGCCGAGGGTGCGAGGACGACTTGCAACGATCGATCCTCAGGGATCGCCCGTAGACAAAAGGAACTTCCCTCTGGGATTATGCATGTGATTTCTTTGAAGAGAAGATCCAGGTCGACGGAGCAGGGGGAACACTTGATCGGTGTGGATAGTTCTGTGTCGGGGGGAGGACACACACCATCCCAATGTCTGTCCAGGTATGCCCAATCATCCGTCATGTGCGGCAAAGACAGTCGCTCGGAAAGCTTGATGCGCATAACCTTGTTGTTGCGTTTCGGGAGGTCGTCCATGTAGACGATCACAGTGGGCCACTTGACCGACTGGAGGCTTGACTTCAAAGAGCTGTGAAGCTGCTTGAGGTCGACACGAGACGCGTTCTCAGGTGTCACAAGGACGACGCCGACGACTTCCTGCAACACATCGTGCGGGACTGAAAAGGCGAGGGCCCCGTCGACGCGGCCGTGCAGCGGAGAGTCCGGCTTGAGCGAGGCTGCGACGATGGCGTTCTCCACCTCGAAGGGGGAGATCAATTCGCCGCCGCGGTTGATGACCTCCTTGCTGCGCCCGGTGATGAACAAGTACCCGTCATCATCCATGTAGCCCAGGTCGCCCGTGTCGAACCAGCCATCCTCGTTGAGTGCAGAGGTGTCAATTGTCCCATCAGGCTGGAGATAGCCCGGGAACAACGGCGCGCCTCGCACACAGATCCGGCCAATTTTCCCCGAAGGCACGATGACAAAGTCCTGATCAAGAATCTTCATCTCCGGCCCGCAGGTTATACCCGACGTGCCGGGGCGGTCGAGTTTGTAGCCGACGGGCGGCGTCGAGATGGGCATGCACTCGGTCATGCCGTAGCTCGGCAGGACGACGCAGTCGAAGGTATCGCGGATCTGGGTTGCCAGGGATGGCAGCAGGCCGCCGGCAGCGTTGCAGACGAGGCGGATCTCGGCATTGGCTAGGGCCTGGGGCCGCTGGGACGACTCGGCAAGGATCAGGGAATGCATTGATGGCGAAGCATAATACCACGTGGGCAGCCCTGTCTCGACGACATCCCAAAAACAGTTCGGGTCGAAGGCCGGGCAGCAGACGGTCGAGCCGCCGGAGAAAATGGGTGCGAATATGTTGCGGATGAGTCCACCGCTATTGAAAGTCAGCACTGGGTATAAGTGTTTAGATGAGACAATTGGTTGACAACTTACACATGATAAAGAGGCATCATGTTCAGACAGACGTCTTCCTCTGTCAATGCCCAGGACTCAATGACGAATGCAACACCGGCAACGATAGAGTGTGCGGTTATTGGGACCACCTTCTTCTTGCCTGAAGTCCCACTCGTGAACAAGATCAGAGCAACATCGTCTGGCCCATTTGGCGCTGCAGACTCTTCAGCAGTGACGGGCGACCCATCCGGAGTGGTGATGGAAATTCTCATGTCTTCATCCAGGTCGACTATTAGCACCAGGATGTCATTATCTGTGATCCACCCTCCCTCAAGCCCAAGCTTCTGGAAGTCATCTTTGGTTGTGAGGATGCACTTGGCACCAGCCTGAAGGACGTCTGCTTGAAACTGCTCCGCCCCTGCAGCTGGATTTACAGGTGAGGCGATGTAGTGAGTCGTGACAGCCATACACATAGCAGCCAGCAGTGGGCCATTGGGCAGCGCAATGGAGACAACAGGCTTGCGCGGGCCCTGTGTGTCGAGTGGGAGGCAGAACTCGCTCACGGACCGCCTGAGGTAGTCATGTGAGATGTACCTGTCGACACTGAGGACCCGCAGGGCTGCCTCTGGTTTGTCGGGGATGAAGTCAGCCAGGGACTTGTACGTCTCCTTGATCTGGTTTGCCGTGCGCTCTATAAGGTCCCCAGAGTCGTTAGGGTCCGCAAAAGGGTTGTCGGTGCGGGACGAGCGGCTGAGCTTCGAGTGATGCCGGATCAGGTCGAGTGTTGCCTCAGGCCCAAGACCCTGCTCCAGGGAGCTTGACAGTTTCTGAAGAGACTGCCATGACTCCCGCAGGCGGGGAGACTCAGGGACCGGTGAGAGACCCTGAGCCACGGGCTCTGCGTCTCCCAGATTCCCGGAAGACATTTTTGAGATTGTGAGATGAGAGAAAAAAGTGTAAAAACAGTATAATAACTTGGGTATCAAGACAAATTGCCAGTAGAGGAGATGGAACACGAATTAGCGATTGTGAGCAGACATCAAGTCTCTCAAGAGCACAAGGCACGTAATATAGTCGTCAAGACTGTGGTCAGATTGTGAGGCCCCGTCCTCGTATCGTATGACCGGGCAAGCTGGGCAAGCTGAAAGAATTCGTGTGCGTTGTGTAGGTGACGATCACAGGCTGGACCAAAACGGCATGGCGAGGTCTCTCAAGGTCGCTTTCGTGAACCTTGTGTCCTGTTAATCATAGCCCCTAACCGACGGATGTCACCACCATCAGCGTACCTCAGGTACATGTAAACTTTGTATTCGCAGTCGTAAGCCTGTGTAACGTCGTATGAACGAGAGACTGTGGCGAGGGCCGTCCGTGCAAGGCCTTCTCGCGAAGATGAAAGGGGCGCAGAGGCGGGTGATGGCCCACGAGATGACGCCGACTGGCACTAGTTGCAGTGTGCAAGGTCTTGTGAGTGAAGTGAGTGTGATTTCGGCCTTCGGACAGTATCGCACAGATTATGGTGGTAGGCTAGCAACCTCGAAGTGGAGGGAGCGATGGGGATGTTGTCGAGAAGGAACGATTCGGTTTTGTTCCTGCGGTAAGGAATGTTGTATTCTACGATATCAACGCCGAGAATGGGGCGAAACGTCGCCAACGAATACAACACTAGATGCCAAATTATCCAGCATTCCTTCCCCGTGGGTACCCCGTGGGTGGGCCTGGAACTTCACCGTTTGCCTCATGGCGTCAGTACCTGACGACCCCAGCACGAGAAGGCCAGCATATTGCTGCTGTCACTCTGGCAAGGGCCAGAACAATGGGAGAGGCACAAAGTATCCGCGGATCGACTTGCTAAAACAAGCCAGGCGCGAGTGGAGCCGATATGACCCTCGGTCGCCGTTTGAAGCTCGAGGCCATCGCTTAAGGTCGAGCATGGTGGTGATAGTATGTGCTGCTGGTAGGACAATCTCACAATCCTCAGTGACAAGTGATGTCGATCAGGGCCCGTGGTGGGGCGCCAAGAGAGGCATTGACTAGTATATGAGTTACTCCCGTGCTACCCTCGTCCCTCGGCCAGTGAGAGGTGGGAAGTGCCACAAGGTCGAGGACATATGTGACGGTACCTATTCAGCCATGGGGGTAGCTAGGCCGAAGACACCGTGTGGGATACCACCGAGAAGGGAGTATCTCCCGGGACTTGAGGGATCCGGCGAGTGTCCTGTCGGTCTAGTGGTCTTGGCGGCAGAGGCAAGGATGCGGGCCGTAGCCTCGCTCGCTGGCAGGGCCCGCCCGGTGGTCGTGCGCGTCTTTGTCCGGGACGGCTGGGTTAGTGAACACTCCGGGTCCCTCTTCGTAGCACAGTCTCGCTATATGAACCGTCACATTCAACGGTCTCTCCGTGCGCAACCTAACGCTGCGAGCTGCTCGGTAAGAAGCGCAATTTAGAATTAGCTTCCCTTGTTGGCGAGCTTTTACCGACGAACTAGAAAATTCTGCAGATTGACACTGCAGCGATTGGCCGATCGCTTGGGGGAATATGACGAGCCCAAATATTGTTGTCCTGTATCAGACGATGGGTGATCGCCAACACTGTTCATTGATAGGACGCCAACACTCTCGTTGATAAGACGATCGGTGATCAGGAGTGTGACTCAAGCGAGTGAGATTTCAGGGTTGTTTATCAGACTGCAGCCGTCTGCCCCTGTGTAGATGAAGACCATACTGTAGCAGACATCTCGCCCAGCCGATCTGAGCGTGATATCTGAATAGGGCCGGACGAAGTTGGAGTATACTTTGCGATCTTGGCAGGCAACCTTCCACGTGCATCTTCACCCCCGGACCCCAGTCTCCTCCCTTCTTTTACCCCAAGGCTGACACCGACTCGAATCCTGAAATGGTACCATCTCCGCCTTCGGCTTTTCCATCCCGGAGCAGGTACCCAATCAACGACTATATTCACACAGTTTATCTTACAACCCTACCTTACTTTGTTTCGGGTATCGTGCACCCCTGCAAGTCTCTGCCCTGAAATAAAGTTTCGGGACTAATTGTAATAATCTTCCTTTCATCCCTTCTTGCAGGGTAGTTTAAATTCGGGCAAAAGTGTCCCATTGGTCACTCTAGACGCGACCTTGACCATTCGTCGATGCCGCGAATCAAGAGTCTATCACATGGGGTATAAAAACGGAATACACGTCGTGTTCGAGGACAAGTATCAAACCATCAGGGCCATTCCCTCCCCCGACGCGGTACCTCACATTCATTACGAGGACCAACGCGTAATAACACCACCAAATTAGGACAGGGCTGTGTCAAAGGCCCTTGCTAGTTAGTAAGTCAGGTACGAAGTGATGATGCAAGCTGCCCGCAGAACGATCATCACTCAGGCGAACAGGGATCATCAGGTGAACGGGCAGTTGAACGGGCACCTGCAGCCTTGGCGTCAACTGCAGACTTAGTCTCACCTGCAGGCTGAGTCGGTCTTGTGAACCACACCAAGGCACTTGTCATTGCCACGCATGTGCACTGACAGATTACAACCTCAACGTCGCAATACTGCTCTGCCAGAGTTCACAAAAACGCCTTTCCCTCTGCCACAAGGCTACGCCAACCCCCAAGACCCATCCGCTCGAGCCAATAGACATGAATATAAATAAAGAGAAGCAAGCTGCATCTCACCATGTCAGCGGGATATTTGACCACAGAAAAAGTCCGCCCCGGCCAATTATCACCAAACCAGGTGATGGAATCCCCCCACGGCCTCGGGGGGGGCAAAGTGATCGGCAACGAACTACTCAGCAGCACAAGGGCGGGCTGGGCTGCAATCACCAAGAACGGCCGCCTTGTCGTCGTATCACTGAGTCCTGGGGGGTTCTGAGATCGACTCATGGCGGATGAACTGAATGCACCCGTGATGAACGCGCGGAATCATGAACTCCGCCGCCCAGCTCTGGCGTCCCGCAAGACAATCTCCAAACAGGCAAGGCAGGTGTCGGCACAGCACATGTTGCGAGACATGGGAGCAGCAGAACCGAAACACTTTGCTGCCCGTCACGCAAAATGACTAAGGTACTTAGGGAGGGCATCTTGGATAATTGGACCAACGTCCTGATCGACAAACCTCAGGAATCATTGGAAACACCCCAAGAGCTGGACATGGCGGGCATTTCGTGCGCACCAATCATCTCCAGGCGATACTATTTTGTCGTAATCCCCAGGCCAGGCCAGGGCAGGCAATGCAAATGCAATCCCGATGTGGGCGGGAACGGGAATGTCGCTGGGGGCGTCGGAGAAGTTGCGGTGTCCGCAAACCGCCAAAACGTCATCGTCCCAGCAACTTCAGACGGTGACTTCCCGGCAGAGGCCTGTTGGCCCAGGCGTCCAAACTTTGTGTTGTCGTCGTTGCGGGATGCCCGGGCGGTGTGGACGGGACGAGGGTTGCATTGAATGGATCGGACAAAGAGTTTAAATATAGTGCCCCCGACCGAACGCCTTCAGGCCTGTCCAGCGGCAGCGATAGGTCTGTCAATTAGAACGGCGACATGCCCCTCAAACGCGGGGACCGCATATTCGAAACGGATTAGGCTAGCTGCTTGCTGGGATGGGAGGCCCGGACAGGATGCTTTTTTGGCAATTAGGCATTGCGGGAGTGTCCATTTACCACAGTAGGGCCATTCTTATTTTATTCAAGCGTGTTTCTGGAATGTCTTATTCCCTTACCACATCCGGTGCCAACTTGCTTCTCAAGAACACCGGAGAATTTGTATAGCAAATCAAGACATGTCGCTGACAAGGGAATTGAGCGATTTACGTACCGCCCAGCGTAGAAATCGGAGCAACGCACTGGCACGGATGGAAGCCAGACGGCTTGTGTCTCATTGAGAGTCTTTGGCGTCCCGCAACCAAATGCACGCGTTCAGTGCGGTGCTGTGCGGTCCGATTGAAAATGAGCGCAGCTGAGGCTGAGTGACGTCGGCAGACGGGATCGTGATCGGGAAAGGCACAGGATGAAGATGAGTCCAGCGTGAATCGGACCGATGAAGAACAGATGAATAGGGTCTTTCGAAGGGTTGTGGGCGTGCGAAACAACGCGTAATGACACGAGTGTCATCTTGTCAAACTAAACTTCTGGGCATTCTGGATGCTTGGAAAACAAGCACTGGCCAAGCCAACCTTGAGCTCGATCGGATTGGGCCGTAAGAAGCTTATTAAGCAGAATGCCTAGCCTCTCACCGCCTGCCGGAAATAGAGGCTGGCTAACACTTTATCGATAAGATTTTTCTGATGGTGGGGGTTCAGATTGCTCAAATCCATCGCATTCAGTCGGTCGCCCTCGAATGCTGCGATCAACAGACTTCACCTAGCCTTTACTGTTCACGTTCAAGGCTCCTCGACCCATAATTTCCGACCTTGTTCAATCCATAGGGAAGCAAATCTCCCCACCGGCGTTTTTCCACAGCGAAAAACCAAACAAGGCGCAAAGATTGAGGGACCTGTCGGCTCAGGATACTGCGATTGAACGGAAACGAACATGACGGCAGAGCAAAGCGCTGCGGCCCAGGGCCAGAAGCGCATCCACAGCTTGGTTGTCGATACCGGCCCTCTGATCAAGAACGAGCCAGCACTCTCGACACTCATATCAGAGTCGGAAGAGATCTACACCATCCCTTCTGTCCTTAGCGAAATCAAGGTAAGCATGCCCTGGACCCTTTGACTCCGCGACACATGGCATGTTGGACTGCAAGACTAACAGAGCGCACAGGATGAAGCCACTCGCGCCCGAGTCCAGACGACCCTCCTCCCATTCCTGAAGGTGCGAAGCCCAAAGCCCCAGTCGATCAAGTTCATCACGGACTTTTCGAGGCGGACCGGAGATCTTGAGGTTATGAGCAAGCCTGATATACATCTTTTGGCACTGTGCTATGAGCTGGAAATAGAGCGGAATGGTGGTGACTGGAGGATACGGAACAGCCCTACCCAGAAGGGCCTCAACGGCAAGCCTCCAGGGCAAGAGGAGGCTGCGTCGGAGAAGAAAGAGCAGGTTGGGGAAGATGTTGAATCAAAGTTGGAAGAGCTGAGTCTCGGGGAGAAATCGGCAGCAGCAATCGAAGAAAAGGTTGCCGAAACACCATCCCAAGCAGAGCCGGAGGTGCCCGCTGCTAAGCCAGCGACCGAACCTATTGCAGAGAAGAACACAACTGAGGCAGATGCCAGTCAAGAGAAGGATGACAAGGTGGCTGCCGGCGAGGATGTCAACGACCAAGTTCAGCCAGAGCCCGCACAGGAGCCTGAGGATGCCGAACAACAACCCTCAGACGACGACGACAGCGACGGATGGATAACACCGTCGAACCTGAAGAAACACCAGGCCAAGGACTCCCAGGTCTCCACGCCCTCGGAGGCGATCGAGACAACCCTGCAAGCCGCCCTCCTCACCTCCGACTTTGCCATGCAAAACGTGGCCCTGCGGATAAACCTCTTGTTCGTCAACCCCTTTGATGCCGTATACCCTATTCATACATACTGACTGCCACCAGCCTCGTCTCCCCCTCGAACCTGAGCCGCATCAAGAAGCTCAAGACGTGGGTCCTGCGCTGCTACGGGTGCTTCAGCGTCACCCGCCAGATGGAGAAGCAGTTCTGCCCCAAGTGCGGGCAGGCCACCCTCACGCGGACGAGCTGCAGCACCGACAGCTCGGGCAGGATGCAGCTGCACCTCAAGCGCAACTTCCAGTACAACAAGCGGGGCAACGTCTACAGCATCCCCAAGCCGGTGCACGGGACCGCAAACGGCAAGATGGTTGGGGTTCAGGGCGGCGGCAAGGGACACTGGGGCAGGGACCTCATCCTCGCCGAGGACCAGCGCGAGTACCAGCGCAGGGTCGACGAGGACCGCAGGCAGCGGCAGAGGGACCTCATGGATGAGGACTATTTGCCTAACCTGGTTACTGGGGAGAGGACTGGTGGGCATGGGCGGATCAGGGTTGGGGCTGGGAGGAATGTCAATGGGAAGAAGAGGCGCTGAATGGATATGATCGGGCTGGGGATTGAGAGCTGCTTGGGATGATACTCCTACGATACAACGCCTTGTGGTTTAATCACCAGGCGGACCTTGGACGTGGTTCCGCATTGTTCATAGATGGCATGATACCAAAAAAGACGAAGAAGGTGTGGGTTTTTGCAGAGATCGTATTCTGTTCCATTTTTCCCGGCCTGTGTAAATGAAGCAAAATTTTGCTGCGAATCCAACGCCTGCCTCCCGAACCCCCAAACTCCGCCTTGAACTGTTTCCAAGTCAGGCCTGCCACCAAGCGGAACACTTCTGTCCTGCTGCACTGTTGTCCGATTTGTCCAAGTCTTTTCCACCTCTGCCTGTCGGGGGAATTTCTGTCCAAGCGGTCGGTATCGCCCGGTCATTCCGACCTGCACTCCGTCCGATGGCGTGATGCGCTCGAGACCTCGAAGGCAGTCCTTCCTTTCGGTCCCACGGAATTCTCAGAGGCCACGATAGCCACGGTTCCATGGCCGGCCGGCCATCCCCTTCATCGTGCCCCGGTTATGGTCCTCTTGCTTTCGCATCCGCTGACCTCTTCGGCCAGCTCACGGGCTACGCTCATTTAGATACCCTGCGGCAGGCGGCCGAATCTCTTGCGCAGAAGGTTGCGGTGCTTGCTCCACTTGTCGTCGGGGGAGAAGCGCGCCGGGTGGGCGGACTTTGTGACCTTGCCCTCGAGGACCTTCTTGAGGGTGTAGGTGCGCTTGCCCGAGGCGGGGTCGACGTTGCACATCAGATGCATGTTGGCGGATGGGAGTTTTATTAGGACTGGTTGAGTGTTTCGAGGCAGGCGACTGTGGCAGATTCGCTACAGGTTGTGCTGAGTGGTCGGGTGGTGGTTGGGTGGTGATGAGGTTTGGTGTTGTTTTTCTCTGCAGAAGAGGCGAGCTTGCTGCTCGGTCTCAAATTTTCGAAAAGCTTCGAGGGATGGTGGGGCCGGGGTCTGGGCTAGCGCCCCGGCTGATTGGCCAATCAGGGGTCCTGTGCCAGGGTTAGCTGGACATGCAGGGACCCTGAATACCTCAATCAACATCTCAGAGCCGAACACCTAGCTGATGGTCGACTGGCACGGTGAGATCTCAGTCTAATTGTCTCTGATGATGTTTGCTATGGCCATGCAAGTAATCGTGCAAAGCATGTATGACTCCGTACAGAATGCCTCCCAGCCAGAGACGCTCTGCCCTCAGTGTATTTTTTTCACTTTCCCCGTCTCTCTCCCGGGTCTGTCCATCCATCCAGCGGTCCAGACTCCTCCTCCACACGCAGTCTTACCGCGCCTGAGAGCTGCCTTGTACAGTAGGCTCATCGTCTCTTCATTGCCCAAAGTCTTCCTCGAAGTCTTCGTCCAGTCATCTTCTAAAGGCCTCCAGCCCACGCTCTCTCCCCTAGTCCAACTCCTCCATCTCCTCGAAGAAATTGCCCATCTGCCATATGAGGACATCCAAGTCGTTCAGAAATGCAAAATCCCAGCAGCCAGCCTCCTTGTTCCACCGCGTACAGGGGAGAACAGGGTACACCTTTTTCCCCGGCCTGACCTCGTCGTCCCTGCAACAGCATACTGCCACCTCTTGGCGGCGACACTCCCACACGGTGTTCTGAAAGTCCGTCACCAGCTGGCCTGGCAGTACCACATCACGCGTTACCAGCGTGCCGCCGCCCTCGGTCATCTGAGAAGACCCGCACGGCACGACCGCACGATGTCTCTCGCGACGCGTGTCACAGCTCTCCATGGTGGACGGTGTCGGCTGCCAGACGAGCCTCTTGGTGTTGATTTTGGCGGCTAGGTCCATGCACAGACAGCATGCCCACCTGCCGTTCGTCGGGTCCCGGAACCGAGCGTCGAATGTCTTCAGGCTGCGCATGCCCGGGAAAGCCGCGGTAAGCCCCTGGAGCAGCTCCCCGGCGACCCGGTACTCCCTCTCCAGATCCAAGCCCCCTGAGCCCAAGGTCTCCTCGCCCTCGTCCTTGTCCAGGATCGCGACCACGTCCACCGTCTCCAGGTTCGGCCACATGGTGTTGCTGGCCGTCTGGAGAAACTCTGGTATGTCGATGATGCAGTGTATCCTGAGGGACACTAGGGTCTGGCTCCAGCGGGACACCTTTGGGGTTAGGGATCTCGCGATTGCGATCTCGTCGTTGCGGTCGCGGATCTCGAAATCGGGATCCGGCCAGTCGGGCGTCGGCAAGGGGTTCTGGATGAGTCTCAGCGTGCTCAGGCTCGGCGTGGTGGCGTGGGTCTCAATGACTTTGTCTAGATACCATTGTTAGCAAGGCTCTGGGGGGAGGAGGCTTGAGACGGATGATGTGCTTACTCCTGGCGTCACTGATTGTGTCCTGCAAAGGCATCCCGGATGGCAAGGCGATGGACGCACCATCCAGGTTGGGTAATCTCTTCTGCAGGGCGGCCACGGTGGAATGGTGGATATAGAATGCATTGTAACGTGGCTCCTTCGTAAATAGCTTTCCGATGACTGGTACTGCGGGAAGGTCCGTGAGGTCCGTGATGTCGCAGTCGAGGCTCTGCACGATCCCTCCGTTGGTCTCGGGTTCCCTGCGGACGGATAGGGAGATACAGAGCGTGATGAGACGGTGTTCTCTCCCGGCACAGCTCCAGTCTTTCATGACATCAAAGAGCTCAGAGAAGTTCACCATGATGTCTTCTTGGTTCTCATCGAGGTCGTCATGCCCGTCCATGTAACAAAGAGTAAGGTCCAGGGTGACCTTGTCCAGCAGATTCTGGCGTTTGGTACAGAATCTTCCGAATTCCTCTGCCTCCGCGTTGCTGAATTTGATTTTCCTGAAGAGGACCCGCTCAATCACGTAGGCCCATTCAGAATGGACGCCGGCCAAGGGAGCAAGGCGGACAGGGCGGCTCAGCTCATCGGGGAGCTTGATCAGTTCCTCAACGACGAGGAGACGTAGCTCCAGTGGGAGCCGGGAGTACTGCGGGAATCCCATGGTCGACGCTGGTGGGGTCTGAGAGGTCGTCGTCTCTCTTGCTGGGCGTGGTATTTTCTCGCAGAGGGCGGTGGTGAAAGCTGTTGGGTGGGACTGTTGCCGGTTGATGTGGTTGATGGAGAAATTTGAGGGAGGCCAGGGCCCGGGATGTGTAGTGCTTGTGATGAACCTGTCAAAGGCAGAGTGGGCCAAACCTGCTGTGATGTTCGCGTTTATATATTGCCTAGGGCAGTCTGAATCCCTCCGCACTACAGCAGATCTCGGGAACTACGTGAATCAATAACTCACTAAGAGGTGGTAACGAGAATCCCGCGGAAGAATGTGTTTATGGTGTGGCTCTTTATAATTACTTGTAAAAAACTGAAGTGAATTGAGGTGGTGCAATTGCAGTCCACACATATTCATTCATTGTCGACTACTAGTAGTTACTTACTTGGAAGCATCATGGACAGAATTCATTAATAGACAGCATGGCACACTGCAAGATTAGCCTCAGATTATATAGTGAATTTGAGGGCGACAGCGGTTTGACGTTAGATTATCATGACCTCACAAACAGTACACAAGGTCACTCACCAGACGAGAGCAAGGAGTTGTGTGCAAAAATTGACCCCACGCGAAAGAGTCATACCCTCTTTGGTGTATAACTGTGTTCCCGTTTCCCTTCCAAGTATGATATGTTTCTTGACTCAGCCTTCATAGCTTCTAGAGTCAATCTAGATATCTCCACAGCCTTGCCTATTTGAAATATGCACTCCATGGACTTTTGGCTCTTTTGAGCAAAGGAATTCTATTGTGCTAGAGAATTCTTGTCTGAAAATCATGAGTCCACTTAGTCACAATCAAGGAAAGCATAATACAAATGCCGAATGACAGTACGTCTTCTGCAACAATATCAACATGCTGAAGATCAAAATTTCCAGTGATAAAGTACACAATAGACTGCTAATTCATAGTGTTCTGCCTGCTTGTGATGGCCATTGTTGTTGCCATCCCTTTTGCTTGGCACATCCATGAAAACTGGAATTGGTAGTCCCATTGCATCCGTCAACTACTTCTGGTTGCACACTCCTTATACTAGATAAGCTACGCAGCACTCTTTATTCCAAGAATAACCACCTACTGTCTCATCCCATCATTCTGTTCCATAGTGTTCTCCAGCCCTGCATCACCTGAGTCCTACACGGACAGTATACCCGCGGAAGAGCGATGATTAATAAGTCTCAAAAGGTGGCCAAAACACCAGCTGCAATCCCACCTTTTCCTATTCTCAAACACTACTATCAGGTTCGTCAGAGTCCTCCATAATCACCTCATGCGTATCTACGTCTCCCGAGGGTCCAATGTGGGAAACTCATACGAAGCGGTCACAGTGATTATTCTGGTATACCACTATTTGCAGTCATGGAAAATTACTATTCCAGGACCAGTCCAGAACCTTTAAGCAATAATATCACTGCACTCTTCGTATTATAATTCACGAAACATCTGCTTTTCTGTCGCCGAGCGAGTTTGTCAATTCTGTCAGCTTTTTCTTCAGCTCTACTCAATCTATGAAATGCCTTCTACAAGGACCTTCTCATGCTCATGACCAATTGTCAACTGCCCAGGTAATGGACTCGGCAAGCTTTTCCTTCAACAATGCTATGATGGCCAAGCAAGGCATGGAGGAGAACAGTACATGGTTCAGCAATGGAGGAATGCCCACTCCTCGAGGTATGCTCTTCCTGCAGCGTATCTGCCACTTTTCCTGTTCTCTAGTGAGCTCTTCCCCCACCTTTTAGAACAGAATCCCGGGCCAACTGTTTTCCGGGTGTGCCACACCATGACAAACAAACCCACCATCCAGATTCTGAATCAGGAGTCCCATACCTCCAGCCGCTGCCAGTACTGGCCCATGTGGAAGATAAACTCGTCCATGTCGTTCATGAACGCCGTCTCCCAGGAGTTTGTCTCGTTGCTCCACCGCCCGCATGGAGGATGGGGACCGCGCTCTTCGAAGATCGAGGACTCGAATTCTGTGCAGCGAAATACTGCCAGGTCCACATGGCGATACAGCCGAACAGAGTCTTGCAGCTCCTTCACGACGTGGCTCGGTAAGGTGAAGTCGCGGATTATGATAGTGCCGCTCTCAGTCGTCAGGGGGCAGCAGGGTCTGACTGGGCACTTCTTGGGGCGGTGGTCACTGTATTTTGAAGTTCGCTGCAGAACGAGCTTCTCGGGACTCTTGGTGGTGTCGAGGTCCATGCACAGGTTGCAAGCCCAGCCACCCTCTGAGAATCGGATGCTGAGTGTTGTCAATTTCGGCATGTTTGGGAGACATGCAGTAATCCCTTGAACCAAGTCGTTGCAGGCTCGAACCTCGTCGTACCATGTCCTGTCCGCAGCATTGTCATCGTCGTCCAGGGTTCCCACAAATTCCAGCCTGTCGAGATTCGGCCACAATGAAGTACTGGCCGTCAAGAGGAACTGAGGTGGATCGATGTAGCAGTCAAGCTTCAGACACACCAAGGTATTGCGCCAGAGGGAAAGACGTGGGGTGAGGGATTGTGCCATGATGATCTGATTGCCTCGATTCTGTGTCGGGAGGGGATTCAATGTGTCGCTCAAGCAGATGCTCAGCTTGGTCAGATTCCGGTTGGCTACATGAGACCGAAGCATCCTGCCTGAGAACTGATGTTAGCGGACCCCAACTGGATGTGTGCTAGGCACTTTGTACTTACTGGAGGTCTCGTCAACAATTTCTCGCAGGTTGCCATTGGTTGGCATAGCGAGCCGTGCGCTACGCAGATTGGGAAGCTTCCTGTGGAAAGCATGTACTGTGGCGTGGCTCCAGTAGAAACGGCCCGGGGCATTTACTCGCACGTAAATTCTTCCAATGGCGGCCACCACGGGCAACCTCGTGAAGTTGCAGGAGTCGCTAGACGAACGCCGTCTAGTCACAGCCCATGAGTGTTCAGCCACGGGGTTGGCTGTGGAGATGGTGAGCTTGATGAGACGACTCGGTGTCTCAGCGGGACTCCAGTCTTTCATGACATGGAAAAGCTGGGAGACATGGTCCGCGATTTCTCCGTGAGGCTCCGCCGAGATCGAGCGGAGGCACGAGAGGTAGTGAGGCCCGAGCTGGAAGGTGAGCTGTCTCAGGAGACCGTGGCGTTTGCCACAGATACTTGCAAAGTTCTGAAGATGCGCTCCGTGAAACTTTATACTCTTGAAAAGAATTCGCTCGACTACTTGGTTCCAGTCAGAGTCGACGGACGCCAAGGGGGCAATGCCGGCTTTGCGACCACTGGCCTCTCCCAGTTCGATGCAGGTGTTGACAGCCTCTTCGATGATCTGGAGGCGCAGCTCCGCGGGAAGCCGGGCGTACTGGGGGAATACCATCATTGATGGATGCATGATCTAAGAGATCGTGGTTGGCTCTTGTTGACTATGAGAGCGGTGCGCAGAGAAGGAGGGAAAAGGTAGAGGATCTTAGGATTGCCCGAAATGAGGTTGTGGTTGATGGCAAGATTCGAAGGAGAGAATCTTGGAAAGTTGGGTTGATGGCGTGTCTTATATAAGGCATAGGAGGGATTAGTGAATTATGTCAACCATCACGGCCTTATTTCACTTGACATACTGGCACGTTTAGATACACACAGCTGTAATTCATCTTGCACAGCATTCTTCAGGTAACATCGTGTTACTGCTGGGAATACCCTCACATTTATATATTCACCTTTCGGGTGAGAAGAGTTAAGTGTGAGACTGCTATGACAATCACAGATAGTAGCAAAGTCAGGACAGTCACCACCACAGAGCAAAGAAATATTAACAGGCCACTGGCAGCGCTGTTTCCTCATGTGTGAGTCACGACGATATAGAATTGCAGTGAAGGCTGAAGTCACTGCAAGTTTCGAATACATGTAACTTCTGCTTGTAGAACCATCGGTCATTCACAGCCTTAGTAACTGAGTGCTTCCACTTTGACAACCCTCTGACTGTCTGTGTCATCCCGTGAATTGTAAACAAAGGCTCCAAACTGATTGTCAATCACTACCTAGGTACTTCAGATAGCATTGTGAGAGAAATCACACAGAGGCAAACAACATGAGTCTTCTCCGAAAGCTCAATAGACTGTTTATGAGAATTTTCACTTGCGCAGTGTGTGACAAACTACCATTTTAGAACACCCTGCTGGCTGGCTATGGCTGTTGCCTTTCCATTCCTGAGACAGCCTGCACATGAACCTGAACGATGGTGGTTGCAGCTTGATCAAAAAAACTGTGCAGGGCTTTTAAATTGACCCTCACTGGACTGGAACACCCACGTAACCCTTTGCTTCTTGTAACATTCTCATCTTTGCATCACCCTGCCACTATATGCGTCAAGTTGACCAACCTGTATTCTTTGACCAAAGGATGGGAAGAGCAGTCTTTGAAGAGATATAGGAATAGTTAGGGCGTAGAACCCAATCAGTCCCATGTTCCCCAATCCGGACTAGGAGCTGTCTCTCTCAGGCTTATCAGAGTCCTCCAGGAGCACCCAATTCCGTCTCCGTGGCTCTCGAGGGTCCCCCGAGGGAACTGATGCCAAGCGGTCCCAGCCATTCTTCTGGCGATTCCACTTTTTGAACTTGTGGGAAGGAGACGGGAAGTCATCCCAGGACCAATCGTCGTCGTCTCCTCCATCATATGGGTTGCCCTCAAATATGATTCCAGGCGTGCAAATGACTTCTAACTCATGCTTCCGGTGACTCCATATGACATCTTGTAACTCTGCCGCCAAGCGTCCCGAAATTGAGGCATGAGAGATTTGAATGTCACAGCGGATAGTGCCCGGCGGAGGAGGCCACATATTAATGCCCATGCCCTTGAACGCGACACAAGGGTGAATACGGATGGTAATTTCCATCATCTTTGGCATTTTTAACAAGGCGCCGATGAGACTTTGGATCACCATGCCTTCTATTTCCCTGTTGCTTCCAACAGGAGCCGATTCCACCAGCCCTCCGAGAAACAGATACTCCAGGTGGGGCCAGAGTGTTATTTGAGACTGCTGGAGGAACCGAGGCACATTTTTTATGTATGATAGAACCAGACTTGTGATGGTGTCGCTCCATCGAGGACTAGGACTGGTAAGGCACTGAATAAGTGGCAATTCGGTTTGAAACGGGGCTTCAATCCAGTTGTTGTTTTGGACCCGGTAGCATAAAAGCGTGATGTCGGAAGGAACATGATGGAGACGCCGAAGTGAATGAATGGCATCTGGAAGACAGTGTCATCTGTTAGGCTTGAAAGACAGAAGTAGGGATTGATTGACACTGGTTGAAGGATGGCCATCTTACCCATTGTCTCCTGGGAGAAGCCGGACTCTGTTGGCTGCCAAAAAAAACCGGAGAGCGGCTTGATTTAAGTTTGGCAACTTGCTGTAGATTGAGATTGCAGATGATGGATGGAGTAGAGGGGCAGTGGTCTCCCAGAACCTTCCAATCACGCTCACTGTTGGAAGTCCTGAAAAGTCGAACCTGATGGGCATTATCTTTCCGGGTCCGGTCATACGGCCAGAGTCTAAATAAGTGAAGTCAAGACATAGCTCCACAGGTTCGCGTCGTCTTCTCTCTTCGCACCTCCAATCTTTCATGATACTGAACAATGCCTGAAGGCTGTCATTCAGTTCAAGGCTCAGTATGGTGCTACAGTCCAAGCAGAAGTCGTGCGGACCCGACATATTGAAAATGTCAGCAGGATTTATGCAAAGTGTGATTCGATGCAAGATTCCATGACGCTTGCCGCATATCCTGCCAAAGTCTTTGATGCACCGGGGCGTGAGTGCTAGGCTTCTGAAGGTGTTCCGTTCGATGATCTCTTGCCACACCAGATCGATGCATGCGTGCCTCGCGAAGACATGATTTCCTGGACGTGGAGGTCTATGCTGTCTCTGAAACCAGGCAGCGGGCAGGTGGAAGAGCTCTGCAACTGCTTCGCTGACGATCTGGCGCTTCAATTCATAGGGGAGTCTGCCGTATCTCGGAAAAGTTGTGTGTATAGACATCTTGATGAAAGTGATGCCCAGGTGCCTTGACGTGGTAGTGTTGGATAGGGTTGATACATTGGGGTTGGAATTGTACGAGCCACAGGCTGAGCACAGAAATAGTTTTTTGCCACGTTGCCTAGAAATGTGTCCCTCTAGTAGAATTAGGTTGCATGCCCCAAAGGCTTCTAAAAAAGACTTAGATGCATAGCTGCTGCATTACTTGGAGCGGTGCATTGTGGTCACTAAACGGCCTACGTATTAAAGGGCCGCGTGAGAAATACGAGCCCGTAGAGTAAAGGCTAACCGGAAAATTTGAAACTCGCCTGTTGCTAGCAAACCGCTACTAGTCTTCAGGAAGAATGTAATTCCTTCCCTTCAAATAGCTCTAGAGAGTTAGAATCTGCTAAGACGTTATCCCTTCTGGATCACTGTTCTTACAGTCACACATAAGTTATTCATTGATTGCGGTTATCCTTAAGAAAAATCTAATATTGAAGAGCTTCTATGAGAACAAACTATTTGGTTGAGTGTGAATCCTCATTTGACCATCTTGTGCTTCAGAAGTGGTACAGATCCCTGTATCTCGACTTTTAGAGCTGAGTGGAAGCGTTTCTTGGAAAGTTTAGATCAGCAGGGTTCTTGTATCGTATCAATTCTGAAAAGATAGCGCAGTTTGAAGAAAGCCCTTAGTATGGTGTATTCAGATAACTCATCGTGATGCTCGCCAAATGAAAATTGCATGCAATATTTTGTAGGATCTTGGTGGCAGATGCCCAGTCTGTGGATACTGTCAGACATATGCCTGGGGCTAAGTGCCAGGGTGCATGGGTGCAATGAATGCCTGTGCACTGCTGTGGGGTTGGTTAAGCGCTGTCACTACAGGGGGCCGCTCTGGTTCGACGCGTTCGCGCTCGCGCTCGCGCTTGGTTGGGCGGCCGCGCCGCCGCAGGCTAAGTCTGTCCGGATAATAGCATCTGGGATATCTTGGAGGGAGTCCATATTCGTTCGGCTGCAAACATTGGGATTGTTGATGATTCTTGGGTCGCATTGGATAGGGTCTTGCCAGCTTTACCTGCTCGGGCTATATCAGCTGTGCGCTCTTCCCAGGACATGACGGCCGTGTCTAAGGCATCCGTATGGGGGACCTGCTGATGCGTGCCAAGGAGCACTCCTGTTACCCAACCCCTGTGTGGACCCCATCGATTCCGGCCACGGCGCCAGCCATCCCAGCAGCGGACAAACGCCGCTGATGGTGCCGACGCCTCTCCCGTGTGCGCCCACGTTCGTCTTCCCTATTGCGAATGTTTTCTTCATACCATGCGTCTGCGGCAGCCGTCGAATCGTCAATGAGAGCACCCCATGAATTCCGCCGGTACCTCTCATATATGCGTCCGTGATCAAGCTCTTCCCGGTCCTGTGTGTCATCGTCGTCGTCGTCGTCGTCGTCCTCGGAGGCATCCCGTGACCCTCGCCGCCGTAAGTTTCTCTCGCACCAATCGTCTTCTCCTTCTGGCTGCTGGGACGGCCGCTTTCTCTTTGCACTCCCGCTCCTTGACCCACCTCCGCCGTAGGCTTCATCAAGCTCAGACACAGGCATCCACTGCTCGTTAATGACGAACCCCTCATGACCTTGGTAATCTTCGACCACCTCTAACCTTGCAACTCGTCTGTGTACAGCCGATCCCACTATAAAGGACTTGACCAACATGAACACAGCCTGTGCAAACTTAGCGAACAGATATTCGTAAACTTTGCCCTCTAAAGCATCTGCCCTGACAAGAGTATTATGCCAATCTGCAGCAAACTCGTAACTTGGGAAGTCTGACGTGACCAGCACATGTATAGCAAAGTGGCCCTGGCTTCCCTTTGGCACAAGGACAAATTTGTGGCTATCCCAAGCCACATGTAAGTCGGTCCGTAGAGCTAGCCTGTTGCAGTCCTCCTGAAGGGAATAACTGCCCCCCTCACAGTCTTTCATGACGTTTCTCCTAAACCAGTTTTCTTCAGCTGCTGGTATAAGGTGTGCGTTTTGGATGCCGTATGATATGCCGGACAGAGCGCAGCGGTTGGTTCGGTAGGATTGAAGCGTCAGCACTGGAGGCGGCAGCATTGACGTTGAATCGTTTGGCAGCCGGCTGTTGGTTTGGTCTTCGCCTGACTCTGGAGGGGAGGTAGAGTTGTCGCAACGGCTGCGAGAGCACCAGCGCAAGGACCGGAAGTGTCGGTGTGGGAACTTCCAGTTTTGGAAGCTTGGGACGATCGGGTATGTGGTCTTGTCGCAAGCACAATGGCTTGGAGATTGTGGAGTATTGGTGGCATCGTTGGCATCGTCGCGATGGCTTCTTGGCTCGGGAGGTGGGTGTGCGTGGAACCAGTAGCTGTCGCCCGTGAGTAGGTCATCAGGCCCAAGCGCTACCTGTTCTGTGCCACTCTGGTCGGTAGACAGATATCCATCAAAAGCATTGTTGGCAACGATCTGACAAGCTAGAAGCGCCGTGCTGAAGTGGATACCTTTATGCCCAGACGCAGCCGCAGATGCAGAGGAGGAGGAAGACAGAGATGCAGCGTCTAGCCTTGGGAGTCTGAAGAGTACGTCGTTTGGTTCTTTATAGCCCGGGTGGTAGAAGTAGGTCTCACGAGGCTTAGGAGGAGCCTCTGGCAGTGGGATAGACGGCTTCGGCAACATTGTGATGCCATAGTAGGGAGTTGGATGGTTGTGGTTGTTATAGAGGATGGTTGTTATGGAGGATGGTTGTCATGGAGGATGGTTGTTATAGAGGATGGTTGTCATAGAGAATGGTTGTCATAAAAGATGGTTGTTATAGAGAATAGTTGTCATAGAGGATAGTTATTATAGAGAATAGTTGTTATAGAGGATGGTTGTTATGAAGGATGGTTATTATAGAGGATGGTTATTATAGAGGATGGTTGTTATAGAGGATGGTTGTTATGGAGGATGGTTGTTAGAGAGGCAGGCCTTTAAAGGGTTCCAAGGGTTCCAAGCTTCCTGATCCAGCCCAGCCGGCAGGCAGCTTATAGAAACCTGATTACAGTAGTACCCTATCGGTTTCCGTAATGACTGCAACCTCCTGTTCAGTGCCATTGACTCTTACTCCCAGGGCACAAACACTTGGGGTGCTATAATGCGTTTGGGCGAGAAATAGGAACCGCTGTAACCTTTGACTTTGACTGGATTCAAACAATTGAGTACGGCTGGACAGACGGTTCCAACGCATCTCACCTAGGCTCAGGTATCCAAGAATAGCTGGAATGGCTTCCAATTTCCCAGCTTGCAGTCGTGGAAGAGTATGTTGACGTGACTTCATTCGCATGCAGGTTCTGTCCCATTTCTCTCGGAACCGTCAGTAGGATCTCCATCTCCGTTTTACTGACTCGACGGGCCACAAAATAAGGTTTGAATTGGGCTTGCTGCTGCATATTTCTAGAAACCCATTTGCAGCATAACCCTAATCCCTGAGCTGGAGTGTCCATTGGCATGGCCTTTGTAGATGGTGAAGCTAGTATTGCAAATGATACACAGTGGATACTCGGGGAGTGGGTAACATTTGGATTTGGAAATCCCGGGCAAGCTCTGGGTTTGTGTTATCGCTCTATCGACATCTGTTCTTGTACCTTGCGAGTCAGGATCTAATGAGCGTACCCACAGATGGAGATCCATGGTCATTAAACAAGCTTGATATGGTGGAGCAGATGGGCAAGCACTTCGAGGCCAAGTCGTCGGAGAGCGACCTTCAGCTTGTGGGATGCCGGAACCGTAGCCCCTGGAGCCACGGATCCCATGGAGATCGCTTATGACAACGCATATAACACCTCATGTCCCAAGCCTCGCTCGCCTCGAACATGTGGCCATAGTTTCTGCATCAAACACACCGTCTGCTTCCCACTTGTCTCCATCTTCAAAATCCATCCTTCTCGCTGAGCCAAGCCCGAGCACAAGAAACACTATGAAGACCGCCGCCGTCATCTCTGCACTCTTCTATGCCACCCTCACACTGGCAAGCCCACCTCCAACTCGGGTTGAAATCAAGCGGGACCAATGCGTTCCGCAGATCGGCACCCAGGAGAGTCCTGGGTGTATGTCGCCATACGTTCTGACCAACACGCCGCACTATTCTACCCGTTGCCGCGATACGTCCCAATGCCAGCCTGAAAGCACGACGCTCGAGTGCTGCGTCTAGCTTGCGTCTAATACTTCTGCGTCATTAGAAAACGACCTAGGTAAGACGGGGCACCGCTGTTGCATTGTTCAATCCATTAAACAGACCGGCGTGTGCTCATGTTTACTCCGCAACAGGCCTACTTGTCAACGGATGGCGAGCAGATATTGACACTCGGGAGAACTGCGTCGAAGGAGACATTGTGCACCAGTGTGTAACATCAAGGCTCGGGTTGGAGGCATGAGATTTACAGAAGGAACGGCGATATACTGGCAGCTACCGACTCCGTCCCTCGACGACCGGGGAGAATTCTATAGCTGGAGTAATAAAGTCCGTTTCAACATGGAGAATCGTGTGTTGTGACATCTGGAGCTGGGTAACGACAATCAACTGCCTCAGGACCTTTGCCATGCTAAATTGTACAGTGATCACGACTCCATTTGCCATGATGTAGAGTCGTCAAATTGAAATAGAAGCCAACGTCAATTCCTGTAGTTGGTGGACTTACAACGCGGCAATTCTGTCCGTCTCTGTTTTCTTGGGGGGTCTCAAGTCGATTTTTGCAGTTGTGTGGACAGCCCACATATCGGCAAGAGTTGGTCTTAGGGATGTATCAAGAGCGGCTCGTAGCATCAGCCTACGGTCAGCCCACGTGCCGATACTGTCCATGCGGAGCGGGTGAGGCACGGATCGCTGCACGGAGGGAGGCCTTCCATGCAGAGCACAGACTGGACAATTCTCAGGCGAACTCCGTGTGGTAACTAAGCCCCTCGAAATTTGACAGCGGGCGATCTTGTAAACTCAACGATCTAACGTCCCCGGCCCGGCTTCCGCCCCCCCCCTGATTCCGCCCCCCCCACATCCGCGTTCACGCGTGTACGCGTCTGCCCCCACCCTATATAAACTCAACCATATCTTTCCGAGAGAATTTTTTCTGGTCACCAAACTTCTTCCAAGCATCAACCTAGTCATCATGAAGCCCTATGGGGAAGCCGAGATCCATGACGCCCTTGTTGCGTGCAGGGATGGAATGCCCGTCAAGCAGGCTTGCAGGACCTGGCATATCCCCCGTTCCACACTTCGCGATCGCCTCGCCGGCGCGCAAAGTCAGCGCGTTTCTCACGAACCTCAGAGGCCTCTTTCTGATGATCAGGAGGATCGATTGGCCCTATTCCTTATCAACCAAAGCAGCTTGGGCCATGCGTTAACTCGCTGGGAAACGAGGGCTCTGGCAGCCCGAATGGCCTCGTCGGGGAAGGAGGTCGCTCCTCTCGGAAGGAAGTGGCTGAGGGCCTTCCTCCTTCGTCACCCTATCCTCCAAAGCCGTAAGTACCAGCGCGTTGAGGCTAAACGGCTAAGGGCAGCTACCAAAAAGAACGTTGGGTCGTGGTTTGACTTCATGCAGTTGCCTATCGTGAAGGCAATTAAGCCGGCCAACCGATGGAATGCCGACGAGGGCGGGCTGATGGAGGGCAAGTCCGAGAAGGCGCTCACGATCGGCTATTCGGAAGGAAGCCAGCTTCTTCAGAAGGACTTTAATTCGAGAGCGTGGACCTCCTTCCTTGAGTGTATCTCCGCCACGGGCAAGTTCCTCGTCTCACTTGTTATTTTTAAGGGACTCAGCATTTAGCAGTAGTGGTTTCCTATCGCCCTTGAAGATCACGAGGGCTGGCAGTTTACGGCGACGAAGAAGGGGTGGATGGAGGAACCTATCGCTATCCACTGGCTTCGGAAGGTCTTCCTTCCTCAAACAGTACCAGAGGACCCATTAGAATGGCGCCTTCTCGTAATCAATGGGCACCATACACATACAACGGTCGAGTTTATATGGGAATGCTTCTCGAATAAGGTGTATATCGTTTTTTTTGCCCGCCCATATTTTGTATATGCTGCAACCGCTCGATGTGGCGATCTTCGGCCCTCTAAAGCTCGCATTTAAGAAGCATCTCGATCACCAGGAAGGGCATGATTCGTCAACAGTCGTGGCAAAGAAACGGTTTCTTTATTGCTATCACAAGGCTCGAATTGACACTTTAACGGAAGCAAATATACGTTCTGGCTGGCGGGCGACTGGTCTCTGGCCAGTATCTAAGCATAAGACACTCGGAAGCCACTTTATCGCCGATAATCGCGAGAAGGAAGCGAGATCGTTGGAATCTGGCGATACCAATAGCTCCAGCAGCCATTTCTGCACTAATAAGTGTTTTTGTCGGCCTCAAGGGACCATTTTTGCGACCCCTAAGCGATCTCAAGACCTAAGGGGTATGGTGGCTCGGTATGCCCGTCAGAAGAATCTCAGCCCCACATCACGACTCCTCTTCAGGAAAATCCTCAAAAGTTGGGACCAGATAGACGTCGATCTGACGATGTCCTCACAAAAAGCCCGAGAGTTGGAAGCCCAGATTGAAGCCAGTAGGGTAGTCCGAAGGAAGAAGGTTCAACTTGACCCGAATGAACTTTTCGCCGATATCGAGGCCATTCGGAGGACTCAGATTGAAGCGGGGGTGGTATCAGAAGAAAGCGACGCTTCAGAAGAGTCGGAAACACCATCGGAAGCGAGGTCAACTATCGTGGTGGCGGCGTCGTCGGCGACGAGGCGAAGGGGGCGGTCGTGAGGGAAGGGGGCGGAATCAGGGGGGGGGCGGAAGCCGGGCCGGGGACGTTAGTAGCTCTCCCCGGGTCATGATCGTGTGACCCATATGAATTGCCTGTAAAGCTCTGTGACCTTGCCTTCGTCATCAGGATCCTCAATCTGTCGGCTTGGCGGCGAGCTGCCGGTTTATGTTCGTGAGAGCCAGATCCATCATTGTGTCTGTGGCCAGCATAACGGGAGAAAATACCGCTTTTGATGAATTGACGCATCATGTGTTGCCTTTGCCGTAGATCTGATAGGGATTTAGCGAGTGCGACGTTTCTTGTGCTGGTTTTGGAGAAGACTCGGATAGAATAGAGTGCGCTAGCCCGATGGCGGCTCAGCTTATAGTCACACTACTAACGGCACATGCCTCCTCGCCAATTTCTCGCCCGCCGGCGTGCTCATCCTCGCCTAAATACTGACAAATAGACCCTGCCGCGTATTGGTAATGTTAAATACAACCAATTGAAGCAAGCGGCCTGGATAAGTCTAAGCGGGTTGTTTTTAATCCGTATACGTACTCTTGTCAAGCAGTAGGCTGTCCCTTCACGCAGTGGCAAACGCTCAAAGACCCAGCGTTAGATATTTATTAGGTAACAAACAACCCCGATGATAGTAGGTTGAAAATATGATTGTGGCACGTATAAAGCCTCGTGACAGCCTCGTGACAGCCTCGTGACGACCGCACAGACGAGGCATGTACTATAACTCTAACCCGCGCTTAGGATTCTTTCACCAGGGAATACGAGAAAAGGGGTCCAGCCCTGGCGACGAAGCTCGACGTGTGTAGTCCGTACCTTTTTCTGAGCACGGCCAGTGTGCCTGGATCTCCTGCTTCGCTCGCGAGCCGTCGGACCCTAGGACAGCAGCCGCTCGCTAGTTCCTCGTGCTTGCACTGATATAGTATGGCGGCCCAACTCGGCAGCCAGCTGAGTATGTGGCGGGGAGATGAACGGGGTCTAGAACCCGAGGCTGATCCGTGCTGGCGCTTGAATTCGGATGGGGCATCCCGGCTGCCGTTTGACAGGGCGGCACGCACACCCCGTTGATGGCGTGCTGAGTTTTTTGTCTTCTTGCCTGCACGGCTCCGGGCTGCGCTAAAATTCGATAGAGCCCTGTCGAGGACATCGACTAACCCCGTGATCCGCCCGCTTGGTATCCGAATGGCTGTCGCCTCTCCCGCCAAGGCTGAGCACAGCCCTCTATCACACGCCTGTCTCTGTCGGCTGTCCCCCTTCATCAGTCTCGCCCTGGCGCCGTGCCGTTCTGCTGCCCATGCCCCGGGCCCAGACTGACGGGACCGCGTGCCTGGACTGTCAACCTGGAACTGCCGGTTGGGCGCCCCGTCCAGCTCTGTCCAGCCGCACTGTTAGCTCGATCCCGGTCCCGGGGAGGATTCAGCCCGAGGGCAGACAACGAGCCAGAGCCCGAAAGACCCAACGATCTGGTTCGACGATATGCGGCATCCCCGGGTTCTGGGCTGCGGCCCGAGCCAGGTGATGTTCTATATCAAGGTCGTGATGCTCCCTCCATCTCGACAATATTTTCTCATCGTACTCAACATCCATCACCCGCCCTCAACAGCCCCATTATCACTCTTTTCGGGCCTCATCTTTTTCTTCTTGTCTTCTCTTCTTTTACACACATTAGAACAGACACTTCAACACTTCAACACTTCATAATGCGTGCCAAGTTCTTCACTGCCCTGGTGGGCATGGCAGGCATTGCCTCCGCCGCTCCCCAGGCAGCCGATCCACCTGGCTCGACATCTAGCAGCGACATACTGGTAGCATCTAGCAGCGACATGCTGGTAGCATCTAGCAGCGACATGCTGGTAGCTTCTAGCAGCAGCACAGCTCCTAGCAGCAGCGCAGCTTCAAGCAGCAGCGCAGCTTCTAGCAGCGCCTCGGCCTCTGGAGCCGCCACGGCATTGGCCGCGACAGCTATCACCAAGATCGACAACAAGGTCCTGATCCTGGCTCGTGACGCCGATGGAGCTAACTCAGCCTCTGCCGGGCTTACCGCCTACGGCATTCCTTTCGAGCAGGTCATCATTCCTCAGGCGGGCGCCGCTCTCCCCACACTCAACACCAGCGCAACCGAGGGCAAGTACTCGGGCATCATCATCATCGACGCCGTCTCCTACCAGTACGCCGATGGCTGGCGGTCGGCTATAACCACCGACCAGTTCAACACCATCTGGGCATATCAGGCCGGCTTCAAGGTCCGCATGGTCCGCATCAACGAGTTCCCGGGCCCGCTCTATGGTGTGAACCTCGCCGGTGGTGGCGGCTGCTGTAATATCGGCGTCGAGCAGCTCATCAGCTTCACCAACACGACGTCCTTCCCTACTGCCAACCTCAAGACGTAAGTGCCTGCTCCTCTGTCCCGGCCTTGACCCTGTCCCTGTCTAACAACTTGGCAGTAACGCCGGCATCACCAGCCAAGGCCTGTACCACTACCCGGCCGTCATCACCGACCCCGCGACCACCACGCAGGTTGCCAAGTTCGGCCCGGGCGGCGGCTTCACTCGCGACTCGGTTGCTGCCGTTATCAACAAGTTCCCCGGCGGCCGTGAGCAGTTTGTCTGGTTTACCAGCTGGGCGCCCGCCTGGTCGGCCACGTCCAACTACCTCCAGCACGCCCACATCCACTGGATGACCCGCGGCATCTTCCTGGGCAAGCGCAAGACGTACCTGAATACCCAGGTTGACGATCTCCAGCTTGTGACCGACATGTACTTGCCCGCCGGTGCCACCTACAAGACCACGACGGCCGATCTTGACGGCCACATCACCTGGATGGCTGATCTCAACAGACGGCTGCCCTCCGGTTCCAAGTTCAAGATGGAGCTCGGCCACAACGGCAACGGGGACATCGAGGTCGCCACCACCAACGACAACACTGTTTGCAACCCCAACGCCGCTGTCGAGTACGACGAGGTCCCAGACACCACGCTTGAGTACCAGAAGCCCCTCGGTACCGGCGAGGACCGCTGGCCCACAACGTTTACCACCTACCCCTGGACCCCGGCCTGCGCCCAGCGCGACACCTTCGCCAAGTGGTTCACCAATCCCGCCAAGCTCAACGCCTTTATGCACATGTCACACACTTTCTCGCACATGGAGCTTAACAATGCCACGTATAACGACGCCAGGCGCGAGATCCAGTTCAACCAGGCCTGGATGAAGCAGATGGGCATCTCCGCGGCCACCTCCTTCTCAGCCAAGGGCCTTATCCCCCCTGCCATCACCGGATTACACAACGGCGACGTTATCAAGGCCTGGATGGACAATGGCTTAACCAGCGTTGTTGGTGATAATACCCGCCCTGTCCTCAGGAACGCCAACAAGTACTGGCCGCTCACCTCGACTAACGACAGCAACGGCTGGCCCGGCCTGACCATCATCCCCCGGTATGCCACAACTATCTACTATAACTGCGACACGCCTAACTGCACCACCCAGGAGTGGATCAATACCTCTGCCGGCAAGGGCACTTTCACCGACCTGCTCGCGCTCGCAAAGGCCGACAACACCCGCTACCTCTTCGGCCTGCAGGCCGACCCCTACATGTTCCACCAGGCAAACATGAGGCTGGCCAACATGCCCTCCATGACCATCGGCACCAAGACGGCCAAGATGTCCCTCATCATGGCCTGGACCGAGACCATCGCCCAGGAGATGACCCGCCTCACCAACTGGCCCATCATCTCCCTCAAGCACGACGACATCGCCCAGTTCTTCCTCAGCCGCCAGGCCCTGGACAACTGCCAGCCCGCCCTGTCCTACGGCTTCGGGCCCGACGGCTCCACCGTCACCTCCGTCACCGTCAGCTCAAGCAGCAACTCGTGTTCGGTGCCCGTCCCCGTCACCATCCCCGCCGGCACGACCACCGCCACCGGCGGCACCGTCACCAACGACAAGGTCGGCACCGAGCCCCCCATCCAGTGGGTCACCCTCAAGGGCTCGCCCGTCACCCTTAAGCTCTCCGCCGGCGTCAAGCTCTAGATTGGCTTGCATCAGGGTGCCGTGGATGCATATGCATTAGCATCAGATATAGAAAATGAGTCTGTTCTTCTCTTTCCTCTTGATTTTTCGGCGTACTCGCGAGAGAGGCGGCGCTGCTACCGCCGTCCTGTTTGTTTTGGGAAAAGTTGACGATTTATGTATACGCTTTTCAAAAAGAAGGCAACCTTTATGATTGTTATTTGGGTGGATGTAAATAAGTAAATTTCTTAGACTAATAGTTTTAAAATTAATAATAATCATATACACGTACAACTCATCTCTTAAGTGCCTCTCGCTTCCGTTAGAGCTGCCACGAACAACCAGCTGCCCCTCGCACACATACTCGGTCCTGTGTCAGACGGCTAGATTAGGGTAGAGACACCAGCAGACTCTTCAGCCTGTTAGTCGCGGCGCCTCCTACTGGGACTGCGTGCAGTCCATCAGGCACTATCACGTCCTCCACCCATACTTGTGAAGTCCTGAGCGCATCCACTGGGTACACCACGCCCGGCAGGGCTGTGCAGTGCACAGCGCCGGGGAGCCTGAAAGAACTTTAGCAGCTGCGGTCCTCTTCTGTAGAAACATTGACAGCTTATCAGCGGCTACAACGCTGTCATAGTACTGCCTCATAGTGCCTACAGAAATGAGCCGGTCGTTAGGGGAGTGCCAGCTGAAAACCTTGCCTCCACAACACCAGACCTCGCTCAGGTCCAGGTCATCATTGTTAAAGGGCGCACCCCAGTCGCATACGCTCTCGTGGAAGAGTCGGGTGTACCAAGTGTGCGATAGGACCCTCGGCACGCCCTCCCTGCCATTCGAACAGTCACCTCAACTCTCTTCTCTGGCATCGCGGATGGTCTATTCACGCAATCTCAAATCACAACAGACCAGAATTGGATCAATGAGCTCATAAAACAAAACATCTTTTTTTTTCTGTGGTAGGTAATGGCGCCTTTTCTATGGGCATTGGCTTGAATGTTGATCCAGACTCAGACTGGTCCACGATCCACGTCTCGAGATTGCCCGACAAACACTCCCCAGCAGCCAGAGTGGTCTTCTGTGATCCGTTCTCCAGGTTGAATATGGAATTCCTCGGCAGGGCTAATGGCTACCTCCACTCTTCGGACATCAAGGACCTGCTGCGCTCTTCTCAAGATTACCCTCGTATCAGGTTCGACCTTGGCCATAGAATCCGGTTCAATGATGAGCTCCGCGGGGGGGGGGGGGTTCTCATTGCTGTGTAGGCTCTGTGGATATTTACCGAATGCTTGGCCGAGAATGACTACTCGAGGTCGATGGTTCAAATGTTTTGCCTTGTCAATGGCCACTGGAGAGATTCCACTGACTCCTAGCCCCCTCCCAACACTGAAGCCCTTCAAAGTGGACCCGAGTAATTTGGCGACGGTAGGAGCAAGACTGGAACACCTCTGTGTGTGTGTTATCCCTCCATCAGTTCGCTGTACCGGCCCTTTCATTGTGAACCGTGGGTCGTCCTCCACGGGTGCCGCTCAGGCCACAGGACGTACAATTCCAGACCGCGGTGCGTTTCAATTACTTCATACGCCTCTTCTACCGCTTCCTGCATCTCGTCTTGAGGAAAAACCGTCCAGAAATCGCGCTTTTTGAAACGCGACTTCATGACGGACACCGTAAGCAGACATGATCCGAGGACCAAGTTCAAGTGCATAACGATGCGGGGGAGACGGATTGATGGAGCATTGAGATTGATGGTGATTTCCCTGATATTAGGAATCAAGACTGAAGCCTCGGCCATTGCGAGTACGACTTCACTCGGGCTATCCCCTCCCCGCAAGTTGTTGGATGAGACTTGGTCGGGTAGTGGACCGTAGTCTCCTCTGAGTTTCAGAATTTGAAGGTTTTTCCATGCGGTAGTCCCGGTGCCGAAACAAGGAGTGGAAAGACCACGGAGGAACGCGGGTATGTCGTCGACATCGCAAAGATTGAGTTGCTTGATGTTTTCGCCCCACTTTGTGGTCCACTTGGTAAGAGCCAATCCTGGAAGCCTTGATGCATCACTCTCGATTGTCAGGGTCTCAAGTCTGCGACAGATAGGAAGTTGGGGTGCTGCATGAACCATTAGTCGCAAGGTTTCCTTGAAGGGGGTTTGGGATCAACACACAAGATCCATGGCTGCTATACAAGGGCTGTAACATTTGAACTTACTAGTTGGGGCGTTCATGAGCTCGTCGAGAGGGAGGCAAATAGTTGCACATCGCAGGTTGACCATTCGAGGGACAAGAGTGAGCAGGGAGGTTGAACTGAGAGAAAAGGGGCGTCCTGTCTTCCGTCCAGGGATAGAATCTTGTTGTTGGAATGATCGAATGGCTTTTGCTGGAAGGAGTCCGGAGAAGTCACAATCAAGACGATAGTACCCGCTCAACCGAGAACCGAGGTTGTCATGCTGGACTTCCCTTGGGATCATGATGTGTGTATGGAGATCAACCTCTCTCTTGTTCAAGTGTGAGCACGTGGATTTGATGTGGTCTACACTCTCCAAGACTTTGGCCACAGATTCGACAATGAAGTCCTTGACTTTTTGCAGGATTCTAGTGTTGCCTGTACTACTGCGGCTGTACGAATTGGTATCGATGGCTGTGTTATCGATGCAGACCTGAAGGATAACAGTGGACAAGGAATTGCGACGGTGTTGGTTGAGCATCGAGCTCAATCCAGGTAGGTCGTCCGTGGTGAGAAGGAGGCTGCCAAAGAGCTCCGGTTCGGCCTCCAGCTCATGCTGCCACTCGCTGTGAACCAGTACAAACGGAGTCAGCTTTTCTAGTCGAGGTCGCATTCGGGAAGCAGCTATGACTTCACGAATGATCTTGATTCTCAGCTCGGCAGGCAGGTCCGTGTAATGGTCAAATCGGGTCGGGCTCTGGTTGTCGGTATCGACGTCCCTTGCTGCCGACATGATGACGGCGAAGCTGAGGGTTGTACGATAGAGAACTCGATGATAAGTTGCAAATGCGTTGCGTCGTAAACTCAACAAGACGTGTTGAGAGCTGATCGATGGGAGGGAAGGTTTGCAAAGCTTCTTGCAAACTCGGCTTTTAAATAGACATGTGGGCGGTACAAAACCATCTGCGCTAGCGGCAGAACGCAGTGACTCAGGCTGTCCACCCAGATTCACTTTGCTCTTTTGTATCGCGTTAAGCAAGCGGGGTCTTGACTAGATAGTGCCCCGCCCCCCAAGGTTGAGGTTGTGAAGAGGTCCAAGGCAGCAGGCTCAGTGAAGCAAACGGCTGTGGGTAGGATTGCATTGGGTAGCAGACCAAGAAGGCACTGGCAAACCCAGGCTTGATTACGAATGAAGTTCCATTCTTGATGTCCACGTCTTTGCACACAATGACTTTGAAGCTCTTCCACACAATCACGACACACTCAAGCCAGCTTCATAAGCAGGATGCTCACCTTAGAATGGAACACTGTAAAGTACTGCTTGCTAACGTGCCCGGCCCGGATCTCGGCCCACCCCCGTTCTCGGCCGCCCTCCGTCACCCACGCCGCCTTCGCCGTGACGCCGACGCCACCGCCACCACGATAGTTGACCCCATTTCTAATGGTGTTTCTGACTCTTCTGACCCGTCGCTATCTTCTGGTACCACGCCGGCTTCTATTTGGGTCCTCCGAATAGCCTCAATACCGGCGAAAAGCTTATTTGGGTCAAGTTGAACCTTCTTCCTTCGGACCGCCCTGCTAACTTCAATTTAGCGTTCTAGCTCCTGGGCTTTTTGTAAGGACATCGTCAGACTAACGTCTTTCTGGTCCTAGCTCTTGAGAATTTTCCTAAAGAGGAGTCGTTGTATAGGGCTCAGTTGCTTCTGACAGGCATACCGGGCTACCATGCTACGTAGCTCTTGAGACCGCTTAGGGGTTATAAAAAAGGTCCCTCGCGGTAGATAAAAGCACTTATTGGTATAAAAATGGCTACTAAAGCTATTACTAGTAGCTAATTCCAGCATTTTTACTTCCTTTACGTGGTTGTCTTTGATAAAGTAGCTTCTAAGTACCCTATGCTTAGATAACGGCTAAAGACCCGTTGCCTGCTAGCTAGAACAGATATTTGACTCCGTAAGTGCCTCTATTCAGGCCTTGTGATAGTAATAAAGGAAACGTTTCTTTGCTACGACTAACGATGAATTATGCCCTCCTTGTTGGCTGAGATGCTTCTTGAAGGTAGTCTTTAGAGGGCTAAAGACCGCTATATCTAGCGGTTGAAGCATATGTGAGGTATGGGCTGGCAAAAAAACGATATATACCTTATTTGAGAAGCATTCCTACATGAAATCTACCGTTGTGTGTATGTGGTGCCTATCGATCACGAGAAGGCGCCATTTAGAGGGGTCTTCCAGCGCCATCAGCGGAAGGAAGACCCTCCGAAGCTAGTGGATAGTGATAGGTTCCTCTATCCACCCCTTTTTCGTCACCATAAACTACCAGCCGTTATAATCTTTAAGGGCAATAGGAAACCACTGCTACTAAATACTTAGTCTCTTGAAAATAATTAGAGGAATCAGGGACTTACTCATAGTAGAGATATACTTAAGGAAGGAGGTCTACGCTCTCGAATTAAAGTCCTTCAGAAGAAGCTTGCTACCATCAGAATAGCTGATAGTTAGGGCCTTCTCTGACTTGCCCTCTATAAGCCTACCCTTGTCAGCGTTCCATCAGTTAGCTGGCTTAATTACCTTCACAATAGGTAGCCCCATGAAGTTAAACCACGACCCAACGTTCTATTTAGTGGCTACCCTAAGCTGCTTTGCTTTAACGTGCTGATACTTACAGATTCGGAGGATAGGGTGATGAAGGAGGAAGGCCCTTAGCTACTTTTTTCTGAGAGGATTAACCTCCTTCCCCGAGGAGCCTAGACGGGCTGCCAGGGCCCTTGTTTCCTAGCGAGTCAGGGTATGGCCAAGGCTGCTTTGGTTGACTAAAAATATTGCTAATTAGTTCTCCTGATGGTTAGAAAGAACCCTTAGAGGGTTGGCGGCGATGTGATGGCTTTGGCAGCCGGCGAGACGACTTTGAAGTGTTGAGTGTGGAATATGCCAGGTCCTGGAAGCCTCCCTGACGGGTATGCCATCCCTGACCGCCATGATGGCGTTGTGTATCTTAATTTCACTATAGGGCTTCATGATAACAAGGATAATGCCTGGAAGAAGTTTGGTGACCAGAAAAAAAGTCCTTGTGAAGAAAACGTTGATTTTATAGGGGGTGGGTACAGACGCGTGTATGCGTGAACGTGGGTGTGGGCCGGCCGAGAACGGGGGTAGGCCGAGATCCGGGCCGGGCACGTTATTATAAGAAGCACCTTTGTATTGATCAATGTCGTTTGCGTCCCCAATCACTCGAAATATCTCGCTCCGCTTTCAATTCCCAGAACATATATTCAATAAAGTGCATTAACATGACCAAACGGTCTGTTTTGCGTCCACTCCTCGTTTGCGCCACCACGTGGGAGCTCGGAGCGAGTTGCAGGCGCAAACCACCACGGGGAGCTCGGAGCGAGTTGCAGGCGCAAACCACCACGGGGAGCTTGCGACAGTGTAGTATGACTGTCAACCAATTGCCAGCCTAGGCACTCTCTTTGGCAGCCTCTGCTTTCTCAAGAGGGTCATCTGCCGCCGAAGTAGCCTCAGGGTCAATGTCATCTCCTCCAGCGTCCGCGATAGCCTCGTCCAGTGCTGCCTCGCCCTTCAGTCCATCTTGAGCAGCTTGTCCGGTCTCCTTCTTCGCCTCGGCATTTTCGAGGGGATCTTCGGCTGCAGTGGTCACCTCTGTTGGAAAATGTGCTTAATATTCCATCTATCGAATCTATTCAAGACGGGAATTTGCCTTCCTTATATAGACGAAAGGGTTAGTCTCCCTATTAGCTATAGATATCCATAGAAAGTCAGAGAATCTCTCTTGTACGCTATTAACCTCGTATAATGGAAGCTATTATAGTCTTATCTATACGAGGTTTATTAGTCGAGAGGCTATTATAGCTAGGGCTTTGCTCTAGCATATACGAGATGTCAGAGCGTATTTTTACAACCTCGGGGTCTGCAAAGCTCGGAGTCGTCAGTAATTCCTAATTAGTCGGACCTCTCGCCACGGGATGCTCAAAGCTCACCTTTGGTTGGAGCCATGGTGTCAAATGGTGAGCTAACAATGTAGAGTTGTGACTGAGGTTGATATGAGAGTTGAGACTGTAAAAATTGAGAGACGATATAAAATGGATCGAGTGGTCTATTAAATGCTGCCGTCGACGTTGATCACCGATGGCTACTTGCAGCACAAGCCACCAAATCGTCAGTCATGCGCCACATCTTTGTGTGGCGTAAACCCATCGTCATTTGAGGTCACAGGCCTACTTGGATGTCCAATGGAAGTGAAGTGACGTCAAATCATGGCCATCGTCTTTTATTTCAGGGGGGGTTTTGGAAACACCCGATTGGCAAACTAATCTAAATCCCTCCGGGCTTGGCCCAGCTACGCGTTCTAGTCGCAACCACCACAGATTGTAGTCCGGCGACCAGTGCCCAGCATAGAGCCGTGTCCAAAAAAACAATACAATTTCTCTGATCTGCACTAAAGTCCCAGATCGCTCTTTTCTCGTATGTTGCAACGAGCCTCTGTCTTCTTTGTGCTTCCTCCCAACCCGTGTTCCTCACTAACTGTTGGCCGATACTCTAAGCATGCATGGGATGTACGCGTCGCTCGTACAACGTGGAAACCAGAATCGTGCGTCGATGAGGCTCTATCCCATTTCCTGTGCGTGTCTATCCCATTGTGTTGATCGAATGGCATGCCCGGGGACCTCTTCTCGATATGTTTCCCTCTACCGCTCAAAGACGAGTCCGCAGTACCACTGGCTTCGCACAATCTTCTTCCACGTATCTATCGTCTCTTGGTCTGGCTTGACTCCAAACCAATGTAGCTTTGCGTCTGGCATCGCCGAGCGGTCATCCCGTGGTGGCACTGTCATCCCGACAGAAAAGCTGGCCCAGCTGATATTTCCACCGTAGAAGCCATCGGAGGATGAAGAGGTCATTGTGACGTAGAAATAGTTTATGTTCGGCATTTGTGGCAATAAATGTGTGATAGAGTCGTAAAAAATCCCGGCACAGGCAGCACGGTTCAAAGGTGCCTGCCTGAAATGGCCCCAAATTAGGAGTTTTCTCAGGTTAGGCCAGGTTGGGAGGCTATGCTGAGTCCTTCCATTCGTGCACCATGACTGTCTCAGAAAGTGTTGCACATCGACTACGTTCTCGAGACGGAGCTCCTCGAGTCTCTCGAGTCTGGAGGACATAGTAAAGATCGATTGGCTTAACTGAAGTGAAGGGTGGCTGTAACGCGCCATGGAACGGAGCGCGAGCGTCTTGAGTTTGGATCTTTGAAAACTTGGGGCTGATTGTCCTTCTGCGGCGTTGTTAGAACTATGTCGCTGGCATTGTCAGGTACGGGAAAACTCACCTGCAACCATCTCCGCGACCGCGGGCGACCCAAGGTCCTCGTCAAACTGGATAAAGACTGACGTCGCATTCGGCAGTCTCGCTAGTAGCTGAAACATAGATGCGGGCTGAACTTGAATTGTCCAGTCGATCATTTTATACCATTGGAAAGAGCCAATGCATGCGACCTCAGGGAAGCCTGAAGTATCAATTCTCAGGTTGGTGCACCAGCGCTGGCGGGGCCGCCATCTTATTACTCCTTCGAAGCCCCGGGACCTCTTTTCGTCGAACTTGTATTCGAGGGCGAGCGGGTCCCGATCACGGGGCCAGCTCTTGAGGATTCCGAATAGTCGCCCGAAGACTGATGTTGCTACACTTTCTGCATGAAGTTTCAAGGAGATGGTCCCATCATTTTCCACGGCGTTGCTGCTATGATCGCTAATAGCAATTGTTGTGTCGGTCGATGATTCTGTCTGACACCTGAGAGCGACGAGAAAGATCGAGACACAAATTTCCGAGACGAAGTTCATGCGATCTTCGGTGCATATTGTCTCAAGGCCGTCCAGGTCGTTCGTATTGTCGATATCGTTTGGGTCGCGGTTAATATCACCAACCATAAGCGAGAGAGAATGGAATGTGATCTTCTCAACCACAGACTTCCACTGCATGTCAACTGTGGCATATGATGACAGTGGGGCAAAGTTACGCCACCGGGACTGTTGACAAATAATGGGCCATGTCGTTGCCCTGCGGTAGTCGAGGAGGAACTGCTGGATGATAAGCAGGCGAAGTTCGTAAGGGAGAAGAGGATACTGGTGAAAGGATGGAGCGGAGCCAATTGAGGACTCCATTCTCGCGTATTGGAGGTTTGTACTCGTGATTCAGACTGGCTCAATGCTGGCTTTAACGGGCACGGAAATGGAAATGGAGCATGCGTGTGCTTCTGAAATTTTTACGAAGGAAGGATATGAGATTCAAAGGGCCGAGTGGCTCGAAAGCATTTGTAGCCAGCAATTGGCTGGTAAATTGGTCAAAATATGGAACTAGATGTCCTCCATCATGGCCTTAGGACACTAGTGGACCTAAGCGGAACTACAAAAGCTCTTATGCTTGAATAGGCTTAAATTGAATGAAGCTAAGAGTCCGCCGGCGCGGTTGGATTGTGGCCCTGGCATACCAGCTAGATGGGCGGAGGCAACTCAAATGCTCTTCTCAACTCGAACCCTTTCTTTGCCCGTATGAAACGTGGATACCCACCCCCCCCCAATATGGTATTATTTTCTTTTGCCTTTAGCTACTGCTCAACACTCATGATGGTCAAAAGGGCTATCCGTCTTCATGAGAGACATAATCTTAGGTCGTATTATAACCCAGTCACATGGCCAGTGCCAAAGCAGTGATGCAAGGACACGTCTGAGGGAACAGAACAGTGTAAATCGTAAGCCATAAATCAGAGCTGTTAGCTTCGCACTACCAATCTTTGATGATATAACCCTCAACTCCGGGGCACGAAATACCACATGGTCTGGTCCAAGAATCCTAGGAACGGCTGCTCGAGACTTTCCGCCACATATTTGCAGTGATGGGGTAGACAAATTGTCCAAGGCCAACTTTGTAGACAGATTTGTAGCAGCATACAAGTTCCACAACTGATAACCCCCCTCTGTCTCCACAAACCCACGGCTGCTATTGCTTCGCGCGATTCATTCATGCTGAACAAGTCCACCAGATTCCGGCGTAAGAAAGGAGTTGGCGCTGTAGGTACGCTGAAGTGGCAGGTATTTAACATCGCAGTTGAGAGAGGACAAAGTGGTGATTGCTGTCTCCTGATCGGTGTGAATGCGCAAATCATACGGCTGGCGGTGAATCTTGTTGGTGTGAGGCTATCCCGAGCGTTCGGAGGAGCCAGGCTGGTAGTGCGCGGGTCTGCAAGAGGTGTCGACGACCGGATCTCCATCAAAGCTCCTGAGGAGTTTCCGCATCATCGGAAGACAGCAGGCAATGATGGCCAGCCCGGTCTCTACCTCGCCCCAGAGGACGAACGAGCCGATCTTGTAGAGCCGATCGGAGGCCCTCGTGTTGGCGGGCTCCTCGAGCTGGGCTGGGATACGGAGAATCGCCGCGAGGCAGGCGATGCCGCCCATAGCTAGGATGGCGCCCGTCGACAGCTTGAGACTCCTCTTCATGTTGAGACCGCGGATGATGAGCACGGGTGTCACGGCAAGCGCAATATCCACGAGGGTGTAGACGCCTACCACGACCCAGTAGAGGATGGAGATGGTCTTGCTGGAGTCTTGGCATCTTCCGTTGGGGTTACAGCGTATCAAAAAAGTAAAGAGTCCGGCCATGGTTGATATGACCACAGCGAGCATCATGAGCCAGATAGCCAAGGTAGTCCTCCGTTGACCCGTCCCATTGTTGATTCGGAGCAGCGTGCTGCAGATGCTGGCTTTGGTGGAGCCCATGGCAATCAGGTAAGTCACGTTGAGCCCTAAATACTCTGGTGTCAGTATGCTGGAGAAAGACAGAGTTATCATGTGGCAAATAAATGGACTGCTGGAAAAGGCGTGAAGAGTTGGGGTGGCTTACAGTATATCGACTGTGCGGCACTCTCCAGCATGGGCATGGTTAGCATCGAATCTGGCGTGCCAATGCCCACTGTTGTGCCCCATGCTGTGACGGCATACAGAGCCAAGTTCGAGATCTTCCAAGTTGTTAGCCCTCCAATATCAGTCTCATTTCCACGAGACTCCTTCGCCATCGCTATGTTCTGACGTACCAGGCCTAGCCATGTAAGACCGTCATCGACGAAGAAGCTTCGCTCACGGATACGCTGCCACGTACGAAGGCCGACTGCAGTCATGCTGGCGACACAGAGCAGGACCGAGATGGTGAAGATGATCTCTGCGAAACCTGTCGGCTTGAGGAAGCTGGGCCCCGTCATGGATATCGGGTGCGGAGCCATTCTTTGGGGTCAGGTGGTGATACGACCTGAAGCAGATGATTGACGAATCCAAGAACGGTCTTACTTGGTGCAGTTGAGAAGTTCTGTCGATGGGAAGGAAGAGTGTCCAGTAAGGCTTCGTCCAGACGGCGAAGAAATTGTGATAGGTCGAATTCAAGTGGTCTGCAAGATAGAAAAAACATTCAACCATAATACAAACCGTCTGTGGGGAAGTGAATCAGGAGCTCCCGAGGGTCCCTAGGCCTGGGAAATACTCTAATCAATGGCATGGGAGATTCAAGCACGACGGACAAGGCCGAGGTGAAGTGAATTTCCCAGCAGTCACTGCACGCGCCGGGGCTGATGGACACGTAGCGGTTGAAACCAAATTGATTTGAAGATATTGACACTGAGTTGTCACCCACAGGGCCTTTTTCCCATTACCAAAATGCAATGCCGTGATTTATGCTGCCAGAATGCAATGCCCTATGCCGTATTCTACCAGAATGCAGATTTCGAGGTGATACACTAACTTCGTACAAAAGAACCTCCTTGGGTGACCATACACCCTGGGGCACCCTTAACTTAGTTAGAAAAGGTGACAGAACGGGCCGTGGCGCAGCCAGAGGTGTCAATAATGGACCAGAGCGCACAGTTCGCCTGGGGGACGAGGCCGATGGAGCAGCCGGACAAGATCCCAGTCAGCGTGACGGCCCGTCCGTAGTTGGCAGGGCTGTTCTGGACGCTGCCCGCGAACGACGAGATCTGGCCGTTGACGATGGCGAAGCTAAATTATCCACGTGTTAGCATTGCACTGTGACGTTGGGCTTGGCCAAGCTTGCCCTTGGAGGTCGCAAGTGCCGGACTGGCGAGCCTCGATGTCGCGCTTGGTTGCCGGGGCTTCGTCGAGGTTCACGACGGCCGTGTCCACCAGGGCCTGGTAGGCGGGGTCGACTTCACCCATGATGGCTTCATAGGTGGCGACGGTGGGGTATGTGCGAGGCTGAAGCGATGGTGCGGCAGAGACAGTGGCAATGAGTGCCACGATGGCATTGAGGTAAGAGGGCTGCATGTTGGGTTGTATTGGGTGGTGGTGTTTGAGATATGAATGATTCAGGACCTTGTTGGGAGATTAATGCAGTGACAGATCTTGAAGAACTCGAAGTTGCGTGTTGGGATGAGAGTCGTGACATCTGGAGCGAAGGTTCATCGCCCTTATATATATTTCCTCTTCCACCAAGACCATTGCCCGATTACCTGGCACCTCCCTAGATCGATTCAATACCATCATCTATCGCCAGTGGCTGATACCATTGGACTCTGGCATATCACCCAAGCTTCACCATTCCCCGGTGGCCATATGCCCGTGATGGATCACACACCCTCACCTCTCCCTTATCAAGGGAAAAGCGTTCTTGCTCATGCAGCTCAGCTCGCTCCACTGAGATCTTGTCATTTCCACGATCAATATGCTACTCTCAACATCACGAGGTCGGATTTAAGAGTAGTACTGCCGGTGGGTTGCGGCTGTAACCTGGGACGGAAGCATGCTCGATCTCGGCGGGCGGGCCTAGTGAAAATGAAGCGGATGCGTTGATAGGGAATATCGAATCGGGTCTTGTTTCGGCTTTTCCGACAAGTGGTTCTCTTATGAGAATCACACTATCTATATTTTCGAGCAGTTCCGGAATCCGGGGTTGCTTTTCGGCGTGCATTCTGTGTTTTCTCTCCTTGAGCTATAGTCGAGACACGACAAACTCTGGTGCGTTGAGCATGGCGTTCTATACAAGCCTCGGCGTTGACTGGCGAAAGATTTCTGCGGGACGGGGAGAGGGAGAGATGGTTAATAGGGCACGTCGTGTAAACGTCATCCATGCCTGTTCCAGAGAGCGAGGTGTAGAGATTGGTGCGGGCTCCAGGGCAAGCTCCGCGATCCTTTTGTTGGTTATTGTTTGTCAAGAAGTGGAATAATGTTGGTAGTGGCTCCTCACTCATGGAGTATGGCTCTGACATTGGGTTTCTGGTGTGATTAGCTTGCAGGAGTCTACTCTCAACTGGTCGACCATTCGATCATACCTCAGGAATGGGGCTCGACACCAGCCCAGATCTCGTACCTTCCTGATTTGGTGACGGCTCCGGAGTATTATCAGTTGAAACGTTGTGCCCCGCAAGATCAAAAACTGAGGAGTTCAGTTGTGAGCCGGCTTTCCCCCTGTTATGATCAGGAGTCAATCACGACGAAGGATGCTTCCCAACACACGAGGCATTGTGAATGGCTGAAGGTCTTCTCTAGCATTCCGATTGGCCCCAGTTGCCCACCATCCATCACAGGGGTGGACATATGCGTAGACGCCGACGTTAGATCTAGATTCAGTGTCGGCCCTCCACACCTCATGCTCCGAGATGAGAGCTCGCAGCTCCATTTATAGAATTTGTTACAAGACGAGATTTCGGGCTGCTGCTTGCTATAGGACGTGAGACAGGTCGTGACAAAAGGCCAGACTTCTTCTTCTGGGTGCTGTCAACACCATGTGGTCTCGAACCTTGTGGCGTACAAGCTCATTCATTTTGATAGGGCAGGCCGTCAACAGAATCATATGCAAGCCTGACAGGCAATTAACTCGACAGTAAGTTTAGACCCAGAAATACTCCAAGGTCCCCTCATCAAGTATGGATACATAGCTACAGATGATGTCGCATCACTCCTCCTCGGCAAACAATAGTTTGTACCGGGCTTCTTCATTAGGCAAGACAATGAATGCCAAGACCTCCTTCGTCGTCGGATTGAATGGTCCGCCGAGAAGCAACCTTAAACTCAGACTTATCGGAATACCGAATGCAACCCCCACGCCGTGCCGTACGCCATCGTGAACGGCTCTGGGCCCAGCTGGATCGCGGGGCCTCTGGATCGACGTTATCTAATTCCCGTGAGCGAGCCGGAGAATATGCAGCGGTTCTGAGATCGCTGGACGCCTAAAATATTCCCGATCGGGATCCGGCTGACACCCAGCTCGGTGTGCGTCTAAACTCTTGGCTTGTTAGCACAATCGCCAGTATTGTGCTTGGTGTTTTGGGGATAGGGATAAGGGACAAAAATATTAGTCGATTGCCGTAGATGCGTCTTTGGTCAACAATCTTGGCAACTACAGTTGAGTGAATACGTTCGCGGAAATAACCGTACACAAACCACCGATTCAGATCGAGACAGCTCTTGCTACACTCTAGAAATTGCAGAGCCGAAGGCCCTCTGAGACTGAACTCTTGATGGATCGGAGCAAACAGGTACAATCAGATTAGGCGTTGGCCTCAGTCAGCCAGTCGCCATCACGCAGCTCTGCTGAGGAACCTGCCTGGTATGTCAGCCGAGTCATGATGTCAGCAAGGAGAACGTCTTGCCATAACCTTTACCTCGGTGGTAACATTGGGCTTTGGAACAATTCATAGCTTGCTAGGCGCTATTGAGGAAATAATGGTTAGCTTCAACAGCGGATAAAAGCTCTTCCCTCGCCGTGAACAGGCTAATATCCTAGCATGTGATGAACCTGGCTCATGTAGCAACGAGCGGCCGCTCCAGGAAGTTTATTGGTTCATCAAGACGACCTCTCCCTGCACGAAATGGGCAAGCATGGGTAAGTCAAACGTGCTCTGGTCTTTCTTTGCAACAGATTCTGTACCAGATTGTCGGATCAAGAGCCTGTTCTTTTCTCAACGGCAAATGTGATGCGCAGGCCAGCAATATCAGTAAACATTGGGGGACAAAGAGACCGGTAACGTTGCAGATCCACTTCGCGAATATGTGATTCCAAAAGATCGGCACAGGGACGCCCAACCTGGTTAATATACTCATGGTTCCGAGTGGAGAGTAAGCCCTAGGACTGAACCCCCTCTTTGCGTTCAACTACAAACGAAATAATATTGTCAACTCCCTTATAAACCTCCGCACAGAACACGAAGCTGCTCGTCAACAAACGTCGGAAGCAGTTGCGCTTGTGAAAGATGACGTCCTACAGTGGCCTTGTGCTATTAAGCACGCTGCCACTTACCTACGTAATCTCGACGGTGATCTATCGCCTCTACTTCCACCCTTTGGCGAAATATCCGGGGCCATTCTGGGCCAAGATCTCCCAGTTCCCATCGTACTGGCACGCGCTCAAGCAAGACCGACATCTCTGGCTCTACCAGATCCAGGAGCAATATGGTACGTGAGCTTGGTTCTATCGCGTCCTGATTCACGAACAGAAGGCTCAAGACTTTCCAGGACCAACATTCCGATACGCTCCAGATAGCCTTCTGGTCAACACCCCCAGCGGATTCAGGTCCGTGTACGGTCCAAAAGGAAACGTGAAAAAGGGCCTATACTACTTGGTCTGGCCACGGAATGTCGATACCCTGACTACTCTGAACGTGGTCGATACCGAGATTCACGCGCGTAAACGACGAGTGCTGAACAACTCGTTCTCTGACAAAGCACTGCGGTCCGCTGAGACATTCGTGCTCTCAAACACCGATCGTTGGTGCGAGCTTATCGATGAGCACGCCCTCAAGAGCGATGGCGAGGGCTGGTCCAGCGCACTGAATATGACGGACTGGATCAACCACCTAGTCTTCGACATTCTCGGAGATCTGTGCTTCGGAAAGCAGTTCAACATGAAGGAGCCCGGGAACGAGCTCCGATACGTCATACACCTCATAGCTGGATTCACGCAGTTTATGCATCCCCTCGCTCTGGCCCCATTCGCTGGAGTCTGGGCCTGGCTCAAGCCACGAGGCCTCGATAAGCTGCTCGAAGCCGCCACCCCTCCCGCACTCAAGAAGTGGGAGAGATTCGTGGAGGATTGCCTCGAGGAACGCACTAAGGAGGAGAAGGAGCGTGAGCTGCAGATGCAAGCCGGTCACATCCCGGAGGGCGAGGGCCGCAGGGACTTCTTTCACTATATCTACCACGCAGAGGACCCGGAGACGGGGACGCGCGGCTTCCCCCAGCACGAAATGTACGGCGAGGCCGAGCTCCTGATTATCGCTGGCTCCGACACCACGGCCATCGTCATGGCCGCGCTCTTGTTCTACCTCGTTCGCAACGAGACCGTCCAAGCCAAGCTCGTCGACGAGATGCGGTCCACGTTCTCGGGCCCCTCCGAGATAAAGTCCGGCCCGAAACTGCAGTCGTGCAAATATCTCCGTGCTTTCATCCAGGAGGGACTGCGCATGACGCCGCCGGTCGCCGGCGAGGCACTCCGCGAGGTCCGGGAGGGTGGGACAGACGTTGACGGGGAATTCTTCCCGCCGGGGGTCAACGTAAGCACTGCCTACTACTGCCTAAGTCATAACAAAGACATCTATCCGGAACCCCACAAGTTCAGGCCGGAGCGGTGGCTCGTCGACGAGAAGGAGGGCATTACGGAAGAAAGTGTAGCCCTCGCCGAGAGCGGCGCATGTTCCTTTTCCATGGGAAGCCGTGGATGCCCTGGGAAGTACTTGGCTCTGATAGAAATGTCTATCGTATTGGCCAAGCTGGTCTATTCGTTCGACATGAGAGAAAACCCGAACAATCGGGTGGGAGGGGGAGGCCCAGGCAAGGGACGAGGGCGCGAGAACCCTGACCTTTATCAGACATACGACGTCTTTGTTTCTCTGCATGACGGGCCAATGGTTGAATTCAAACGCCGAGTGTAGCGGGAAAGGACGAGCTCAAGAGCTGCGCCAACTCATTGCGGGATGAACAGAGCACACATGGCGTCTTATTGATTCAATTGGTATTTCCTTGTCTCTTGATGTGTTCTGTATCATTGTTCGTCATCTAAATTCGTTCTTTCTTTTCTTATGTAAATCGTTTCCAAGCGGGCACCGGGGTTTAATGAGCGTGTTGGTGGATGTTCAGTGACCGTTTAAACTCCGTTCCTGAAAGACGTTTCAACAATTCCCAGCCAGTCGCAGTGCGCAGAAGTCCAGCCTCAATACCACTCGCAGCCGGTGATGCTGCCTACGGCATGGACCTTGTTCATGCTCTCAACATCGGCTGAACCCTAATCTCGAAGACGTTCTTCACCGCCTGCTGGGCGATCCCAGGCAAGGCCGTCTGCATCCAGCTCTTGAGGTTCTCCCACGCGTCCCTGATCAACCTCATCAACGCCCCGAACGCAGAGCGGAACCAGCCCCAGACCGTGTCCCAGGGGATGAAGTAGATGGCGGCGGCGGCGCCGATGCCGGCCAGGGCGATCTGGCCGGGCCCAGACAGGCAGAAGAGGCCCGCGCCGATCCTGATGGCGCCGTCCATGCCCGACTCGGCCACCTTGGTGGCGACCTGGATGGCGATGCCGCCGGCGTAGCACTCGACCACCGACGCGAGGGTGGTGGTTCCCGCCGCGACGTCGAGCAGCTTGTTGACGGGGCTGCGCCACTTGTTCCACTCCGGGTTGCCCTCGCACTTTGCGTCGCACATCTCCTTGAAGTGCTTGGCGACCTCCTCGCGCTGCTGCTTCGACACCATCCCCATCGCGTCGCGGGCCGTCCAGGGGATCCCCATCGACACCTGGATGATGACGTCCGGCCCGAGGATGATGTTGTGGTCGCCGACGTGCTTGGTCTGCCACTCGTCCAGCCGGACGCCGCAGAAGGTCGAGCTGCCGTTCAGCACGAGCTTGCTGTTGCCCTCGACTGTGCCTGGTACCTTGGACACCTCTGCGCACCGGATGATGTACAGGTTGTCGATGTTCTCCGGCACGGTGAACGTGGACGTCTGGAGGTCGATGAAACGGCTGATCAGGAGGAACAGCTCGTGGACTTGTCCGTCACTTGCGGTGCTGTCGATCTCCTGCTGCAAGGTCTCTGGTGTTGTGTAGCACATGGCCGCCTTGGCTAGTGGTGAGATGCATGTTAGTGCAAATTAGATGAATAAGGATGAGTATAGCTACGTACCCTTCTTCATCTTCCACCATCGTGGCTTGGCCCTGTTCCTGAGGGGTTCGATGGTGCTCTTCCTGACTACCGGGAGCAGGACAGCCCCTTCGTGTGCCTTCCATCGCTTGATGCCCTGGTACACCTGGTCACACTCCAACTGAGTTGATGAGCGACCTTCCTCCGCCTCTGACTCACGTGAGCTCTGCTTGGTGAGTGACGAAGTGGTACGCCTGACAAGGGCCATTGTGGACATTGTGTAATCGTGCGTCTGCTGCCGGCGCAGACTGGGGAATTGTTTTGAAAAGAGTGCTGTTTTCCTCGAAAGAAGTGTATAACAGACCAGTGCTAAGGTTGTTTGTCTGATGAGTCAATAAGATCTGGTTCCTGGTTCCTGGGCGTCGATGGAATGGCGTCCAGATAAAGACTCAATGCCCCCTGCATGGGATGGAGCCACAAGGAACGTCCCGGTAATTCCGCGAGGCCTGAGTTGACTCCATATCGGGTCCATGTCAAGAGGAGGGTATCGTTGTTGCTGTCCAGGGAAATGGCTTACTTCATTGGGCTAGAGACATCTGAGTGGAGGTCCAAGGGGCCACTCTATCGACACGTGTATGGTTGGTGGTTCATGCAATGCGGGCTCCACTGCTTACTGTCATCACAAGCTACCCGGGACAACCCTCTCACCGCTCTGGGGAGCCATTTCTGGGTCTTGTTTCTCGACAGCCCACTGAAACCACAATCGATAGGGTAGCGAATAGCGCGGCACAAGGAACAGAAATGCCAGGTTTCTGACAGTGGGGATCTCACGATCTGGAGAAGAAATGTCCGAAGCACCGAGACATGGGTTAGGGTTCGATGATCGATGATCGATGATCGATGATTGATGTGAAATGAGGATCATGCGAGAACTTGAAGTTGTCAATTGGGCCTCACAAATTCTGGCAGAACTGCTTGACAATTCCAGCAGCCGCCACTTGATTCGGATTTTTATCCCAAGTCACGATTCTTGTACTGCAGTATTCACTCGACGATATCAGTGGTTCGCAAGTTCAGATGGCCTCATTCTCCGAACTATCTAGCCATTGTTGGTGGACCACTCTCCCCACACACATAGCGTCCTTTTCGCTCCACTGCTTCGACAGGGGCTCCTCTGTATTCAGGGCACTTGTTCGAGAATGCCTTCGGCAGGACGACACGTGTAGAGGTTAGCGAAGGATTTCGGCCAAGATTGTCAGGGCACCTTCGGAGGCTGTGAGTGGTGAGAAGGTGTTTGAGGTAGTACTTCTGTTGCTGTATAAGTGACAGGGACAGGACGGGGGTTGTTGATGATGTGATGTGTATTCTGGCTGGATTGCACTTACCTGATTGAGGCGAGAGCATCCCGAAACGAATACGTTTTCTCTTCCAAGGGCAGCTCATATTCTTGGGATATTCACACTGCCTCCCAAAACTTCGTCCAAAAAAAGCCTCCTATCCCTCGTTTGTGACGTTCGGTGGGGAAAGGAGTCATGCCTCCCAATTACTTAGATGGGGCAGCAGTACATGTTCTGTTGAGAGAGACTCGGTCAGCGTCTCGTAAATTCGTCTTCAAGGGTATATCCAATGTGTAGAGGGTGATCTTACACTGGTGCACCTCTTGCAGTTGGGGAGCCATTTCGAGCACTGGGTGCAGTCTTCCTTCATACAGCAGCGCACGGGGGACGTGGGCTCCACAGCGGCTGCAAAGGCGACACTAGTGGTCATGCCGATGGCAACGACGAGAAAGATCTTGGTGATGTTGAACTGCATGTTGATAGGTATGTCGGAGCCAGGCGTTATGTCAGTGCTTGCTCTCGTAGTTGTTGACGGTATTGATGGTTTGTAATTATGCGTCAAGCTCGTCGAGTTGTTCGGTGGGATTGGCGAAAGGGTCAGAGACGAAGGAACCTGAGTTTATATAGGCTCTCAGATGCTCACGGCTTTCGTGTGATTCACTGTCATCGTGAGCAGTGACGCATGGTAGTGACGAGGACGAGTACAACTGAGCTGTGAGCTGTGTTCTGGGTGTGATTGGTTTCAGCCAGACTCGTGGCTTGTCAGTTTTCGTAGCTTGGCATGGGACTCCCAGAACAATTTTTTTAATTGAAATATGAAAGTAATATAGATCAATAAAATAAGATCTCAAAGTGGGTATCCCAAACTGTGGAATCCAGGACGGCTTATACCGTGTTACCCGGGCCGTTCATACATCTCCACGGCACTTGCACGTCACATTATAATGGCAGGCAAGTCACCTGCGAACTCGTTCCAGATCCTCTACTGCTTGGTCGTCTGCGACGCAGTATCCGGGACATCCGTGACCTTGCCCTCGATGGTCTCATTGAAGGCGTCGCTCTTCTTCTTCATGCCTAGCATGCCCTTGGTGACCCGGACGATACTGTGGCGGCCCTCCCACAGGGGGAAGATGCCGACGGCGCCGGAGCTGGCGAAGATCCAGATGATGCCCACCGTCACCCAGCCGGTGAAAAATGGCTTGGAAAACACGTAGCCGGACCCGTACATGGGCATGGGCCAGAGGACCAAGAAGCAGAGGGCCATCACGACGGTGAGCCACTTGGCCAGCCGGGACGCCTTGTTGAGCTTCGCCATGTCCTGTTCCGGGGCCATGAGGACGACACCTGGCGGCGGCGACACGCCGCCCTCCAGCCCGCGCCCTTCGTCGCCCGATGACGAGGTATAAGCGTCATCGCTCTGCTTGATCGCGGCCATGGTCCCCCAGTCGTAGTCGTCGGCGCCGAAGCCGTAGGTGAGGATCGGCACGAAGACGATGGGGCTCAGCAGCGCGACCACGTTGCCCGCCAGCATGGGGTTGTTGGACCCGAGGTTCTCGATGGAGAGCACGCCGTCGAACTCGCGCGCGCACGTCACCGTCCACGCTACGAGGGCGCATGCCAGGCCCAGGATGGGGGAGCCCGCGGCCGCGATCCAGTTCTGGCGTCGCCAGAACAGCGTCAGCGTGGCCGGGATTACGGCGGCGCTGATCATGACGCCCATCCAGAGCTGGATGTGGGCACGTCTGGTCAGCAACGAGGGAATAACTTCTCGGTGGAGAATGATAAATGTGGCTGATCGGTCGGTGAGTGGTACTTACATAGATCCAGCCCATGGATATACCGGCGTGGTAGAGGCCGACGGAGAAGCCGGCCATGATCACACCGTAGGCACACACGCTGGTATGCGAGACGGCGATCAGTCGCTTACCGGGCGCCGAAGGGTTGATATAAGTCCTAGGTTATTCAGTAAATCACTTTGCCGTCCAACACCCGACTCGCAGGGGAACTGACTGGTAAATATCATATGTAACGATAGAAGAGACCGCAATGAGCTGTGCTGAAAATGCGGAAGTCACCGCCACTGCGCCACGAGAGTCAGTCTCCTCAACGAGTATACACTGACTGATGGGATTGTCATCTTACTGAAGATCATGATGAGCGTGCAGATAGCGCCTGACTTGCCCAGCAGCCCGACGGCGGCGTATGGAAGCACCAGTCCCGCGCTGATATCAGCAGACAGCATTCGGTCGGGATATGTTGGGAACGCTGGGCTACCCTCGAGTGCCAGGGCAGAGAGACCCATCGTGGTGGCGCACAGCCATGGGATCGCGAACCAGGCGAGGCCGCCGATGATGTAGCCGGGAAGGGCATGGACTGGGGACGCAGCGATGGCCTTGTTGTAGTAGCCTTGATGTAAAATCACGGTCAGTTATCTAGCCCAAGAACAGATAAGTCGCCGTGCCCTGGAGATGGGAGACTTACCATTGTCCATGAAAACGGTTCCAAAGTTCCCTGGTGCACGTTAGCCAACGAATGTATGGGAGGAAAACAACGTTGCATTGTCTAGGAAGTTCGCGAGGTTGACAAAGGGCAATCAAGGAGCTGGATCTGATACGCACCCACGATGTTGATGACGAAGAAGATGGCGCCCTCCTTGGACCGCATGGTGAGATAAGAGCCTTCCGCGTTTCCCTCGACGGGGTGTGCCGCCGACGCGGCGATTAGACGGTCATAGACGACCGACGGCGACCCCAACTCGCTCCCCGTTGCGTACGCAGTAAGGGCGAAAATGAGTATGATGACGAGGATAATGACGGTGTGAACGTAATCAGTGAGGAACGTGGCTTTGATCCTGGCCGATGAAGTCAGTGGCATATTCACTTGAGTCTCTGGGGGTGTGGAAACATCACGAGCTTACCCGCCAAACATGGTGTAGAGGACAACACCCACGGGCAGCAGGAAACAGGCTGCTTCGGTCGACATGCCCGTGAGGGACGTCACCACAGCTGAACCGCCCACCACCAGCATCAAGGTGACCAGGATGTTCGTGGACAGGCCAAAGCAGATGAATACAAAATGAGTGGTCCGGCCTGTACAGATGTCAGCAGGAAACTTCCTCTCAAGCATAGCCCTGACCCTCATCGGATGGGAGAACTAACCATATCGCGCGCGAATGACCTCGAGGACGGTGTGAGCATTAGGGGCTCGCCTCTTGAGCTCAATGGCGAGCGTGGCAAAGAGGATGATCTGGACTGTGGCGCCGGATGCATACTGTGAGCAAGTGTTAGCGGCCCCACAGGCACATATTGGCACAGGAGAAGGCCTGGCGCGACATGACTGACCCAGAAAGGACCAGAGACTCCATATCGATACGCCACGCCCGAGGACTGTAGCAGCGTAGCAGCCCAGGTCCAGGACGAGACGACAGCTGACGCGACAAGGCCGGACTTGACTGTCCTGCCAGCGGTGTTGAACATCTCCGAGGTCTGAGACTCATTGTTATATCTGCGTGGCGCCAAAGAGTTCATCAGACAACAGTTCACGATCGAAAGGGGGCGGGTGACATTGATTGGCTTGGGATGCAGCGCCGGCGTGTCTCACCTCTTCAAAACCCAGGTGGTGAGGATCATTCCAAGGGCGAACAGAAAGCCGAGGCCGATGATGATGCCATAGCCATATGCCTGGCTTAGAGGGGGGGCTACAGTACCCGAGGATGGACCACCACCGCCAGCCATGATGACAGACTTGTGATCAGACGTCTGAGGCAACCGTTGAGGGTTCGGACCTTTGACTGAAAATTTTCGAGCTATCCGAAAAGATGTCTCAAGTGTCTGTGATTAAATACACGCAGCAGAACTGGCTCGCCGCACCGGGACTCGGGGGGGCAGGGTCGCACTGCATCTTATGAATGGATCACTTGAGACGTGCTGCAAGCATGGGGAGAGGCTTACTGCAACACAAGAAACGCCCATCCGTGCCAATTGCGGTACCATGCAAAACTAAATGCACGTGGGATGGCATGCTAGGAACCGTGGACCTGGGCGCGATTTCGACACCGGAGATGTTGGTCGCGCGGCTGGCCATTGGCAGTGATAAGGCGGCATGTACCACAGGCGTAACACTTGAAGCTTAGGCGAGTCAAGACGGGAAAATCTAACCTTAGCACGTCCCCCGGACAAGATGATAGGCAGAGACCAAGCGAGATAAGGCGTTTAGTAAGATGCTTAGTGCTCGCCGGTCAACCTTCTTATCATTGCATCCGAGTGGGCGTGACCGAGCCAACAAATCACCGTGAGTGATCAAGGTTCTGATAAGGAAGATAAGATTGTCACAACCTCCACTCACAGAAAGTTCCGGCGGCGATGAGAAGCAGCGCAGGCTGCTCAGGTAATCATAGATTCATAATCGAGACCTCGATACGCGGTAGATGCTGCCAAGTGCCTTGCCGTGCGCCCATGTGGCCTACCGCCCGACTATCCGTCTCGTTGTGCGTGGGTACTTATATGTTGAGATACCACTGATAAGATTGCTGGCCTCATTACGGATAACCTAAATGTCTTGTCCACCACGAGCCTGCTTGGCAAGCCTGGCCGGGAGCACGCAGTGTCAAGTCGATATGCAAAACACCAAAGAGAAGGACCCGGCGGGCTGCTCTGCGGAGCTCTGCGATCACGCACCCTCGCCGCCGGTCAAGTCGTCCACGTCAAACGAGGTGATATCTCGCCATATCGCGACTTCGAGCCGGACCAAGTCATCATGGCTATGCGCATGGCTAGGCGCTACTTAAAAGACGCGAGACGGTTGCGAGTGCCCACTGTCATAGATCCGGAAGCATAACGTACTCGGTGCATTTCGTTCCCCTTCAATGGAGTGAGCCCTCTGTCGTTTAGCGTGCAAGAAGACAAACCTAGACTCATGCCCAAGATGCGAGGTAACGTAGCCTCTCTCCCAGGGCCGGCGCCGCTAGCCTGTGTCAAACTTCGAGAGCCTTTCCCTAACAAGAAACACAGCCAGTACAAATGGCGACCAATCAGGGCTACCATTGACCATCTCTGAATGGAAAGATGCCAATGCAGCTAGCGGCGGGCTGCAAAGGCTCCTCTCGCTGCTGGCCAAGGAGAGGGAGACCCAGTCCAATGCCTGGATCGCGCTGGCGAGCGACGACGCCGTCCGCCAGCAATGGGAGACGGCGGAAGAGGCCAGGGCCAGCGGGGCCGACGTGCCAATGTTCGGCGTCCCGTTCGCAGCCAAGGACAACATGGACGCCGCGGGCTTCCCCACGACGGCGGCGTGCCCAGCCTTTGCCGACGGGCCCGCCGGGGCCGACGCCACCGTCATCGCCCGCCTGAAGGGCGCCGGCGCCATCCTGGTCGGCAAGACCAACCTGGACCAGTTCGCCACAGGCCTGGTGGGCACGCGGTCGCCCTACGGGGCCGTCCCGAACACGTTCGCCCCCGACCGCGTCAGCGGCGGGTCCAGCTCCGGGAGCGCCGTTGTTGTGGCCCGGGGCGTGGTGCCGTTCTCCCTCGGCACGGACACCGCCGGCTCCGGGAGGGTCCCGGCCGGCCTGAATAATATCGTCGGCCTGAAGCCGACCCGGGGCGCCATCAGCACGGCCGGCGTGCTGCCCGCGTGCCGGTCCCTGGACTGCGTGTCTATATTTGCGCTGACGGTCGAGGATGCCCGGGAGGTCCTCGCCGTCGCGGAGGGGTATGACCCGTCGGACCCGTTCTCTCGACTGCGGCCGGCCCCGGCGGGTGGACCGGCCATCTCACAGTCTCCTCTCATCTTTGCCATCTGCAAAAGCCCCGAATGGTTCGGCGGCGACGCTAGGGAGGCCGCGTACGAGGCTTCGCTCGAAAGAATCAGGCACGCAGGAATCGCCCTGGAGCCAGTCGACTTCTCAGACCTGTTCGAGCTTGCCGGCCTGCTCTACGAGGGCCCGTGGGTCGCTGAGAGATACGCCGCCATCCAGTCCTTCATCCAGGAACACCCTGCAGAGCTGGACCCGACCGTCCGCAGCATCATCCTCAAGGCGCCGGGCTTCAGCGCTGCCGACCTGTTCCAGGCACAGTACCGGCGCCAACGCCTCACAAACAAAATCAGCAAAGATTTTGCCAGGTTTGATGCTGTCCTCGTGCCGACGGCTCCCACCTTCCCACTGCTCAAGGACGTCGCCCGGGAGCCCGTCAGAGAGAACTCGCTCTTGGGCACCTATACCAACTTTGTTAACTTCCTGGACTGGTCGGCCCTGTCAATCCCTGCCGGCTTCTGTGCCCAGGGACTGCCCTTCGGTATCACGGTCATATCAAATACCTGGCAAGAGCCCAAACTCATTGCGCTGGCCAAGATACTGCTGCACTCGATGGGTGAGCGGCCCCTGGGGGCCACCGGGAGACCATACCAAGAACCCGAGGAGACGGAAGCCCAGGGCCCCACCATCACGGGAAGAACGGCGCCCCCCGTTAAGACCGTGTCTGTCGCCGTCGTAGGAGCCCACCTGAGAGGGTTTCCCCTCAACAAGGACCTCACGTCAAGGGGAGCGACATTTGCAGAGGCTACCAGGACGGCGCCCCGATACCGGCTCTTCTCCCTCGCGGCTGCCGGAGGATCCATTCGAAAGCCCGGCCTGCAGCGCGTCGGGAAGGACCGGGCCGGCAGTTCGATCGAGGTCGAGGTCTGGAACGTGCCAGAGTCCCAATTCGCAAGCTTCTTCGGCACTATTCCAAGCCCATTGGGGCTCGGTTCCGTCGAGCTCGCGACGGGGTCCTGGGTTTTTGGTTTCATCTGCGAACCTTTCGGCCTGGACGGCGCGGCCGATATTAGCCATTACGGGGGCTGGCGGGGCTACATGGCCGCGCAGTCTGGCGATGGCCCCTCATCAAAACACCCTGCTCGGCCGATCAAGTCAGTTCTTATCGCCAACAGGGGTGAAATAGCAGTCCGCATAATCAAGACCCTCCGGGACCTAAGCATAAAGTCCATCGCGATCTACTCGCGCCCCGACGCATCAGCCGAGCACGTCCGAACCGCTGACGCAGCCTGGCCCCTCGCCGGCGAGACAGTAAGCGAGACATACCTCTCCGCCGCCCAGATCCTAGATATCGCACACAAGGCCGCGGCGGACGCGGTGATCCCAGGCTACGGGTTCCTCGCCGAGAACGCCGACTTTGCCGCGCAGGTCGAGGATGCGGGTCTGGTCTGGATCGGGCCGGCGCCCCAGCAGATGCGCGACATCGGGCTGAAGCACCGGGCGCGCGAGATCGCGCGGGCCGCCGGCGTCCCCACGGTCCCCGGATCGGCGCTGCTGCTCGGCGAAGACGGCGGCGAGCAGGCGCTCGCCGAGGCGCGCAGGATCGGGTTCCCGGTTATGGTTAAGAGCACCGCCGGTGGCGGGGGTATCGGACTGCGCGTGTCGCGTGATGCCGAGTCGCTGAAGGGGGACTACGCGAGTGTCCAGAGGCTGGCGGCTTCCAACTTTGGCGATGCCGGCGTGTTCTTGGAGCGCTTTGTCCAGCGGGCCCGGCATGTTGAGGTGCAGATACTGGGCGACGGCAAGGGCGCCGTGGTCACCGTTGGCGAGAGGGACTGCTCCCTCCAGAGGCGCAACCAAAAGGTTGTGGAGGAGTGCCCAGCTTTCTTTGTGCCTCGTGAGGTACGGCAGAGGATGCGGAAGGCTGCGGTGGACTTGGCCAAGGCGGTCAACTATCGCAATGTCGGCACGGTCGAGTTTATCTACGATATTGAGAAGGGCGATTTCTTCTTTCTCGAGATGAATACACGCCTGCAGGTTGAGCACCCGGTGACGGAAGAGGTGTTCGGTTTGGACCTGGTCAAGTCAATGGTCCAGATCGCCGGGGGGCAGTTTGACATTCAGCAGCTCGAGGCCCGAGGCACTGACGACATATTCGCGATTGAGGCACGCATTTATGCCGAGTCCCCGCTGCAGAGCTTTCGTCCATCGTCGGGAAGGCTACTGGAAGTTCAATTCCCTGCCGGGGTTCGCGTAGACACATGGGTCCGCTCTGGCGCCGAATTGTCATCCTCTTACGACCCTCTGATTGCCAAGATCATTGCAACTGGCAGTTCGAGGGATTCAGCGATACAAAGACTACTGGAGGCTCTGAAGTCAACATCGATCGCTGGTGTCGAGACGAACGTGGACTACGTGGCCCAAGCCATCGCATCGCCAGAGTTCAGGGCTGGGAACTTCAGCACAAAGACACTAGACGCCTTTCACTATCAGGCCGCCGCCGTTGAAGTTATCGAGCCTGGCCCAGGGACTACAGTTCAGGACTACCCTGGTCGAACCGGCTTCTGGCAGGTGGGCATCCCCCCGTCAGGTCCGATGGACAGTTACGCCTTCCGACTGGCAAATAGGCTTGTCGGCAACGAGGACGGCGCCGCGGGACTTGAATGTACGACGCAGGGGCCGAAATTGTTGTTCCACTGCGATGCGATAGTTGCCGTGGCCGGCGCCCCAGCCGATGTCTCGATCGGCGGGCAGAGAGTCGAGTCTGCCAGGGAAATTCGGGTCCGAAAGGGCCAGACGCTTTCCGTGAGCCAGCCCTCTTCTGGGTGCCGTTGTTACATTGCCTTCCGAGGTGGAGGTCTTCGTGTGCCAGAGGTGTATGGAAGTCGGTCGACGTTTCCGCTTGGAGAATTCGGCGGCCACAATGGACGAATACTGCAGTGTGGGGACCTTCTACGGCTGGAAAACAGGCATGTGGACGAAGCGGTGGTGTCCCCACAGGCTATGCTCCCTAGGCTCCCGATCCCGAGCGGCGCCCAACCGCGCTGGAACGTCGCTGTGATGCCGGGCCCACATGGCTGTCCCGAATATTTCACGCCAGAAAGCTATGCAGAGCTCTTCACGGCATCCTGGACCGTCCACTACAACAGTAACCGGTCGGGGGTTCGTCTCAAAGGGCCTAAGCCAGAATGGGCGCGCCCGGACGGTGGGTCTGCTGGTCTACACCCATCTAACATACACGACAGCCCATACGCGATAGGCAGCATCAGTTTTACCGGCGATGACGCCGTGGTCTTGACGGGCGATGGACCCAGCCTCGGTGGGTTTGTAGTGTTCGCCACTGTCATCTCGGCTGACATGTGGAAGTTTGGGCAGATGCGACCTGGCGACCAGATCCAATTGGTGCCGGTCCGTCGAAGCTGGGCACTTGATCAGTCAGAACGCCTAAGCATAGCCATTAATGAGCTTGGGGAGCTGCCCGGGGATTCATCCCCTCAGCCATCAGGTATTTCAGCTCAGGATTATCTCTCTTCAGAGGTGGTCGCCCTCGGCGATGGAGAAAACAAAATCGTCTGTCGGCCATTTGGCGACCGGGCGCTCTTGCTGGAGTTTGGGCAGCACGATGGATTCAACCTACGACAAACGTTCCGGATCATGAGCCTCTTCCGGCAACACGAGGCGTCACCAATCCCTGACGTTGACGAGCTGGTTCCTGGAGTCCGCACGCTGCTTGTCATGTACAGGGCGAGCAAGGCAGCCGCTGGGAATTCCGTCGACGAGTTGAGGACGCGGGTGGCCGCACTACTAGAGCAACAGCTGCCGAGCACCCTTGGGTCCCGCCGAGTCAGACTGCCATTCGTGTTTGACGACAGAGTCAGCCAGGCGGCCGTCGACCGCTACATGGCCACGATCCGCAGTTCTGCGCCATATCTTCCGCGCAACGTGGAATTCCTGAGGCAGTTGAACTTTCCCAGCAGGGGGATTGGAGCCGTTCAGGAGACATTGGAGAGCAGCGACTTCCTGGTGCTCGGGCTCGGCGATGTCTTCTTGGGCTCTCCCTGCGCGGTGCCACTGGACCCGCGACATCGTCTTTTCGGCACAAAGTACAATCCCTCGCGGTCATACACGCCCCGGAACTCGGTGGGCATCGGTGGGCAGTACATGTGTATCTATGCGACGGACTCCCCTGGGGGATACCAGCTGGTAGGCAGGACAGCACCCATCTGGGACGCGAATAAAAGTGTCCGTGGTAGTTGTGGGAGCGGTGGCAAGCGTGGTGTTGCGGGTGTTGCGAGTGGAGACGCGGCCTGGAGGTTCCAGCTGCTTGATAGAATCTCGTTCTATGGCGTGTCGGAGGAGACGCTGGATGAGGCCATCGCCACGAGTCGATGGCAGCAGCTGATCACTGTCGAGGAAGGGAGCCTGGATCTGGGCGAGTACGAGTGCTGGCTGGAGGGAAACACCGGAGACATTGAGAGCGTGACGCATCAGCGGGCAGAGGCGGTGCGGAATGCCCCCTTCTATAGCGAGCTTCTGAGGCCTTTCAAGCCCGACACAAATACCGACACTGACACCGAACGTTCCTTGTCTAGCTTCCAAGGAGCGACGGAAACCAGCCTTGTGGGAGAACGGGTGAAGGCCAACATCCCAGGGAGATGTTTTCGCATTGAGGTGGAGGAGGGTCAAGAGGTCGGGCAGGGAGATGCCGTGGTGAGTCTGTCCATGTTATAACACCTCTGGTTGGTGTCACCAATCATCTGTTTACTGTTTAAGAGCAGAGTCAATGGACTCACTGACTGATTTAATGACTGACTGACATGATATTGATGAAGGCCTGGATCGAATCGAACAAGATGGAACTCAAAATCTGCTCGCCAGTGCGAGGCAAGTGTGTCAAGGTTTGTGTAGAGGCTGGCAGCATCGTGACAGCGGCTGATGACCTTCTCATCATTTCCGCGGCGACATAATTCTGTATTGTTGGATTGGTAGAGGTCGAATCTGCAACGGATTTGCAGTAGACAACCTTGCTCGTAGATATCTCAGGCACCGTTGAAGCTGAGGGTAGAGTTGATCGTGGGGGAGCCTTGGGCGTGGACATCGAATCTGGGGTTTTGGGGGGAGAAGTGGGGGCTGCAGGGGTGCAGGTGCTCATGTGGGGGCGCAACCAGTTCGTACCAGGACGCACCAACGCAGGGACAGGGTACCCTTCAAATTCCCTCGTCGACCAAAAATTGTTGACATGAACGCGTTACCTACTGAGTACCTTGATACTTGCGAGTGAGCTGCGCCTTATCTCAACGACCTTCTCAACCAGTAAATCGCATCCTCACCAACCTCAGCACAGATGATGTTTGCACAGTGTCGCTTTTCCCTTTTCCCTACCACCCTAAGTTACTTGGTCCCTTGGCTACGGCAGTTCCTAGCTGACAGTATTCACAAACCTCAATTAGGTCACTATATCTACCCCGCTTTCTCCTTTCTCTTAGCCACAAGCCCTACCCGCCAAACAAGGACGCACCTCCGGCTCCACTGGTAGGGCAAGCTCAAGTTGAGTTCCACTATCGCGTTGTCTGCTGTTATCCTGAACTTCGAAACTTCTCTTGGAAGCCTGATGGGAGCTTCCGAAACAAGACGCTGCCAAAATTGGAGGAGGAGCTTCCAATACAGCTGGAATGGCCGCAATTTAAGCATTTGGATTTCCAGCTGACCGCACCGAATGCGCGCGCTGGACACTTCGTCTGCCGTGGCAGGGAAGACCAATTTGATGCTTTGAAGCGCCACCTTGTTGGTATCATTCAAGATTGCATTGCAGATACGCCGTGCGGTAAGACGAGCTTGGTTGAATTCGGTATTGAGCTATTGGCGGACGTGAATTCGGTGAGGAAATGGTGGACGGTGAAGGAGCTCACTGACTTCGACTGGTAGTTAAATATTGCTCAGTATTGAGAACAAAGGTCAGCTAACGTCGGCCGACCCAGCTTTTTCTGTCCGCCCACCCAGTACAAAAATTTGGCTGCACACACCACTAGAAAAAAGGTACCCTGCCAAGACAAAAAAAGCCTATATACTTAAGGCTACTTTGGCCCTCTGGCCCTTTGGCCCTCTAGCCCTCTAGCCCTCCAGCTCTCTGGCTTTCCGCCCACCCATTGGGCTTTCTGCCTATACCCTTTGGCCCTCTAGCCCTCTAGCTGCAGCACTCTCTAGCCTTCTGGCTCTCTAGCTTTAATTTAGCCCTCTGGCCCTCTAGCTCTCTAGCTAAAAGGTCAGAGGGCCAGAGGGCCAGAAGGCCAGAGGGCCAAAGAGCTAAAAAAAAAAAAAATAAAAAAAAAAAAACTATCTCTTTGTATTTTTAAGTACCGCCTAAATAGGAAAACAGCTTATCCTTATTACTGTGGGGTAGAGCTTCTTCTAATTAGTCAGAAAGATACCTTTTTTCTGGTGGTACGTGCAGCTGTTTTTTTGTACTGGGTGGGCAGACAGTAAATGCTGGGTGGGCGGACGGAAAACCATGGGTGGGCGGACGTTGGCTGCGTTGGCTGGACAAAGGTTATCTCCCTAAGCTGATCGTCTCCACTCACATGCTCCCTTACTTTGCCGAGATAATGGTCCTTTTCATTCGTACTTTCCATCAAGTTGGGCGTGGTGTCGACACATGTGACGCCCTGGGTAGGCCCAAGGCAATTCCCTTTGTCCATCTTTGACTTTGTCGAGGAGCACGGGCGCACCTGGCACCGGTGAGGGCAAGTACTTGATGCCCAATAAAGGAGGGCATTCAGGCTACATTGAAGGGGACCTTTAACCATTGATTATCCATACTCGCTTTGACCTTCAGCTCCGAGCTATACCTTTCAAAGTACCAAGGTCTCACTGGCATGACTTATTGCATGTAGACAGGCGTTGACCAAGTCTCAAAAGTAAGTCGTCGTCATCAGGTTTCCGATCGCTCAGCTTTTGTCGTAACAGCTCCACCGTATGGATCATCAATAAAATAAAAATACCTTCTCGATATCTTTCTCACGCCTCTTCTCACCGACAAGTCTCGCACTCACCAGGGCCTCCCGTTTCTCCAAAATCCCCACTGGACACCAAGTCTTTCATTACAAAATGGTATCCGAGGTTCTAAAAGGGCTTTCAGCAATAATGACCGGCTTTGAGTCGCAGGGGTATGGAGACCACAAGAGACTGCGGTCATACCGAACTAGTCTAGTCCCCCCATCTGTGGTGAGGGAAATGAATTGGCATGAGCCGTCCGGCAGGACTGGGCTGATTAGGAAAGGAGCACAACAGCGCAGCGCAGAGCACAAAAAGCAACATCAGCATGGATGGGGAAGCTGAGGGATTGATAGCGTCCACGTTTTCCTAGGGTAGTTTGGGCCAAACGGGTCGACCGGTGGGCCTTCCCCCGGATGCTGATGCTGTGGGGTGGATGCGAGAAAAGCAAACAATATTTGTTGATTTGATGCCCATCTCCCACACCAGCGTAATTGTACTTTCCCATTGACATGCACCGACAGAAGTACATAATGTACTCTTCCGTTCTCTTGGTATTAACAGGCACACGTCTCAGCCACTGACGACGAGTGTCACACCCAAAACAAATGTTGCCTTTGAATCGATTCAAATTCTCGGCTACCCCATAAGAGGTCCCGTTCCCCCTTTTCCTTCACCCGCTGAACAATTTGTCTGCCACTCGCCGCTAAGCTTGTTCGATAGGCCTTCTATAGTTAGGATAAGAAAGACCCGTGTCTCCCCCGCAACTCGTGTTCGCAAAACATTGTGTCAGAATAGTGGCGGCGCCCCCCGCCACGTTTGCAATCGGCCAAAGCATGTCCACGTAGTCGTAGTCGCCTGGGCAGTCCCTACTTTTCTCGACTGTGACAACCTAACATCATGATCGCCTCTCAGCTAGCCATATCCAGAGGGTCTAGGGGTATCTCGCAGGGGTTTGCCCATTCCCCGGTGCACCGCGTATGCACTCCATCTGGTCGGCTGGGGTGGCGCCTTGGTCGGCCTGCCAGGCAAGACAAGGGCTGACAGCCTACTTGCTGCTCAAGGTACTCAATCGAGTCCTCCGATGCGTCACAGTCTCCCCGAGACATAGAAATGCATCATTTCCAGAACAGAGTATCGCATAGTGTGGAAACCAGACAGATATAACTGATTGTCTTTCTTGTACAGGCGACCAATCGGACAATGATAACGCCATACTAAACCAACCACGATGGAAGCCTCTCGAAGAAGTCTGACTGCGTGCATGGGTAACGGAAAAAAAAAGGAATGGTCATGGATTGCCAGGAAACTAGGCCGAAGCGAAGGAGCTGTATCACAACATTGGGAGATTATGTTGAAGCAAAAAGATGACAACGGTGTGGATTAGTCTAGGGCTCTTGAGCTGATGTAGTAGTCACTGCATGTTGCCATTGTACCCTGTCTAGGCTCTGCACATGTGTGATGATCTCTGGGATCTACACGGCGACGAAGGGGTAGCACGACAGCACGGTGGGCGAAAGGACCGGCGACGAAGAACGTATCGACACGTTCTGGGCTGTCTTCTTCCTTGACCGCGTCATCTCGTCAGGGGCGGGTCGTCCTGTGACCCTTAAAGATGACGACTTCGAACTCCAACGCAAGGTTCATAGCTATTTCTTGGTGCGTTTTGTCTACGGGCGCAAGCCCGAGTAGGCCGAGAAGAAGCACTATGTCGCCTAGTTCGAAAGCATCCATGCCGCTAAGGATGAAGGGTCTACGAGTTTTACATCGTCAAGGAGTATGTCCTCGCGATCCGAATATACTAGGTATCCGTAATACCGTCATTCTTCAATTCGTCTCCGATTTTGAAGAAAGTAATCGAGCAATAGCTTCTCAGCTCGATTTCAGAGACAAGTTACATTAGTAGGGAGACGGAATGCTCAATTTCAATATATTTACTGCTATCATAGCACTGTGTCAAGGCCTGGTGACTTCTGCCTCGAAGCGTGAATGCCCATAGATATAACTTACGGCAACATAAGTTAGACCATGGGCTGGCTTGGGCACCTTTTCGAGCAGCAAAATCTTATTGATCTTTTCCTAGGCGTGTGATTCATGAAACCGAAGACAGTCAACATCCCCCCTGACCCTCTGCTTTCTAAATTGCAGTAAAGAGCAAACAACATATAGATTTTCGATTCTGAACCCGTTTTGTCCAACGTGCATAATTCATTCTGGATCCTTAACAATATCCGCCACCAACAAGAGTTAAAGTCGGCCAGGCGTAGGCGTGTTTCCAGCGCAGGCAAACAACTCGGAATCCTCTTTGTTGACTCCATAGTCTTGCGCCTTGAGGCTGTACTGCGATCCGAATAGATGGCCAGTCCAAGTCTCGTTGATGAAGATCTTCTGCCTTTGGTAATCGTTCGAGTGCCCCAAAACCCCGAGTTGCGCCACAAAGTCTTTCCTGTTCGCGAAATGCTCTGTGTGGTCACAGTACTCATGTACCGCCCATGCTATACTTGGGTTCCCAAACGTGAAAACTCGAAGCCTTTGTTTCATGTTCGACAGTACCGTCTGGCTCGGTTCCTCAGCCAATTGTTCCAGCACCAGCCTCAAAATGAGACATCCTTGGGAGTGAGCAATTACAATAATTTTGGATTGCTCATTATTCCCCAGGACTGTGACCAACTGCTCTTTCAACTTGCGCTGAGCTTCAAGGCTGCTTTCAGTTCTTTTGATGAGACCTCGGATGAGACCTTTCGGCCCTCCGTCACTATCTCGCTCGCCTGCGCACTCGATCAAGTCCCACATGATCCCCTCACTTCTGTTAAAGACGCCCTGTACCTTTCTCTTGAAGGTGTCTTCTAATTTGTCGCAAGCGAGACGCAGCCAATATGGCTCTCCAGCGATGCCATTCACAAAGAACCATGTCGCTTTTCCCTCGAAGTCGTATCCTTGTTTCTTGCTCTCCATGTCTCCATTGTCGGTATCAAGCTTTGTGTCCATTTTGAAACGGTCTAGACCCTCCCCCTGCCCGTCCTTCAGAACGACGACAAGGGATTTAGCCAGTCGTTGGAACTGACAAATCACAGCATGCCTGTTCATTGGCTTGTTCAGATCCAACTCATTGTATTTGTTGCGGTCCATCTCATCCTTGCTCGGCTTGTCATCCCTCGAATTGCCCATAGCATAGAGTTTTGCGGGTTCAACTAGGTCAATAAGGAATTCTGCCAAAATAGACCAGTTGCTCAAGATATATTGTAGAGTCTCCCAGTTGGCGGCGTTGCTGAATACACCCTCGTATATAGCTGGTGCTTTTCCCAGGTACGGACGCATTGCCCAAAAAGTGCGTCGTGTAATCGCAAAGGCTGTGTTCCTAATCGCTTCATCATTCGCCTTCTGAAAGATGTCCGCGACATCCTTCAACAGCTCGTCTTCCGTGATCAGGCTCAACGCGCGAGACTTAGCTGCTGTGACCAAATCTCTTGCTGCGTTTTCGCTGCCTTCCTCAAAAATGTCCTTCGCAGTATTCAGAACGACGTCCTTGTCGGCCCACTGCTTAAAGATATTCGCTGCTCCCTGGGTTGCTAGAGCCTTCCCAGCAATGATAGCATCTCCAGTCACGCCACCCGCGATGGTGGTGACATGGCCCGCGATGGTGGTGACATGGCCCGCGATGTTTGCGAGATGTTCAGCGGCGTTGGCGGCACCTCCAGCAGCATCTCCGGCGATCTTGGCAGCTTCTCCGGCGATCTTGGCAGCTTCTCCCACAATAGTAGCAGCGCCTCCAGCAGCGACTCCAACAGCACCTCCGGCAACATCTCCTGTAATCTGGGCAGCTTGTGCGGCGATTTTGGCAGCGCCCTCCACAGCATCTTCAGTAGCGCCAGTAGCGATATTTTCTGCAATCTTGGCAGCTTCTCCAGCAATATTGGCGGCTGTGCTGGCGACATTAATAGCACCTCCAATAGTACCTCCAGCAGCATCTCCGGCGATCTTGGCAGCTTCTCCGGCAATCTTGGCAGCTTCTCCCACGATAGTAGCAGCGCCGCCAATAGCAACTCCAACAGTACCTTCGGCAACATCTCCTATAATCTTGGCAGCTTCTCCAGCAATGTTGGCTGCTATACTGGCGATATTGACAGCATCTCCGACTGCTGACACAGCATCTTTAGTAGCGCCAGTAGCGATATTTTCTGCAATCTTGGCAGCTTCTCCAGAAATGTTTTTGACTGCGCTGGCAATGTTGACAGCACCACTAATAGCACCTCCGGCAGCATCTCCGGAGATCTTGGCGGCTTCTCCCACGATAGTAGCAGTGCCTCCAACAGCGACTCCAACAGCACCTCCGGCGATATTTCCTGCGATGTTGGCAGCTTCTCCAGCGATGTTGGCGGCTGCACTGGCGACGTTGACAGCATCTCCGACTGCTGTACCAATGCCCTGTTCAGCAATGCCGACGGCGTGTCGGGCAATATGCTCGAGGTGTTTGAGAAAATTGCTCATTTTTAAACGGTGAGGTTGGGCACGGTTTCTAACGACGAGAATGTACAACAAGTGGGTATTGAGTGCTCAAGAACAATACAGCGTCATTAAGAAGCCAATTCTTTTGACCTAATATCCTCCGCTATCCTTTGTCTAATTTAATTACACGGACCTGTCACATGCCTAGATTTTGTTAATCAAATAATAATTTGGTCACCGGTACACAAAGCCATCTAATTATACCTATAAGTACTTCCAACTAGTCGAACTTTAAGTATCTATTTCTGCGTGTTATCCTCCAAGGGCCTAATGACGTAAACGAATTAGAAGGAGGTTGCGTAAATTTACTATCAGATCTAGGACTAACGGTTATAATAGGCTCGCGAGAGTAGTAGCCAACCTATTAGATGCTTATCTTAGAAGGTGACTTCCATACGGTTCAAGCCTAGGAGGCGTCATACTTTACAGCATAGAGTTATTTTGAGCCAGTCATATGAAAACTTGTGGACTCAGATGTGCACACGACCACATGCTTGGCTCTAAATGTTATGTCCGTAAAGCTTGGGTAGAGGTGCCGCTATCTAGGCCGAAAACATGTGAAAGCGGCCAAAAACATGTGAAAGCGTTCCCACGATAAGTGGTCCATTCGCCCTTGGAACAGGAAGCTCGGAGAAAGGGAAATGTACTCATACAGTCCACCCTTACATATACTCCATGTCAAGCCCAGGAAACCGCTATTGTGACGGGTACCCGTCTCCAGGGTAGCCATCGCAAACCCGTCGATTATTATGTAAGCAGCATTCAAAGTCGTATAGATTCTAATAAGGATTTAGGTAACGTAGATCCCTGCCCAGTTGTGCACCCGGTCTAGCTGCGCCAGAGTTGTGACAAGTTGAAACTACAAATTTACTACAAATTTTTAAGTCTCTTTAATTTATTAATATCTTAAATTAATTTAAAAGTAATATAGTAAACTACTAGTAGAATTATAATAATAATAAAATTATAAAGTTTTTCCAGGGTTAGGGGTACTAAAAGGGGTTAATTACAGGGGTATAAAATCTAAAGATTTTGAGACCTAAAACTACAAAAACTCATCTACTTCAACTCCTGTCAATACCCCTATATAATGACCCTAACCCTATAATATATATATTATTATATAGGTCTTTGATTACTCTATTACGTAAAAAAGAAAACAAAATCTAAAAAAAATATCTTTAGCATTAAAAACGTGTTAAAACATTTGTAGTTTTGTAGTAAATTTGTAGTTCCAATTTGTCACAACTCTGAGCTGCGCATTCCTTATCGCACCTTAAAGCTGGAAATCTAACTCTATACACACACACACACACACACGTGTTAAATTTACTATAGAACTTTATAATAACAAAGATAATGCCTGGAAAGAGTTTAGTAATTAGAAAAAAAGTCCTTATAGAGAAAACCTTGATTTTATAGGGGGTGGGTATAGGCGCGTATACGCGTAAACGCGGGTGTGGGCCGGCCGAGAACGGGGGTGGGCCGAGATCCGGGCCGGGCACGTTATAGTTAGAACCGGGGTTTGTAAACACTTGTCAGCTAGGAACCACCCTACTTGGCCACTCGCAATGCAACGCGACGCGATGTGCTGCATTGGGCCTCTTCCTCTTCGTTTCGATCATGAGCGCCTCGGAGAACATCAACATAAGTGACAGCATCGGTGGACAAGGACCAAGTCCAGGGGAAGTTGAGCCATCTGCGAAACGACAGAGGATGACGACAGCGGCAGCAGCTGCCCCGTCTCGACCCACGCCTGGCTTCGATCGACCGTGTGACGTCTGCCGGAGACGCAAGCTGCGATGCGCCGGGGAACCTGGGAGCGACAAGTGCGTGCTGTGTGCTTTCCATCAACGCCCATGCACCTTTTTCGACCGGCCACAGGGTCGCAGCAGACGGCCTCAGCGCCGCAAGCAGCCCAGGCCCCATCTCGACACGGTCCTGACGGTCAATGATGAAGATGGAGAAGGCAATCCTCCAGCCGCTTGTTTACTCTCTCATGGTGATGGTGGCGAGGGCACGCTGCCGGGCGACTGCACCAGTGGGGATGTGCACAAGGAAGCATCTGCGTCACCTGCTACACCAACAGCACAAGCGTCTTCGTCAACGCCAATCGAGTCACCGGCATCACTGCTGAACAGAACTCTGGGCCTGCACAAGACCACCAACTCTGTGTATGTAGGTGCCAGTTCGCTGCCGGAACCACGCCTTGTCAGCTGTCTTAGGGGTACATCGCCTGCCCCTGAAGCTGAGGCACAGCACATCCGTTATCGTCGTATGGATGATTCAACAGTCTTCGTCCAGCGCCCAGACCAGTCCCCTGACGGTCAACAAGAAGATGTCCTCGACGCTATCGAGGCCCTGGTCCGTCCGCACGGGCCCGCTCTCGTCAGTCTCTACTTCCGCATCATCCATCCTAGTTATCCCATCCTCCACAAGGGCGTCTTTCTCGAGAAGTATCAGCGGGGTTACAGGGAGTTCTCGCCCCCCCTCCTCGCTGCAGTCTACGCCCTCGCCACCGACTGGTGGGAATATGACCTTGCGCTGGCTTCCAAGCAGAAGCCGCCTGTCGACCGCTTGGTCGCTACGGCGACAGAGGCCCTGACGTGGGCGATGGGACGGCCCAAGCTCTCTGCCGTCCAGGCTGGTCTCTTGCTCCTCCAGCGCTCGGGCGGCGACTCCTGGGTTCTGACCAGCCAGATGGTTGCCCTGTCAGAAGAGCTTGGCCTGCACGTCGACTGCTCGCCCTGGGACATTCCTGACTGGGAAAAGGGCGTTCGTCGTCGCCTCGCATGGGCTGTCTTTATGCAGGACAAATGGGGTGCCCTGATCCACGGTCGCCCTTCTCACATCTCCGCACACCACTGGCAGACCCCACCCCTCCAGCTCAGCGACTTTCCCGAATCCGCTGCAGACGAGGACGACGCCGAAGTGAGCGCCGAGGTCGAGAAGGGCCGCCACCTCTTCATGCGCCTAGCTGAGCTGACCGAGATCATGTCCGAGGCCCATTCGACCATCTATACGCCGAGCCGACTCACCCGTGAACGAGCTGAACATTCTGACGTGGTTGTCGGACTGCTGGACCAGGTCAAGCCCATCGCCCTGAGACTAAAACGCTGGGCAAGTACACTCCCCCCCGAGCTGGGGATGGATAGCGTAAAATCCCGTAAACTGTGCGCGAACGGCTACCTCCACCTGTCCTACTATGCCACCGAGATCATCATCCACCGCCACATCATCCGGAGCCTGGCCTCGGGCCACCCAGACCACATCCGGAGCATCTGCCGCGACGCCGCCCGGACCAGGCTCGAGCACGCGATGGCCTTCGTGGAGAGGCTGCGCCCGGAGCACCTCCAGAGCTTCTGGTGGTTCGCCGCGCCAAAGAGCCTGGCCCTCATCGGCGTCTTCGCCGCGCTGCTGGCGGACACCAGCGCGGGCGGCGCCGAGGCTGCACTCTTCCGGCAGAAGCTCGACGACTTCCACTGGAGCTTGAAGGTCCGTTCCAAGGGGTCTCTCTCCATCACCGCCGCCGTCACTGAGATGGAAGACGCCTTGCTAGGCTTTGGTACATCTCACCCTCCGCATGCCGGGTGATCGCCTCATCTCGATGACCAACCCTGTATCCCCGTCTTGGACCTTAGGCGGGTGGCAGGAGCCCTGACCTTGGCCAACTCCGTTGCTCTTCCCTGCTTGCCAATGTCTCTATATCACGGGCTCCTTCGAAGTGGGATCGCCAACAGGTACAGCCTGACAGGCGCTGCAAAGGGTGTGCGCGGAAAATGAGATCTTAGCTGTCCCAAGCTAAATTGGTAGATGGTGCTTCTATCTTCTTTGCAACTTTGTTCCACTTGACATGTACGAACAGAGCACGTTTATGATCATATTTACCCTGTTCTTAGCTTGCCGTCTCTGCCCCTCGGATATCTGATGCAGCATGCTACCAGGCTACTTGGACCCCCATGATTATTTGACCAGCCGCAGCACCAGTTTGGCTAAGCGAGCCCAGCATTGCGGCTGATGTATACATGTAGAATTCCGTACGCGTGGCTCAAGCCCCAAGGGCCAGGATTAGAGTACCAGAGACTACTTACGTGGGCAGTCTGGCTCTCATAATATAACATTCAACGTACTCCCAACCACCAGGGTCTCATTTCGGGTTTTCCCTTTGTTAATGGGATTGTGCAGCTGGAAGAGACAGTTGGGTCGGAGATAATTCAAGTTCCTCGGCAACCACTCGATTCTCTGCAGCTGCATGTGTGACCCACAATGACGTCTTTATCACAACGAGCAGACTTGCAGCGTCAGAAAAGCAACACGCGGGGCGATGGCTGCTGGTGATCTCCCTATCTTTTTTCGCATGCTTGCGTTCGTTCAAAAGATTCACCTGTTCCGCCGGAAGCTCACAATTATCCAAGGCCGCCCGAAGCTCGTCGTCCAAGGTGGATCTACAAAGAAATGGCAACCGGGCCGTGGCCAAGGGTCTTCGGACACGACTCCCGCCACTCCCCCAAGCTCCGCATCTTCCCACTCGCAGCCGGCACCGCGTGGTCCTCCACGCTCACCATCCTCCTCGCCCGCTGGCTGGCGACCGGCCGGCCCAGGTACCCGGGCCAGGTGAACCCGGAGGTCCCCTTCGTCAGCGACATCGCGGCCTTCACCTTCCAGCCCGTGTTCATCGCAGGCTGCGCCGTCACCGGTTTCACTTTCGCCGGCACCGTCTTTGCGGTGCATCATGTGCGGTACTCACATGACTTCTACGGGATGACCGAAGACGCGGGGTGGAGGCAGAGCGTGAGCTTTGTGGCGCTTTTTATGGGCATGTTTGCCTCTGTTTGCCTTGTGTGCCTGAGCGTCTTTGATACGTTTGAGAATAATGATCAGCACCGCTATATCCTCATGTGCACGTTCGGCGGGCTTGGGCTTGCTGCGATCCTGACGGCTGTTGTGTGGTGGGATGAGGCCTGGGGTCCGGCGCGGTTCGCTGGCTTGCGGAAATGGTGGGTTTTTTTTTCCCCGTTCGACATCGGCTGTAGTACCGGCGCGTGTTGGAGCTCGGCTGACGATTCCGTACTGCCTCTTTCAGGTGCCTTTTTAACACGTTCCTGGTTGTGGTCCAGACGGCTCTTGGGTTCTGCTTCACCCTGTTCTTGTGGATGGGGCGGTTCAGGGAAGCCGGGTTCCTGGAGTGGTCGTTGTGTTATGTTGGATCCGTTTGGCTCGCGTCTTTTGTTGGATATGTCAGGTGCGTGCCATGGAAGCCACGAGGGGGTACTCGAGCTAACTGTCTCCGCAGACTTCGACAAGATACCAGCGGCGACGATGTTGTCGGCGAGCGGCAGCCTTTGTTAGACTCGGCGGCTTGATCCGGTGTGCTGGTGCGTTGGATTCAGACTGCCCGCCAAGTCCCGGCCCAGCGGAGGTCTGGCACCCACCACCGAAGAAAATAAAGATATAACATTACTGCCATGCTCGACTGTCATCTTGTGTATGACGGCATCAGTCTTCGCAAACCGCCGATGATCGATGAAAACAAACTGGCCCCCTCGTCAAATCCATGTCTCGCGCCTTCGAGCTTAGGCACGATTCTCCGTGGGATGACATCAAAGAGGAACTCCCCCGTCGACTTGTCGTAAGGCGCATGCTCCCAATCAGGTATCTCGGTGCCAGAAATTTGCCGACGAAAGTAATTTGTGATATCTCTGCGGAACTTGTTCGTGATTTCCCACGGGTCCATGTCCTGCCTCTTGACTCGGCCAGGAGGGGCATGCCAGACCGCGTCCCCCCGAGCGCACTTCGCAAGCTGGTACGGCAGGTCACCCGTGGGGACATGATCCCTGGGGACCCAGCCCTCCTCCGAGAACACCACGGACACGGTCTGTAGCCCACCGAGGACCCCGAGGTATTGGACGAACATCCTCACGCCGCGAGCGGACGACAGCACACGGGCGTCAAGGGCCAAGTGGCGCAGGTTTGCCGGCGGCTCCGTCCAGCTGGCAAAGGACTCTGCGTCGAAGAAGGTTCCCCAGTCCCGGATCGAGACATAAACAGAGTCCGTCTCGGGGTTAAATGCCCGGTATGGGCCCGAGCAGGCGCCCCTCGAGTCGACGTGGCGGAACCTGAGCTGCCTGCGGGCCATGGCGCGGGACTCGCGGCAGGCGTGCATGAGGCTGTGCCACCTGGTGTCGATTGTGATGAGTCCGGGGTCGCCGTTCGTGGAATCCTCGAGCCTGACGATGTGCACGCCGGGCTCTGGGGCCTCGTCCAGGCTGGCCTGCCATACCTCCCTTTGCAGCTCGAGCGGGAGATTGGCGAACTGTGGGAATGACGACATCGGACAAGAGACGGGGAGTCTTTGCTCCCAACAAACGAGTCTGTTGTGAGAAAATGCAAGAGAAATGAATGAGTAAACGATCACAAGATACAAGCTGGGCTGGAAAACGCTATACCCACGTGCACTTGGCTTGCCGCATGCGGCATTTGGGAAACAGGTTGACCATCCATGCCGACTACCTTCGGTGGAAAATATCGGCCCGATGTGTTGTGGTCCGGCCCCACAAGCTCCGGGTTAGGCCCGGCGTGAACCGGCTGCTCTTCCCATAACCAGTGTTGAATATCTCATACATTATTACCATAACACAGCCATTTTCTGAGGTAGAGAAAAGCGAAAACTTCATTATGGAGGCTTCCACGGCTTGCTTACCTTATATTTGGTCATCTCATGGTAAATTGTTCAGTAAAATGCTTGCCCAACAGAGCCTGTCCTAGAAGAGGTTATCCCATACGATGTTTGGCAGTGCGTGTTCACAGATGCCGTGGCCGCATAGCGGACACCCGAGTGGAGCCCGTCATAATGATGAATCTGGGACGTGACACTTGTACATCTCCTGATCCCCATGGATTATGCAGATACCTTGAGACTCTCCCATCCCCGCGCGTTTTCTTTTTGTTTTCTGCTTTGCGTTCACTGATTAATAATTCTCGTTGCACGGCTTTAGAGCGCGCGTTCCTTCGTTTCACCGTGGCTAGGCCAGCAAGACATTGTGGAATCATGTCTTACAGATCAAATCTCATGGACTCAAATTACGGGCGTTGGTTGTGCCACATGTAGTCGCCGCTGAAGATCCCGCCCTCGCATCATGCATTTCTCGACAACACGTGGCCACATGCACGTCGTCATAGTAGCACGGAGCGGACGCAGGACGGTGCATCTCGCGACCGGACTCAATCACGGCGAGGTGGTAGAACAACTGGACGTGCTCAGTTGGGGGGATAAGTGTCACCGGGTTTACAGATACTGTTGATATGCCGCTACACCGATCGGCGGGAGTTGGGCTTTCGGTGACACTGGGATTTCTGATGCGGAGCGGGGCCTTTTTAGCGAGAATAATCATCCTGGAGGCGACTTTTGGCACAGCCGAACTCGAAAACAGGACAATGGGAATTCTTGGTGGACGTGTTATTTACTATCAATGAGAAAATTAGTACGGTCTGCTCTGCCTTGGAACCTGAATTGAATAAAGAATATAACGACTGTCCTGACTGTCCTGACTGTGTATAGAGCGGAGGGGCGAAATGGGTTGGCAACAACCATGAGCAAAGCCACAGAAAAACCGTCTGAGGGGCATTGCTTGGAGCCAAGAAGACCAAGCAGCGACGAGATAACGGGGCAGGCCTGTTGCCGGCGGGCATCGTCGCGCCGTAGTTGCGAATCGAGAAGTTGATCTGATGGGTCAAAGATGGGGGATGTTCTTGGCCGTGATGACGAAGCTGTCGATCACTGTGGCACAGCGGGGCATGGCAGGATACTTCAGTCCTTGGGTTGATGACTTCCCTGCCTTTGGACGAATCGATTGCCTGATTTTTGAGTCTTTCACGTTGCATTGCATTCTTACAGCGTTCCAGGCCGCGTGTGGTCTTACAACGCAGCCAAGCCGTGTGTTGCATGGGAAGTACAGCATGGCATTGGATGTCGCAGGCCAATTCCAAGAGCCTATTCCACCCGACCCAGAATTCCGAGCATACCCGCTTCAAGTGCGTGAGGAATCACAAGTCACATGCCCGGTATTTCTTGCCCGGAATATGCCTGAAGCTTCTCACGTCAGCCATCAAGAGTGGTGAAATCGAGGCCTTTTCCTCCAATTGAGTTCTGTAAGAGGCCGCAGATTTACACAGCTGCGTGGCATCGGGCATTTCTTGTAGTTAGCGCTGATAATGTCTTTGAAATCGTTAGAACTGTTCAATTCTTACATGCGTCTTGCATTTAACCAGTCTGGCGCCTTGGCCTAGATCCACACCACAGCAGGCCAGGACGGAAGTCCCCCCGAAACTGCTTTTCGGCCGATAAATATTAGATATGAGTAATTCAGAGAGCCACTGGGCGAAGAGTATCGACAGAAGTAAAATCGAAAGTGGAAAATGCTGATATGCAGTCATTATGCAACACAGTGATCAGTGTCTGCACGGAGATGATCTTGTCTTGAATTAAGATTCAGGGTCAGACAAAGGTTGCACTGAGTCGGCCGCAATGCAAACCAAAAGCAGGCTCCAACGATACGCGTCAAATACATGTCATCGATAAAAGTCGGATCTAAGACGTAAAAATGTGGTACTGGATCTATAATAAGGTCGTCTGTGCAAGTCGGACAAAGTGATGAAGCGAAGGACTGGCCGCGATTTTCGAGTATTTGAGTACGAACTGTCCAAATGTGATTGAGATCAAACGAGTTTTCGTCCGAGTGTCTCTTCTCTTAGACTGCTTTCAAATTCCTGGCCCTAAATTACTTTACGAACAGACCAAACCTCCCATACTTTGCCCTGTTGGACAAGCAACATGCCTTCCGCCGCACAGAAGCTGGCTGAATCGCATGGGCCCGAGTTGTCGACAGAGCCTAGGTCACTTTGGCAACTCCTCCAAGAAGGCCTTGAGAAGAACCCAGATGGCCTGGCCCTTGCCTGCCCACAGCATCCTAGAAATTACTTATCTATATTGCATGAGGCCAGCAATGGCGATGATGGGCCCGAGGGCGAGATACGTGACCACCTCGAATGGTCCTATTCACAACTGTCACGGAAGGCAGAGATGCTTGCACACAAGATCCAGGCGCTGGGTCTGTCCCTCCGAGGATCAACGATTGTTCCATTCTTGTCAAGCGGACCAGAATGGGCGCTTTGGTTCTGGACTGCAGCCAAGTTAAACATGCCCATCGCTGCTGTGGACCCCAAGGTTTTATCCGCCGATATAGCAACATCGCGATCAAAAGAGACGCAGGATGCTTACGTCAAGGCCCTTCGCCCACATATCGTCGTCGTGCATGACGATCTCGCCGCAGCCATTTATGACGAGGCCAGTGGACGAAATGGCCAGACACCGGCGCTTAAGATCATTGCGGATCCTCATTCGGCTTTGGCCCGCCCATTGAATCCAAAAGTGGAAGGTTGGGTTACCCTCAAGGAGATCATGTGCTCTTCTGTGTCCTCCAGCACCAATGGTCACAATGGCCAATCGTCCGATGGAGCAGCACCAGAGCCGCAAGCTGTCGCGCGGATTCTCTTCACCGGAGGCAGCACTGGAGATCCTAAGGGCTGCCCGCACTCCCACGCAAATCTGACTGCGGAGAGCGAGGGCTTCAGTACCATGCGCGGGCTGACCACGGAATCACGCACTCTTATCCAGTCTCCAGCCCATCACATCATGGCAAATGCTGCGGCACTTCTTAGCTGGAGGGCTGGAGCTGGAGTCATATTCCCCTTCAAAGGAAACCAGTTTGACGCGGGGCAATCTATCGAGGCCATCAAGACATACAGGTGCACATACCTGCCTGTGCACCACAGCATGTCAGATGCCATCCTTCGGCACCCCTCGTTCAGCAAGGAATCTGTGAAGTCGGTGCGGAATATGCAGATTGGTGGTGCCCTGATCGGGTGGAATCTCGCCGCACGATACAGGGACTCTTTCGGTGTTGCAGAAGATGGCACTCCGCACCTTGAGATGTTCCCGTTCTGGGGAAGTACTGAGGGGATGTACACGACCGCGTGTGTCAAGGGGGACGCGCTCGTCACTAACTACCATAATTCTGACACAAATGGGCCTGAAGCAGGCTCTTCAGATCTGTTGGCCGTGGGGCGAGCCTACACTGGCGGGCGGGTGAAGGTAGTAGACCCCGACACGGGCACCACGTTGCCCCGGGGCTACGGCCTTGAATGCGTCGGAGAGCTCCACTTTGGCGGCGATACCGTCATCACGGAATATCTCGGTGGTGTTTCGCCCGATAGCTTCTATACAGAAGATGGAATCTCTTGGTTTAAGACTGGCGATCAGGGCCGCATGGCCACAGACGGTTCAATTTTCATGCTGGGTCGGTACAAGGACATGATCAAGAGGGGCGGGGAGAACATCTTTCCACAGCAGCTGGAGTATACACTGCAAAGCGTCTGCTCGACTAAGGTGAGTTGATGTCCTAGATTCACCGGCACTGTTTCTGACAATTTACGCAAGGCTCAAATCATTGGCATTCCTGACCCCATTACCGGGGAAGCCTGTGTTGCCGTCGTCGACACCTCAAAGTCTCATGACTTCTCCAAGCTCCAGCTACAGCTCAATGTCTCCAAGCACATCGGGCCGGAATTCATCTTTGTTCATATCCTCACGTTGCAAGAGTTGGGTATTTCTGATTTTCCTCTCGGCCCGGGAGGAAAGGTCCGCAAGCCAGTCCTGAAGAAGATGGTCCTGGAGCACTTGAAGAAGCCGAAACAATCGGAGACGCTGGTGAATGGCACCTCCGAATCCACTCAAAACGAAGAAGAACAGGACTACTGGATCAGTCTCGTGAAGTCTGTCTGGGCAAACCTACTACATATCGACGCGTCTGAGCTCGATGCTGACTTCCGGCTCGAGCATTTCACGGACAGCCTCACAGCAATGAGGTACTGCTTCGAGATCGAGAGGATAGCCTCCAAGCGCCTGACGGTCGAGGACGTCCGTGGGTCCCCGACCATTAGAGCTCAGGCTAAGCTCGTCTCCGGCGCCAGCACCGAGACACACGTGGCTGGCAAGACGAATTATGATGTTCAGCAACGGACAGGGCCACCCACCATTGCAGACGTGCTTGTCTGTAGAGGCCAGGAGTCCAGGTTCCAAGAAATACAGGACCTGGCGAAGCCTATTCTGGAGGGAAATGGACTCACCTGGGACCAAGATGTCCAGGAGTGTTTCCTCGCTTTGCCGCTGTGGCGTGCATTCGTACTACTCCCTCCCACCCGGACTTTCAACCTGCGCTTTGCCTTCGAGGTGCGTGGTCTGGAATTTTCCGAGGTGCGAGAGGCGCTTCTCGAGATCGTCAAGGTGCAGCCCATGCTGGCGAGCACCGCGATCAACCTGGACAACCAGCTCGTGTTCCTCAAGCTACGACACAGCGATCATGTGCTCAGCCAGGTCATCACGCGAGAGCCAGACTTTGGATCCGTGGACGAAGCTGTGGAATACGGAACCCATGAGCCATTCAAGCTCGTCGCTCACCCTCCGAACACGCTGGGTCGCTTCGGTATTTCGCCCGTCTCTGGTGAAGATGGGGGAGTAGGGCCGGTCCATGTCGTCACGATGTCCCTCTCTCACACCATCTGTGACGGCATGACCAACGCTATCATAATTTCCGAGCTGGAAACTCAGGTTCGACTACTCCGGGCCAGGAAGACTGGTGAAATCGTGTCTCCTCCCCATGTTTCTCCCAGATTCATCCCATTCAAGCTGGTTTGCGATATGTATGACTCCCTGGATAACAGTCTCTCGGCCGAGACTTCTAGAAAGTTGATAGCTTCTCGTTACCACGGTGTCGCTAAGGAATCCGTCACACCGTGGCCTTTGTTTGACCCTACCAAGTTCTTGAGTGTCTTTGGTACAGACTCAGGCCGGGGGTCAGATGTTTTCTATGGTGGCGTCAACATACAGCGGCAAGGAAGGGTCCCCGGAATACTCTCACTGCACGATACACATGGCATACCGCCCGCAGTGGCACTAAAGGTAGCCTACGGGCTCTCAGTGATGCAGATGACAGGCAAGAGGACCGCCTTATTCATGGGCGTCGACGCAGCTCGCCACTGGCCCTTCCAGGACGCCTGGACGCAGACTCAGCTGCCGAACCCGCTTCTCATTGGCGGACCGACCGCCGTTCTGACTTGGGAGCGCCTCAAGCTCGAGGACGACAAGGTAACCCTCCTGGATATCTTCCGGCGCGTCCTGGCTGAGGACCTGGAGATCGCGCCTCACACGCACGTCTTCAGCTCCCACGAGGCGATCACCGCGCACCTCCCGCCAGAGGACGCCGCTTTCGTCCGGGAGAAGCGCCCCTTCGACCCTAAGCTCTGTCTGAACCACGTGCCCGACGTCGGCCGCTTCACCGGGGCGGACGGGCTGAAGTCGCTCAAGCTGAGGGGGGTGTCCTTCTATGGCACCGGGGTGACACCGCTGCAGTCCGGTTTCGACAGGGGGGACCGGGAGCTGTGCGTTATCGCGGGGCTTGTGGATGATGTGCAGTGGGATGACCCGGAAAGGGAGGTCGGAGGGTTCGAGGAGACGATTCTCCGGACTCTGGGCGATATTGTGAAACCGGAGAACTGGGACGCTGCGGCTTTTAGGTTTGCAGAGCCTGTGGATGAGTGATATGCAGGCCTGCGATCTACACTTCCGTTCTCGCTTCACTCACTAACAGGCTTTCGTTACCTGGAGCTTTATCAACAATATCAAGTTGTTTGTGCGATTGTGAATGAAGATGGCAGTTATTTGTTTCCGGATTTCCCCAGTTATTGCGCGAGCAACCCAAGTGAACATTCTCTCAAATTTGACTGTGTAACCGTGATCGGAATAGTGGTTTTGAGCAACACGTAAGAGTGGCTTGTCTGCTGTCGTATCTTCTGACTCTCACTCAGCACTTGAGATTGGAAACAAGGTTGGCATTTGCCAATTTTGTCTGGAATTTCTTACTGTGCTGGTCCATCTGTTGCGTCTGTCGAGAAGACAACGGGGTTGTGGGTTTGGACTTTTGGGCAAGTCCCTCATGACCAGTCGAAAGTCGCCCGCTCCAGATATCGGAAATCATTTGCTCACCGATAAACTGGCAGTGTGGATCATGCACCATGATCGTGCTCTCGTATGGCGGGGATGGAACAGGTGTATGACCAGTCACCACATCTGCAGTGTTAGGATTTGCACTTTAGATCTGACTTTGACAGCCACCCAGCCACCCAAGTCAGCTCATTCTCTAGCTGAACAGCCTCAATGATCATGACCAAAGCCAAGAGCTTGGATCATGATCTCGTATCTCGCTTCTAATTTGTACGATTTTAGAGTGGTCTCATTGGGCGAAAGGCGCGAGCTGAGCCCGGCTGCAGCCAACATGCATGAATATCCACCAACACACACTACAGGGTCAAACTTAAGGCTCAATGATATTGTCACAACCTGGACCCCGCTCAAATTTCTGGCGTGAAATTTCTAATCATTCATTCTCTTCAATCTGCACGGGACGCTTCATTCTCAAGGTCTTCAGGTTCCAAGTCTGGTTTCAGTTTGGCCGTCAACCTAGACCAACATGTCCGAAGGTAACGCTATGGAGGACTTCGGCCTGTCTTGTCCATACGGCGGCATATTCTACAACTGCAAGGACGCAGATTCGCAGTTTCTTGGCTGCTGCACAGAGAACCCGTGCGTCGACGGCACAGGGTACTGTCCCCAGTCCGCTCTCCGCTACTCCAGTTACAGCCAGGACAGCTACCGCTCCATCCCGCCTCAGAATTGCGTGGCACCTCACAATGAAAGCAGCTGGTACACCTGCTCTGGTGCAATCCCACCCTTTATGGGATGCTGTGCATCCAACCCATGCAGCAGCGACGGATGCCCTGTGGAAGATCTCCTGGCCGCGCGAGTAGACGACGACCCCACCAATGCAGCACCGTTTCTGACGTCGACATCCACGTCCGATGCCTCATCCTCTGGTGGTGGGTCGGGAGGCTTATCCAAGGGAGCCATTGCTGGAATCGCGGTGGGCAGTGCACTGGCGGTGCTCATCGTGGTCGGTGTCCTATTCTTTTCCTACAAAAGACGTGAGAAGAGGAAGCGAGATGAACTGGCAGCCAAAGCCCAGCCAAATGCAGACGGAACGCCCGGTGTTTATATGCCTAGTCCCTATCAAGGTAGGTCTATCACCATCGCCCTCCCCCTCCAGACCTCACTGACGTCCTTCCGGACTCTATGGGTAGTCCCTCGCTGTTCCCGGGCTCCCCTTACAATCCGCACCGGCACCCGGAGCACAATTCCTTCGGCATCGCCAATTCTCCTGGCCATGTGCCTTACCAACGTCCAGCCTCTGCGGCTACAACGTGGATGTCTGGCCACACTCATACACTAAGCGAGCATCCGTCAATAAGCTCCATGGGAACGCATACTTGGATAGACCAGATGCCGAAACCATACTTGAACCCTGTCTCCGAAATAGATGGCACAGAAACGACCAGACCCATGTCTGAACTCGCAGGCTCGGCGCCGCAGTCTCCTCCTATCATAGCTTACAAGTCAGGTTATGAAAAGGTTTCAACGGATGTGGATGATCAAGAAGTTCGGGCGAAGAAATGAGTCTTTTTTCAAGCCCTTTCATAGGATGTAATTGCTGATGGAATAATGCGTGGGAAAGTTTTGACGACTAGCATAGTTATATTTCTGCGCCTTCGTGTGCATTTAACACTATTAATCATCATGACTTCATTAGAGACTTCACAGGTCCAAAGTCAAGGGCACAATGTGTGGCAGGCCTTCTTGCTATCCATAATATTGACCAGTTGTAGATGTTATTATGCTCAACTCATACAGGCAATCAAGCTTCGCTGGAGCCTCCAACGACTCTTTTCCCATCTCTGGAGCTCAGAACAAGGATCGAGGTTATCGACACAAGTTGTGCTAGGGTGGTCGCAAGTATGCTGATAAAGCCGCCATGGAAGTTTGGAGCTCCTGATGCTGGGAATTGAACAATTTGTGTGCCAGCAGCAATGGCCTGGCCGATGGCATTCATACTTGCCGTCACAACGGCGCGCTCTTCCGCATCGTTTGCCATTACAACGGTGGCCCAACCCATGGTCAAAGGGGAAATGGCTGTGGACCTGTCAATTTATTGCCACGAGAAAGCACCTGGGAATGGGCCCGCAGACATGTGTAGTGCCATATTGTAATAAAAAACTCACCTCCAACAAAACCAGTCAACATGAAGCCAGCCAACCGCCCCGCTTCACCAACATCCCAAGCCACTAGCAGAGACACCCCGATCAACAGCGGTATTGTCGCCACGTAAGATGGTAGCCAGAAGCGGCCAGTTTTATCGGCGATTATACCAGCTGAGAAGGCAACAACAACGCTGATAGCGGTTGCGATTGTCGGCAGGGTGTTGATTTGAACGATCGAGTAGATGTTACTCTTCGCTTTGAGGTATAGCGAGAACGGCATGCCCGCTGGAGCAAAGTTTTGATCCATAATTGACCACTGAAAAACAAAGAGGTACCAATGCCACCGTGTCAGTACACGACGGAATATGTCCCAGGAGAGACGGAGCTGAGGTGGTGCGGTGATGCCTTCGAGTCGCTTCCGGCCGAACTCGTGCTCGGCTTCTGTGAGGAAGAGTGGCTTCTTCCGGGATGGCACATCAGGGAAAACGAAAAAGCCGCTTTGTTATGCTGCCGTCAGCGCAATGGTCTTGATGTTGATGACTGTGTGGCTTACATGAGAGCGATAGGTATCGTGATAATTGCATCAACAATGAACAGCCAACTTTGAAATGTCAGCATCGCAGGACTAATGCCACAATTCCGGGTCCGTTGCCGACTCACCGCCACCCAGCCAAGCCGTGGGTCCCATTAAGGTTCGTATAGGCTGCAGCTTGGAGATACCCCGCGAACATGGTTCCGAGGGGACTTGCAATGAAGAAAAGAGCGACCCTTCGGCCGATCTCCCCAGGTCTATACCACGATCCAATGATGTAGATGGTTCCTGTGAACGAACAGCACTCGAAGAGTCCCGTGAAAAATCGCATCGCATAGATGGTCTCCACGTTTCTCGCCCAAGCAAGTCCAAAGGTTGACAAGCCCCAGCCAACTTCCAGAGCCGGCAGGACAATATTTGCTGGGTAATGAGTCATGAAATAGCAAGCTGGAATCATGAACGTGCAATAAGACGCCCAGAAGGTTGCGGTTATGTAGTTGAGGTCATCTCCTTTCATTCCGAGATCTTCTCTCATCCCACTGTGGATGTCAGCATAAGAAAGGACGTCATGACTTGTAGTGTTCATTTTGAGAGACGTACCTGACATAAGCGTTGGTTACGGACTGTTGGTCCAGGTATTTCGTGAAGAACGAGAGGCACCCGAAGATCAGAATACTCAAATCCAGCTTCAGGATGAGGCGCTTCTCTTCATCATCTTGGTCAGGCGGATACCAATGTATGTAAGTCATGAACTTGATCCAGAGACTTCCAGTGTATGGTCTTGACGTCGCGGGGACATCGTCAGCTGTGTGTGAAGGGGTTGGCGATGTCCCTGAAACTGCGAGCGTCTTTTCAAGCATTCTTGTAATGATAGTGACGATGAAAAGTCGATATAGCCTACTAGTATAGGCAAAGAACACTTTCAGATGCAGATTGCGCTTGTTCTAGTAGGAGATGAAAACCCAAAGTCGACTTGGATCGGACATTTACCTCCTCACAATCTACGTTACACTGCCGCCAGCAATCACGCAATTACCTACTGCCAATAGCTCCGCACAACAGTCGGGGTATTTCACAACTGTGGGGCTCCATGACACCATCCCTTATATGTGTATAGGAACCTCAGTACGGAGGCCAAGCAACCAATCTTATCTTAATTGACCCGACCCCGGAGAACGCAACGTATCACAAGATAACAAACACCCTGCTACATGGATATCTACTAAGCGCCGCTGCCTCTGTGAATAAGTTATTGCACGAGTCACTGTCATGCACTGTGGTCGCAAATGCTGCACATCGTCCCACTTGGCAAAAGAATCCAGAAGTAGGCAACAAGAAATCCTGTTGCGGGCAGTACCATAACACATCTACTCATCTAGCTAGTGGGCAGTCGAGTCCCTCCAACAAACACTCATCCACTCTAGAATGTCTCAGCCGAAAACATGGCGGTCTGTCGTTTTTGCCAGGCTGACAAGGGGTGGTAATTAACACATTACAAAGTCAGATTCCTCCGAACCGCATTTCGCCTACCTCAATACCTAATTAATAAGACGGTGGATGTGAAATATGCTTCAACTTCACACCGATACCGCTCTGCTGCTCCACCCCTCTAAGGTGGTGACCGGGTAGAGGTATATATCGAGGGTGTCTGCGTTGTGTTTGTTGACTGTAGGATTGGTAGGGTGCCACCGTTTTGTAAGTGGACCGTGAATGGCTGATGGCGGACTGAACAGGAAGTGATGGTAGCTTCTGGCGGCACGGGCTGGACGGGAGTCGGAGGAAGACTGTTGCGATGACTTTTCGGTCTGGTGCGTTGAGCTGGACTGGTGTCAAGTTGGTAGTGTAATGGCCCCTAATGGATACGCGGGGGCGGAGATGAGCTGAGAGGGCAGCCGGAACGCGAGACTTGTAATAGAGCGTCGGCAGCATAGCCCGCCGCCGCATACTGGCTATTTGAATCTCTTGTGGGAGCCTTGGTGTGATCTTTTGGCTTCCAAGCAACCTGTCATGTTTAGGAGTCATTAATAACAGTCCCCATCCTAAATTTGAACGTCACATGCTGAAAATGATCGATTTAGTTCAAACCCCATATTTAGCGAGGCTACATGGATGCCTATCCAATTATACTTCGTCTACTTTAGGATCTTCTGTTCTCTGACAAAAGAACTATCTACTTTTCCAATTATTAAATTGTTATACCAGTAAACCTCTTAAAATATTTCCGAGAGAAAATTGTTACATACTTCATACCTAGATAGCTTTGCAACATATATTATTCGTATTGATAATGTGCCGCATAAGCTTCCGGATTCCGTACACCATTATTCTACAACCGAGAGTACGGCTCCGGCTCGCAATATAGCATTCGAATCTATCCTTGATGGCAATACACGCCCGGCCCCGAGTTTTGACTTCGCGCGGAACTGAGTTCCAGCAAGGCAGGCCGCTCGCAGCAGCATCTTATTGGGGCTTCGACAGCTCTAGGCCCGCCAAACGCGGTCGAAGTCCTCGCAGGATCACACTCAACACTTGATACATTGTAGATTGGAGGGGGGGGGGGGGGTTGCTTCTCCACGCCGTGCAACAACAAGATGATTTGGATGTCTCCATCCCCTACTTGGTTGTCACCTTTGGGAAATAGTTGTACGTCCTAGACCGAGCACCAGTAGAGCGTCAGTACCGGAGCGACACAGAGCGAATGAATTACGGTTGAAGGCAAGCAGTACAGGCAACGCAGCGCTCAGTCGCTAAAGGCTCGAACCCACTGGCTGCCTGCAGTAGGCGTTTCGGCGACGTGACAACGATGCTCAATCTCTAGGCTGAAAGTGACAATGTCTATTTTACCGTCATAATTATGAGAACAAATTTGATATCTTTAGGTAATAAAGCGGGAGCTAGGGGTACCATATTTTAGTTATATAGAATATGATAGCCTATGAGTCAGGTACTGATTCCACATACCAACAGGTCCTGCCCCGATCTCGACCAATCACTAGTGGAGAAATGTCTTAGGTAAGTAGGATCACAAATCAAATAATCATTACCTCGGACATACAATTCCTGTACAGCTTTCGTGACTCATCCTCTATATAAGGCGAGACTTACTTCTAAGTCTTGTACGAAACGTAAGCCTCATCTCTTGAGGTTTGCATCCCCACCCAAGACTACTTATCATGGCCTCTGACTACTCGTATACCTTCTTTCGCGTTTCGCAGACGAACCAAGTAAAGACTTCGGCTGTTCAGTATCGCAATCTTCGCCTCAATGCCCTCAAAACATCTCCCGACTCATTTTCATCGACATACGACATCGAATCCGCCTTTGGCGACGAAGTTTGGGAACAACGTCTTTGTGAGAAGGGAAAACAAACCTTTATTTGCGCCGCGTCCCATGTCACTTCCGGCGACACCGAATGGGTTGGGCAAGTTACGCTACGAGGCCCTCTGAACCGGTCTGATTACGACTTGCCAAGGGAGTCGGGTCAGCCGCCCGCGGGCCAAGACGTGCATACAGAGCTCTGGCAAATGTTGAGCTTATTCAATCTTCCGGAACATCGGGGACGCGGCTTGGGGAAAAGGCTGTGCCAGGAGGCGCTGCTCTACCTGGAGAAAGAGAGACCTGCTTCAAGTGTTCTTGTGCGACTCATGGTGAAGCCGCAGAATACGGCCACTGTGCATCTATACCAGAGTCTCGGATTCGAGGATGTTGGCCGGTGCACACTTGCGGAAGCTCTTGTGGCAAATGGCGATGTCAAGCTCCTGCCCGACGATTATTCCACTCGAAACGAGTATACTACTCGTGTAGGATTGATCATGACGCGTCGGATATCGTGCCGGGCAGGGCAGGCTGAGGATGAGAAATAGCCTGACCACCATGGCCCATTATCACAGCTGAGGAGACGTCCCCTTGTTGCGCCCGTCTTTCTGTTTTCTGAGCACACAACTGGCACACACTCCACCAAACATCGCATCCACAATGGCAGTATACGTCAACTCTCTTCTGTCTACCCAAGCAGTTCAGAGCTCGAAAAAAAGATAGGGGACGAGGCGAGGCATTCAAAATGGATATCAAACAAATTAATATATTCTCCCTGATAGTCGGCTGCCAACAGGACCTTCTCAGCATCCACTTTCATATAAAGGACTGGTGTTTTTTGTCAATTTGACATGTTCCCGGCACTACGACAATTTCACTTCCACATAAATTCCCTGTCCCAGGTTACATTTTTTACTTCCGTTTAAAAACTTGACATATGCTACACACCGTCATTGCGCCCAGTTGTACCTATCAAGCGGCCATGGGAGACCTTTCCCAAGAGTTTGCCGTCCTCACAATTATTGGAACGGTAACCTTTTCACAGGCTCTGCTTCTCTGGAACGATGGAAGCCTTGTCTCCATGCCCGAATTCTCGCACGTCATTGTTGTTAGGCACGTGGGCCATTTCAATCGCCCCACCGTTGTTTGCCTTTCTGCCAGCTTCCCACTTAAGACGGTAGTGAATGGCAAAGAAGATCAACGTTGCTGTAATCGTGAATCCAAGGTACAATTTTGATCCGATTTTCCAGTTCGGCGCGTCGACGGCGGGAAAGGCAGCGATGGGGATGAAAGCGCTCATCACATAAGCCAAGACCGTACCTGATGCGAAGAGCATGGTACGTACTTGAGGCTCTTGCTGCAGGTTCTCGGTCGCCCATGCCATGAGAATGATCATGGAGACACTTGATGGGTGTTAGCATGGAAGAAACGCTCAAGGCGGGCGAAATCAGGAGGAGGAGAGTGACAACGTACGCTCCGACGTAGTTGAGGAAATACCCAGCAAAATGAATGGCACGTGTGTCTGGTCGGATGATGAGTATCACCAGCGACGTTATGTTGATTGCAGAGTGAAGGAGCAAAAAGGGAAGTCTTTTGCGGAAGTAATCGCTGGCACCACTGAAGAGGACCTCGGCTACCAGCTGCACGGCTTGGCCAGCGATGGGTATGTAGTTGAGCAAGGCGACGGAATAGGTCTTGGTGCCATCCGGGTTCTTTAGTGATTTCAGCCAGAGGTTGAAGTAATTGGACGGCACCGTGTTGCCCGCGAGCGGCCAAGCAATACCAAATGCCCATAGCTGCCAGAAAGTGAAGCAACGGCAAAAGTCTTTGAAGGTGATCCCGATTTGTGGCTTGCGGCTTACTCGGCGGGCGCGCGCCAATGCGATCTCGATGTGTCGTGGTTTGAGGTAGAATTTGGCAAGTGGGTTTGGACGCTCGGGCTGTGCACGAGCAGGTAATCAGCACCAAGAGACGAGAAAGAAACGCGAATACTACGTACATAGCCCGGAAGGAGGAAGAAAGCAGCGAGGGCCACTGCAATGGTGCAAACACCCTAACACGCCTTAATATTAGCAAGACTTTCGAGAATGCGCACAGAAATAACCTCACGTTGATGATAAAGGCCCATCGCCAGCCTGCACGGCCTTCGGCACCGTGAAGAGTTGTGGCAAGGGCGCCTTGGGTAGCGCCTGAGAGCATGGCACCAGCAGGTTGAGCGATGTTGTAAAGGCTCATACGCAGGCCGACTTCATGAGGGAGATACCACTGGCTAATGATGGTGTAGTATGCTGGCCATGTCGTCCCTTCGAAGAAGCCTATGAGGAAACGGAGCCCATAGACTTGGTGAGACGTTTTGGCCACGGATAGACAACATGTGAAGATGCCCCACAGCAGCTGGAAACTCTTAGCACCGGTGAATTCATGGCACCTGTACGGTCCTCATAGCGGTCAGACTTACTTCGCATGCTGGGAGCCATTTCGATGGCCCTATGTGGGACACTATGATACAGGACGGCCAGAGCATAATGATGTACCCGACGCTATCTGTGTGAGTTTGATGAAAGGGAAAACAGAAGTTCTGCATTGGAAGACGACTAGCTCACTTGAAGAATGTTGTGAAGTAATTCAGCTCGTTGCCATAAAGCTTGAGATCCTCTTGCATGCCTGAGACGTAGGCATTGTTCTTGGTGTTCGGTCAGATGGCGCGCTGAGAGGGAGCCAAAGCGGGGCGTACAATATTGGTTTGATCAATGTACTTGAACATGTAGCCGAGGAAGCCGATGGTCAAGAAAAATACATCTAGACGCCATACCTGCTGTATCGTGAGTTGTTTTTCATAGTAACATCATCTGAGTACTTACAAATGCTCGCTCTTCCTTTGGATCGACGTCCTGGAATTGACCATCGGCAGATTCATCTGACAGTCCTTTGGTCACCGATTTCTCAGCAACCTGGACGAAATCATCCGTCTGGGACCCCATTGCGATTAATGAGATATTTTCTAGCAACTCTTGTGACTATCTCAAAGCGATTCAAAGTTCAAAGCTTGAGATAGGCACAATGAATACAACCGCAGGCGTTATATATACATCGTTCTGCGATCGAAGCCAAAATGGCTGGGTTGTGGGGCATACTTCTGTTTCTACGATGTTATCAACGCGGAGGAAAACTACGTGCTCGAGGGGGACTTACGCCAAGCCGAAAGGGCCCAAGATGCTTATGTACCCAGCTCCGGCGGAGATAGCTCATTAATTGGTTAGGAAATGAAATGCTCTTCCTCGTCTTCGCTGCTATTGTCTCACACACTGACACGCTTCCGGCAAAGAATCACCTCTGATCTCCTTGCATGCAACAAGAATCATGCTTCATTGTGTTGAATTGAGCTGAAGTGTGAGCATCAATACCGCGATGTGGTTTCGCAATGTTGGTGATCACTGATAACACGTCCTGCACTTGTGTCGCCATCGGCAGGGTTGCACACGCAATGATGGCCCAACCAGGACAAACTCCGTGGGTTAATTCCATTCCTTCGAAGATGCACCATTGTCGTTCAGCTTCTGCAATCCGAAGAATGGGCTCCAAAGTTGGTTTAAAGAGGCTCAAGCGACTGGTAGGGCATTATTCCAACGGTTATGTCTAGTGATAATTTACCACAGAGGTTGAGACCTCAAGAGGTGTTCGTCTGCTGAAATTAATTGCCAGGGATGACAGTGGGCATCGCTTCAATTCGATGTTAGGTTGGGACGAATTAAACTTGCAGAGCAAGTGCTGCGCAGTCTCTACTCAGTACAAGACGGAACAGTAGGTGGTTTCGTTTTAACCCGCGAACATGCTCCCATAGAGATGTAGGCAGTTGCTTCACACAGTGGTAAACGATCAAACGCCCAGCGTCAGATATATGCAATTCTGCCTAAACCCCCTCTTATTAAAGGAAAATCGTTTGAAACCGCTTGGCTGGGTTTTGAAGCATTCTAATCTTGCTTGGTAATAAGAGTAAACTGCCGAGAAAGAAAAAGGATCTAACATTACTTGCATACGTAATATCAACCCACAGGGAAGTAAGGCCTCTCAATTTTTAAATCAAAGCACGAAAGCATTTGAAATGAAAGCTATTAAGGCTTTGGGTATCTATAGTTTTTAACTTCTGTAAATCGTCCTCCACATATCGTCCCCAATTTGTTATTAGAACGCAGGCTACATGGGCATCGAGCCGGCAGGACACGCAGCGTTGCATGTACACGATCCATCCGCATTCGTGACACCCATACCCATTGCTATCTGGCCGGACGGCCCCTCGATGATAGCTGCAGGAGATGTCGATCCGCTTCCCACTGGTGGCTGAACCTCGGCCTCCTCTTGTCCCACTGACGCCTCAGCTTCGGCACCAACCGCTTCTTGTTCCTCTGATTCCTCCTCTTGCTCTCCTTCTTCCGCTACAGCTTCTGCTTGGCCTGCTTCCGGCTCCTCTTCCTCCTCTTCTTCCTCAGCTGCCTCGGGCTCCTCCTCTTCTTCCTCATCCTCCTCCTCTTCTTCCTCCTCACTTTCGCTCTCGCTCTCACTCTCGCTCTCACTCTCGCTTTCACTCTCACTCTCACTCTCTTCTTCTTCTTCTTCCTCCTCCTCCTCCTCCTCTTCCACCTCTGCCTCTTCTTCCTCTTCTGCCTCTGGTTCTGCCTCTGCGGCTAAGGTCCCATTGGTAGTTGCAGGCACTGATGGGGGCACGGCCTCTTGACGCTTGGGAGTTTTGGCACTTCCCGTGATAACATCGACTCTTCTGTTGTTGGGTGTGAACGACCGACGACTAGATCTCTCTCGGGGCACATTCTGGGCGTATATTATAGTCGCGATGGTGGCGGCGAGGACCAGTGAACTGGACTTCATGTTGTGTTTGAAAGAAAATGAAATTTGCGAAGGAGTGTTTAGCAGGAGTATCAATCTCAACCGCGGTTAATTAACGTCCCCGGCCCGGCTTCCGCCCCCCCCCTGATTCCGCCCCCCCCACATCCGCGTTCACGCGTGTACGCGTCTGCCCCCACCCTATATAAACTCAACCATATCTTTCCGAGAGAATTTTTTCTGGTCACCAAACTTCTTCCAAGCATCAACCTAGTCATCATGAAGCCCTATGGGGAAGCCGAGATCCATGACGCCCTTGTTGCGTGCAGGGATGGAATGCCCGTCAAGCAGGCTTGCAGGACCTGGCATATCCCCCGTTCCACACTTCGCGATCGCCTCGCCGGCGCGCAAAGTCAGCGCGTTTCTCACGAACCTCAGAGGCCTCTTTCTGATGATCAGGAGGATCGATTGGCCCTATTCCTTATCAACCAAAGCAGCTTGGGCCATGCGTTAACTCGCTGGGAAACGAGGGCTCTGGCAGCCCGAATGGCCTCGTCGGGGAAGGAGGTCGCTCCTCTCGGAAGGAAGTGGCTGAGGGCCTTTTTCCTTCGTCACCCTATCCTCCAAAGCCGTAAGTACCAGCGCGTTGAGGCTAAACGGCTAAGGGCAGCTACCAAAAAGAACGTTGGGTTGTGGTTTGACTTCATGCAGTTGCCTATCGTGAAGGCAATTAAGCCGGCCAACCGATGGAATGCCGACGAGGGCGGGCTGATGGAGGGCAAGTCCGAGAAGGCGCTCACGATCGGCTATTCGGAAGGAAGCCAGCTTCTTCAGAAGGACTTTAATTCGAGAGCGTGGACCTCCTTCCTTGAGTGTATCTCCGCCACGGGCAAGTTCCTCGTCCCACTCGTTATTTTTAAGGGACTCAGCATTCAGCAGCAGTGGTTTCCTATCGCCCTTGAAGATCACGAGGGCTGGCAGTTCACGGCGACGAAGAAGGGGTGGATGGAGGAACCTATCGCTATCCACTGGCTTCGGAAGGTCTTCCTTCCTCAAACAGTACCAGAGGACCCATTAGAATGGCGCCTTCTCGTGATCGATGGGCACCATACACATACAACGGTCGAGTTTATGTGGGAATGCTTCTCGAATAAGGTGTATATCGTTTTTTTGCCCGCCCATACTTCGCATATGCTGCAACCGCTCGATGTGGCGATCTTCGGCCCTCTAAAGCTCGCATTTAAGAAGCATCTCGATCACCAGGGAGGGCATGATTCGTCAACAGTCGTGGCAAAGAAACGGTTTCTTTATTGCTATCACAAGGCTCGAATTGACACTTTGACGGAAGCAAATATACGTTCTGGCTGGCGGGCGACTGGTCTCTGGCCAGTGTCTAAGCATAGGGCACTCGGAAGCCACTTTATCGCCGATAATCGCGAGAAGGAAGCGAGATCGTTGGAATCTGGCGGTACCAATAGCTCCAGCAGCCATTTCTGCACTGATAAGTGTTTTTGTCGGCCTCGAGGGACCATTTTTGCGACCCCTAAGCGATCTCAAGACCTAAGGGGTATGGTGGCTCGGTATGCCCGTCAGAAGAATCTCAGCCCCACATCACGACTCCTCTTCAGGAAAATCCTCAAAAGTTGGGACCAGATAGACGTCGATCTGACGATGTCCTCACAAAAAGCCCGAGAGTTGGAAGCCCAGATTGAAGCCAGTAGGGTAGTCCGAAGGAAGAAGGTTCAACTTGACCCGAATGAACTTTTCGCCGATATCGAGGCCATTCGGAGGACTCAGATTGAAGCGGGGGTGGTATCAGAAGAAAGCGACGCTTCAGAAGAGTCGGAAACACCATCGGAAGCGAGGTCAACTATCGTGGTGGCGGCGTCGTCGGCGACGAGGCGAAGGGGGCGGTCGTGAGGGAAGGGGGCGGAATCAGGGGGGGGGCGGAAGCCGGGCCGGGGACGTTAGAAAGAGAACTGGCGTAGCGACAGCTGCATTGTTTGCATATCGACCGTGGACCCATAAACTGGACCTGTGGAGATTATTAGTATATAAAGAAATCTGGTTCAAACAGCCTGCACTATTTTAACAGCGCGCCACACTTGGCCTGTACGTGTCGCGCTGCGCGATCGGCGTTTACGGAGTGCGTTTCAGACAGACTGTGTCTCAGTCGGCGCGGCGATCCACCCTCTTGGCTGGCGCCGCGCCGGGTGACACCGAAAACAGCAAATCAGGCCTCGGGCAATTTCTGGTAGCCCACTCTTAACCGTACCTCGAAAACATCGCTTACTGCTTGGCTGCCGCCTAGGGGAAATGCTACACTGCCGAGCCACTGACCATCTCGGTGAGGCTGGACGGGCCAACTCCGGAGCAGAACTTTTATGGGTTCGGGCATGGTTCGACATTCTGTCGGGCGGTGGAGAGGAAGGGCGATCAAAGATCACGGCCGGGTTGTCACGGCCTTTTGTTTCAAAGGCGTCGGCCGTCGGCCGACGGTTGCACTGCCGTGGATTGCAAAAGTTCGGCTTTGTTTAAAACCCTCCCCAAAAGCTCAAGACAAATGACATCGCGCCCGATTCCACAATTGGCTTGCAGTATCAACTTAGCACATTCGCCGTCACAAAAGCATCGGACTCAGCAGCGAAAAGCCCTCGACTTATTGCGCACCCATGTTATTCAGGAACAGAGATCATACGGTGCAGAATCCATGGATGCCTTGAGACCGTTCAACCCCCATTCAGTCCCAATTCCACTTTCTTTATGACCACCGGACGGAGCTATTGATGATATATCAAAGTGAGTGTTGCCTGCTTGTCTCTCCTTGGCAATACGAGTAGCCTTTCAGATATCATTCGACCACATAGAGGCGAAGCCCTATGGTTGTGTGGCTGGCGCGACTAATCACATTCTCTTCGTTCTGTAAGGGAACGAACTTATAAATGGAGTTAGGAGGCACGGCGCCGCATGAGGTGTACATGCCATCATCTGACCAATTTCATCTGGATGAAATAGTCTTCGATGGTTTCGACGACAGCTCTCTGGATTATCTTGATCTTCCGTCGGGAGGTGGCCCAGTGTGAGATATGTCGATAGGAAAACCGATGAATTACGTATCATGAAATGGGAGTCATTCTCTAGGAAATTGACATTGAATCGGTGACTGACGATACTTTTGGTGCTGCACTCTACTGATGGTAGTGCACGACATGCCTGACCATAGCAGCAATTACACCGTGGTTTGCAGGACTCCTTCATATAGGATATGACCAGGACTGTACATTGAAAAGCTGAGTAAGAGGGTAATTTAGAGAATTGACACATGCGTATAGGCAGACATGGGAAGACAGTTAGGTGACGTGAACACCACCCTTAAGATTGACCATAATAAGATATGAGTATAGTGCGAAATATTAGCATCTAACAGAACACTGGTTTGCAGAAGTAGATTGGAAAGTCACCGTTTAAAGCCTTGCATAGCGAATCTCACTGTTATCGTCGATAAGACACATTGTTCCTTGTCCTTATAGGACACTCATTGCCGTTCCAGCTTAGTAGAGGAACTCAAAGAATACAAATAGTCCATACCAGCGTTTACGGTTCAATGGTTGTCTGGATAATACTAAATCATGGATTCCACTCCGGGAGACCTCACAACAATGGGGAATAGTTATGACTAAATATGTTTTTATGCCTTGATTAGACTGCGGCGGCACATTCTAACGCCTTTGTCCTTTGGCTGGCTTTAACCTTGTTGTTGTATTTGACTGCTCTGTTGTTTATTTTGTCACAGACAATGCCTTTGTTATTCTTTTCCTATGTACTTATAATTTTCATTACCGAGGAAATGATATTTTGGACCATAAATAACGTCGAGTGTGTGTTCAGCAGGTATGAAATTTTATCTCTTTACATCTCCACCCATTTTCAGAACAGATCGGGAAGAGCGCACAACCAGGGAAAGGTTTCAGCATACGTAACCGGATTACAGAAAGTCAGTATCAAGATGGGTAACTCTAAGTCCAAGGGCTCGGGAAACCCGAGCCAACTTTCTCAAAAACTTGGCCATCAGAGGGTTCCGCATGAGATACAAGCGGCCATTGTGGCGAATCTTTGCCCTCATTGCTCTACAGGAGAAGATGCAATCTTGGCCACGAAGGAAGCACGAAAACTACAGCGGGATTTAGGTAAGCTAGCAGCCACTTGCAAATATCTGAACGTGGTCGCGAGTGAACACCGTTTTCATTCTTTTATTATGCAGCATGACCCGCACTACAGACCTTCCAACTTGACAATCATCAGGCTTTACCATGATATACCTCAAGCGAAGCGCTTCCACAATAAAGCTCTTCCGGAGCTTATGGAGCGGCTCATTCAATACAGCCGGCTGCGACAGGACTTGCGTTACCTGTCTATCCGCGACAGAACTCTGGCATACAAGGCGGGGGTTACAAAACGGCGACTAGGCCTTTTCCTTTCGGCAAGCAGAGACCACGGGATCGAAGTGCCATCTTTCGTCCCTGCATTGCTTGATCTACCTGAATACAGTAGTCGATCCCGGACACCCTTGTCAGGTCTTCGCTTCTGGCTGGACGGAGAGCTCTGGCTTGCCGACAGGACTCAAGACCCAGGAAGGAGCAGAAGCTTCAATGTGTGGATGATCAAACTGTTACTGTTTGGTTTGGCTCCCCGCCTCAAGAAGCTCCTCATCGACCCACAATTTGCAGAGGATATATTTTGTCCGGGGCAACCACCCGCAGTCACACTTCCTTCAGTGGTGAACATGGTGGTGCCTGGGCCAATCGGCACATTTGTGCCTGGGCCAGGCACATTTGTACTATTATTGCCATCTGCGGACTTTCGGATGGAACTCTTACTGCGTAGCTTTCCCAATCTCCGCAGCTTTCAAAATCACGACCCCAGCCTGACTTCGCGCCCAGTCGTCCGGGACCATGCCCAGTCCCCGCTGTTGCTCCCAAACCTGCGAAGGCTCCTTCTCTCAGGAGAGCAGGCTGCCCATCAAGAACAAGTAACCGCGATCCTGCGACAATTTCCCCAACTGGAGGAATTGTATTATCACCGAAGTCAAGGTGTCTTTATGGGCGGGCATCCTGATTTCTGCAATGCCGACATATTCAATGGTGTTCATCACTGCCTTCGGAAACTGACGTACTCAAGCGCCTCAGTCGTTCAGGACTCTGACCAAAACAATTACAACATTAAGATACTCTGTTACGAGGAGCCTCAATTCACGGACGTCCCGCACTTTGGCGCTTTTGCAATTCTCGAGGACCTCACGATCGACCAAGCACTTTTAGGTCGCATGTCAACGATAAGGGACCGCATCGAGTCGCCAGTCGGGCCTTATTTTCCGGACCTTGCGTGGCATCTGCCACAATCGCTACGCCGTCTCGCGTTTCACTATGTCCACGACTGGCCTCAATTAGCGTCGCAACTCACATCCGTTGCCTCGGCTAAGAATAGTGGCCAATTTCCGCATCTCCGCGACATATGTGTTGTCGTTGTGCGATCCGGCACGGTGGTTTACAACTTTGCCTGTTTGCCTCATATCCCACTACCGCCGAGGGAGGACTTTCTCCCCATGACTGGTGAAATGCTCTTTGAAGCCGGAATAAATCTTTGGGTCAGTGGTGCTATCATAGGGCCGCCTCCTCGTGAGCTCGAAGACTACCCGCGGGTATCGATTCCACCAGGCAAAGCGATCAATTTCGAGGTCAGGCGGGCCTTCTTTCGCGAGCCGTGAAAAGATTGACAAAGGTGGAACACAAAACACAGATATTCGTATCTTTGGCAAATCGGAGTCTGGATTTGGCTTCTGCATTGTGTAGGTAGGTTGTAGCAGGTGCAATTCAACTGGGTTCTCGCTCTGTCATCAGAGTCTCGTGCAATTACACGTTCATAGTTAACTAAAATGACATCTCTCGAAGTTTCTTGCTTTTCCGGTCATTCTGACTAAATTTGACCGGCCATGATTAGTTCAGTGTACCCGATTATTCAGGAAACGACGCACACGGATCCGGATCCCTTTCGTGTACTTGAGCAGACACGTCGTTATTCAATAATCAGTCTACGTCGAGGTCTTCGACTAGCTGAATTACTCGAATATGCACGTTCTGACATCACATCCAAATCGGCTTTTGATACTACTGAAACGTTGCCCCTGTCAATGATTACTGATTTTATTTCCCAGCGAGCAATTTGTTGTAGTGGACTTTCGTATAAGAGTTAAGGAAATATCAAACAGGCTATTGATCTTTTGAACTCTGCGAGAGTTTAAACCCCGGCCACAACTGACTGGCAATCTGGAGTTCAATTTCGCCCACAGCCTGAGTTATCAACTACAGGCCCGTATTTGTTGTCAGGTCGTGCTTTGCATTGACAGCCAACACCGGCAATTTAGTCGTCCTGGGAAGCAAACACATCTTGGCACGACCTGACAAAAACCAAATCACGCACGGACTGCCCGTCTTTCCTCCCTCCAAGCTGCCCTGGCAGTCCGCTTGGCCTGCTTCCTTTCTTTCCAAGCTTCCCATTTCATGGCCCTCTCTGCTCGCCTAGCATCTCGTCTCTCCTTTTTGTGGATTGCCAGGCACCTCACTCTCTCCTGAACTTCAATCAACTTAAGAGAAGGGGGAATGGGTGGCTGACCATAACTCATGCTGTGACTCGAGCTGGAGACATCGCCTTCGGACAAATTGAGTTGCATCATCGTTTTCCCGGCTGTTTCCAGGGCTCGGACAGAGCCATAGACAGTTTTCTTGTCCTGGCATTCGTCGATGGCTTGATATAACGGTGGTGGCTCGGCGGCATCTACTTGTTTGACCAGCACTACGGTAGTATTCGCCTTCGATTCATTGGGAAGTGGTGTAATACGATCGACGTTTGCATCTCTGTGTAGAGATTAGAATTCAAAACTTCAAGCTGAACTCAAGCTTGACCTGCTGTTGATACTTACTGCAACCCCTGTCCATCAAATAATTGGATATTGTGCAACATGAGGCTCAGTGTCAGCTTGAGTGAGTCGAGGGATGCCTGCCTCGCCGCTATTTTCGGCTTGTCAAACAACCATTTTGCCTTCAGTTTGAAATCTGCAGTATCTGCTCGTCGGCCATCTTCCCTCAGCGGCGCCAGGTTCCGATCCAGATCCTCGATCTCGTATCTGCAAAGCTCCAAGACCTCGACAAGCACGTCTTTGGTATCTTCGCTGAGCCGGCGAGACGAGTCTTGGCCGCTCATTACCTTGGCTTCGATGTCCCTCAGAACGATAGCCACTGCCTTGGTGTCAACGGCAATCGACTTGATCTGAGCGCTCGCTGTCCCGAGGTCGTCTGCAATGGTGGACATCTTTCTGGCGACGTGAAAACCGGCAGCAGCAAGCGTGGCGATCGAGGAGGCCAAACCTACTAATTCAGCCATCTCTAGGTATGTAGGACGAGGTCTGGTGGAAGCGTGAGACACGAGTACGCTGCTGTGCTGTCCACCAAGCGACCCGTACGGGACCACGGAAAGGACCTGAGCTATATAAGAGACATGGGCTGGTCAGCGCTTTCACAGACACAAATCGGATGTCGTTTCCATGCCGAGGCGAAGGAAGCTCTGTCGGCCTGGTAGCCGATGTTTCAAGACAGACGAGTACCGCGACCGGGGCCCTTGTGAAACAAGCCAATCGACAACCTCGAGCGGGCCGGGCCTGGGATGCCTTGCGAACTGAAAATGATTCCAGCAATCGCATCGAAAGGTTTGCCTCGGCACGTGTGACTTGACTAACAGCGAACCGGAAGTATGCACAGATTTGACACAGCACCTTGTTTCTCCTGAGGAATAGCAGACAGTATTATCGTGTGGTCATATATCAAACTGACGCGTTGTTTACAAATTCACGACCAAGTGGTGTTCTTTTTGCTGTCATTGGCGGGCCGTTCTATATTATGCCTCCGCTTCATCCGGCCTTTCAGGCATGGGGCCTTTCGCTGCTACCTGCCATCGATCTGACAGGTATTGTTGCCCGGCAGTCAAGCTGACGAGGTAATCTATTGCTTATCTAGAAGATGGCTAGTCTGTCTCTCGGCATCATTTGTGATTGGCCTTGATTACCTCGCCTTGGGATGGTGGCCAATGCGTCGGGAGCCACGGTCGATCCCATGGCTCCAGAGCTCAGCTCGCTCCATCAGGGAACCATATGCTTACCAGCCCTGATCCTCTAGCCCCAGTCCCGGCTGGAGTAACTGAACACCATTATCAGCAACACTGCCCGCCACGACGAGATGAACAATACGATTCAATCCCCTAGATCAACGCTGATACCTTTCATCTCAGCGGAGGAGGCCGCCACAACGGCGTACCCGCCTGATGCCATGCCAGGTGCTCGTGATGTAGAGACATTTTACGGGTATATGCGAGTCTATGAGTGGGGACCATTGGACGGGGAGAAGGTTCTCTTTGTTCACGGAGATGCCACTCCTTGCTTGGTGTTTTCCAAAATTGCTCAAGGTCTTGTGGATGCTGGATACCGAGTGATGCTTTTCGGTCAGTGAGGTTGATCCCGGAGCAGCCGCAATGCGCACTCCTATAACACGAGGGAAAATAAAGCTGACAGGGCCACTCGTCACGAGATCTTTGGGGCCGAGGATACAGCGAGACTCCACGCGATTGCCGCCACGACGTTCGTTTATTTGCAACCCAGATACTTTTCGCAATCATGTCTTCCCCAATTTCTTGGATGGGAAACGGCGCAGACTTCTCGATCATCGCGTTCTCCCTGGGCGCACCCATCTCGCTGGCGTTTGCCGCTACGTACCCCTCATCCATCCGGTCTTTGGTGCTTCTCGGCCCAGCAGGTCTGCTCCGCAAGCTACCGGGTGGCTACAACGACCAACTGATGCACCAGCCTCACCTTGCACCATCACGCGCGGCCATCCGTGAGAAGGTTCGACAAATCCTCGGAGTAGCTCCCTTTGGCCCGGCTCTGGACATTAAATTCGACAAGGAGCGATCGATTGGAACAGAAACAGCACCTTCCCGCGTGGAAAAGACTTTCGACATGCGAGCGCTTCTTCAGTGGCAGTTCGACCATCACCAAGGTCACGTTCACTCGTTCCAGGATACCATTCGTTACGGCCCGTTGCAGGCACCGGATTTGTGGAGTAATGCTTGCGACATGATTGCGGGTCGAACACGACCAGATACGGCCCTGCACAATTCCAAGTTGCTCGTCTTCTTCGGCAGAGACGATGGCGTTATTGTGGGAGAGGAGACGACTGAAGATATTCTGCAGTTGCTACCGGCCAGTCATTTGCAGACTGAATACCTACCCGGAGGGCATGGGTTTCCATACCCAAACAGTGAGAAGATTACCCACACCATTCTTTCGTTTTGGAGTTCTGGACACTCTGTGCGCTAGAGAGATACCTTTACCATGGAAAATAGGAAAATACTTGTGGTTCCCAATAGGGAGTCTCAATGTTGCCCACATGGTGTGCCTGCCTGGCGCCACTTGAACTTTTCCGATCCTTGTTTCAGTGCGATCCTCAAACCTGAGTGTTGGCGGGCATGGCCCAGGTCCGTAACTGAAAGACAGCTTGAAGGTATCATTGGGAAGGTAGTCTGGGGAGCTAACCCAGGTAGTAATAAATGCAAGCCCAGTGGATCAAGGTCAAATTCCCCGGCAATTGACATAGAGACGGGGACCGGTGATAACTCAAGGAAATTGCAGTTGCGCAGTCATTATCACTGCCTAATTTGAATTGTCAACAACATCACTTTGCACAATGTTATCAATGCAGATGCTGTCTCCCAACGGATGGAGTCGCCCTGGCTCGAGTGGTGGAGTTCGGTCAGAGTGACGATCTTCTCCGGACCAACGTCATCACTCTTGCCGTTCTCTTCGAATTGTCACTGAACCTCGAGCAATCTGATGGGTCGCACTTGCCCGTTCCTTTTGAGGACCACAATTCTCAAGACTGGCCGCCGAATAATGACGTTAGTACGGGGACGGCGCCTGGGGTGCATCTCACGCCAGATGACAAAATGGAAATCCCCAGTTCTCGAGCATTAGTGGGCATGCCCCAAACACTATCACGATTCTCGATCTGCATCTTGGCACAACTCTATGTCACCAATGACCCTGCTCTAGACCCTCTCCTATGCCTGCCAAGGATACCAAGCTTTGTGATCGTATCCTGCCCTCGCCAGGGCTGCGCCAAGCAACAATGGAGGCTGGACACCAGAAATCCGGGCATTCTGACCCAGCCAGACTGGAGAAGCAGATAGACACGGACCGGGCATCGACCGCACCATCACTCCGTCATACCGACCCTCCATCTGGAGGAGCACATCAGACGATATCCCACGACCCAAACTTTCTATCCGAAGAAGAGGCCCTCCAGCACGCAAGGGTACATCCTGACGACGAGCAACCTGTCTACCTCATCTACTCATTCACCGACCGAGACAATCCACGGAACTGGCCAAGATGGAAGAAGTGGTACATCACATGCTTCGTCAGCATGCTCAATGTCCTGACGTACGTGACCTTGTCCAGAGCATCTGCCTTATTCTGTTGAGGTTTGACTGACCGCCAGCCGCGGATAGCTGTCTCTGTGCCGGCGGGTACAGCTCGGGCAAGGAAGAACTCACGTCCAATTTTGAGGTCTCCCCTGAGGTCGGCACCGTCGGTCTATCCATGTACATTCTCGGGTTTGCTGTGGGACCGCTGATATTGGCCCCCATGTCGGAATACTTCGGTCGCAACCCCGTCTACATGCTGTCGTGGTTTCTGCTGGTCATCTTCCAGATCCCGCTGGCACTGGCGCCGAACATCGCAGCCGTCATCGCCTGCCGTCTGCTCCAGGGCTTCTTCGGCAGTGCACCGTTGACTGTAAGCCATTCCCACCCCCAGCGGCCATGAGGAGATCTTTGATACACCTTGATATGGTGGCTGATGAAGCATGTCGCAGAATACGGGAGGCACCGTCAGCGACCTCTGGGCAAGAGATGAATGTGGCCCAGCCATGGCTATCTACGGCCTCTCGAGCACAGGTGGCCCACCACTTGCCTTGGTCGTCAGCGGGTACATCGCAACCAGCAAGGGTTGGAGGTGGCTTTTCTGGGTCTACATGGCCATACTGGGAGGCTTCTGGATCTTGCTCGTCTTCACAGTCCCCGAAACCCGCCATACCACCATCCTTGACCAGAAGACCAAGCGTGTCCGGGAGATCCTGCGGTCCGAAGGCCTCGCTGCCGCTCGTACAATACGGGATGCCAATTCCGATGAGAAGGAGGGTCTTGCCACGCTCTTCGCCGTCACCCTCACTCGACCATTTAGATTCTTGTTTACTGAGCCGTGAGCAATTCGCCTCTTGCTTCCCATTCCCTGCTCCCCTGCTGAACTCCGTCCCTTCTCAGAATCACGATGGCTGCAGCCGCCTACAATGGCTTCATTTACGGAATCGTCTATCTCTTCAACGAAGCCTTCCCCCTCGTATTCGGACAAGGAGGACACCAGTTCAACACGGGTGAGTGGGGTGCTGCATTTGTCGGCCTGCTCTTTGGAAGTCTCGTTGCCGCGATTTTCCATCCACTCCAGGAATCGTACTACCTGAAACAGGTCGCTCGCAACGATGGCAAGGGTGTACCAGAGGCCCGCATGTACCTAGCCAGGTTCGGGACTTTCCTCCTCCCTATCTCGCTTTTCTGGTTTGGCTGGACAAGCTTCCGGAGCGTGCACTGGATCGTACCCATCATCGCCAGCACGTTCTTTGGGGCGGGCATTTACATCATCATCCTGGCCGTTCTCAACTACGTCGTCGATTCGTACCAGTCATACGCCGCTTCCGCCTTGGCTGGAGTCATCCTGATCAGAAACCTGGTCGGGGCTGGTTTTCCGTTGTTTGGCACGCAGATGTATGAGTATCTCGGTTTGGAGTGGGCCAGCAGCTTGCTTGCGTTTTTGAGCTTGCCCATGTGTGTCATTCCGTTTCTGTTCTTCTATAAAGGAGAGTACCTGCGGCTCAAAAGCCCGTGGGCTAGGTACGTCCCCTCTTCCCATTCTTACATTACACAAAATACTTACACAGACTCTAGGGAGCATTTTGCACAAGATGAGGACAGCCCTCATTGAGCTATGGATCGGGACTGGACCTTGGAAGCCTGCATGAGAATACAAGCTGAGATTTCTTTTTTGTACTGCGTAAATAAAGCACCGCTGCCAGCTTCTGCAGCGTGGATCTAGATTGCCATGCTGCTCTCAATAAGTACTGCATTTCTATATTTACATTCTCTGTTACCTCAGCTACTGCTGCAACGCCTTCTCCGTGAATAATTAAAGGACACCTGCAGCAACTATATCCCGGTCCGCTTCATTCGTCAAGCTTGGAAAGCTATCTTCGTTGTAAGAATCACAACAGCCAGCTAATGTCCCTGTACTTTGCGGGAATTCACCCTTCCAGCACTCTTGGTGAATACTTCCCAGTGAATGTCTCCTAGCCTGACTGGCCTGGCACCCAACTACGAAGTTGCAAGCAGGTGCCCTCGTCGGTGAAGCGTCGTTATCGATATACATGGTGATTGTCTACTTTCTAGTGAATTCATTGAGATGGCTCTTATCAGGCTTGCGTTGCAAACGCCGTTGGCTACGGGCTGTTCGTCCTGTCCACTCGACCTCATCTACTACATCCTACATCAACCTTTCTTTCGACCATCGAGACCCTTAGTTTACTCTCCAACCTCGACAAAGCATCGTGTCAGCCCTCAAGAATAATCCAAACGTCAGTCTCGATCAACCACTTCCCATTGAATCAACTTACGATGGCGTCCGACACCTACGCAAGGCACCCTGTATGGAGCTTTTTTGACTCCATGCTTGAGCATCAGATACTTGAGGCATGCAGATTGTGTGAGCCACCACTGACAATCACCGACGATGATTTGGCCCATTTGGTCTCTGGCTTGATTCACGGGTTGGCCTGTGGATGGAGTCAGAAGGAGACATTCAAAGAAGTTACTCCTTGCTTTGGCAACCCCCAGCACGATGCTGTTTTCGCTGAACCCTGCAACTGGATATTCGCCACGGAGCGTGTTCTCTCCAACCTATACCAACCTCTCCTGTCGCACTTCGCTATCGAGGCAGGTCATAACTATAAGCAGGTAAAACACGAAGTCGCTGCGTGTAAGTATGGGTCTGGCTTTCGGGCGTTGGCACAACTGACTGTGAGTAGCGGCATTTTGCACACAGGTCCCCACAATCTCTCAGCACTCGAATCTGCTTCGTCTCCCTAATGAGTTGTTCGACCATGTCCTCGAGTACTTGCCCAGTCAAGATATCAATGACCTGCGTTTGAGCTGCCGGCAATCTCGAATCAAGACATTTCCATTCTGGTCAAAGACATTCTTTAGCACAAGGCAATTCAGTGAGTAGTATTAGCAGGCTCTTATTGTTGAGGGACGTTCGCCAGGCTGACTATCCTTTCAGTGATCGATGAATACAGCCTGCAGTCGCTACTGGATATCTCCCTTCATCCAGAGCTCTCCCGCGTCCTCACTCATCTAGTCATCGGCGTTGACGAGATCGACACCAAAGACACTCTGTCCTGCATCATGGACAGTCATGCGACGAGTCCGTCAAGAGTCCCCACACTTTTCCGGTATTGGAGAGATGCGGCATCCGCCCAGCAGGCGCTGCTTAACACAGGCAGGGCCGCCGAGCTGTTGTCAACGGCCACTTCGAACCTCCCAAACTTGCACATGGTCAGCGTCTCTGGGTCAAAGTTGTTCTACTATGCTCCCTGCTACGACAGCATGTTCCGCTACCCGGATCTGGGGATGCGGAGCTATGGCTCCTCGGCGTACCAAATGCAGGATAGGTACACCACGAGTGTCGCGCCGAGTTCAAGGGGCTTTGTGGACAAAGTCTTCAATTGCGTTCTCAACTCCCTGGCGCGCTCTGCGCCCAACATCACCACCCTGAGGACAAACTTGGACACAGGGGACTTCCTTGAGCACCTGAACGATGAGGCATTCAACCTGCCTGCGTTTGCGCCTTTTTATTCCGACGGCTTCGCTCTTCTGGCCCGTCTTTCCGAATTGCACCTCGACGTAAACTTGGCATCACGATCAGTTCACAAACTCGACCAGCTCTCGGACCATGAGCATACCTTTGACCCTTGCAATATCGGCCTCCGAGAACTCCTGTGCGCCACTGGCAGCCTAGAGTCTCTCACGTTGAACTTTTACGGAGGAGAGTTCATGGAGAACCATTGCGATTTCACGGACTGGCTATGCGAGCCCGCCGACGGCACAGCCGACGCAACGGCATATTGGCCCTGCCTCCGCAGGCTTGTGCTCAAGAGGTTGTTTGTCTCACCCAGTCAACTTCGAGCCATCTTCGCCAAGTTTGACACACTCAGATCCGCCGCCTTGCGTAGGGTCTTCCTGAGACGTTGCTTCGTCGACCACCCACCTGTCCCGGAACACTCTACAGACGACTTGGAGAACCTCTGGGCACGCTTCTTCCGTGGATCTTCAGGGGCCCTCGCGAACCTGGAGAGCCTCGAGCTGGACAAGCTGGCGGTCATGCAATACCGGGACGACCCAGAGGTTGTGGTGAGCACGACGGACAAGGACATCGAGGCGGTTGTGTTTGTTTCCGAGGGGCTTGAGGACAGCGCGGATCCACCATCCAGGTCAGTGAGGGTGACTGATTTTCGAAAGGATGCGCTGGAGAGATTGGCCGAAGAAACTTGGTTTTTAACGGATTGGCAAGCGGCTCAAGATGATGTAGAAGGGGACTGAGCGCTGATCTGGGTGGTCCATGGATCAGGCACCCCCGAGGAACACCATGGCTTTGGGCTCTGCAGTTGATGGCCATGTAGCGGAACTGTATGCTCGGGCGAGATAAGTTGTCTCTCACTACTGGGTTGGTTTGCCAGGGGCGACCGACACTACTGAATACGGCTGGATCAAACCTTGTCTTCGAAAGCGCTATGCCTCTGTGTTTTTCACCCGAGGGAATGTTGTTGTATTACTCACGAGCTTAGAGAGAGGGAGATTTGTTGGATGGACAGGGAAAACGGCACTATCAGCACTTTGTGTTCACATGTCACTCGGTCACTGAAGAAGTGGATTCAGAATAATATAGAATTAGACCTGGCCTCATCGACACGGGGCCAAATAGACATTCAGAGGCAGCTAGTCTCGCTAGCCAATCATGCTTGATGTCCTCCTATCATAGTTCACAGTGATGGTCTCCATCTTGACGATCCCACCTGCGGCGCCAACAGGAGCCCTGTCCACATGAGCCCCGAAGCCGTCTATGTCCTCGGACTCGGAACTGCTGCGGCTCGACCAGCCCAGGTCTGCGAGCTTCGTGCGCCCGCGCTTGCTGCTCGCCTTTCGGACCATGTTGCTGTTCCCCCCGCTCGTGATCGTCGTGGTGGTGGTCATCGTGGTCATCTTGGACCGCTGTTGCTGCTGTCCCTGGTTCAGCACGCCCCGCCCGTCGAAGGTCCCGTCCGCGGACGAGAGGTGGTACCGCGAGTGCACGCTGACGATGGTCTTCAGCCATAGTCGGAGCACCGGTATCGATGTTGCCATTATCGTCGTGGCGATCTCGGCGGCCGACCATATCGAGAGCTGGCCTGATTCGAAAGTGAAGTCGTCGGTTAGGAGGAGGGGTATCTTCAGGCAGCGCATTATTGAGGTCGCGCCGGCTCTGGAGAGGTTGTCAGCCCGTCTGATGTTTGACGTGTCCGTGCTAAAAGTTTGTTGGACTTTGGTCTGGGATGGACGACGTGACTTACACAATACCCAAGCTCATACAGATACCCACCCCGATCTTCTCCTTTAGATTCATCTGCAAGTTCCAGATGAGCACCCATGGGATGATAGCCAACGCGAAATCCGCAGCAGCAGAATACGCCGCGCCGAAGATGGTCAACACCAGCACCAACGTTCGGTCCCAACAAGTGCCCTCGACTCTAGGGTCATAGCTCTTGCCCATGGGGGTGCACTGGAACAGCGGCAGGAAGGCGGTGAAGGTCAGGAAGATGTTCAGTGACACAATTATGAACCAGACCAGGTACCGCACGTGCGAGACGACGGTCAGCCGCAGGAGCGTCACGGCGAAGGAGGTCTTGGACCAAGCGGCGCCGAGGATGGACAGTGTCTGCGCCACGGCGCTGAGGAGCATCGTCCGGATGAGCGTATCGCCCGACACACTGTCGATATGTTTTCCCAGCCCGGCTTCGACCGCCACGGTGGTGACGATTACATCTGCTAGGAGCATGATCTACGGTTTCCCGGTGTTAGTTACCCAACTGACGCGGCCCTGCTTTTGTGTCCGTGTTAATTCAGGGACGGGCTCATGCTCACCCAAGCTGCCATCACGATATAGTCATCCCACCAGAGGCCCTTGCGGGCAGATATCTTGGCCCATATCCGGGCACCTACGACGATGCCTGACAGCGACAAGAGCAACCACCCGATGGCGTTGATGTATGCTCCGAACCCTTCGTCGTTGGGCCGCGTCGGTTGTGGGTCCATGTTTGGCGATCCTGAACCAAGATTTGACTCGCTTCTGCGAGTGTTGAGCACAGAGCCAGCGCTGAGGGTGATTCGGGGTGGATACGGCGATCCGCCGGCCCCAGGCCAACGCGGAGAGAAGAAGTACGGATAAGAGGACGGGGTTGCAGATCGTCTACCAGTGGACCGATGAGATGGGAGAGAAGAAAACTAAATAATTCGGGGTGGCCGGAATGGGAAGGAAGATTCCTCAAAAGAAGAGCACCCCGACATGTCAGGGAACGGCCAAGAAACTCGAAAAGAAGCTTAACCACAGCCACGGGCACCTGGGGTTCACGGCCCTTTGTTCATGTCAAACTCGGTTTCTGATGTAACAGCGGGCTGTCTTGCCAAACCAGTGGTGTGTGTGCCTGACATTATACGAGCCATGCACGACACACGGGACCTTTTTCCCTTTTTCCCGCCACCCGGGGTCTGAGGAACCGTCTCGAAGAAAGGGGACGACGGGCTTGGGTGCTCGAAGCGGAGAGCAGCACGCACCTGCAAGAAACAGGCTATAAGACGGACGAAGTATACGGGTAATTTACCTGACGGGCGCCAATGGCGTCGCAAGTGCCGTCCACGCGCAGCATCCAAGAAGGTGGGTTTGCGCCGAAACCTTGGACCAGACTGGGCTTAGCCAGAAATAAAAGTTGGCCGATTGGTCGGGACGGCCAATTGGGATGCGGATCGAAGATCTAGAAGCCCTGTCGGTGGAGCCCGGCAGACTGCGCGCGCATGAATGAGGGTCCCCCGGGGGCCTGGAACTGAAACAGAGGCGCGTGTGGAGAATTGCGTGTTGCGAGGGAGGGCACACGGCGATGTGAGCCTGCCTGCCTGCAGAGGCACAACCCCGTAATCACCCACGGCTTGCCACGATGCCATATTCTGTCAGACTGCTACGCTGCTACGGTACGCAGATGGCAGGATGGCAGGGCGGATCATCCAGGGGCAACAGGCACTAGGCTAGATAGTTCACCGCGGAACCGCTGGCTAGCTGCCGATCATATAGCTCGAGAGAGTCCCCAACGGAAAGCACCGCGATGTTCACTGTGGTTGGTCGCACTGATTTCCTAACGTGTTCTGTTTTTTTTCCCCTTGGAGGGCGCAGCTAGATGGGGGCTGACGAAGCCGCCCTCTCTATCTGAGCGATCCCGGAGACCATGGACCGCCTACCAAAATCCTACCTACTTTTCCCCAGACAGTTTCATTACATCCTAGGTGAGACCCCGCGTCACTCATGCACCCCAATATCGCACTGCCTGGACCCCGGAGAAACAATCGACGTCGAAAGAACTTTCCCACAAAAGAAGACGTGGTCGCGGGTCCGGGATTCCTGAGCGGTCGTGCAAGCCTTCCAGCTGGCAGGGGTGTCTGGCCGGTGCTGAGGTGCCCGTTCGCCAAAAAGACGTCGGCAGTGCCTCCGAGCCGGGGTGGCGCTCTCTGCGTGGCTGCAGGATGGCAGTGCCGTGGCGCGCGGTGATCGAAAACAGGGCAACAGCCCCAGCAGCATCTCGAACATCGTCTCTCTTCTCTCAAACCTTCCGGCAGTGATCAACCGCCTTCGATAACCAGTTTCAGTGGGCGTCCTGGATCAGTACACAAACTTGATGGCGCTGTAGTGACGTTGAAAGTGTTGAGAAACATAACCTTCCACATGGTCAAGATGCTCAAATCCACTCAAGAGGCTTCCTGTCCACTTGTTGCGTCGGACGTGGGGATCGAGCAGCCAGGGTGTGGACTTTGCCCTGGCGATAATGCTCCATGTGATAGCAGAGGTCAACCTTCTCCAGGCGAGGAAACTCGACGAGGAGAGCGGGTGCAACCTCTTCTCGTAAGAATTCTCCAACGACATGCGTCACGTCGATCCTCATTCCATGCTCTTCCGCCAACCTCCCGTAGCACGACGTATCTAGAAGCAGAGTGAGACAGCGCAGTGAATCAGGCAGGAGTGTTGTTGTTCGCTGGATGCGCGGCGTCTGATCTGACGTGAAATCGACAAAAAGGTCCGCTGGCACCACCAGAGTATGTAGCTTTGACATTGCAGACAGCCTGACGAGTTTGGCTGGTCCCGATGCCGTTGTGATGTCCGACCTGAAGCAATTCGGTGCAAAATCGAACTCAAGCGTGTGGAAGTTCTCCAATCCGCCAAGGAACTGGAAAATGCGGTGTCCGTCCAATGCATTTTGATTCGATGAACTGTCGGTGAACGAGCTCTTGTCGCCGATTGTGAGAGACTCCAAAGAGGGACAGGCTTTTGTGAGGCTTCTCACGTCTTCGGTTTCAATCGATATGCCTCGGAGACTTATTGCCTTTACACTTGTCGACATCACTTCGTATTCTAGGGTAATAGATCGGACGTCAGGGTTCAGACAAACAAAAAGTCTAATAACCAGGTAATCAGAGTTCAACTTACCTTCTTGGCCTGGGCGCGGGGACTCAAATCGATGAATGAGCAGAGGGAAGTCCCACAAATCAGTCGGCACATGTACTGGGTCCAATTGGGCCCAGAATACTTCATGTAAGTCTGGAGAACGAAACAAGCTCTTGAAAAGCGGGATGAATTCGACATTCGGCCCCCACTCCGGCTCACCCCCCAGCACTCCAACCTTCTTGAGCATCGGAAGGTCAATGGGTGAAAATTCCTCACAAAAGTCTTTGTACAGCTGTGCCTGCGATTCCAACTGATCAATGAATTGGTCATCGGCCTTCAACCGCCGGAGACAGTGGGAGTCGGGCCACCCATGCTCAGGAAGCCTGAGATACAAGGCTTCCAGACCAGGAGTTTGCAACAAGATCTTGAACAGTAAGTTGTAGCCCAGCTCGTCTCTGGTATTCTCTGGCATTTTAACCTTTGCTGTATTCTTGCCTTGTGTCCAATATGCAAAGTCAGAGTCCTGCAAATGACGCAGGGGTCTTAGATCGACGGTGGCAATGTCCTTCCGTATGTTACTGCGATGAGGGAAGAACAGGATGGATTTGATATGGCTTGTGAGCCTCGGGCATATGAGAAGTGTGCCAGAGAGACGGACCAGACGTGCATTGCTGTACAGACGGAGATCCCTGTATAGTACCGGCCTCGCAAAAATATCCATTCTCCTGGAAACTAGACACAGGCTGTGAAGAATGTCTCTGTGTGCTTGGTAGTCCTTGGTATATTTGAGAGCAAAGTGGGTTGGGACGAGAGCTTCAATTATCATGACAAGAAGCTCGTCGGGCAGTAACTCGAGCTTGCTTCTGTCTGGCTGGAACGGTGCCATGATTTCGGGAAGAGGATTGGTCGTTGGTAGGTCGTCAGGCAGGTAGCTGTACTGCTCAAGGATCTCGCGGGACGACTTCGTGTCAGCACCAGGCTTGCCCTGGGTTCCTGTTTGTTCAGTGTCAGTTATACTCTTGGAGCTCGTAACGGGGTAGTCGGCTTGGTCTAGGCCAAAATCATTTGAACTGTTGGTTGCTTCCTTTCTGCGCACAAAGGTGGCAGCGAGGGCTCGCAAGCGTTAGAGTTCCACATACCATGATCTGGGCTCATCGTGGCGGGCGCCTCCATGACGGTGGTCGGGGTAGCGGGGCTCAGTCGCTGGACACTGTTATCCATCCTGGAGTTTCTGGACAAGTAATGAACGTTGTCTCAGCAGTGTTGTTATTGGCAGAGGCTGTTTGGGAAGCAGCGCTGAACGATGGGAGTCTCCCAGGACAACTATTGCGTCAAAGGGGAGGAGGAGGTTGTGCGACGAAAGCAGAATTGGCAGCCAAAGGAAGGGGAGTTCAAGGAAGAACACCGACAGTGGAGCTTTGAAGGCCCCAGTCTACAACCAGGGCTCATTTCACTTCGAAGGGACATAAACTTTTTGTGCAGAATCTGAGTGACGTAATGCAGTCACAGAAAATGAAAACAGTGACTGGCGCTTGTTGTCATGGAAAGAATTCGTCCGATATATCCACGGAGTGGTGAGATTAATGGTTCTGGGCTGCCATGAAGGAGCCCCCAGATTAAACAAATCAAGATCTATACATCGGTCGTAGTGTAGTGAAATAAATGACATGTTGGGTCTTTATTGACTAAGGTTCCTTGGAAAGGGTTCTGGTCTAGGAGAAGTTGAACGAATATATGGACTATCGGCCTTCTTTGGATTCCTCTTCTAAGCTTAATTCACAGTAGGGTAAAGCAAGGGCTATATATAGAGTGGTGGCAAGAGTCACTAAGCCTGACTTCAATAAACCTCTATTTGTTGAACAAATATATAGGGCTCGAACATAGAAACATAAAGTCGTTTGCATAATTGCACAGATCATGAAAACATAAGCTCAGACGCACAAATCAGGGAAGTAACAGTGTGACAGTGGGACATGTGATTCATCGATGTTTTGACAGACCCCATGTTGATGAAGATGATCCTGAAGATGGCACAGCCGAATCAACACATATTTGTTCCCAAACTCCACTCAACGAAGCTCATTTGGTAAACCATCAGCTCCACTCTTGTCACCTCTGTCAAGATAGCCACAGATGCGCCCTTCAGGATCCCATCTCTTCCGTATCATCATCAATTTCTTACCAGCTTTATCACTCCAGTACTTGGTGTCGTGGAATTGGAAGTTTTTGTCACCCAAGTATGCCCCCTTATGATTTCTGCGTAGTCCATCCATGCTCCTTTTCACCCAGGTGTCATGCCACTCGTCTTCTGCCGGGCCCTTGTAGGCGGCGTAGATTGCAAAGTAGTGATCAGTCTGCAGACTGAGGGCCATGTCCTCGAGCGGCTCACGCGAGATAGGGTTCATCGGCTCCCAGAAGGCAATGCCGCCTTTCGGCAACGACGTGACCGCATCCTTGACGGTCTCTGCAAAGTCCACATTATCGTTCAGGTATACGTTGTCAGCAACCCATCGGTGGTCGGGTGGCATCAAAAGCAAGGACTCCGCATAGTCTTGTGCCTGGTCAGAAGGTTTCTGTTCAATGGCCTGCAGCGCGTTGGGAGGGCGAGTGTCCACCAGGACCTGGAGGTACGATTGAGCTTCCGCCTCGGTGTTGGCCCGAGCCACGACATTGACTGCAATGTAGTAACCCTTATCCGGGTCATTTGCGCTATGAACCACTGGCTCAGCGTCACGATGAAGAGTTGATAGGGTCCAGCAAATATCAGCGTGATAACTCTCCGCTTAAGCAGGGACGTGGAACAAGTCACCTTGTTCAGCCATGTTCTGAGTGCATCATACTCCTGGATGGGATAGATGTAGGTGCTGTTAAGCTGGACTGAGAAGTCTGGCATGGTTCTCAGGTAGAATCGGGTGACGATGGCAGGGAATCCTGAAGTGACTCTCAGTAAGCTTCGCAGTGGGAGCTCTGCACGGTCTAATTACCTGGACCGGCCCCCCGTGCGGCCCAAAACAGATCTGAGTGCTGCTCCTTGTCACAGTGCAGTATTTCGCCTTTCGCCGTAACAACATCAATGGCCTGGAGGTAAGACGCAGCCCAGCCAAATCCCTTCCGATGTCAGTAAGGACCATATGGTGAGCCACAGGTGAAAAGCCTTACCCTTGCGTTCAAGCCCATCCCACCTTGTAACAGGAACCCGCCCAAGGCCACCGTAGCACAGTGACCGGATGGAAAGAAGCGTCCCTTGGGTTGCAGATATTCCACCAGTTCCGTGCCTATGGTCCCCGGGCTCGCCTCCAATATGTCGGCTGCCTCGTCGTATTTCAGATGTTTGAAGTCCACGAAATCTATGAGCACGCTGTCCTGCCGGAGGCTCCAACATGCCCAGCTGTGCCCACCTGAGCGGATTGCCACACGCACGTCCTTTTCGATGGCAAGCTTCACAGCGGACACCACCTGAGAAACGGTGCGAGGGCGCACGATTGCCAGTGGGAAGCGGTCCGGGACGCGCAAGGTGTAGACTCGTCGCCGTTGTGCTTCATATTCCTCGGATGATTCAGGCTCGTCTCGCCAGACCACTGAAAAGGTCTCACCGCCCATTTTCAACGAGGTTCAATGAGTTGTGTCTAGAGTGAGGCTAGCAGGCTGTATTTCGGCTCTCTGATGCAACCGCTCTGAGCCCGAGTTTGTTCCCACTTCTGGATCAAATGCCGTGCCACCAGCGATGAGACCAAGCACTGGAGGACGTTCAAATTTATTACTCACGATGCTTTTATATATCGTTAATCTGAGTTTCAACTCTACTCGTTGTATAGGCACACCCGCCTCGAGGCACCGGGGAAGTAGAGTAACCCTTAATCCGTATTTCCGGTCGTGTACCAGGGCCGTTTGGACATCACTTCCCACAACGCCATAGTCCTCGTACGCGAGGAGGCATGTGTGATACCCCGCATAGGCAGCAAAGAAACCACGAATCCTCTACCAAGAATTAACCTTAATGTATGCTCTTCGGGTATGCAGAGAAACTTTAGGCATCTAGATGAGATAGGCTGCAACCACATCACGGCCTTGCTACGGTGCAAGACTCGGGATGAGATGAGATTAGGCGGTCGTCTCAACGTCTTCATTGAGTAAGGCACTCGCGGGAGATACTGAGGTGCCAGTGGGTAAGCAGCAAAAGGTTGGGTTCAAAACTCGTGATTTCGGAGCCCTTTCTTGATCAAGCTACCAGCTTAGAGTCTCAAGGGAGTCATTTCATCATCGTATCTAGGGCTGGCAAACGGTTGTTTCCAAGAGGAATCTGCAATTTGGCGACAGTGTATTGAGAATAGAGAGCGATGTATAATGCCACGGTTTCACTATCATGTATAGTGGGGATCGAAGAGGATGCCTATCAGCTTAAGACGTAGAATCCAGTATAGAGATATCTAAATTATTAGGAGTCCACCATGATAAACATGTTGGTCCATCGCGTGAAAGGGCGGTACTGGTCACTTCCTCTTGAGTCGTCGATGGGTTCGGGGCCCACACCAAGTCTAGCGTAATGCAGGACGCGTACAACTTGCCAAGATCAATATTTCCCCGGTATCCCCCCACTTGCCGCTCGTTTGTTCGGCAACAGTTAAACAATACCGCCGCCTATAAAACAGGGCTTAGAAAACGGATTGACCGTATTGGATATGCAGTCGAGAATTTATGGGTCTGGCAGCAGCCCGTATCCGATTTTAGTGCGACATGATTCTCAGTCTGGCCGGCGCATTATGTAGGGAACCACCTTTCTCGGGCCTCGCTGACGTACTGCGTTGATTAAAGGGGCAAGTTCAGAAGGAGCAAGTCGAAAGGGATGTATAGAGGGGCATGATGACCATTTAAATACAATGGGAGTCTGCCCTCACCCATTGAAAATGCGAAAAGCACGAGCTGAGTAACAAGTCGTTGCGGACGGACCTGACTTCACACCTTCAACTCCAGTGTTGTCAATTTGGAACAAAGACAATGGTCAGCTCACAGGCACTTGTAGCCCTTCTGGGTTTACCTGCGGCCATTCTCGCCCACCCAGGGGAGAATGTCGAGGCAATTAAGCGGGAAATGGCCCAGCGAAACACTCAACACGCGTATGCCAGCCGTGCACTGGCTAAATGTCAGGATTCACCTCAAGCAGTGGCCCTGAGGGAACGAACGGCTGCTCGCCGCGCAGCCAAGGCAATAGAGCTTCGTGAAAAACGCGGGTTGACAGCAGGTATTTTCCAATGCCCCATCATTAGTCGCAAACGACAAAGGACTGGCCGCTGACATGGTTCATGAAGATCGCATGGCACATCACAAGAGGGACCTCACAATGCTCGAGTACTACGCATCGCAAAGCCATAACATGTCGTCGACAGGGTACACTCTTGAGACCCCGGAGAATACCATTTTCGGTTCCAACAACACATGTGCACTTGTGCCTGAGACCACGATCGGCCCGTACTATGTCACCGGAGAGTACATCCGATCAGACATTACCGAAGGACAAGCAGGCGTGCCAATGCACCTGGAGCTCCAGCTTGTGGACATGAACACGTGCGAGGCCATCCCGGAAATCCTCGCCGATATTTGGCATTGCAATTCCACAGGGACGTACTCTGGTATCGACACCAGCCTTGGGGAGGGTGGACTGAACTCGACATTCCTTCGTGGCGTCCAGATCGCAGACTCCGAAGGTGTCACCAGCTTCGACACTCTCTTTCCCGGGCACTACGACGACCGCGTCACTCATCTGCACGTGGTCTTGCAAAACAACTATACCGTGCATCCCAACGATACCTATACGGGAGGGACGACCCTTCACATCGGACAGCTTTATTTTGAAGATGCACTTGTTCAGGCCGTGGAGGCAACGGTCCCGTACAACACCAACACGATCCCCTTCACCACATGGGAAGTTGATGGTTGGATGTTGGAGGAAGCTACTACGGACTACGACCCGTTTGTGGAGTACGTGCAGCTTGGTGAGGACTTGCAGGATGGGCTGTTGGCATGGATCACCGTTGCTGTCGATCTGAGCAGCAACCACGACACCAACCTTACGGCTGCGGCGCACTACTATGAGACTGGAGGTGTTGCTGTGGATGGTAGCAGCAAGGGACTTCCGCCATCGAATCCTAATGCATCATAGTATCACGGGCATAAGGATTTATGCATGCATACACAGCTGTACAATTCAAGTTCGCAGAGATAGTTTAACTAGCGGAGAGTGACTCCGTCGTGTCACCAATCTGCCCCACTTTCTCACGTTCTGTTTTCTCCCTTGCCTGAATGTGCACTATCCACTGAAAAGCTCTCTACGACCGAAAAGATAAGCTAATCCCCTCAGTACTTTTGATGGTAGACCTTTCCGGGTGTGCTGGGCTCTGAGACTGGTATCCCAGCTCGCTTACACGCCTGCGAAGGATTCGAGGCTAATGTAAAGCCCTGGTTTTGTTATCACACTGCTTATAGTGTGTCTCACCTCCGACTTTGTGACTCATCCAAATCTTCACATCCTGTGCCCGGCGAGACAGCTAGGAACTCACCGAGGCAATATAATTGATAAAAGGGCTTCGTCACGACACACCAAGGTCCCGGTTAGAAATTGGTCCACCTCCCTCGTATCTTGCAATCATGTCGTCTGAACCCGCCGTCTCGGCGGCAACTGGCCTCTCAATTACCAGCCCCCGCTTGACGATCCGCAGCGCCGTCCCGTCCGACGGCGAGGCTCTTGTGGCCTACTTCAGCAATCCAGCCAACTTCCCATGGCCTGCCGAGAAAGACCTTACACTTGAAAAGATGCTGTCACGGATCGACAAATGGGCAGACGCAACGGCAGCGGGCAGAAGCGCTTTCATGGTCATCGTCCTGCGGGAGACAGGCCAGTTCATCGGCTTCGGCGGGTTCAACAGCCTGCCTCGGATAGAGCCCCCGGGCGGCAAGCCCACTTGGGAGATCCGAAAAGGAACAGGAGAGGGAACAGTGCTAGCAGCCGATGTTGGCGTCAGCATTGACCACCAACACCAGCGAAAGGGGTATGCTAAGGAGGCAGTTTGTGCTTCCGTGGAGTATGGATTTGAGAATTTGGGATGTGCCTATGCGCATCTTGATACACAAAAGTCGAACGAGCCTATGAAAGCATTAATGGCTGGTCTGGGGGTAAAGGGTGTTGAGGGCGATGACAGCGAGCCCTGGCCGGACAGTGCTTTCGGGTTGGCATCCAAATCGATTAATTATGATGTGGACAGAGAAGCCTGGGAATCTTTGAGAGAGGAATCAAAAAGGAAGGGAAGTTGGCCATTATGATTGAGGAAACACTGTCTAGAAATCAGCAGCGTATCCTTATTATCGAATTTCAATATTATTGCACCTTGTTGCACGCTTCGTACTAAGGATGGCTGTGATTAAGATACTGATTTGCATTCCATTGTCTGCAAGATGATCATCGCCGATGATGGTCTACCAGTACAGTCTAGGATCGCATTTTGGATTATTTCTCTTGTCTCGGCATGAGCATAGGCCGGAAGACTCATTGCTACCTCATCTCTTGAGGTGTTTGGTACTCATTCAGATGAATAATGCAATGCCTCATTACATCTCTATATGTAATGAGTTGTGTACACACGCCTTGCTGGCTAGCTTCACGACTTGTTAGAAAACATGTGTGTGACACGTGCAGGGTGCTGACGGCAGAAAAACAGAACTGGAGTAATTCATGGTCTAGCTGTGGGTATAAAATCTACATAGGTCTAATGTAGCAATATCAGAATGCCACCAACGTCGATGCCTCCGCAATCTTGCCTGCCAAATCCGCCATGGGCATACTTTTAAGAATATCACCAACGTGCACAATGCTTTGGGCCTCCTTCATCGCCCACGCCCTGATGTCCACTGCAACCAGGCTGTCAACACCATACATGTTGATAGGCCGGCCGGGATCCATATCGTCCAGCTCCATCATCAAGCCCCTTGCCAGCTTGGCCATGAGGCCGGACAGCACGACACCCTTTGCTTCCTCAAAGCTCTTGGCCAAAGCCAACGCCAGCTTGATATCTGCTCCATTTTTAAATCCGGCCACGCTCTTACCCCTTGACTGATGCATATCATAGAGACGCATGGCCGAGAATCTCGCGTCTCTGAACCAGTACGGCTCGTCCCTGCCCACGTGCTTGATCAGGCCTCCCGTTGCGAGGCCAAGCACAGGCTGGCCCGGGGACACAGCCTCGTCATTACCCATTGCCGCTTCCATAATAGCAAAGAACTGGCTGGCCTTGAGTTCCCTGATTCCGTCGCGTACGACCTGTGGCACCTTGGCGCGCTCTGACTCTGCCACGAAGCCGATCTCCCCCATCCAGCCGAGATTGACGCTCGTTCCCTTGAGGCCCAGCAGTCTCCGGTGCGCACATAGCGCATCCTGGTAGTTGTTGCCCGCGTTGTAGTTCCCCTGCGCGATCGAACCGATCTGGCCGGCTGCGGAGGAGAGGCAGATGAAGAAGTCGAGATCCTCGGGGAGGTGTTTGTGAAGGTTGAGGGAGACGTTGTACTTGGGTCGTGTGGCGGCAACGAAGTCGGAGTGGGTCATGGTCTCGAATAAGGCATCTTGCACGCTCATGGAGCAGATGACCGTGCCTCTGATCGGTGGGAAGCCGGAAGCCGACAGGTCTGACAGTATAGCCTCGAGCGCGGTCTCATCACTGACGTCGCTCTCAAAGACCTTGATATTGACTCCTCGTGCCGCGAGCTCCTGGACCACCGCCTGCGCTTTTGCGTGGCCGCTGCCAGAACGGGACGTGGTGACCAAATGACGGGCTCCTCTCTCAGCCATCCAACGAAGAAGAGGTCGGCCCAGGCCACCGAGACCTCCAGGGACGAAATATGTCGCATCGGCACGAAGCTTGAACAGCTCCGAGCCTCTTTGCCTCAGGCCAATTGTGGGAACAACGTCATTATCCTCCACCGTCAGGACCACGCGGCCTTTTCCAAGTTTAGACCTGGACTGCAACGTCCTGAAGCCCTCGGCCGCCTCGGAAAGCTTCAGCACATGCAGTGTTGCGGTCCCAAAGATGCCCATCTCGAGGAATCCCATCGTTTCTGTCAGGACGCGGCTGAACAGCTTTGGATTGGAGTATAACATGCACTTCATGTTCACTCCAGTGAAGGTGGTGTTTGCCGCGAACGGGACCATGTCTAGACCGGTGTTTGATCTCATGTCCTTCATGCCAAGCTCGACGAATTGGCCAAATGGAGCAAGGCAGTGCCATGACTGTCTCAGGGCCTCTCCAGTCACGGAGCTGTTGATCACGACGTCGACACCACGATGCCCTGTAGCGTGCATGAGTGCCTTGGAGGACCCAGTAAGGCCGAACACGTGGTCGGGATGCACTGTGCTCGTCGCAAGTAGAGAAGACCTTTCTGCCTCACCAGCCACTGTGGCATAGATCTCGGCTCCGAGATGCTGCGCAAGGTTGACAGCTGCCACACCCAGCACCGTGGTTGCATCTTGGATCAAGATAGTCTCTCCCCCCTGAAGCCGCGCGACATCAATCAGCCCATACTTGACCGCACCATATGTTCTCATGATATTGGTGCCCTCTTCGAAGGCCATACTATCAGGCAGCTTGTGTACGGCGGCGCTACTGCTGCGGAACAAAGTCTTGTACCAGTTCGGCTCGATCCCAAAGGCTGCTACTCTGTCGCCGACCGCGACGCTGGACACAGCCGGCCCAACTCTGGTTACAACTCCGCTGTACTCAACACCGAGCTGCGTGTCCCAGATCTGGCCCACGGCGATGGCCATGTCATATGGGTCGAGCCCCACAGCTTTGACCTCGATTTCAACCTGGTCGCTGCCGAGTGGGGAGGAGAATTCGTCGTCATCTCGGAACACAAAGCTGTCCAAGTCGCCCGTCTTGCTGAACTCCATCTTCAGCGGCCTACCATCTTGTCTCAGAGGCTGTTGACTTGGTTCATCTTCTTCGCGCCTATCCTTGCCATCCTTGACAGCAGAGGAGAGAAGCTTGCTAAGACGCTCATCAGGTATGATTCGACTGACGTACAGAGCCCCGCCTCGCTCGACAAATTCATGCTCGTTGTTGTGCGCTTGGTCCTGCAGCTTCATCACATGAAGAATGCTGTCGGCCCAGACGGTCTCGGGGCTATCTTGGTCTAGGTCGAGCGTCATCAGGTTGATAGCGGGCTCTTCACCCCGAATGGAGCGCGCTAGACCGGCGACCATAGAGTGTTCTGGGGTGCGGCATTGGATTGGGGCGCCGCCGCGAGTCAGCCAGAGCGTTCTTCTCGCATTGAGAATGATGCGTTTGATGGCTTCGAAGTCAGTGTTGTCTATGCGACTGAATAGTTGCTGGTCAAGCTCCGCGGTAACGATGCATTTGGACGTCGCGAGGTCCTTGGTTGTGACGTTGGGAATGTCGCTGAGCGATATGTGCTGCACTGTGCTGGCAGATTGCGCGAGCTTCTTGTAGAGTTCCTGGACGAACGGTCCTGCAGTTTGCGAAGTAACCACGATTACCTTGTCGTCCGAGGCAGTCGTCTCTTGGTCCACAGTCGCACGCGCCACCATCAGACTGCTCGACCATCCCTCATCTTCACGGTCCCTGAAGGACCACTCGATGCCACCAAACCCATTGTGCCTGAGTCTGGAATCCCACTCGCTCTCGGGCAGCTCGGGTCCGTTCAGCCGGCCGTCTTCCTCGCCGAGCCACCAACCAGGCAACACACCAAAGACGGCTGACCGACGAGCCACCTTGCTTGTGAGCTCCGTAGCGACAAGGAACCCGCCGGGGCTGAGAAGCTTCCGACAGTTGGACAGGGTCTTTTTGATTTTGCTCGTGGCGTGCAAGACCTGAAACGCAACGATCACATCGTAAGACTCGAGGTCGAACCCTTGGCTCTCAGGGTCCAGCTCCGCGTCGAAGACCTTGAAGTCCATGATACCGGATCTTCTCCAATCATCGAACTTCTCCTCTGCTCCTTGAAAGAATGAGGCGGATTTATCGGTGTAGGTATACCTCGACACACCTGCCTTGCTGAGCCCGTTCAGGATCTTACTAGTCGCGGCCGCGGTGCCAGCGCCAACCTCGAGGATTCTCAAGGGCCTCTTATGCGAGAGGAGAGAGATGAACTCGCGTTGCACCGCTGGCGTCTTTTCGTCCGACAAACCTGAACGATAGACGTCATCCAAGAGGCCGTCGCCGTTCATGAGCTCCCACGGGTCGGTGACGCCTGTCAGGATGTCTTCCAAGTTGTCCAAGACGCGGACCAGCATTTTCCCCTCTGATGAAATTGCAGCTGCGCGGGAGAGGACGGCATTCTCTGTGGCCTCATCAGCCGACAGCCAGGACGCTGTCTGGCATGGAAGAGAGCTGCTGAGTGTCTTGGAAAGGTCCAGTTGACGGCGCATGTAGCGATAGAATAACTGGTGATGTTTGGCCATACCGCCGGCAATATCCAAAGTGAGACCCTGGGTCGCACGCTTACATAAAATGTAAGCAGCCCATTCGAGATCCCTTATGGAGTAGAAATCTGCATTGGATGCCTGAGTCCATGCCTTGTACAGGATGGTCCTGACTGCGTCGGCAGGAGAGTTCTCGACGTCGACCCCCCAAACGGGGAACGCGCCCAGCTTTGTCAGGGACTGAGTAGTCGCTTCGGCCGAGGGTTCCTTGAATCCGGACCCATCATCCATATCTGTTGTCTTGAAGCCTTCGAAGATAAGGAGAGGCTCAGAGAAGCACGAATCGGACACGACGACGGTGGAGTTGGTGCCATCAGCCCACTTCTCATTGAGCAAACCAAACGCACTGAGCATCGCACCCGGTCCCAGCGAAGAAAGCGACGCAGACACGAAGATGTTCTCGATATACTTGGGGACCCTGATTTTGTCGCATGTTCCGCCATCGCAGGCGGAGAGTAGTTGAATAGCCCCCTCGAGCGTGGTTGGGTGTACTAGATGGGTTGATTCGAAGTTCTCCGGCATGAAGCTGGCGGTGTCCTGTATCTGAACAGAACCAGTGCCCGAACGACAGCTGCCAGAAATGTTGGCCGAGTGGAGGGATTGGTAGGAATGCTGCCATTGCATGCCAAGATCGGAGAACTTGTGATAGTCTGTCAGCGCGTTTGCTCCCCGGGACACCCAGAAGCAGACACAAATACTTACTGTCTCGTAGAATTCGCCAATTTCCCTTGCCTTGGCACTCTCGTCGGCCCTGATACTCATCCACGTTGACCTCCAGGCCTCTTTGGTGAGCTCATCGAGGGCATCATACTCTATTTGCACGAGCCCCGTGCTATGCTGTGTCCAGACTCCACTCCTGTCTCGGCTTGATAGACTGAACTCACGCCAATACGTAGTCAGACTGCGACTTCCAGCCCGCCAGGCCCGCAGTGCCAGCCTCGTCTCGACACTGCTCTCTTCGATCTCCTCGAGCACCAGCGGTGGGCCAGGGAATACGTCGCGGAAGCGGTACCCCACGACCGTCTTGAGCGGGTCAGCAGTCCGCCGTACCCCTTCAAGCACAAGTGCCAACATTCCCGAGAAACCGAGGACAGCTTGCCCACGGAGCATATTGTGCTTCAGCCACGGCACCTCAGCCACGCGCAGGTAGTTCTTCCAGACGGGCTCGCCGGCTGTGTCCGGGCAGGACTCGTCCAGCGTGCCGAGGAGGTCGTGCCGCGGGTCTGCGCGCATCCGGTATGCCCTTGTTCGAGGTGTCTCATACCAGAAGCGCGACTTGTGATTCCACGTGAATGGAGGCAAGTCGACCAGGTGGGTCAGGTCTTCCGGGACGGAGCTCCTCGAGTTTACAACGTCGAGCTTGACGGGCACCCCGTGCTGCCAGAGTGTTCCCGCGGCGGTCAGAGACGTTGTAACAGAATCCTCATTGTGCCTCAGGAGGCTTATGTACGGAATCTTGGCGGGATCAATGTCTTGGTGCGCCCTCAAGATTTGCTGGACGGGACCTTTGAGCGCGGCGTGTGGCCCGCACTCGACCAACATGAGGGAAGCTGGGAACAAGTGGGCGCGGGCATGGTCAAGAGCCGCACAAATGGCTTGGTGAAATTTTACTGGAGAAACCATATTGTCGACCCAGTACTGAGGCTCCCTCAATGTCTGATCGAAAACCTCGGAGCCAGTTACAGACGAGAACAGCTTGACCGTGTTCTTGGGCTGAGTCGGCCCGTCGTCGATGCCATTCAAAGACTCCAGGTAGGGCGTCGCAAGCTCCTCCATGAATGGACTGTGATATGCCGTCTTGACGACGAGCCTTCTGCTGAACACTCGACTGCCAATCAAGTTCTGCACTTCCTGCAGTGCGTCCGCCGACCCGGAGATCGTGATGCTTACAGGAGAATTGATGCAAGCCACGACAGGCCTAGGGACAGTCTTGACACGGTCGATATACACCAACGCCTCCTGTTCCCCGAGCCCAACAGCCATCATCCCAAGTTCTCTGCCACCTGTATCCAGGCCTGCAGAGAGCCTTCCACGGTGGTACGCGATGGTCCAGGCCGCAGCACGCGAGATGGTCCCTTTCGCATACGCAGCCGCGATCTCGCCGCTGCTGTGCCCGACTACAAGCGCAGGGCTCACGCCCCAGTCCGCCAGCAGGTCGACGAGGGCGACCTGGACGGCCGTGCATGCGGGCTGGCTGATCTGCGGCTCGTTCACGCGAGGGCTGCCGATCTCCTCGACCAGGTCCCAGCCGCAGCCGAGAGCCCTGAGGTGCGCGCCCGCCTCGGCCATGCGCTGCCTGAAGGCCGCGTAGGCCATCAGCTCGAGGCCCATGCCTGCCCATTGTGCACCCTGGCCCGTGAAGATGAAAAGGGCGGAGGGAGTCCCCGGCGACGGGCGAGTCGGCCTGGCTGGGCTGGCGAGGGCGGATGGGGCGGATTCGACGCATGCGGCGACGGCGAAGGATCTGAATGGGAGTCGGGTGCGGCGTTCCGAGAGGGTGTAGGCGAGTCGTGGGAGTAGGGAAGGGTCCGGTGGGAGTTTGCATTTGCTGAGATACGCAGTTAGGTTTGCAGCTGTCCTGCTGATGCCGCCCTGCTCGTGAGAGGACCAGACAAGAAGCTTCGGCGTGGCTGGCTCAGCAGCCTCTTTGAGGACAGAACCGAGGGAAAGCGCGCTGTCTTGTTCCGTGTTCGGTGTACTGCACCCTGAAGATGAGGACGCCACGTCAGAACACGGACCTGGGCTTGATGGTTCATATGGGACGAGCGGACTAGTATTGTGGCGTCCGGAGACGCCACGGCTGGCGAGATAGTGGTACGCGTCGTCCAGGATACAGTGTGCGTTTGTGCCCCCGTAGCCGAAGGAATTAACGCTGATGCGACGAAGGCCAGTGGTTGGCCAGGGTGTAAGCGCTGTGAGAGTCTGTATGGCTTTCAGCGACCGTGTGCTTGGATAACTCGCATGAGGAGTGAGCTAATACTCACAGCAAGCCCCCAGTTATCCAGATCGATTTTAGGGTTGAGTTTCTGCAGCCACAGGCTCGCTGGGATCTGCCCCCTTTCCAGCATGTACAAGGCTTTGACAAGACCGACTAATCCTGCGGCGCCTTCTAAGTGGCCAATATTACTCTTTACGGATCCGATGTACAATGGCTGGCCCGGCTTCCTGCTTGACCCAAAGACACGACCAACCGCAGACGCCTCAATGGGATCGCCAACCGCTGTACCTGTACCATGTGCTTCGAAATAGCTTGTTTCCGAGAAACCCAGGCCAGCATTGGCGTACGCGGATCTGATTAAAGCCTCTTGTGCAGCGTAAGACGGCATATTAATCCCGGGCGTCCTACCATCGTGATTGACTGCAGTGCCGCGGATCACGGCTCGGATTGAATCACCATCCTCCAGGGCCGTTTCCAGGGGTTTTACAAGGATGACACACACACCCTCACCACGGGCGTATCCGTTTGCTGCAACACAGTGGGTCAGAATGCATTGTGGACACCAACAGGGCTTACATTATTAGGGAAGCGAGTAGGATGAGGCGTCCAATGGGCAATGTCCGAGCTGTCATTCCTGGGGATACGACGCTCGGTTATCTATGTACAGGGTCACGGAAGCAGCCTGACAGCACCCGCGGACGTGAAGGGGTGGTAGGTCATTAAAGGGTGATATCCCGATAGGGGTGTCTGCTTACCGCTCGCATCAAATGCTTTAGACTTTGCATCGGGACTCAGGAACGTCAACGAGCTAAGGTGGTTTGACGTCTCGGGCATCAGAATCAAGTTCGTCGCCCCTACGAGGGCCTGCACGCAAGGTTAACATCCGACTGAGCTGAATTGGGTCACCGAGGCGCCGTTGGTTGCCTGACCTGTGTGGTTTCCCCACAGCGTATGCTCTGAACTGCCAGATGCAAGGCCACGAGTGATGAAGAACACGCCGTGTCCAAACTGAGACTTGGGCCTTTCAGATCAAAGAACCATGAGATGCGGTTCGAGATCATGGCGGCTCCCATGCTTCCATTGGCTTCGTAACGACTATTGCAACATTGTCATTGAGTGCTTGTTACTTTTTTGTGTCTCTTTGTCAATTGTCCCCACAATGCCAATTCAGCTTACGGGTATTCATGCGGGTCTGTGGCACGTAAATTGGCGTAGTCGCGGAGGCATGTTGCGATGTAACATCCCGTTTGTGAGCCGGCTATGGCATCAACCGAGACTCCAGCTGCGGATGATCAGCACTCAGTTTACAGGGGGCCTAGGGCGGATCCGTACCATTCTCCAGGGCTTCGTAACTCAGTTCGAGGGCCAGTCTCTGGGCAGGATCCATCGCCTGGGCCTCTTGGGCGGTGATTCTGAAAAACGGGGCGTCGAATGTCGCAACATCTTCCTGGACTTGAAATGGAACTGCATTAGCAGCGTCACAGAAGGAGCAGGCCGGTCAGTGGGACGCCCACTCACCGAAGTAGCCGCCCCGCGCATTGTGTGTGCCCTGGTGTTCGGCACTTGGGTGATAAAAAGCATCGATGTTGTATCGGTCCCTCGGCACCTCGGTCAGGGCCGATCGTCCCTTGGACACCAACTCCCAGAGCCCATCTGGCGATGAGGCGTCACCGGGGAACCGCCCGGAGACACCCACAATGGCAATGGGTGCAGTGGCATCGCCAAAGGTGTCACCCATTCCGGTAAGTTGTACTCGTTTCCGGAGTCAGTCAGTGGGTCGTGGTTCGTGGGACTGCGAGTTTGGGCGGACGGGCGTGCGCAGGAGACAGGAGTCCGTGCCTTTTTGTATGCATGAAACGGTACAATTTTGCCGCTGTGTTCAACGCTCGCTATGCAATGCACAGGAAAGTCACACGTGGCCGGACAAGGATTGCAAAACAAAAAGGCAATGCCCTCACACAACAATAGTCATAACGGAAGGATGTTGAATGATGGGGCGAGGGCGGGTGGCAGGATCCCCAGGACCGTGCATGTAATAAGAGGTCGAGCACTATGCTCGAGAGCCACGCTCCCTTGCCCTCCGGACTGCCAGAAGTCCCTACCCGAGGCCGCCATGGGCCGTGGCTTGTGAGCATCTTAGACCCATGATCCTTCTCTCTTACCCGTCGGGGTCGCATCCTTGATCTTCTCCAATCCCATTAGCCGCAACTTTGTAATACTGATTTACCCTCAGCGCCGCTATTTTCAGCCATCCAGCCCAACCGCCAATACGCCGACCTTGCGCCCACGGCACACGACTTCATAGGGTATAGGCCAGCTACCGACAGGGCGGATTGGTTCCTGGAGGGCCCGTAGAATTGTACGTAGCACATGTGCAGCGTTACATCGCAGCAAAACTCGCCGACCGGCTAGGCCAGCCCACGCGGAACAACCACCAAGACGAGTATCGTGGAACGGGGGGCCAGGGGCGGGGAGACGAGCGAGGAAGTACAGTCCTTGTGCACAATATGTACAGAACTTAGTGGACGTGACGCAGGCCAGGGATGGCGCCAAGGAGGGCACCATCGCCAGCCGCGACAGCCTGACAGCCAACAGACGCACGTCGCGGAAGCTACCGGTGCAGTGAATGTGGGTCCTTCGCGTACATTGGATTAGGCTAGCATTGTTTGATAATGGCTTGGAACCTTGTATTCGTTTTGGTGGGGGTGCAGAAGGCAGAAAGGGGGGGAATAGGGAAGCGGTCTTGCTGGACTGGGCGGAAAGGATTCCCGGCACTGGGTAGGGCATCCAAGCTTGCCAGCATGGGAAAATCTTGCCGCTCCGTTCGCGCCCTCCAGTCCGATCCGCTCGCCTGTGGCCTCGCTACGCCTCGCTACCTAGGCTAATCTCCCACTGGTGCCCGAGCAACGCAGGGTAGCCCGCAGACGGTGTCTATTCTCCTCCGCTGGCTTCCGCTTGGCCTCAATTCACTTCACTTCAACTCACCTCACCTCGCCAACTTATTCCCCATCCCATAACACTAACCAAAGCGTGGAACCCGTGCGTCCGTGTCCTTTTCTGTTTCCGCGACTAGGATGACCTCATCGGAATCCATCACGGTCTTTACAATAGCAGCTCGTTGACAAAACACCCTGGGGACCCTCTCATGTGCTGAAGGCTCACTGGCACGCAAACCAGGTTGTGATCCGCCTTTCCCAACAACGAGCTGAGCAATCTCGGAGTCTGGACGCTCGACAAGCAGCGCATGCCCCTCACCATCCCCACGGCAGACGTCTAGAGCATCCCTTCGTCGTATCTAAGACCAGAAACACCCGGTCGAGATGTCCGAAGAAGACATCCATCTCATCACTCAGCTCCCGCAGAATGCCTGGTTCGAGGGGTTTGCCATCCGGCCCAACGGCTACATATTAGTCTCCCGCTTGGACGAGCCAATCCTTTACACTTTCGACGCAGAGGACAGGGAAGCCGACCCGCAGGAGGTGCACATATTCGACGACGCCACCGGCCTCATCAACCTTTGCCCCATCCCGGGACGGACCGACGAGTATGCCGTCATCAGCGGGACGCCAGACATAGACGCGATGCAGTTTAACAACAAGAACTACATCGTGTGGCGCGTCGCATTCACCTCAAAAACAGATGTCACCGTCACCAAGATGGCAGACCTGGACGACTACGGCTTCTCAATCGGCGTCATCCCGGCCAGCGACCACACCCTCCTGGTGGCCGACACCTTCCGCGACCGCATCTGCACCCTGGATATCGCCACGGGGGTCAGCAAGGTGCTGGTCGAGGACAGCAGCATGGCGGCGGTGGACGGGGCGCCCTTTGGCCTCAACCGGCTGCGCATCGCCGTCGGCTTCGTGTGGTTCACCAACACCAGCGCGGGAACCCTCTGCCGCTTCCCCATCTCCATCGACGGTGCCAAGGTCACAGCCACGGGCCCCGTGCAGGTCATCTGCGACGACGTGGAGCACTGCGACGGCCTGGCCCTCGCCGCCGACGCGAGCGCCGCGTGGACTGCCAGCATGACTAACGACTGGCTGTGGCGGATAGACCTGGACAAGGACGGCGACAGCATCATCGCCACGACGTCGGTCGTCAAGGAGAACCTGTACAGCCCCACGGCGGTAGAGCCGCACTATGTCGGGGACAAGACGAGGCTGTATGTCGTGTGCAACGGGGACAGGGAGGAGCAGCTGGCGTGGATCAAGAAGGATGACCATCCCTGGCCTGACTTCAGCAACATCAAGGTCACGGAGAGCGTGTCCGTGTCGGTTTCAAACGGTGTGTGAGCGATGGTCAAGGGCATGACATTCATTTCTGTCTCTGTCTACTCTGTACAACTGGGAGTCATCTGGAGTTTTTCATGTATTGGGCGCACAACATCATCATCGTCATCATTTATCAAGGGTGTCTTCATGTTCTACAGGTACCGACAATACCCAGCTGTATTTTCAATATTCCTTTTGTGCGCGACATGAAACTGAATTGAACTGAGGTCGCTTGTGTTCCCACACACCAAACCTACTCGTGAAGATAAGCGAGTCTACCGCCACAGGGGCGCGAATGGACCTGCAGGCCCAGGCAGCATCGGCGCTATTTAGGCAGTAAGCAGGCTATCGAAAGGCCAATGCCGGAAGTTACCATTGGGACGCAGCCGGTGCGTGCGTGCGGTGAGACCTGACCCTAGGAATTTTCAGCTCTCCCCTAAAATTTCTCAGCTCGACGGGCCCTGATCGCCAGTCTCGCCAGGCTCGCCAAAACGCGGTTTCCGCGCCTTGGCTCGTCAAACCGCTGCTGCATTCGGCTCAGGCAAGCGCATGCTAATTAATACGAGTTGGTCGATGTCGTGCATGTTTGTGACACCACATCAACCAATTGGCCACGTGGACTTCCGACAGCCACATGCATTCGCTTGTTAGCATGTAGCATTACTGTGGTACGTGCCAATTCCAGCTAGACAGACCGAGCCTCATGACTTGTGTTGTTACACAGTACGGAGTACAACAACACCTCTCGCGTGTGCATTGCAGCGCATCCACCCATTCGGCACCGAAATGGTCCCGTAGCAACGGCTCAGTCGGGGGCCCACCGAAACATCGTCTCCCAGGCCCACACTGGTGGAGCAAGATCGCACGTGGAACACGGATGGGCCGAGGGTCCCGCAAATTCCCTTCCAATCGATGATCAGTAAGCAACTTGAACCTGACTGGGGGTGGGCATCCAGCATCCCAAGGACTATGCACGATGTGGTTCCACACAGGACCCTCGGGGAGCTGGCGTTGGCAATCCCGACTTGTCATGAGTGTCATGTCACGATGCGGATGGATGAACAGAGCTCCGGGCTAGGTGTCAGCCTTCTTTTGCATCTCGATCGGGCAGTTACGTGTGTGGGGGGCAGCTCTTGGGCATTTCCTTGAGGCCCAACATCATTGTCCATGATGATCTACATCGGCTCCATTGCCTGAAGGAGGGGTTCGACCAAGATAGACGGCATCCGAAGGCAAGTTTTGGCCATCAAAATTTCTATGACTTCTTAGCATCAGCTACAAACGATATCAGATGCTTCCCTGTTGTTTTCTAAAGGAACCCGGCTTCGGATGATTTGAGGAAAAAGAGCAAACTCGCACGAGTCTGTGAACCAGTTTTACTGTTGCTACGCTGCAAATGGAATATCGAGCGGGGTTGTACGTCCCTCTCGAGAGCCTTCTCGCAAACGTGTAGCGTGTGATTCTTTGTTTCAGACCTGCGGTAAGATTATAGTGAAGAAGGCATAAGCTACGCCTGCACTTATGGACCCGTTGATTGACACGGTGAAACATCCGGTGCAGGAAGCGACTGCAGGTGATATTCGAGCAGACCGACTCTCCATTCCCTTTGTATTTATCATGTAGTTATTCTGTATACGCGGCTAGTCCTTAGCTTTCGTTGATGGAGACTTGAGCAAACAGAAGAGATTGTAGCCCCTCCCTCTACTCGGCCCGGAGCACGTCGTCTTGAATATTACCGCCTGGTTCATTTGTCAAGTCGATTGCCACCAGCTCAAGCTGAAGCACTCATCCAGGAGTGCTCATGATCCGTGGTCATTGATCAAAAGGCTGTTCATAGATCTCGCTCTGTCTTGTCCTATAAGTTAATGACATCGAGACCCAGCTCGGCAAGTCTTTCTTCGCATGTGCCCTTTGAAGGAAAGGACTTTAGCAGAATATAGTACCAATAAACGGTGAACGCATGGACATGCAATCTGGTTGACCAATGCGACAAAGAATACTTTGCGGATAACGTGACTAGAATCTCAGGATCCCGATGGAGTCCCGGTCTTGAACACAACATCTATCGGGCTCATAGAGACAACAAATGATAACAGCCACTATGAGGCCTCGCTTCATACAGTTCGATTCAAGTTCATTGAACTTTTGACAAATCCTATAAACGATCTCATAGACTTGGGTTGCGGGCTCAGATCCAATCGCTGAGATCTTCTTCTGCCATTCTTTCGTACTGTTGTCAATATTCCTCGATTCCAAGCCTTGTGCCCAACTATATGCTTAAGAAGAAGAAGCCAGCGCAAATTTCCTATGTGTTTGAATTGGCCCCAATCCTGGCTATACTTTGTGCAGGAAAAACTACCCTTGGATCTACCACATCGCCGCTTTGCTCTTCGCTGCCATCATCTATGTTCTCACATCACGATTGGAAAACCAGACGATTCCAGTCTTGAGAGAGATCTCTCTCTGGTCAAACCATCATTATTGGGGCCAGGAGTGATATTGATGCCCAATTTGAGGTTGTAAGCAGGCGAATGTTAGCCTGGAATGCTTTCTATCTGTCATGAACAAGTATTGCCCGATACCGACTGGATCGCCATTAGACGCAGAGACGAGGCTGTCGAGGAGGATGATCATTCTCCCGAGACTATCAGCAGCAACGAATCCCAGGTCATATAATTAACCTACGGACTTTGAGGCTCCACCGCATGCAACGTAGAGCCCACCATCTCGGTCATAGGTGTCCTGCCACAGCTGACCCTGGTTCAAGCTCAATTGGGACGAAGTCTATTATAGCTGAGAAATAAAGTTTGGGATGAATTTGACTCGGGTTGCGTTCGGATGATGACGAGTAGCACGGGTGTGCTGATCCGTAGAGGCAAAGAGGTGACTGCGGTTCCGCAAAGTCTTGCTGGGGATTTACTCCCTAGGTTTCCCATGTTTCAATGTGGGGATTTTAATTATGTTTGATGAACCACTTGGGAAAATAATTGCGTCAATCTTGAGGTCTGGACACATCCATGGCATTATCTAATCTCTTTTGGCGTACGGTAAGCTAAACACAAACCGAGCTACCCGATTTAACTTTGAGGCAAAACTAACTCCTCCAATCATTTTCCGGGAGTCAAATCGAAACCATATTCCCAGCTACCTTGGCCTAAGCCGCACTTTTTACTGAAATCGTCGAATGGTTCAATGGGTGTTTAGGCACTTTTCAAGTCGTCTTCGAGATGCTTACAATTCATCGCAGCGATCTATTACGGACTGCTGGACAAGCAATGAAATGAGTCGGCACCACATTTTCATCCCCGTCCTGTTAGACCAACTCGAACCCCAATAAGCAGCTAATACATGAACACCTGGGCAGTCTGGTACTGCTTCTATGCTTCTCAAGAAAGTCTTCCAGCATAATCACATCACAGGACCAAGGCATTTGAGGGCATGCTCTGTATCATTGACTCTCATTCGGTATCAGACAGAGGCCCAGCCTGGGGGCGAGGACATACTTACGAGAGCTTGAAACTGACGTCAATTGACTGGTCAAAGAAAAGAGTAGAATAACTGAATGAGATCGTGAAGCATCCATTGAGATCAAGCCGATTCCCCCTGGATCTTTCTGCCTTGCAATGAAATCAATCGTGGGAAAACGATGCAGAGGAAGTCCGTAAACGTTAACCTACATACAAAAAGCCAAGAATTGTTGAAGTAAAAGGCTGCATTTGTCCCTAGATTACCCAGAATGTCTAGAGGCTCCCATCCATTGCCAATATGACAGGTCTGCTGTACAAGCCGCCAGTGATCGACCGTGGCTGAATTTCCTCGTATTTCGATCCAAATGAATAAGACATTTCAAGGTAGTCTATCATATATCACACAAGTACTTGCTTGCTTGAGCCTCCATAAAGTGATGGCTCTGCTCTGGTGAAACACGAACTAGTATGCGACTTCTGATTGCTCAAAAGTGGGAATACCCCGGTAGATGTCCTGGAAGAAAGTTTGACGAATGAACACTTAAGCCTTCCTGCAGCAGACGAAGAAGGCAGCTAGTCTCTTCGCCTTGATTGAGTGATATTGGGTGAGGTTTCGGCAGCTGAAACCGACGTGCAGCGAGCCTGTGGTGGTCAATTAAGGCCACAGCACACATGTGACGTGAGGTTACATGCCTACATCTCCCGGGCGTGGGGAAGATGCAAGCCCAATGCAGGCTGCGCCGCAAACCCGGCACCCTCCCAATGAGAAGCAACCCCAGCCACACAGCAAGCGATATCAATGCACGAAATCGTCCCAATAGGAAGATCTGACAGCCGAGAGGGATGCCTCAAAACACGTCGGTTGGCAGCAGATGGTTGCTGACATGGTGGGCGACACGAGCCACAACCCGCCCACTCTGTCACTCCATTCGTGCTCCCTGGCTGCGCGTGCCGCTGCGCCGGCAGCCTGCATGACGAGAATGAGGGGGAAACCCAACCGGACCCCAACCAGCCAGCCATCAGCTCAATCACTGTCCCGTCATCCTCCGGCCACCACCCGAATGCGCAATGGCCCCCCAATGCAAGGGCTGTTCCGCCGGCCCCCGGGTCTTGGCCGAGGATTCCAGGCAGAAATGCCTAATCCCGTGGCAACAAGACTGCCTGGACGGTGCTACCCTCGAGGCCTTGGGTAGCCCTCAAGTCGGCCTCCTCTCGCCGAGTTTCTGCCTATTCAGAGAGCTAGAGCTGCTGTGTTCAACGAGATGCATGTGCAGCCTCGATGTTCCCTGCAGCTTGTCCAATATGGGAGGTTGCATCCGGTCGAGATGTTGGCAATCTGACAACATTGGGGGAGGGGTGCTCAAGTGAGCAGAGCCTCATTTGACCCCGACCTCCGGATCTTCCTACTTAAGGCTGACGGGCTCACGTCACAGCACTTCCTCACTTCCCCTCCTTTTCCACCCTCCCTCATCCTTTCCTGGCCCAGCTTAACCTCCTCGGCTCTTTTGCACGCCAAGGAGCGACATCGTCATCGTGAAAGGGTCTCGCAATGTCGCTCATATCGGAGCTCAAGGCGTCTGCACGCCCTGCCCAGGATGACGACGCATTCTCTGGGAGCAGCTACGTGTCAGACGAATACACCCTCCCAGGGGACGACGCAGATGACGATGCTCGCAGCATCGCCAGCGCGTCGTCGTACGAGTCGTACGACTCGTTTTGCCCGCGCGAGCGTCTCCCGTCGTACCGCGTCCCCAAGGCCCAGGGCACGTCTCAGCCCGTCTACGAAGCTTGGGTCCTGTGCATGTCGCACGATACAGACCACGAGGTCACGAGGCTGACATCCTGCGGTGTGGATATCTTGTCTTCTTATGACGAGGAGAGGCCGTTCGTGGTCACCCGCACCGAGACCTACGGGCAACAGCAGCTGAGCGACATGACCCTCGCCTCTGTCAACAGCTACCATGCCGCCAATAAACGCGGGTTTGCTGCGCGTCTCTTCCGCGGAAAGCCAAAGACTTATGAACAGAACCTGGACGAGCGCCTTGGGAAGCTTTCCATGTCTCTCCAGTCGGAACTGAACGGCCTCCTTCGCAACCGCGAGGAAGCCACTTCCAACCGCTTCCGCCGCCGTGACTGGACCGTTGTCATGATGCGCGAGCAGTACCGCTACCGGTTTGCCAACGCAACACCCGAGCAGGTGAAGAAGAAGGGCCTCTTCAAGGGAAAAGACTCGCGACGGGTCGAGTACCTCTTCGTGATCAAGGGCGCCGAGGGCAGGGTGGCCGCTGACGACAAGGGCATGCATCAGCCGCGCGAGTTTGGGAATCCATGGAAGGTCGTCGACGAGGAGGAAAAGAGGCTGCGCGAGCACTCCAAGCAAATCAAGCGGCATGGAAAGAACTACCTCCGGGATGAATGGTTCCCCCAGCCCAGGAGGAGATCGCTCTCTCCCCCTCCAGGCGCCGTGCCACGATCTCAATTCCAGGACAACCCGCGACGAACTCGCACCGTCATCATCGAGCGCGAGCGCGGCAGGCCGAGCAGCCGAAGCCGCAGCCGCAGCCCCTACAGCCCACGAAGCCCAACTTGGTCACCCGTGAGGAACCAGCGCCTCCCTCAGCTCCACAACCCTTTTGTGCCCCTGCCTGTGCCCATGGGCGGCATGCCTCCTTTGCCGCCTACTCCCGGCCCATATCATCTTGCCCCGACTCCTGGTCGGTTCATCCCCCCGCCTTATGTCCCGGCAGGACACCATCTTCCCCCATTCGGACTGCCGTCTTTTGACACCTGCATGCGCTCGCACCTCCACGGCCCGCCAGCCCCGAGCAACCTGGCCCCAGAGCCGTGTACATGGCAGCCGCTAGGGATCCCTCAGATGTACGCGGACGCAGAGCCTATCCTCCAGCCCGACCAGTTTCCCATCCCTATCCCTATGCAGCAGCAACACGTCCCATTCCCGCTGGAGATCTCCTCCCCGCCAGAGTCCCCGCGGCCATCCTTCCACTGCATGGGAGGCGCCCCTCCCGCGATGCCGCCGGGCCTGCCGATTATGCAAGCCTGTCGCCGCCTGTTCGAGGCCGACTTCCCGCACGACGATGGGGACGAGGGCGAGGACGACAATGATGATGACCGCTCCTTGCTGCAGTCCAGCAACCTGTCCCCTCCGCCGGCTCCCAAGCCGAGCAACCTGACCACACCGACAGAGTTCTCGCCCGCGTCGTCCCACCACACCGGATCAACCGTGCAGAGCACGGACGGTATCACGACGCCGGGGGGCCCTGGCATGGAGGTGTTCTGGGAGGAAGGGCCTTGTCCTGTGAATCGCGTCTTTCCCAGCAGGTAGCTGATCTGATTTGGCGGTGGGGGGCTGCCGGGGCGGAGAGTGTGTTTTTGTTTTACTTTGTACTTCGGACTTCAGACTTCAAACCTCGTACTACGTACTGTTCGCAGAAGACCTAGCGTGTCTGACATCAGGAGGTTGATTTTGATGGGGCCCGGTGGCGCTTGGTTCATTGTCGGGAAGTCTCGTGGCTGGTTGTGACGTGAGCCTGCATGGGACTCGTTCTAGAATATGCGAGCTTTGACACCCCCCCTGGTTTATAGTGTGTTTGTCGACATGATAGTGTTTCTCGCCCTGTTCTGAGCTTTTGCTCTTTGTGGGCTAAACCTTAATATTATCACGCTGGATTCATCCCATGTCCTGATTCTCCAACGCTCCCCAGGGCTCCAGTCGCGCTGTTATCGCTCTGGTACCCTTGCATAGTGCCCTGTCACCCGGCCCACCCAATGGGAAAGGCGTCGCCGCATGATGAGTAGTAGCGAATGCATGACTTGGAATACGTCGATGAAGGCTAGACCTTCAAATGTTGTTATCATCGAGAGGCGGATAATGACCAGAAATCGCGCATTGTGTGTCCGGTATATGCCGTAGGTTAAATGATGCGTGAAGCAATTTGTATCCTATCCAGTAGGAAGCCTGCCGTACTGACAACGTGGTTATGTGCTGATATCATTGGCAACTGCATATAGCAGTGTAAGGGCGCCGGCTGAATGGTGTCCCCCGGCCTAGCCCGGAAACCTTCATGGCCTTAAGCTCTGTTCGCGGGGTTCGCAGGTTAACTTTATACTAATAGGATTTAATATTTGTGGCCCACTATGTTCTGGTAGTATTGCAAACCCGATTACGAGCGGTCAGCAATGCAAATACTACCCCAGGTAGTTTGGCCAATCTGAATATTCTCGTCTTTGCTCCTCCCTTGTCCCTCTTGTCGTAGAAGTTGCTCTTTTCCCTGTGTGAAAAAGAACAGAAGACTGTATGACTCCGTGTATCCGTCGAGAAGGAGGCAGAGGACTATTGAAACCACCAAAATTAGTGTAGGCTTTTCTTTTTACATGCTTCGTCGAACCCAAGCCATACTACTCACCACTCCACCCGAGAGCGAGAAGTGGATGTAGGCCTTTACTGAGCCTTCCTGTGCACAGTTAAGATCGTCCCGGTCTTGCACATTCCGAGACGTGACTTTTTGTGTCCCGCACAGATGAGCACCTTAATGGCGGTATCATATGCAAATATGACGGCCGGACGACGTCGTTGTTTTTGACTCGCAAACCGTACATAAGGTTGGGCCCCTGGATAAGAGGAATATGAGGTGTGTACGTGTCTTAGATGGCCCGTGAGCGGGTCTGAGTAAGGGCTCATGCAGCTCAGGTGACTGACGTAGCAGGGTCATGAACGGGCTGTGGCACCCGCCCATGCAGAGTGAGAGCTTAATGTCTTCCGGGACGGTGAGTCAACCTACGCTTGGGAACCACAACATGCGGCTCCTGTCACCTGGCAGGTCGCTGCCTGCCAAACGGTCCCGAACCCGACCGAAACTTCCACCCCAGATACACTTTCCTCGTCTGCGGGATGCCCACAATGCCAAGTGATCCAAGACGGGAGATTTACGATCGAGGCGAGCAAGATCCGGCGGCCATCAAATGAACGCGTATACGTGAAATGGGGTATATAATTGTTTCACTGCTATCTAAGAACGAATTTCTATTGGTTGGGTCTCATACATGCTATGTGTTTCCAATCTTCTCGTATGCTCCCCAACAAAAACAAAAAAAGGAACCTAGGTTGTCTTTGGCCTCCTGTTCCAAGCCTCTACCTCCAGCTCGATCCTCATCTCCGGAAATGCTAGCCTGGGGACAGCCACCGCAGTCCAGATTGGCCGATGTCCCGGTATCCGCTTCCTGAGCTTCGCAGAGACGTAATTGTATGAATGGTCCATTCCGACATGGTACGAACGGACAGAATAGACGTCCTCCCAGCCCCGGAGTCCAGCTGCCTGCAGGACGCGGTCGACGTTGTCAAAGGCAAGGTTGACTTGGCCGCGGATGTCGTAGGGGTCGACCTCGCCGCCGATGGTCCACCCGCCCTGCCCGGAGCATTTAACAGTGTCGCCTAGGACGACGGCCTGGGAGAAATGGCAGATGTCGCTAAGCTTTTGTCCTGCCCCTGGGTCGTTGACGTATTGCAGGGAGGACATGTTTGAGTTGAGAGTGACTCAAGGACGCGAGCAAGTTCGTGGGCTCGTGAGGGATGCGGCTGGATTGGAAAATGCACCAAGGCGTGCTGCCTCAGCGCAGGAACGTTATTGCGGTCGATGAAAGAGGGTGTGATTTAAGTAAAGGCAGAACGAGTAGTCGACCGTGTAAAAGTTTGAAGGTGAGCATGTCGAGGATTATCATCCATGTTGATGATGAGACTCTGCAGGACTTTATATCTGTGCCTGGTCTGATGTGACCCACTTACGTATGAGCAGATCCGTAGACGATGTCCAAAATTGAAGGGTCACTAGTGGCCACAGACACCGTCACAGACACTATCTCTCGCTTCAGGTTGACACCGACTTGCGATAAGCTGCGGTCAGACTCTCGGAGCCCTATAAGCCAGCGACGCACGACATTACCTGTGGAGAAAGATGATCTCCATATGGGGAGAAGCACGAAAGTGTGTCCCATTGTACAGGAAACCGCCGGGCGCCACGAAATTATACTTTACAGCACTCGAGTCGTACTGACTCGTCTTGACGAGAACAGGGAAACGGAAACTATAACACCAACAATGATAGCTGCAGTGGTTAACTGAGCGGTATGTTCCATCCCTCAGCTTCCGTATTTTAACCCTGTCCATGAGGCCATCTTATCTTCGGTCAGCTGTTCGCACCGTCTCACAGAAGCCGTCTAAAATCAAGCTCCTCTACTCAACTTCATCGGTCTTTTTTTCCCTCAGTCACAGCCCTTGTACATTGGCATTTCCTTGAGCCACATGTGCACTTCTTCCTGTCAGAAAGTTCCCCGCCGTAATATAAAAACAGCTGCTCTACAGCCTGGATGAGGCGCTTGGTGCGTATATAGATGCCCCTCGTGTCATCACAGCGCAGGAACCGTGCCCCGTTGGCGTCGGTTCATGCGTCTACTCAGAACTGACCGTGCTGCAGATGCTTGAACAAGAGGTTTTAGTCCGGCTCCTGAGCCGGGGTAAGCTGGTCATATGGGTGTACCACGTCGCTGTATGACCTAGCACCATTCTCTTGGGAACGAACTCCTTCGTGAGCACGCCTATCTCCATTTCCTTGGTCTCTCAGACGTCCGTGCTGGTATGCAGCTCCCTTTCAGCATGGAATACCCTGGCGTCGCAGAGGAGATCTGCATCGGTCTGGAGAAGACAGTTGCCCTCTGTTGCCCACAGAGATTGCCAAGAGATCCATTAACCCTCAATCCAGCGTTGCAATACATTGAAGTGTGGCTACATTCGTTGGTAAACCTTATCTTGTTCCCATCACCGCTTTAGGCGACTCATTGTCTCGGATGTTTTGGTCCGGTGTTCTCGAGGAACTGGTGTTTGAAGTAAAATGTGGATCGCTATGCACTTGAGCACAGCTGATCCATACCTTGACCGCTTTGTGCCCAGGTGGACATCCCTGGATTTGCTAATGAGGCGGTTCCAGCTCTTCGAACACGGTGACTTATTTCCGTACCATCATCTTTTTCATATGTATTGACGTATTTCGAACATCACATTCAAAATTATATAGACAATTCAAATTGTGATGTCGTGTTCAGGGAGGTTTGAACTTGACTCTCGTATCTGGCCTGACTCTCCATCGGGAAGTGAGCAGCACGAGAGGCACTGTCAGCTTTGTTCTTCAGGTACTATTTGAGTTTTTAGTTTATTTGATACAATGCAAGTACTTGTAGTCTATACAAAAAGTACAAGAACTGGACATCTACAATTGTCTTCATTGAACACAAGGACGCTAAAATACAAAGACAACCTTGTTGTGGCAAACAAAGATCACTTTTATTATTTCTTGCCACTAGATAAGCAATTAGGTCAGGGAAATAATGTTCATGCAGCACTATAAAGTCTTGCTCGGAGTTCTCAGATTGACACTATCATTTGGCATCCATCAACATCCACTTCAGTAACACTCAACCATTTTTGAATCCTCAACTAGTAGCATTTGGCACTACCCAGCCGAAACATGGCCCAGAACACTCAGAAGATTGACTCTCTGACCAATCAGGCCATCGCCGGCGAAGTCTCGCCATCTTCTTCGGAAGTTGTTGAGATGGTCGCGAAGTGCCAAATGGAAACGAGCCACCAGATCGAGCAGCTGGAGGCGGAGGCCGCCAAAGCCAAGACAGTGCCAGAAAAGATGAGCTGGAACCTTCGAGTGAAGGCGCTCAAGATTCTCATGTCTCGACTTGAAGGCGTTTGTGGGATGACCACTACTATGCCAACTGATGAGGATGTCGAGTGGGCCAAGAAGCTCTTCGGCCTGGAACAGTAAATGTTAGATCTGAGATTCCGCTCTCTCATGATAAGTCGGTGGTCAGATTTAGTTCTGTGGTAGGTTTTCCCTAGTCCCTAGTCCCAATACATTTTCACTCTATTCCCCTCTTCTCACTCGTGTGATTCATTGTTCTAGACCATGAAAGCGCCGTGGTATATCCTGTGCTTGATATCTATTGCTTGCCAATACCGGTCTGTCTTTTCTCATGTATATTGTGGTGTCTGCCAAAAATGAGGAAATTGTTATCCATTTTACCTGATAGGCCTTACATTGCTCTTCCACAGCGGCTCAAACTGTTTGAGCCAAATCCACCGTTTTGGTCAATGACTGATAACTCGCAAGGAAGCCCTGGCTTGGGACATATTGCCGAGCACTCAGAAAGCCCATGCATAAGCTGCGGAGCAAGGAAGGGCCAATAGACTGTAGTCGTTAAAGGTGGTCTCCTCAGCGCTGAGGCATTATCGGTTGTTTTGGCTGTCGTCACGGGGAGTTGAGGACCTATGATAGCCGCCTACCTACCTAGGTATGTGAGTGAGCTGACACCCGGACATCCGAACTAGCCGTCAATATCCAGGTGGGGACGCAAGCCTCGAGCCGAGAAGGTGCTCCATCGAAGGGAACCATGGCCTTGGTAAAGCAAGGGGCGATACAGACGTATAGAAGATGTGCCTGCACAGAACCAACGGAGGAGGGGGGCGTACCTGGAGGCTGCACAGCTCAAGCCAAGCTCTGCGCTGGCGTTGCTTCTTGTGATTACCCCGCGTCCTAGAGGACATCTTTGGGGTGCCATGGGTGGTACAGAGCCCGTATGCAGTCAGCATTCCGCGCTCCAATACAGCATGGTCCCACGCCCGGGCAGACGCAATGGGAATGATCATCTCTGAAGACCTCATTGCTGTATTGTGAGGTATCATTTGGGTTTAGTCAGGGTGCAGCCAACCGTGCTTACACAGCATTGGTGCGATACGAACAATGGATATCCATAACATTACTGCATACTGTCACCGGGATTGACATTGTATAAGAAGGGGCGGGGACGCAGTGAGAATCTTGGGTTGATCTCTTGCATGTGCTGATTCACTATCGTGATTCCAGACGCTGCGGAGAAAGACTGATACGTTTCTTACACTGAAGATGGCGGAAACAGATACAATCACCTTTACATTTACTGTGTGGGTGAACATTCTCGCAGCGGCCCTCCTAATTTATTACCTCGTCTCGACAATATATTCCTGGCGCCGGCTTCGGAATGTCCCCGGGCCTTTCATGGCCGGCGTCACGTCATTGTGGGAGATGTCAATTACCGCTACTGGCCAAGAACCATGGGTCTACAACGATCTGGCAAAGAAGCACGGCCATCTCATTAGAATTAGCCCCAACACGATTCTTACAGACGACCCGGATGTTATGCGCAGAATATCGGGTGTCCGGAATTCATATGACAAAGATGCGTTTTACACTGGCTCATTCAAGCATCCGGACCACGACACGATGTTCTCCACGATAGACACGCCAGCTCACGATGCAATCAAGGCCAAGCTAGCAGGTGCATACGGCGGCCGCGAGACATTAGCCATGGAGCCGATAGTGGACGGTCTGATCGAGGCACTAACCCAGCATATTCGGGACGAGGTTTCTTTGGGTCTGGGCGCGCAAGGCGTCGTTGACTTCGTTACCGTCGCCAACTCTTTCACTATGGACGTGATCACTCGTGTTTCGTTCGGAGAAGAGTTGGGATTTTTGAGGACCCACTCTGACGTCTATGGTGTCATGGCTGCGGTTCGAGACTCGATGAAGACATACACCATTCCGATGGCCATCCCCTGGCTACGGTCCATAACAACCTCGCGATTTTTCCTCAGCCGACTTGGCCCAAAGCCCACGGACAAAGCGGGACCCGGCCTAATCATGAGGTGAGATTCGGGCTCATCTCGCACGACCCTGGTGGTGGCAGTTAACATTGACGCGTATTGTGCGAAAGAACCCTGGGAGAAACAATCAAAAAGCGATACGAGCCCGGCGCCCCTGAGGAGAGGGACTTGCTAGTAAGTAAGCCCTGACTTGTCCCGTAGAAAAGCGGCTTCTGATTGTCTAGGGCGCCTTCATAAGAAGTGGACTCTCACCGGGCGAATGCATGAGCGAGGCCTTGTTCTCCATGGTGGCTGGATCCGACACAACAGCCTCTGCCATACGTGCCACAATACTGTATCTCATAACAAACCCGCGCGTGTACCAGAATTTTAAACAGGTGGTCAGAGAAGCCGTCCAGGATGGACGCGTATCGAGCCCGATTAAGCAAGAAGAGGCCAAACAGATCCCCTACCTCCAGGTTCGTGATCCAAAATGCACCTACCCTCCCCGTAGGCAGGAAGACCACCAGCTCATCTCTGCTAGGCCGTGATATATGAGGGCCTGCGCATGCGGCCACCTGTACCGATCAAGTTCCCCAAGGTTGTCCCCCCTCAAGGTGATGAGATCGACGGGAAGTTCATCCCTGGCGGCACCGCTATCGGGTGGAACTTGATTCCCATGATGCGTTCAACTCGCCACTGGGGCCAGGACGCCGAGGTCTTCCGGCCCGAGCGCTTTACGGAGGCGGGCGAGGATACGCGCCTGTCTATGGAGCGGCTGGTCGAGCTGGTCTTTGGCCATGGCCGGTTTTCTTGTGCTGGAAAGCCCCTGGCGTTCATGGAGCTGAACAAGGTCTACTTTGAGGTGAGTGCTCTCGGTCTTACATCAGCGCGAGGGCTGCGTGGCGCTAAACACGTGTTGGTCAGCTTTTCCGACACTTTGACTTCCAGGTTGTCAACCCGTCGAAGCCGTGGAACTCCGGGCTTTGGAGTATTTGGATGGATGGCAACTTTCTCGTACAGGTCACCGAGGCTGCTGTAGTTTGAGAGAACGGCTTGGTTGGGTGGTTAGCACTGTGTTCGCTCCAGGCCCGTGACTGGCCTGTGTAATTCGGCGAGCTCCAGGAATTGCCGAGTCAGCCAAGGTGGCATGGGGCCGGGTGTAGAGTCTCTGTTGAGTGGGTGGTATTGATGGATGCTACTGCGTTCTCATTCGGCATAGAAATGCTCGTGAGGGTGGCGGCGTGATTTTGACCAGTCGGTCATCTTCTGCTCTTTTGTTCCTTTTGTTAGTCACTGACGGGATATCATACATACGCACTTGTAGAGCTTGGATGCTGAGAATAATGACGACGGATTGGTGAATCAGCCAGGCTTGCTCAACGTGCTCCGATCGTAAGTGTCAAACGTATTCATTCGTCTTGCAGCGGCGGCTTGACAGAGAACACAATTGCTCGCCTCGAAGGGATCTCGGTTCGATATCGTTCGCCGAGGGTTTTATTGTGTCAGACAGCATCCTCAGTGACCGGAACAAGCCGACCAGGAAATGTGCAATACAGACTGTGTGGAGAACAGGGACCCCGCTGCTAACTAGCCGGTTCCGCAGCTTGCGCGTATCTGAACTTCGGCAGATTCCAGAAGACAAACTTCCCAGCCAAGAGCCGCTGTTCATGTGCAGGGTCAGGCAAGCATAACTCCTTGACTCTTCTTGGGACAACGAACCAAGAACGAAAGACTGCGATGCAGTATACAGTGTCTGCTTTGCTGGGGCTTATGTACTCGGAAACCATGTGATCCTTTTGACTACTTCAAGTTCGGAAGGATCATCAGAGCTGTTCAGCCCCATCAATGTGCACATGATCTGCAGTTGAGTTTCTGTGTGGTCTCCAAAAAGTCTTGCCTTATGTTTCCATGAACCACCTAGGGTATATTTTTAAGCTTCTTTTAGTGACGGAAACGATAAGAATTGGATTTCGATGCGAGTAACTTGGAACCGTTGACTTTGAGTTCATTGAAACGAAACGCCAGGGGAAAACAATCCATGTGACCTTACGCAGGCATAAAGGCTGGCGGCAGGGATCAAGCACCGTCCCAACCGGGTTGGGGCAGGTCATCGGAGATGAGTATATGCAATCCAAGGCCCATTCCGGCTTGTGAATCCACTCAGATACCCCAGTGCATGCAACCTTTAGTAGATCTTGTGGTTCTCGAATATCCATAGTCCGGAAAAGCCGGCGGCGACGACATATGGGATGGAATTTCCGACAGCACTGCTTCTGCGCTGCATTTCTGGTAGGTTAAGAATGATGAGATCCTCAATATCTCATAGATAGGGCCATCAGTACTGGCGTTCATTCTTTGTAACGTCCAAACTGCCATTACACCATCTCTGGTGAATCCACTCGTTTTCTCCATCACCCAGTCATCATGCAGCTCTCCGCTCTCAGCACCCTCCTCGGGCTATCTGCCTCGGCCGTTGCCACGATACCTTACCCACCCGGCCGTACACCTCTTCGCCGCCAGGCTTCGGCCGATACTACTTCGTCCCTCTGGGTATCCGAGGTGCCATCTTCACCTCGCCCCTATGGGGTCCGCCACTATGGCATCCCCGGGGTCGTCGTCGGCGCGCAGACGTATCGCTTCCCAGTGACAGGACCCAGCTCCGACTACGCATTCACCCTAATCTCAACTGGGGCCCCGGCATCAGGCTCCCTCGGTGTCCTGCCCCACGCCCATCTAAGCCACTACGAGAACTTCTTCTGTCTCAAGGGGCGCTTCCAGCTCTGGACCGCCTCGGCTGAGACGTACGAGAACGAGGAGGCCCGCCTCTTGACCCCTGGGGACTACGGCGCCGTTCCACACAACACCACACACACCTTCCAGGTCCTTGACCCAGACACCGATATGGTCGGCGTCATCCAGCCCGGCGGGTTCGAAAACCTCTTCTTCGCACTGGCCAACGCGAACTACACCTCCCCCTTGCAGAGCCCATACGACATCAACGACGCGAGCCCCTACAATGCGACCAGCAGCTCGCCGCCGCCGGAGATCATCGCGGCGCTCGAGTCATTCGATGTCTATGCCCAGCTGAACTTCACACCCTCGCGCGAGCTCGTCAACGGCTCGTACTCGGCCGCCAAGGGGTCTGGAGACGTGGCTGGCTGGCACGCTGCCGCGGCTGAGTTGGGTGCAGATGAGAAGACCCCGTACTTCGTGGCAAAGGACTTTGGGCCCAAGTGGCTTAGTGATGAAGCCGGGTTCTACCAGATCGTCCAGCCCCTGGTCACGCCCACGCAGTCGGCTGGCAACTTCACTCTCGCTACTATCACCATGTCACGGAAGATCTCGAATGAGTCGGCTATGAGCATACCTGGTAACGACACTGCCGCGGCTGCGGGAACCGGTGCAAGCGGAAGCACGGCGTTGACTGGTCACTCGGCATTTGAAGTGCTCGAGGGCTTGCTGAGCGTCGAGGTCAACGGGGAGACGATCCAGCTTGCGACTGGGGACGTGGTCTTCGTGCCCGCTGGTACTGCGTTCCAATACTCTAGCGTCGTGCCTTTTACCAAGGTGTACTACATCTCACAGGGCCCCGATGGCTTGGACACGAGACTGATGGCGAATGGAATCAGTGGGTGGGAGTACCCAGCCTGGCCATCCGATGCTTGATAGAGTAATCTGGCCGTGCACCAGCATCATCAGCCGGATTGTACATATGTTCCCAAATATACATTCATCGCATTCCATCCAATTAATTCTGTTTTGTCTTCTTGCACAACTTGGTCCCATAATCGATGACTTCCCAGTCCTCCGTCCCCGGTGTGGCAATGGCGTAGAAGACACCGTTCGGGTCCCATTTCTTCCGAATGTCAAGAAGCCGAGGGTAATTGGTCCCGTAGAAGTCGTTCTGCCAGTCTGGTGAGTTCGAGTCACCCTATATGCGTGGCATGTCATTGTGTCAGCCCTGTATCCGGCAAAGCAGAAGTCGAAGATTGCATCGGCATGCGTTTCAAACTCACCTCATTCACATACCCGAACCCGGCCGGGCCAGCTTCCTTCATCTTCTGATTGATGTCAACAGTCAACGTCCTTTGCGCCGCCGCCTTCTGCTCCCACGAAGCAGTGCCTGAAACAGACATGGCGGCGATGACATGGACACTTGCATCGCGGAACCTTGGGTTCAGCGAGTTGTTCGCGTTCGGCATCCCATACGCCGGATTCCACATATGTCCGATAGCATTTGCCCCCTTACTTTGAAGGTTCTTGAATGAATTGATGATGTTCGTGTTGTTTTGTGCGATATCGCGGTGTGCGAAAACCCAGCCACCAGTTAGCGCTGAGATGCCCGCGCCTTCGGGCTCGAAGAGGTCATTGTAAAGCGCGAGGAATGTTTGGTATTGCCTGGTAGTGGTGCTGAACCTGATCCCGATGCCGTCCAGATCACGAAGCACGGGGGCAATGATGGTGTCAAGCTGTGCAATGGTCTGGTTGATGGCCACGAAGGGCTGGACGTGAAGGCCGAAAGGACCAGCCTCAAAGTACACATACAGTCCGTTGTCGACGAAATGATTCGCGTAGCTGTGAAAGATTGTGATAGCCTCCCACATCAGGGTCTGGTTGCTTGTGTGGCTGCGATTTATATCGAGCCTGGCGCCGGCGGAAGGGACGTCGACGAATGTTTGGAACGTCACCGAGAGGATGACACCAAAAGCTGAGGGGCCTCCGCCCCTGAGCGCCCAGAAAAGATCTGAATTCGTATCCGCGTTTGCGGTCACTATGTCGCCCGCGGCTGTCACGACTTCGAGCTCGAGCACTGTGTCTGCAGCCATCCCTTTTACAGTGGTCAAGGGACCATGGCCGCCACCCTGCACGAAGCCACCGGCTGTTCCAACGGTCTAGATGTTGTTAGCGGCAAAGCAAGGTCAACAATAGTCGCCGAGTCTGAACATACCGCGCATTCCCCAACTACGACTGTCACCGGAGGGTTCTGAGCATTGCCCAACTTGAGCAGTTCAAGCCCTTGTATTCCGGCCCCGACAGTGACTGCTGATCCATGGTAGTCTCCAGGCCCCTCATAGGCCTTTGTGAAGGTTGCATTCTTAAAGCCGTGAGTATTAATGACCAGTGCCCCCCACCCAGTGCTGCGACCCAGGAAGTCGTGGCCGGTGTTGCGAATGATGAGCCGCAAATCGTGCGTTCGGGCAAAGTCAACGCTAGCTTTCACGTGTTCATAGCTCTTCGCAGAGACAACGTAGACTCCATAATATCCAAGTGTACAAGGCGCGTTGCGGTCTGTCGTAGGTCGGCAGGTCTCGTTGGTATAGTAGGTCCACAATGCTGCCGCCGGTTGATCGGTTCTGCGTTGCTATCAGTATGCGGTGGAGACCTTATAGATATTTCTTTTGAGATTGAACTCACGCCCACTGTGCACTGTTGAAGTTCGCTCTGACATTCGAGCATGCAGCCTCATTGTATGTAGTGATGTTCCCGAGTGGGCCCTGCAAAGTGTTGTGACAGACTGCCCCCGGAGGAACGTGGACGGCAAGGTTGCCTTGCAGGGTTGTGTTGAAAGCAGACCATTCTTCGGCTTTAGGCCAGCATTCATTGCCGGCATAGCACTTGCAATCGTAAGAGCGGCCGTTCCAGGTGGTAGGCACGAGAGCAGTCGCGATCCCACTGAGCAGGATTGCGGCCAATATTGGCAGCATTATGGAAGGCGTACAATTATGTAGCATTAGGAGCTTATCACTTTGGAGGTTTGAATGTACAGACACTTGGAACGACGAATGAATCCACGAGGGAGGCTTGCTCCATTGTGAAGCATAAACCAAATATGGAGACTTGCGGTTGCTGGGGGGCTCAACTTTGTATACCACCTACAGGAGGAGGCAAGCGAAGAAGCCATCTGCCGATACTACCTGGGCGTGGAACTTGCATGCGATCCGTGATGTAACAGCACTTACCGAGTAAGCAGAGGTCGGCTCTGGGTCAATGGCTATTTAGCCGATGAAATGACGTCTTGAACCAAAGGCTGCACATTGTTCATTCACACCGCATTCTTTAGACCTCAACCGATCACATGTTGTGCGATCCTATAAGTGGCTGCATCCAGCCCAATGTGAATGATCCCCTCCTCAGGGACAAGTTGTTTTAATTGTGCCGGCGTTAGCGAGCTTGGTACAGAAGCTGAAGAAACGGAAGTCCAGCTACCTCAACTTTCCACCCTCACAGACTCGGTGAGGTCCGGAATGGTAATCTCCGGTGTAATCTGCTGACAATTGCGTCGTAGTCTTTCTCATTTTCCGCGGTGATCAGGCCGTGCCGGATGAAAAAGTCCAGCATGACCATGGCACAGCTCGGCTTGAAGTCGCCCCGGCGCAGAGAGTGCTTCACGTCGTCAACCCCCATCAACGAGAAGCTTTCGATGTCGCCCTCCACCGGCTCAAACACGACGTCTTCTCCAACCTGCAAGTCATACACATAGAGAATACCCGGGTTCATCAGCCCGGGCTCACCACCAGCCCTCTCGTCCGAGACGTTGAACCACGTCACAGTCCCTGCAGCCTCCGCATTCTCCCTGACCATCTCCGCAGAGAGTGCCGCCTCCTCGCCTGCCTCGCGGACGATACATTCCAGCGGTGATTCGCCTCGCGCAACGCCTCCCGCAACGGCTTGGTCCAGCATGCCAGGGTAGGTGGACTTGGTGGCAGCCCGCCTTGGGATCCAGAACTTGAGACCCTGTTCCGCGCGGACGTACACGGTCATGTGGGCGCCTCGGCCGATGATTCCAAACAAGCTGAATGCTGACCGCTCGATGCCGATGTCGAACCTCGCACCGACTATGGGGAACTGCTCGTCTGTCTTTTTTCCCAGCCGGGGAAATACTTTTCGCTCGCGGGCCAGGTCGACCAGTCTTTGGATCGCGTCGTTGCAGGCCTCTTGCCAGTTCTCTGTGTGCTCACGCTTGAGCAAGTGGACTTCCTTGCGCGGGCTGGTGCTGACGCTGAAGTCGGATGTCCACGGCATTCGCTCCACCACCGAGCCGATCAGACAGCCGTGAGGGTGCGGGTCGTCTGGCAAGTAGAACAGCCACAGGGACTCGACCATTCGATCGTAAGCTTCGGATCTGAGAAATTCATTTTGTGGGAAGCTGAACAAGGGTGTTAGCTTGATTCTGGCGCGTAGCGCATTGTCCACAATGTGAGGTGTGGATATATCATCGTGACTAGACCTTTGGTGCTCAAGTTGAGCCGGCGTTACTAGTGGACTTACTTGTCACACAGCTCTATTATGTCCAAAAGCCCAGGCATATCGACTTGCCTATTACAGAGTGATTGACGTGTTTTGGTGACTCTCTAGTGACGGCGCCGGTGTCCTTGAGAAGATGGGTTGTCACCGGTGGGAGCTGACAATCGAGGCAAACACTTCTGGTCACGATCAACATTTGATTTTGCCGGAACCTAATGAGCAAGCTCGACCCTAACCCGTGTCTTGAGGAGCTCTGCGTTCAACCCCACAGCACTTGGCATCATATTGTATCTGGCACTGGGGGGCTATCCATTGACCAGTAGAAGTTTACGGTAATTATACTTGTCACCAGTAGAGTTGAAAGAATAGATAGACCACATACTCTGTATTGAATAGTCCACTACAGACTATGCACGTAAATTAGCTAGGGAAAACTCCAATGCTCCCCGCAAGCCTTTGCGAACCAAGTCTTCCTTGCAACTATATTAGCATCACGTCTTTGTCTGGTCATGCTTGCATGCCACCTGGTTGCTTATCGGCATGTCTCCAAGCTTTGACACGCTTTACACAGCGGCTGAAGAGATCCATGATGGCAGTTGTGCTCTTCTTCCAACTCTCCTTCCAAGAATACACGATGGAGAATGCTATGGCGAGTGCCACGACAATCACTACCATGGAAATCGGAGCTATCGTGATTCGATTGTAAGCTCCAAGCCAATTTATCTGGCAGGCAGGTGTCTTGAAGGGAAACTGATTAACTGACCTCCTACTTTCCAGACCTCGCTGGCCTTAGGGTTCTGATCGTCACCAGTAAACTCCACAACATTTTGACCAAAGTAAGAAGTGAAGAAGGATAGGGGGAGCTGTGAGGATTAGTTGGGTATCCGAAAAGCTTGATGGGATCTGACAGACGAATATAATGGTAATAATAGTGAACAACATCACGGCTTGCCCTTGCTTGGTCGCTACACGGGCCTCTCCGAGGCTGGCTGCTTTTTGCTCGAGGTCCAACAGCTCCAGCAGCTGTAGGGAGTGTCGTAAGTTACTATCTCTGAGCCTTACAGATTTTGATCTTGGGTGACTTACCAGCTTGTGAGTCTGTGTCACCTCCCCATGAAGTCGCTCCGTGTTCGTTTTCTCAAATTGGAGCAGTTGTTCGGCTTCTTTCACTAGGTCTTCGAGATGTTCAAAAGGATATCTAGGCTCGAAACGTCCTAGGTACAGTTTGATGTCAGCCACGACACTGACTTGCTTTTCGAACAGGAGTATTAGTATGTTCAGCTCGTCGAGTATATCGACAACCTCGAGTATCAAGGTGAATTCTTCGGCTCCCTCGGTGGATACGTCTTCTGTGTCGCTGCCCGATTGTCTACTGGAAAATGCTTGTAGTAGCTCCGTGTGACGCGCGGCCTGCAAAGTTAGCTAGGTGTTGACCAAGGGACTCTCGTAAAAGAGGCTTGCGAACATATCGGGTACATGGCATACCTTATTCGCTGCAGCCCATCGGTAAATGGAGAGCATATCAACATATGCACCACTGGATTCTTCAAAGAATCGGGTAATTGAGCTACTAGCTAGCAGTGCAAACAAGTTGATCACATCAATACAACGGGTCAAGTCCGCCTTGCCCACTGCGGAGGCCATTATGTCCAATTCGTCATGCTTTGAAGAGTCATCTTTTGATATGGGCTCTTTGTTCGGGAAACAAGACACGACTGTGCCTGATATTGTGTCAGTAGAAGAATTCTGATGTTGGGAGGGCCTTCAACGGTCACTGAAATTAGAAATGTCGGGAGAAGGTCGCGCTCACATTCATCCACGGCCCAGATCCAGAGCTGGTCGACCATCACGACATGACTATCTTTGACGGCTTCATGGCGTCCATGGTCCGGCATTTCTTCGCTTCGGCCTGTCCATTTTGATACGGTTTGCCCAGCATTCCGTGGCGTGGTGTTTTGAAGACCAGAGTGGTAGAACTCGTCTAGAGTTCTGCGTTGGTGCCTCTTTGCTGTTGGGTGCTCGCGAGACAGATCGCAAGTTTGGCCTTTGATTTTCCAAGATCCATCGCAAGACTGGCCTCCAAGGTTTCCGAAGCACTCCCAGTTAAGATAGGGAAGCTATGACGAGAGCATCAGCAAGTGATAGAGCTCACAAGTACGAACACTTACAAAAAGCCGTCATCCCTGCAACATCATATATTGGCAGTAGTGGATCGTCGACCTGTGTGGCCTCCCTGCGCACAGAAAATTCCCGGGGTTCCTGGACCGACGGTTCCATAGACCATGCGTGAGCTGGAACCCTTACCGAGCCGGATATAGCTGGGCGAAGCTTCTGTTGACATGTCCCACGAAGGTGCTGTGACGCATTTTCGCCAATTAGTGTGTTGACTATCGCCTGAGGTAAAATCAGTACACAATTAGGAATTATAAATCTAATCATTTGTTGGATAATACTTCTGCAATGCCTGCATGATTCACAGGAATGTGTATCCACCGGAAGTATACTCTGCAAGGTTCAAGTGACAGTACTGGAGCTGCGCTATTGTCCAGGTTCACAACATGAGTGGTCTTGGTCCAAGATACATTGACCTCTTCCCTTTGCCCAATCTGTCTTTTTGGACGGGTACACCTTTCAAAATCGATGACCTGGACGAAGCTGCGAAACAAAAGTGGTTCCATCAGCTCGGTTGAGATACAAAAGAGGCATGGAGCACTAGAGCACCCACTTTTGTTGTTTCCCCTCCCTTCCTAACACCTTACGGTTATGTTCTTCCCCACGACCTGTCTGTAGCTGAGGAGGGACATCGATTTCCGACATCTCTATCGCCGCACGTAGAGCTTATATGGGGAAGAGTAGGTTTAGGGCTGCAGAGCGAAATTATAGCGAAGCACCGGGGCATCCCCAAAGAGACGTGGGACAGATGAGGTTTTATTCAAGCGAGAAATGTTCTGAGATCCATTCCTGGAGTCGTAGCGGATCAGGCCCTTCATTTGTATCCGACTCACAGCGTAACCCGCCCAGCTTAAGCGATTGGCAAGCGTTGCTGGGGATTCCGTCTGCGCTGAGACTTGCAGGTAGGTCCGTGCAGGGTGATTGAAATGCATTTGTCTGCAGGCGAGGATGTTATTGAGCCACATTGGGAATCGTGAGGCGAAGTGCAGGTTCGTACGAGCCTTTGGACCAGTCATAGCTGGCCACGTGACGCCCCCCGAGGCGCCAAATGCGCAAAGACTGGACCGGTGAGAGGGAATTCAAGGAAACATTGAGACGGGCGGTAAAGAAATTTGTACTCAGGTCTGTCTTTGCGTACGATGGACTTTTCGCGCGCTATCATCATTCTTATCAAGCATTTCACGAAATTAGTTCCTAGTTACATCGTAACGTAGTCAAGCCTAAGCTACCTAGTATTGGTTCCAACAACCACCGTGCCAGTCGGACCTAGTAGGAAGGAAAGCAGCACATGGTATAGCGCCTGCCTCAGCTGAGCCTAATCTTATCATTGTAGCGCCCGATGCCTCTATGAAGCAGGTAGTGACGCTCGCCCCTGGCGTTGAGTGAAGTGACCCAATACTTTTAATACTTTTTTCCTCCCCATTTTTGAGCTCTTTGAAGCCATCATCTTTTAGCAGCCAAAACTTGACTCTGTTTTTGCGGGTACTGCAAATAGGTGAACACTGCCTGCTACACTGCAAGAAGCAAATCCTGGCTGGGCTTTGTTTGCCCTTCGCCACGAAGCGCAACGGTGTCAGGCTGAACCCCACTACCCCACGTCACGATCCAGAACACACCTCCTACGACTGCGCCTCTTGCGCACTCAATACAACTCTCGCTGTATTACCGTAGCAATACAGTTTTACCTCTCATCATAATGTTGCCATACATGGACCAAGAGGGATTCCCTGCTACTCCTCCTGATGGGGGACTGGAAGCCTTTAAGCAACTCCTCCGACTTTCCGACTCGCCTTCAACATTCCCACGGGACGCGATCATCGTATCCATTGACCTAGAAGCCTCCGGTGGCCAAAGGAACACTCTTCGAGTGAATAGAAAACAGGTTAAAGGCGTGAGAGAGGTTGGATTTGCCGTGCTCGACACTCAGTCTATTTTTCCCTCGTCCCCCGACTCCCAGCCGACGTTGCCTCCGATCGAGATCACAAACGAGAAAAGCACCAAGTCTTTGTCTGCGTCTCAGCAGCATCCCTTGATATCAACACAGCAGTTCTCCACGTCTCACGCCTCTGAGGACTTCGAAGACTGTGATATCACCGACTTTCGGGAGTGTTTCTTTGCTAAAACCCGCCACGTTGCAAGAGAGGACTTGGTGGATACTATTACCCGCTGCCTCCAATTTCAACAAGATATACCAGCGTTTGGTCTACGCACTGTCGTGATCGTGGGACATTCCCCGCAACATGACCTTGAAATCATTCGGCGGCTAGGCGTTGAGATGAGTTCGCCTGTGGCCGCTGTTCTTGACACACACCGACTAAGCAAATCTATCCTCGGCGCAGGCTCGCCGGCAACAAAGCACCATTCGCCTATACAAAAGTATGCCCTCACAGACATTCTGACTGAGCTCGGCGTAGCTCATAGCTGGCACCATCTTCATAATGCAGGGAATGACGCTACATATACACTCTACGCTTTACTTAGGTTAGGTATACGATGGGCCGAGTCTACTGATAATGTAAGGGAGGGTTACCTATTGGTATCATAAAGTCTCGAGCAGCTGTGTGAGTTTACAGAAGCCGAGTTGAAGGCGCCGATATGGAAGCCGGTTAGGAGGGCCTTGGGTGCGCATCAAATCGAAAGCATCTCAGGTGGCGGAGCACAAGCTGAAGGGGAATAGTTAATCTTGAAAGATGGGGGATTCGGCAAAACCTCGGAAATTGTAAAGTATTTAAAGGCAGCCTGATGTATAAGAAGCAGTGCAACAGTACTTCCCTGTTCCCGGGTGCCTTTCTCTTCAGTGGCCTAGCTATCGGACAATACACCTAAAACTCCCTTACGACTCTTAATATTGTTAAGACAATGATATCTCCCATATCATCTCTCTCTGTAGTTATATGCCCACAGGCATTGCGACTCGATAAGGTCGATGAACCCTGCCAAGACCTGAACCTCGGGCGGCATGTTGCAATTGGCAGGTCAAAATCCATTTTGGGAATCACCTTCTGCTCTGGGAACATGCGCCCCGCCTGCCCGCCGGGAAGAGACAGCAATGCAACGTAGCGGAAGAGCCGGTGCTGTCGCAATATGGCGGCCTGTCGGAATGTGTTGGCTGGAATGCTACGATAATTGCTTATATCAGTAGCCAAGACCTCAGCCCGTCCGGCTGTCTTTCTGCCACTGGTGGCCGTTGTGACAATTCTACAGCATCAATCATCATGGTCCAAATCAACGCCAACGTGGTGGCTGCTACTGCCGCCGCCCTCAACTTCACAAAGGTGGCGCTAACGCCTCCTCTGAACTGGATTGCTGGAAACTCTTTGTTCCCATCGCAGATCATCGCGGGCTACAACGCTGACCTGGCCGAGTACACTGCCGAAGAGTGGACTGCCCACATGTTAGACGCCTGCGAGAGCTTCGAAGCTTGTACATCGGTTGATGGTTTCCAAGGTATACTCAATGTGAATTAATCCAGACCACCATCCGCCCAGGCTGACAGTCAAAATTAGCAACCAACAGCGGCAGCACGGGTGGACGGTATTGGTTCGGATACGTTTATCGAGGTGGCGCCACGGATGAGTCCTTCTACGTTCGTTCTGAGGGGGTGACAGATGCCTTCGCATGGACTATCGCGTCATAGAATGCGGTTACCAGTGAATAAGTAGCAGGGTCCATGCGTCCATGGAAATGGTGCCCTCGGAGCCGTTCTGCAGGCGATATTTTCACTAGTACGCCAAATACAAATTCCAATATCGGGTGTCTCCCAGCCCAGATGTCGTCCTTCTAACAACCATTGTTGGATGATAACCTATCAACCTTGTCTTGATACTCAGCTGCCAAGGGGCGTGATATCCTATTGGGACACTGGCTTCGACATTGATGGATTCGTTTGCATAGTTCGCTCCTATCTCCTACCCAGTCCATCTACTCTGGCCGAATGTATCCAAAGTGAGCCGGTCGGCCTCGTGTTATATAATTATGATGTGGGATACTTTGATACATTGCAACAACGAATACGTCCTCTGGCGACTTTGAGCTAACATGACTGTTGGAAAGGTCCATGGGATGTGTCAACGAGTGGCTGAGTTCTATACACATCAACCTCAACCCGGCTACTGGGGAGTAATCATGAAGACCATAGATCGACTTGCATCATTATGTACCGTATGCCTAATTACCATGCAGTCACTACCAAAGCTCTATCAACAATATTCAACGGTCATAAATACAATCAAAATCCGAGGGGATCTAGATGTTCATTATAGCAGCAGCACCGCCCAGCAGCGCCCCAATCATCACAGCCACAGTCGGCCGTGCGGCCTCGCCCACCGTGACAACCGGCCTCGTCGTTGTCGGACGCCCGCTGGGACCGGGCCCAGTCTGGCTCGCCCGGCTTGTCCGCTGGGACTCTGAAGGCCTGCTGGTCTGGATAGGCGGAGGCTGGGTCTGACTGGGCTGCTTGGGTGGCTCTGTCGGTCCCGGTTTGGATTCTGTGATAGTCTTCGTTGTCTCCTGCCCAGGCTGCGTGACTGTTGACGGCTGCGGATGCTCCGTCACCGTGGAAGTCTTCGGAGGCTCAGGCTGCGGCGGCGGTGGTTGTGGTGGTGGCTGCGTCGGCTTTGGGGGCTCCTTGTCGGTGTAGCTGACTGTGACGGTCTGACCTACGGTCACGGTCCGAGTCTGGCCTTCACTCGTCTCGACGGAGATGATCGTCTCTGTTGTTACGGACGTCTTCTCATTTGGAGGCTTGGGCTGCTTAGGAGTTTCCTTGTCCGGTGGCTTCAGGCAAAGTTCTTTGTGCAAGAGGCAGAGAGTGTCGGACGGGGCCAAAGCACTGCCATCGGGCCCAACTGGGGGAGGAGCTGGGGTAGGAGCCGGTGCCGCTGGATCTTGAGCCTGGGCCTATTTTCTTTAGCTTTGTATCCTCTTACTGGATTTATCAAGTAACATTTGGGACTTACGGTGGCCAGACCGCTGAGGAGCAGGATGACTCGAAATGCGTTGGTACGCATCCTGGAAGCTCAAAACGAGTGTAAAGGAACTATTACTGCCTGATCATCGTTCAAGAAATTCGGGGCCAAGCCGATTCTCCATGTGCAGCTAAGTGTCCTCATACACACCAGGCGAAAGATCAAGTGCATTCATCTGGACACATATCAAGCATCTCGGTGCCCTATAGCAAGTGCTTGTGACAGCAGGCCGAGGCAGCCGACTCGCATCTTGGCAACCCGCGACCGTGTTGCATCTCGACGGGATGAATCCGAAGTTAGAATGATCTTGAGAGCATCTGAAGCAGAGCCGTAGTCGATCCTGCGGCCCCGGAGACATGTGGCGCGGCGCAGTCATGCAATTCAACCTCGTCGCAAAAGGCTAATCTCTGAGATAGTGCGAGGTTGCTCTCATGGAAGCCACATTTGGGCAATTGAGCTGGGATGTCAAACCAGCCTAGACCGCAGATGTTCGTCTGATGTGGCCAAGAGATCGTATTCGCGGGAAGCGCCAAGATGGGAATCGCCGGCAAGTCTCCGTGTTTCGCGACGGCCGCATATGTTGGGCTGTCGGCGCTAGCGTCCTCTTCTCCGCTCCGAACGCAGAATAGTTCAGCGCTCTCCGTGGTATTGCGATGTCCTGGGTGGTATTTTCTTTGGAGGGCTGTGATGGACTTCAGCTTTACGGGATCAGGTGTAGCTGATAACGTTTTGCTGAACCATTTGGCTCGGTTTCACTGTCCATTCTGATTGAGTCGATGGCGGCGCGTCTTGGCATCTGGCGGTCTCAAGTCTTCTCAGCGACCTCGCCAATGATCTCGACCATTCTCTCTGGTATTGTCAAAAAAGGGGAATGGCCTGACTGGACTCTTATGACGTCTTCGTACCCGCCCGCTCCTATGAAGTAAGCCTGATACTCGGTAGGAAGGGCGACATCATTTTCGCAAAAGACATAGGTCTTCGGGACTGTAATCTCCTCATCAATGAACTTCGGACGACTGTTCCAGTTCATCAGGCTGTGCGTCTTGATCATCGTGGGCCATGCTTCCTCAGCTTTCTCTTTTGGGAGGTCATTGTAAAAGGTTGGCTTGGCGCTATCGAGCAGGTGTATTATTCCATCCTGTGGCTATTATCAGCTACTGAATCTCCATATATCTGCTCTGCAAGGCCTCACCTCGACATAATGGAACTCCTGCAATGGAGTTTCGCACTCCCTTCCAAGGAAGTTCTTTCCTCGTCTCGGATACGCCAAACCGCAGACGTTGATATAATGTTGGATCCCGCCTTTCAGGCCACACTCTGCTCTCTCAGCCACCGATTCGCCCTCTATACAGTGGCTCGCAGGAAGAGTTCCGGAGCTGTGAGCCACCATGATGACTTCTCTGCCGTCGTCAAGAAACGGCTGCAGTGTCTCATTGATGACGTCGACGTCATCCGCGTACGTGAGATCGGGATTCGTCCCAGTTGTCGGTAGTACTGGGACCTCGACTGTCAAGCCTCTCTCTCTTAGCTTGTCTACCACGTCCCGATAATGGACCGGCTGGTAAAATGCTCCATGGATGAGTAGGATGACAGGCTTATCAGCAGCCATATCTACACTCGTGTCCCTCGAGTAGCTCACGGCTCATTGAAAGTGAGTGAGAATGAGTCTAGCGGTCTCGGAGGATGAGATTGATGGTGCCTTATCAAGCGACCGAAAGATGAAACTCCGGGCACCTAGAAGTGGGCGTGTTGTCGCCTGTTCTTGCGTTACATAAACCTGACACACGGATAAGGCGGCACGAGCCGGGGCCGCGGTGGGTTGGAAGCTCAGCTGCGGCGGTGACGCGGTCCACGCTGACAGGTGCCACCTGGCACGATACGGTCTTCACTTGCGCACATTAAGTTCAGATATAAACCGCTAAATCTGTGGTTGACAGGCTAATTGACGTGACTTCCTGGTATCGTTGCAACAATTTCACCTGGGTAGTTACATATGTATGGTACGTATGAGCTCACCGCTGAGGTGTCCCGGAAGAGGGCACCTAGGTAGTAAGCTGCCTCCCTCTGTGTATGTATCATACCTACACCCATCAGCATGATCTTTGGCCCCACCGCCTCTATCGTGTCTCGCACTGAGGCCAACGTGCTCACCTGTGTGGCCGACAGGTACAGCCTTCCGGGTCCAATGGGAGACGAAATATTACGAGGCTCGCTGCGATGCATTGCAGAGCCGAGGGTGCGCTGGAGCGGTGAATGACCAGGTCTAGCTCGTGTTCGGGCACCATCATTCACCAAGAGAAGCAGACAAAAGCTTAATACTGAGTACATCTCAGCTGGCATCAGTGGGGACGCGCAGCCTAATTGCGACCCGATAACGCCGCTCGGCTTTAGCGACTTGACGTGGCCTCCACAGCTCTTTGTTGTCTCGGGGACTCGTTCTATGGTTCGCGTACGTGTTCAGATTAGTCTATGTTGCACATACGGGCTTGGTGCATCCACCACGTCCCTACCCTGCGCCTAATATGTGAGGTGAGCATGGGTAGTACATGTGCCTAAGCACTTGGCGTCGTCTACCGATGCACGGTAAGCCCTTCCGATTCCCTCGTGCTTACACTGCGGGTAGACTACCGAGACGAGAGTTGCTTGTTTACACTTCACATCTGCTGAGTAGATGCGAAGAGATCTTGGTATTGCTACTGCCTGGTCTAATTCTTTTTGATCTTGTATCGACTCTTAACTGCTGTTCAGGCCATCATCGAATTGAGATGGACGACGCCAATTCCATTGATTTTTCAAGGCCAGTGAAAGGGCTCGCATCTCTGATCCCTTCGACATTGAGATTATTCGCCCGTATTACCCAGATCTCGACGCACACAATATGTCGCGGCCGCTGACATTCAGTCATGTGAGCGCAGAGATGTTCGAAACGGGTCAGAAGGGGGCCGGACGAAAGGGCCCGAGGTACAGGGAAGCCATCTCTTGTTTACCATGCCGCAACAGAAAGGTTCGCTGCAGTCGTGAGCTACCCTGCCGGCAATGCCAAGATCGTTCGCATGAGTGCTCCTATACCAAATCACCGCGCAAAAGAACAGCAGCAGCACCATCCCACACAGATCCCGCCATTTCCTTGCCGACTCCGCCCGGCCCTTGCAATGATGTCTCGGCCCCGACCACTCAAGACTTTCAGCCGGCTTGGACTTTGCCCGTTGGTGCGCCAAGACTCGGACTGAGGTCAAGCGCAGCCTCGCCTCCGAGACTGGCGCACGTGGCGGGCCGGGAGGAAACGAAGAAGAGGCCGGACCAATTCAAATATCCCTCTCCACCTGACTCTGTGACACCAAATGCAGTTCCTAACGAGGCTGCATTTTCTGGGTCGAACTTTGGGTCAAGGCTACTCGGTCCCACGCACTGGATGGCACCGTGCCAGGAAATGTTGGTGATCAAGGCCATGCTGGACGGATCCGACGGGTTTGTGACGAACAGACAAGCCTTTGCAGACCTTATGGAGATGGCAAGATCCGCAAACACGCTTCCACCAGTCCTGACCCATCAATCCAGCGGGTTAGACGCCACATATCTTCGACATCTGCTAGAGGACTGCATCGACGGGCCTGAGACCATGCAGTGGGCCCGGCATTTTCTTGCAGGATGGGGGCGAATATACCAGATAGTGAATGCCGCTACCTTATCCGAGGACATAGGCAGCATTTATAACACTGCAGACACGGGCCATGCTCATGAAAGACCTGGTGGCACCGCCTCGTTGCTCCGTGTTTTGATGGTCGTCGCTGTCGCCATGCAGCGCAGCGAGCAACACCGACTCCAGGGCCGCCGTCTCGGAAAGTGTGTTGAGGACTTCTTGTACGCCACATCCGGGTCCCGCGAGCCGTGCATAGGGCTCGCGCAGGCTCTGCTTCTTCTGCTCGTTCTGAAGACCATTTCGGCGTCTGACACGGACAGCATGAGCAGCTCCATGGGCGTCCAAGGCCTCACAAGCCAGGTGGTTTTGGCTATAGGGCTGCACCGCGATCCTGTCCTGTTTCCTGGCGAGAGCACCTACCAGAGGGAGAGCAGAAAACGCCTGTGGGCTTGCTATTTGCGACTCAGTCTCGACTACTCTGTTCGAACGGGGAGTCCTTTCCCAGTACACCTCGAGGACACGGATTGTCCTCTTCCAGCCCCAAAAGAAATGTCTACGCCTGACGTTTCGCCTGAGGTCGAGCAGGCAGATGCTGTCTTTAGCCTGGAGGCGGCAAGGTTGGCCAGAGTCCTCGTCCCAATCCAGCGTGCGCTCTGCTCGCCCTCTCCCAGTGCTTCACAGTGGGAGCTGAGCACGAAAGGCATTACATCCACCTTTGAAAGCTTCATAGCCGACATTCCACCAAGTCTCAAGTTGGACGGGGGGTCAAAGAACCCCATTGACGTTATCCTAGTGCTCCAGCGATCGATTCTGTCCATCAATATGCACAGCATCTCTCTGATGGTGGCCTTGAAGAATGTGCTAAGCAAATCTCCAGACCCATCTCAGAAGGCCCAGTTGATGGAGGTCTGGGACCATGCCATATCCATACTCGACGTGCTCCAGAACCTCCTCCAGCTCGGTGAGCAGGGCGGAGCACAGGCTGCCACCGCCGCAGAGATAGCATACCAGCTGCTCTGGCCGGACGCGGTACGGACTGCCCTGTACGCTTGCATTCTTGTCAGCCGCATGTGCCGCCTCGACAGCGGGCGCATGTTGTGGTCGGGAGGGGCCCGGAACACTATCGCCACCGTCTGCCAGTCGCTGCTGTCAGCGCCGCTGTCTTTTATGTGCCGCTTCTGGCAGAGGAGATTCCACCTCGGCCCCGTGGCGACCAAGGTCAACTTACTCCTGGCTGTGGCTCTCACTGTCACGTCGAACATCGACGCGTCGGCTGATGCCGCGGCGAGGGACTGGACCCAGCACTCCAAGGAGAAGTTTATGCAGATTGGCGTCACGGTCGTGGATGAGTGGGTGGCCGGGATGAAGCACGCGTTCGAGACGCGGCTGCGCGAGACACGGGCTGTTGCCAGCATGGCGCCGGTCGACCATGGCATGGCTGGGCTGCCGCCGTCACTCAACGCCCTACCCGTGACTGCATCGTCGGCACTGAGTTCAATGCCATACGGAGATATGCCGACGGAGATCAGCCCATCCTCACTCTCTCCGTGCCTGGCAACGGATGGCGGGTTTGGAGACTTTGACTTCAATTGCAGTGACATCTTTGGCCAGGGGTTCGATTTTGGCAGCGTGGAAAGCTTAATGACGGAAGGCATGGGAGTATATATTCATGAGGCTTCTCTTAGCCCTGCGACACAGACGAGTGGGCTGAAGGAATTCCTTGAACATTGAATTCCAGAAACAATTGTTGATACTTGAACACTGCAGAATGTAGCGGCCTTTGTTTGTGTTGAAGTTTTGGACAATCCTTGCATCGACCAAAATCTCATCGTTGCAAGAATGTTGTTCCCCTAGACACCTTCAGTATTGTAAATACAGAAGGGTTTCTTGTGATAATCATGCCCGAACACCTCTAGCTCTATTTTTATTCGGTCACAACGCCGGCTGTGGACCATCCGACCCCAAAATCAGGAACATTGGTGGTTTGCAACTCATCAAACAGCACTATCCGTCTGGCTCAGGCTTTCGTGATGGCGAAGCCGACTTTCAAAACCCGACAGACACAAATCAGCAAGCCTCCTACCAGCACCACAACTCCTGTAAACAAAAATGCAGCCCAGAATCTCTCGTCTCCTCCTAATATTGCGCCAGCAACAGGACTGCCGACCAGCATTCCCAAACCAGATGCAAAAAGGGTCATGCCGATGTTGGACCCTAGCTTCCGCAGGTCCGGGCAGAGGAAGGCGACAGTGCCCGGGACGACGGAGTTGATCGCGCCGTTGGCGAGCCCAAAAAAGACGGAGACGGCAATCAGCGAGCCCTCGTCCATCACGGCGATCCAGGCCAGCGCCACGATGCCGGAGAGCAGCACGGCCGGGATCATGATATGCAGGTTGCCGACCCTATCAGCCAGGTACGCGGGGAAGACACGCCCGGGGATCGAGGCGGCGTTCATGATGGTGAGCATGTAGAAGGACATGTCCTCCGAGATGCCCAGGCTCAGCGCGTTAATCTCGACGTAGAAGAACGGGATGTACAGCCCGATGAAGGTGAGGAAGCACCCCACCAGCCAGATGGCGAAGGGAGGGCTCTTCAGGGACTCGACGTCCGCCAGCGGGCCTGACTTGCGCGGGGGCAGGTCGGATCGCGGCCGCATCACGGCCGCCGAGACCAGCAGTGTGCCCAGCATCAGGAAGGCAACGATGCGCGTCGACCATGCCAGGCTCATCCCGTCGGCGAGAAGTTGCTTTATTACTATCGGATAGATGATGCCGCCAACGCACGACCCTGTCGCCGCGATGCCTTGTGCCGTCGACCGCTTTGTCGAGAAGTAGGTGCCGACCACCGTGACGCTGGCGATAAAGTTCATGCCAGCTCCAATGCCTACCACCACGCCCTGCGCCAGCATTATCTGCCAGTATCTTGTGGCGAGGGAAGTCACTGCGGTAGGCAAAAAAACGCCATGTCAGTAAATAAGCACTTATCGGCCTGCTGGCATGTAAGAAGGACCGACTCACTCATCATCCCAAACACCTCGAGAAATATTCCAACGCCGATGTCGGCATAGAAGTATCCCGCATCCACGGCGCGTCCTGCCAGAACGCTGCAGAACAGCATCAGGAAGGCCTGCAGCGACCCGATCCATGCAATCTGCGACTGGCTCGACGACGCGAGCAGGCCGCGAGAGTACTCTGTCTGGTAGATGCCGAAGCTGTTGGACAGGCCCCACGTGTTGAAGTTGAGGAAGAAGGCGCCCAGCACCTGCAGCCATGCCTTCGTTCCGCCGTTTGGCGGTGGTGGGGGAGGGGTCGGCGTCGTGGGCTCGGCCTGGGCCTTCTCGGCCTGGATTTGTGTTACCGAGCTTCTTCCGGACGACATTTTGTGTGGTTTTTGGTGACGGGAGGATGTAGTAATCGATCTCGCTGGATGGGAAGGTTGCGAGGTGCCCAAGGTGTTGGGACTCGAGTATTAGTCGGTAGAGGGATTGTAAAGTCTCTATTACAAGTGTCTTGATGACTTTTAGAAGAGAGAAAAGGAGAGAGACTCGCTCTTCCCTCAGTCGTGCTTCGGCTACGGCTTCAGAAACTTCTGGGATTTTCTTACCTCAGAAGCTGACAGCGAGGAACATGGCGTGGTTAGGTATATCAGAGGCGTGCCAGGACCCTCCCGTATCGTGAAACGAATGGGATGTGCATGTCCTAACAAAGCAGTATATAAGACGCGTACCAGCGGACTTTTACCACAAGGGGATAGATACATCGAATTGCACGAGTACAGTCACTCAGCTTGCATTACCGAGTCCAAAAGTCAGCGCAGGCAGTGGTATTGGTCTGGGATTACTCCATTTGACGCTACACAAACCGGATTTTATCTTCCTTTTTCAGACCATCATTGATACAAACATGTCATGTCAGTGAAGCATTACGCCGATCTTGATATCTGCACTGGCTAATCTGATCATGGATCTTACTGAGCGATCATTTTCCGCGTATGTCTTGATCCAATTCGACATTTGCACCACTCTTAATTCTTCCTAGTTGAGATATTCGCCCAAGCCCCTGTCCTAGGACATGCTTACGGATTCTTTCCACTGGTGTGTCCCATCGCGCCACCCAAAATGGTCTTTGTGGGGGGCGATCTCGGGGACGCAAAGTACAATATCGATCTGATCGGTGAGAGATGACGTAGCTCTAGGTTTGGTGTTACGCATTCAAATCAAATACAGGAATTCAAACCCGAGGCGAATTTGAGCCCAAGGCCCGAACACAGGCCCAAGCCTGGACTGAGCTCCGGAGCCTAGATCAAGGCCCAGTGTTAGAAACAGTGACTCTGAAAACCATCTCAGAAGATTTTCAATGCTTGATATTCTTGTCATGGTTGCATAGATGCTTGTATACGCCCTAGGTGTGCATCGCTTGACAGACTATTCGAGTGTCTATATGGGCCTCACTCGTGAGTCTCGGCTCTGAGTACTAGGTTTAATTAACTGTGGCTAGATACCGTGCCGGGATAAAGCAGGTAAGCCATGAGAGATGTTTATAGTGCGCATGCAACCTGCTCTTTTCATGTTACATCGCTCGGAAAAAAGGATGAATATAGGGATGCGTGAATGGGTACATTGAAGTGATGCAAACCCCATGTTTTGGTGCATATTTTTGGTTGCGACTATTTCCTTTTCCAAAATACAATTTCAGAAATGCATTTTCACATTATTGAGGTACTAATACAGATGTATCTCACTTGCTTGTACTCCTGATCGGCCAATTCTATTGTGACATTTACGTCTCCCACTTCTTTCTGGGCCGATTCGTCTCCCGAGGTCTTGCATTCCGTGCCCCCTGAATTTCAAAGTGGTATACGGCTACTGGACATCGAGCACATATGCGGCTCCAAACATGCAGCTTCTCATGGACAATCTGGTGTCTGATGTGTATAGGCTCTTGCTACCGTATGCTTCCCAGTCCCAGCTCTTGATCTAAGCCTCGACGGAAATTCGGTTGCTGTCGGAGCGGCGCCGAAGATGAACTTCAAACTCGTTCTGGACTGCCAACCAGTGATTTGCCACTTTCCAGTCCGGCTTCGCGGTGGACAGTGTCATCTGAAAAAACGGAGAATCTGGTCAGCCAGGCATGCTACTGACCTGCAGACTTGCCCATGTAGGCAAAGGAAGGGGGGTCATACCTCGAAATGCGTGAAAAGCGTCGGGATAAGTTTGTAAATCTCCAGGTGAGATATATTCTTTCCTAAGCATGTTCTGCTCCCAGCGCCAAACTGGATAAAGGATAAATCAGCCAACCTGAGCAAGTCAGGTATCAGGATAGACAGAAGCCAGGTTTACAACTTGACTGCCGCGAAGTCCACGCCTGCCGCTCACAGACTTACAGTCAAAAGGCTCTTTTCCATGACCCTCCGTTGGCCCTCGTCCGACCCGAGCCAACGGTCCGGGTTCCACGTCTCGGCATCCTCACCAAACACTTCCCGGTCGCGGTGAACCACCCAGGCATTCATGCCCACGACCGTTCCCCCGGCAAACCGCTGCCCGCAGATCTCAGCGCCGCCGGCAGGAACAACACGCTCCAGGGTCAGCCCCGTCGCCGGGTGCAGCCGCCCGGCCTCCTTGATGCAGGCGTCCAGATAAGGAAGCTGGCGGGCCTCCTTCCACGTCGCAATGTCCGACAGCCGGGCACCGGCCCGCGCCGCAGCCAGCTCGTTCGTGAGCTTGGAAAGGCTCTGCGGGTGCCTCAGCAGGAAGTAGATGACGGCCCTCAGCGTGATGGCCGTGGTGTCGCTGCCTGCCTGCAGGTTCGACAAGGTCCACGCCGTGATGAACCACTCGGGAATCCGTGCCGGGTCCTTGGCGCGTGCCTCGAGGAAGCGTGAGATGAAGTCTCGCGAGTTATACTGGGCCGAGACGGACGACTTCTCATCTGACGACGCGCTCGTCCGCTCCTTGGCGCGTGCCAGGGCGAATGTTATCAGCGGGAAGGTCTTTGTTGGAGACAGACGGCTGACGATTGGGTTCTTGGCCCAGAATTTCTCCATCCATGGGATGTTGCCTGCCTGTTCCTACGGTTTCAGCTTCCCATACACCATCCGAATTTCCGAATTTCGAACAAGATGTTAGGTCGTGCCCGGGGCCTGGGAGAGGGGTAAGAACCAAAAATGAGAGTACATACCCATGAAGCATACTTGAAAAGACCCAGCACCTTCTGTATGATGCCGTCTACGTCCCTCGCCTCGTCCAGAAATCCAAGCCTTCTGCTGAAAGTGATCTCACCCATCACGTCAAGAGCAAACCATTGTAGCCACTTGCCTAGGTCAACGCCTTGGTCTGGGTCTGGTCGGGCCTCTTCGAGCTGTCTTATGAGCACACGAATCGTGCTATCTACGTACGGCTCGAACTCGACGAGGTTACTCATAGAGTAAATGTTGGCGATAGGTCGGCGCAAGGCCGAATGCAGGCTGGCATCTTGCGTATTGAATATTCCTTGTATGACTCTGCCCTGAGCCATGGGCTGCATCACCTTGTAGAAATCCGACTGAGCCCACCAAATCAGCGTCATCACCCTGTGACATAGTGCGTGTTGCCTTAAGGTCTAAGTACGTGAGTCTCGGGGTAAACGCTCACCTTCGGGAAATTCGCACCGGTTCCGTAGATCTGAGGGATGGCTAGAGGGTTGCCCACGCTTATGCAGTTCGGGCCGAGGCGCACAAGCTTGCCATATCTTTTGTGCAAGTCAATTTGGATCTCGTGAGCTCGGCCTGAGTATCCCCATCGCGCACGGGGGATGTTGGTGATGGAGGCAAGGAATGGCCCTGGGATATGCGACTGCTTCATCCGCTGGCTGACAAGGTATAGGATGAACGCAAACGCCGCCCCCACAGCCGCTAGGGTCGCCTGAGATAATTCCATTGCATTCGAGGTTTCCATCATCTCAAATTTGCGGTATGATGCGTGGATAAAATCTGAGCCCTCGATCAAATGGTTTTCTTACCCCAGTGGTGACTGCGCCACGTCGTGGCCTCAGAAGCGCGTTGAAGACAGCCGCATTATATGCGCGTCGCCTCTGCGGGCTTCAGTCAACACAGCCTCGGTCCCAATAATCACACATGGCCGTAATGGTGAGTGAAAAAAGCATTCGCAGTCGAAAAAACACGAATATTCGTCACTGGTGTTGACGATCATCGGCTTTGCTGAGGTGAGCTCATGGGGGTGAGCTTGAAGAAACTTCCATCCAAGAAGGGGAACTAAAGCCCGCGAAGCCCGCGGTGTGGAAGAGCGGACGATCTGCAGAATTTGAACCTTATCAGTTCGCTACTTAGTTTTGACACGTACGACTTCTGACCGCCTTGGAAAGGGAAGAAAGGTTTCAGCTGAGTTGATGGCTAGGTATCACAACGAAATCAGGCTGCCTAGTGAAGGAAGCCCGTGTGTCACCACATTTTGCCATACCTGCTGAGACTTACGAATTCGCATGCACATGATGATAGCACCATAAGCCGCAGGCGAAGTATTCCCGAAGACCTGACGAGAAAAGGGGCAAGGCATATTCGGAGTTCGATGGCTGCAAGCTACCTAGGTAAACAAGACAAGGCTGAACAAAATCATGTATACTTAAAGATTGCAATAGACGCTCCTGTGCAGAATACTAATAACGAGAAATGAATGGATCAACCAGGATATTTATGCACAAAAGCTTCTGTCTCACCCAGCCATCTTGATTTCAAGGGGCTCAGAGCTCGACGAGTTCCAGCTCTGCTTTTGTCAAGGCCACTCAAGGGAATTCCGTCCCCATTACTTTCACTTCTCTCTATAATTTAAAATGCCAGCCCAAAGACTGTTCCTATTTGGGGACCAGACTGGCGAGACATTGCCCTCGCTCCAGGATCTCGCCAAGTCAGCCATTGCTAGCCAGAACCTCGCCAACTTCTTGCGCGTGTGCACAGAGGAGATCCGCAATGCGATCAACAGCGCTCCTGTGCGATACCAGGAATATGTACCCCAGTTCGCTTCAGTGCTGGAATTGGCGACTCGTGTTGAAGAGACCAAGAATACAAGACTGGCTATCAACACTGCACTGTTGTGCGTTGCTCAATTTGGCCACGTCATTCTGTATGTTACCTGCAGATACTTTCCATATTTCCTCTATAGTACCAAACGTCATGGATTAAGAGTAATCTCTAGAAGGCATGAACTAATTAAGTCCATCCCAGTCATCTCGAGTCTAATCCCACAGCCCTCCAGGATGCAGACGACAGGCCAGCAGTGGTCGGCGTCTGCACAGGGCTTCTCACCGCATCAGCCATCTGCTGTTGCAGTACTCTCTTTGAAGTGCTCTCAATAGCTCCTAAAATCATCACCCTCGCATTCCGGGTGGGACTTGAGGTATCTAGCCGGTCGGAGTCAATCGATGTCTCCATTGACCACAGTTGGGCTACCGTGATGAGCAACATCGACTTCGAGACCGCCAGAAACGCAGTATCCAATTTCAACAAAACCAGATTCACTGGAGAAAGCCCTCGAAAGGTATACATTAGTGCACAAAGCGCAGCCTCCGTCACCGTCAGCGGACCCCCAACAATGCTAGCAGATCTCCTGCAGCGGGAGGCTGCGTTCGAAAATACGAAGAAAGCTTCTCTACCAATACAGGCAGCCTTTCATGCAGAGCACCTGGCTCCTTTGCCCTTGGAAAAGATCCTCAAGGGACTAGACCCAGCATTGCTGGGACTCCCCATGAGACATAGCTTCCTCCTCTCAAGCAGCACTGGAAATCCCTACCCAGGAAAAACCTTCTCAGAAGTCTTTAGGGGGGTCATGGCAGACATATCGCAGAACATGGTCTCATTTGAGGCTATAAATGCAGGGCTGGCGCTTGTTCTTGATTCCGACGCGGTTCTTTGCACTTTTGGGCCGGTCACCTGCGCAAAGACGATTAAACAGTCACTGCAGAGCCATGGCACCCAGCTTCTAGTTAGCACAGGTGCAGATCATTGCAGGCCTGATCCCGGATACTCTGACAACGACGTCGCCATAGTCGGTATGTCCGTACGTCTTCCTGGCAGCGAGACTCTGGAGGAATTTTGGCAGGTGCTGGAAGAAGGACGCGACCTTCACGAGAAGATCCGCCCTGACCGTTTTGACGTGGAAACACACTGTGACCCGACCGGCAAGGCCAAGAACACTACTCTAACACCATATGGAGTCTTCATTGACAGACCGGGCTTCTTCGACGCGCGTCTCTTCAACATGTCCCCGCGAGAGGCTGCACAAACAGACCCCCAACAACGTCTGATGCTTCTCACCACGTACGAGGCACTTGAGATGTCTGGATATTCTCCCAACCGAACACCAGCGACACAGACGAGAAGGATTGGGTCGTGGATGGGCCAGACCGGTGACGACTGGCGCGACGTAAATGCCAGCCAGAAGGTTGACACCTACTTCATCACCGGTGGCATCAGAGCTTTTGGTCCTGGCCGGTTGAACTACCACTTTGGCTGGGAGGGACCGAGCTACTCAATAGATACGGCCTGCTCGTCCAGCGCTGCAGCGATCCAGCAGGGGTACTCGGCCTTGCTGGCTGGAGAGTGCGACATGGCAGTTGGCGGCGGGGCCAATTTTCTCTCCGCTTCGGATTTGTTCGCAGGTCTTAGTCGTGGGAGTTTCCTTTCCAAGACGGGCGGCTGCAAGACTTTCGACCACGACGCAGACGGCTATGTCCGCGCTGATGCCGTGGGAGTTGTCGTGATGAAGCGAATGAAAGATGCCATCGCGGACAATGACAATGTCCTCGCTGTCCTCAAGGCCGCAGTCACAAACCACTCGGCAGAAGCCATATCCATCACACATCCCCATGCCGAAACACAGGAACGCCTTTTCACCTCGACGCTCAACAAGGCTGGTCTTGATCCTCATGACATTGACTACGGCGAGCTCCACGGCACGGGGACCCAAGCCGGGGATGCGACGGAATCGAGATCCGTGACGAACGTGCTTGCGAGGGACCGCAACTCTTCCAACCCGCTGTACATCGGGACGGCCAAGCCAAATATGGGCCACGGAGAGGCCGGCAGTGGTGTCACCTCGCTTATCAAGGCGATCCTGATGATGAAGTACAACATGATTCCGCCTCATGTCGGTATCAAGGGACGCATCAACCGGAAGCTGCCGAACCTCAAAGAACTGAACACACACATATCGTTCGGCAAGACCCCCTTTTACCCTCGAGCCAACGGAGACGGCAAGCGCCGCATCCTGATCAACAACTTCGACGCTGCTGGCGGAAATACCTCCATGGTGATCGAGGATGGTCCAACAACAACACCTGCCGCGGACGATCGAGCGGATCCTCGGTCCCATCACCTCGTCGTGGTCTCCGGAAAGACGCCCAAGGCGATCCTCGGCAACGTCCAGAGGCTGATGCAGCAGGCCAAGCAGGCGGCCCCAGGTCTCCTGCTCCGGGATCTCGCGTACACGACGACCGCGCGCCGCATGCACCACGTTCTGCGCCAAGCCTTTCCGGTCTCCTCCTTGAGCGGGTTGATAACCGCGCTGGAAAAGAGCGCGGCGGAAGAGGATTCGGCAAAGACCTCCTCAAATGGGCCGAAACCCCCTGTTGTCTTCGTCTTCACCGGGCAGGGATCGCAGTACGCCGGCATGGCGGCTGAGCTGTTCGCCACGCACCCGACGTTCCGCGAGACTGTCCAGCAGTGTGACCAAATATGCGTTTCAAGAGGGTCGCCGTCGTTCCTGGGGCTTTTGACGGACGGGTCTTCCCTGGACAGCATGGATCGAGCCAGCCCTGCCCAGGTCCAGCTGGCCATCGTATCTATCGAGGTGGCCCTGGCCACGCTCTGGAAGTCCTGGGGCGTGTCGCCCACGGCTGTGGTCGGGCACAGTCTCGGGGAGTTCGCCGCGTTGCACGTCTCTGGTGTCCTCTCCCTGCATGACTGTCTCTACCTTGTCAGCAAGCGAGCTACACTTGTGGAGCAGAGGTGCACACCTGGAACGCACGCCATGCTCGCTGTTCAGAAAACTGCGCAGGAGGTAGCCGAAGTCCTCGAGCAGCGGGCTGAACTGAAGGACTGCGAGGTGGCATGTCTCAACGGGCCTTCGGCAACCGTTCTGAGCGGCCCAGTCAAATCGATTCAGAATTTGCAGCAGCAGCTCGAGTCGAACGGATCCAAGGCCACGATGCTGCAGACGCAGTTTGCTTTCCACTCTGCACAGATGGACCCCATTCTCGAGGAGTACAAGGCCCTTGCCAAGGACGTCCACTTTGCAAAGCCTGCCATTTCGTTTGTCTCCGCTCTCCTAGGCGAGGTGGTGACTGGTGAAGGCGTGGTCACTCCTGAATATCTCGCCCGCCAGACCCGTGAGCCGGTTCAATTCTCCAGGGCGTTGTCTGCCACCAAGACACTGCCCGAGTTGATGAGCGGCAAGCCAGTAGTATGGGTAGAGACAGGACCAAGTCCCGTTTGTCTCGGCTTCATCCGGTCCGTAACAGAGGATGGGGACCTGCTGCTTCCCTCGCTCAAGCGTGGTGAGGTCGACTGGAAGACGCTGGCCGGATCGGTAGCCAAGGCGTACTGCGCTGGCTTGGACATCAGGTGGCAAGAGTTCCACCGACCGTACGAGAGCTCTCTACGTCTTATTGACCTTCCTCGATATGCCTTCGATCTGAAGAACTACTGGATCCAGTACGAAGGAGACTGGGCCCTGAGGAAGGGCGATCCCAGTCCTGCTCAACCCACATCCAGCACGACCAACAAGGCCAAAGAACCCGCTTTCTCGACGACCGGACTTCACCGCGTGGAGTCGATCGTGGACAATTCAACGATGACCTCTGTCATATTTGCGACTGATGCCTCGGAGCCGAAGCTGAATAAGGCGCTGCGGGGCCACCTTGTCAACGGTGCCGGTCTTTGCCCCAGCTCTGTGTACGCGGACATGGCGTTTACGGCAGCTAAGTATATCCACAGCATGACAACAAAAGAGACCGGTCAAGAAGACACAAAAATGTCTCTAGATGTCAAAGACATGGCTGTGGACAAGCCGCTGATCATCCAGCCCGGGGATACAAAACAGATCATCCGTGTCACAGCGACCCGGTCCAAGTCCGCGGAATCATCATCATCCTCTGTGGTGGAAATCAAGTTCAGCTCCCAGGACGGTCAGGAACACCACGACCACGCCCGCTGCACGGTCTCCTTTGGGTCTGGATCGCTGTGGAAAGCAGGGTGGGCGCGTCAGGCGTACCTCATCAGATCCAGAATGGACCTCCTGACCACGTCGTCAAACCGTGGCGAGGCACACCGTATCCTGAGGCCAATGGTGTACAAATTGTTCGCGTCATTCGTCGACTACACGGACAAGTACCAGGGCCTCGAGGAGGTGCACATAGACAGCGGCGCCCTCGAGGCCACGGCCAGCGTCAAATTCCGCGCCACGAACGGCGGCGATGACGGGTCTTTCACCTACAGCCCCTACTGGATCGACGGGCTCACGCACCTCTCCGGGTTCGTCCTCAACGGGACCGAGGCTACGCCCGCCGATAGTGTCTTCATCTCGCACGGGTGGGAGAGCCTGCGCATCGTGGGCGACCTGTCGAGCCAAAAGCACTACCGCAGCTACGTGCGCATGCAGCCTGCTGAGAAGCCGCGTGTGCTGGCCGGCGATGTTTATTTCTTCGACGGCGACGAGGTGGTTGCGCTGTGCCGGGGGCTCAAGTTCCAGCAGGTGAAGCGTGCTGTCCTCAACTCCCTGCTTCCAGCAGCCGGTGCGGCCTCTCCAGTTCATAAGCCTCCCGTCCCGGTCACGTCAAGGGCTGCTGTTGTGCGGCAAGGATCTCACCCCCGTTCAACGAAAGCGAGTGAATCTGCAGTGGTCGCCACGCAACCTGTCCCAGATATCCTGGCCCTCGTAAGGACCACAATTGCTTCCGAAGTCGGGATCGACTTGGTCGAACTCACAGACGATGCCAACTTCGCGGACCTGGGCATCGACAGCCTCCTATCGATCACCATCACCAACCGACTGAGCGAGGTACTCGGAGTCCCGGTCCCAGCCACACTTTTCCAAGATTGTCAAAACATGAAGGACACCCGAGCGCACTTTGCCCAGGCCCAAGGGACTGACTCAACTGCCAGCATGCTATTGCCCGGATCCGGGTCGAGCAATGACTCCAGTGACCTAGAGATCGAGACTTGCAGCAGCTCTGAGTCTGGCACGGCAATAAGCACTGCGTCGACGCAGACGCCTTGTGACGGCGACGAGAAGCTCGCGGTGGCCATCGGAAACATCATCGCCAGCGAGGTTGGGGTCGACATGGCCGAGATCGACAAGACCGCCCCATTGTCCGATATTGGGGTGGACAGCCTTCTGACGCTCTCCATCATGGAGGTGATCAAGACGCAGACGGGGAGGACGTTCCCCTCGAGCTTCCTCACGGACAACCCGACCCTTGCCGCCATCGAGGCCACTCTCTGCGGCGGTCCGCCGCCGCCGGCACAACTATCGAAAGCACTCGGGCAGATCCAGCAGGTGAACACCAACCCGCCTCTTCCCGTGCCCTCACTTGTGACACAGCCTAGGCCTTTCCACGCCAGAGCCAGACTCCTGCAGAGCGGCACCTCATCCAGCAGCACGGAGCCGGCCCTATTCTTCCTCCCAGATGGCTCCGGCAGCGCGAGCAGCTACGTCGGGCTCCCGAAGCTGCACCTCGCTGGCGCAGTCTATGGCCTCGACAGCCCCTTCCTGGGCGACCCGACCGCTTTCTCACCCGAGGTGTCTATGCAGCGCGCCGCGGCCCTGTACGTCGACGAGATCCGCCGCGTGCAGCCCCAGGGACCATACCAGCTCGGCGGATGGTCCATCGGTGGCTCCTACGCGTTCGAGGCGGCGGCCCAGCTGCTCCGCGACCACGGCGAGACGGTCAGCCGGCTCGTGCTCATCGACGCGCCGTGTCCTGCGACACTGCCGCCGCTACCGTTGGAGACGGTCGAGCTGCTTCAAGAGATCGGGGCGTTTGACGGGCTCGCGGATAAAAAGGCTGCTCTGACGGAGGGGAAGCAGAAGCATAAGGGGCGCGGTGAGGCGGCCGCGGCGTCGTCGTCGCTCAGACAGGGCGTGCGACAGCACTTTGCCGGCTCCATCGGCGCGCTCAAACAATATCATCCCCGCGCCATTCCCTCGGACAAGACGACGGCGATGCAGGTGTCGGTGATCTGGGCACAGCACGGGGTATGGGAGACGGTCGGAGACGAAGCCAGGCTCCGGTGGGAAAGCGGCCGGACCAGCGACGATGGCAGCACGGGCCAGGAGGGTGCTGCTAACGCGGCGCGGGACTGGATCATGGACCCCCGGCGCGACGGCTGTGGGCCGGACGGTTGGGAGCTCCTCATGCCTGGGGCGAGTATCTCTTGCAGTAGAGTTCCTGGGGATCACTTTGGGATCATGAGGGGTGAGGGCATTGTCGCTTTGGGCAGGGAGATTGCTCAAGCGTTGGCTTAGTTGATTTTAAAATGTACGCAGTTATGTTTCATGGATGATTGATAAAGTCTACGCGGGTGATATTACCACGTTTACACCCGATCAACGACAGAAAGAATCACGAGAGAGACGCCTGTACTTCAGCTGAAGGTGTTTAGAATCAATCAATGCGCCCATAAGTTCTGCTTCTGTAACCCAGACTTCCCACGCCGCAGTTGTCCACCAATATCATACGCTTAGATCTCAGCCTCGTCAATGTTCCTGATGAACATCGTATACCACTTCACCAAGTTGACATGCGCGGGCATACTAAGCCGTTCATTCACAGTGTGAATGCCGCCGAGGCCATCCTTCGTGGGATCCCCGGCATCATATGCCGGTTCGTACCTGTAGATACTCCGCGTCAAGTCCCAGTAGTAAACGCGTGTCTGTGTTGCCGGTAGAAAGACCCGGCGCAATGATCACCTCCTCGCCATACAGCGCCCGGGTAGTGCCCGCGAGGACCTCCCAGGCGGTAGCGCGGCCCTCGACGACAGAACTCGGCGAGACGGGCGCCGGCTCCAGCAGCGCGTGAGGCGCCGTCCTGAGCGTGATGGAATAGGGCTTCTCGCCGTCTGCGTCATCCTCGGGGAATGCATGCAAGACCAGGCCGAATTTCCTGGCGATGGGCTTGATTACCTCAATGAGGCGCTTTTTCACGTCGCTGGAGTGGTCGCCGATGTTTACGCGCTAGATACCGTCTCAGTATGTCTCCCATTCTGGCTGATCAAAATTGCAAAACCCTTGAGAAAATATGAATTCTGGGTTAGATTAAATGACTTACTTGGTTAACCGTCAAGACAGTCCGCTCTGGTAGGGCGTTGACCTTGGCTCCGCCGCTGATTAGGTCGCCAGCTTGAGACGTTGTGAATAAATACTTGACGGCATCTCCCAACTTCGCAGATTCCAGTGCCAGCTTATCCTGCTTGTCGCAAGTCACGACGTCCTTGGTGTTGCGATGGCGCAGCGCCTTCCTCAATCCGGAGGGAAACTCGGGCGCATGAAATGCACCACAGTAGAGCTGTCCCAAGAAGGGGTTTTCCTGATGCAGGTGAGGCTTGTAAGAATCAGCCTCGATATGCGTAATCAGCTCGCCCATGACGCCAATACCAGTGTGCTGGGGCGGGATGCTTGAGTGGCCGCTCGGCATCCTAACAATTATATCAACATCCATATAGCCCTTCTCGCCAACCGCAGGCGCTGCGAAAAGTGTACCCCACTGTTTCACCAGGCCGGAACCTTCATCGATAATAGCTTCAATCGAATCTCTCCCGTACCGGTCGAGGATGGCTTGAGCAAGATATCTAGCGCCCCGATAGCCGAGCACCTCCTCGTCGAACCCGAAGGAGAGCAAGATGGTGCGCTCGGGGCTGAAGCCGGCGCCAACCAGCACTTCAATGGCCTCAAGGATACCAACGAGTAAGTTCTTGCAGTCTGACGACCCACGGCCCCAGATAAACCGGCCGTCGAACTCGCCGCTAAAGGGAGGGTGAGTCCATTGGTTGATTGTCGACTCCTCCACGGGGACAGTGTCCTGGTGGGCCATAAGAATCGTTGGCTTGAGGCTTGGGTTGGAACCCTCCCAGGTAAAGAACAAGCCGTGCGTGTTGATTCTCTCTAATCTCAGATTTCCATGCACAAGAGGGAATGTGCGCTCGAGGTACGCCGCCAGGTCGAAGAAGGCATCGAAGCGGTCATCATCACCCACTTCGCCCATGTCGTCATAGGTTACCGTGGGGATCTGAATAGCGCCGGCCATGCGAGAGATACTAGAGTTGAGGAATTGGGGCGAGGCCAGGAAGTCGTCCATTTCCTGGAGCTCTGGGCTCTTGTTCCTGGGAAAGAGGGGGTCTGCCTGGCGACATTGCTTGGCGGCTGCGAGAGTGGTACCGTTGCTGTGGTAGTTTGTGACGACGTATCTGACTATGAGAGACGTGACCCAGCACAAATTCAGCAACAAGAGCAGCGAGGTTGCCGTACAGAGCTTATGCCAGTTCGTCCGGCGCGGTGGTGGGCTTGTGGGGCCATGGCGAGCCCCACGCTGCATCAATGCTTGCTTCTCGTTCATCGTCGTCTTGAGGGAGCCTGCCGAGCCATGCAAACACTACTCGATCGATGGTGTTTTCCAAAAGAGAACGAGAATATACGCCACTGGTATAGTACCGCATGTGGCCCCTCTGCCCTCCGCCCCTGTGTCCCCGTGCCCGGGGCGTGGTGCGATCTACCTAGACTGGTGTAACAAGGTGCTGGTGGCACTGTGTCTCCGACATCGCCGTCTGGTATCATCCGGAGCTTCACGAATCGGCTACTCGAACACGTTTTGTCACTCCAGAATGATTCACTGCCGTAATCAACACCCAGAATGGTGGTTGAAGAGCCGAGTTGAGAAATTGGACCGTTGGATGCTTTTGGTGTGACAAGACTGGTGTCGGTAGCCTGGGTGAGTTAAGAGCACGCAGGTCTGTGTCTTTTTAGCCAGCAAAACAAGTACACGATATTCATGCGCATACTCCGTAGATACCTAGGTACCTGTTCCATGAGACCTGGGCTTCGACGCGCTTGAAACGCCGCTTCCCGGCTCTCTCAGCTCCCACCAGAGCAGGAAATATCAGCCGACAAGTTATATCATGTTAAAGAGGCCTACATAGTGTAGGAATACACTTGCGCTTCGCAACAAATGTTGAATCAGACGTCGACCAAACAAACACTATCAAGTGCCCCATAGCCCGCCGCGACGCCGCCCTCGTCGCTCTGGTGGCTTTTGGTCCGCAGCAGATAACCCGCCTCGTCATTCCTCAGCAACTCAATTCCCTCTTTCTTCCGTCTCCATAGCACTGTACCCCAGATCCCAAGCTCGCAGACCACACCACCACTCTGTAACTCGCCGTCCCTGAGGATGACGTTCTGCTGAGCCGGCGGCTGTATCATCTCCATCAGCACCAACCGGGGCCACTGGCTCCGCGGAATACTCTGCAAGTACCCCGGAATGGCACCGCGGTAGATATTGTTGCCGCCGGCCTCGCGCTGCGGCTTGAGCACAAATCTCTTTGCAGTTTCTGGGTCCGTTGCCAGCTCCCGGCCCCTCAGGCCATTCGCGGAGGTGCCCAATGGGTACATTGGCGCAAATGTCGCTCGCACACGCTCGCGTTGGTGATTAGCAGGTAGGAAGCGGGCGAGGTGAGGCGAGTCCGGCACCGCGAGGACCTGCTGCACCTTTTTGATGCCCGCCAGAAGCAGAAGCACCGAGGGACACTTGATCGCCCACGACCGCTCGAGGTGCGCGCGTGCCTCCCATGTCACGTCGTCATACTCGTCGGGTGACTGTCCGGCGCGGAAGTACACGGTGGTCACCTCGTATACACGCTCGGGAAAGGCAGGCGGCGTGAAAAGCAGCCTCCGCTGCACGTCGAGACGTGTAAACTGCAAGACCCTTGGGAAGGCAAGGCGGAAAGCGCTGGCTTTGGTTTGAGAGAACAGTGCAAACTCGAGATGCCGTTGATCAAAAACGTTACGCTCGACATCCTGGACGATGAAGAGGATGCATGTCGGGTGGCCCGACTGCGAGGGGCCATAGGCGGCATGGGCTTCTCCTAGAGCAGCTGCGATGCGCTCAGCAGACGGATTCGACGGAAGCCTGCTCGTGAGAATGGTAGACGACGCGGACGCTGGATAGGCGTCAATGGAATCGAGGTAGCGGTGCAGAGAAGTGACGCGAGGGGCCAGACCACCGAAAGCGGCGGAGTTGACGTTGATTTCCACCTGTCTGATTTTCGGCCGAAGCTGAGTCTCTGGGAAGTGGATCATGTAGTCTGAACGGAAGAGGCCAAGCGTGATATCCTGAAGTGGTTCCCATGCGTTAGATGACGGTAAATACTTGCGCAAGATTGTGCCTACCTGGACGTAGCCTTGTGCCTTGACAGATTCATGCATTTCCCATAGTCTAGCAATGAATGGATCGATACAGGCCAATCTGACGTGACTATGAGTACCTATCAAGCTACAAATATTGGAAAGTATTCTGATGCTACTCACTCTTTGACAATTGGGCCCAACCACTCTTCATCGTTGGATACGGCTGCGTACAGTTCATTATATGCAATCTGAATTTCCAACGCTTCTTGGAAACAATCTCTTGGAAACTGGCTGGGAAACAGAGTGATCGGTATCGTGCCAGCATAATCCGGCTTCGGATCTTTGGAGGTGTAGGCAGGAGGTGATCGTACGACCAGGCCATTTGCAATGCTCCATTCTTCGATTGTCGACGTGAGATAGTCCTGTTGTTCTGTTGTCAACGGTGGAGGGTAGGCGGACGGGTACAATGATCTGAAAGCCATCTCGGTTTGGGTCACACCTGTGTCTTGTAAAGTGTTGACGAACAGAGCGACGGGAACAATCGGAAGAACACGATGATGCGGGTTTCAGGATGTTTATATGTGCGATCCCCCCATTTGAAATCCACCGTAGCTGCACCCAAAATTATGATTTTCTTTTGAGAAAAAAAAAAGAAAATTAAAACACTTACAAAAAGAACATTTGGCATACAACTTCATATACACGAAATAATTTCAACTATTTCTAATGATACTTTAAAATTAATTCACGAGGTTAAAAGTAGCTGTATTTAAGTATATCTATACCGAAAACGCCTGTGTCACGTTATTGTCACGTTATCCGGCCGGCCTCGACAGCCGAAAATCAACTTCAGGACGGGCCATGCATCCGAGGTAATTACTTACTTATATACCTGCTAAACCTGGAGGAGAAACAGGTCCGTCCTGGGACATAACGCTTGCAAACGTATTTAGCTATTGACATTTCTATATCTAACATGCATCTGGCAGTGCCACACCGACGAGGTCAACTTTGCAGATTCTCAGTAGACGGCTAGTTAGTATTATCACAGATCACCTGCAAATATAATTGTGGTTTGATTGATCCGTGTTTTGTACGCTCTAGGCTATCGAAACTACTTGTAAAACACCAAACATCGTACCTCGATGCTCTGTCTAGCAGGAGCATCCTTCGGCGCACTAGGATCATGGAACGCGCTATGGGGAGTCCTAACCGCTACCCCTTGGATACCGCCCGGTTCGCCCTCTCCAAAGGAGTCGTAGCACTTGAGCAGCAGGACCTCGTCTGGAGTCATGTCCTTTTGAAAATAGAATCGGTGCTTCTCGTTGGGCGCAACCTGTATGTGCTCGCCCCGAGGCTCATACCCCTCGACGGAGCCATTGGTCAAGTCCTCGGGGAGCTTCTCCTTGCCACGATCGTCGCTGTCACTCTGAGAGCTCGCGCGCCGGGGATACATCAGATCGACCGCGATCAAGTCCTTGTCTTCGGTCGATCTCCAATCGACCACGGCCAGCGGGAAGTCAGTGGCGGGGTACTCGATCGGGCGCCACGCGTTGACGATGGCGTAGCGGCCCTTGAGGAGCTCTTCGGCCTCGTGAGAGGGGAGGTGGCGCCGAATGCGCGCGATGGCCGCCGTGGCGGTCTGGTCCACGTGCACCTGCTGCACGGGCTGGCGAGGCGAATCCACTTGGCGACGACGGATCGTGTGGTCAAAGATGTGCACCTTCTTGATCTTTCCCATCAGATTCTGGCGTATGAGCACCTCGACTTCAGAGTAGTACCCATCTCTGATGGCCTCATCGCTGGCAAAGAGTTTCTCCTGGGCGGGAGAATGGATGAGGGCAAATCCACTGTTGTCAGTAGTGAACTCCTTCTCACGGCCGCGGAGATTGTGTACGTCCCGGTGATGCCCTTGGTCTCTGTAGGACTTGTCCGGGCAGTCGACCTTGGACCAGGGCTTGCCTGTGTATGAGCCTGGAACAATGTGGTGGAATTTCGCCGTAGTCATGTTGTTGGTGATAGTAGGAGTCAAATTGTTGAGGGGAGGAGCTCACGACTGACGAGCAGCCGAAGGGTTTCTGAGGCAATCATGCATCGTGTTGCTGTTGAGGATATGACCTGGTGCAGATTGTGGATCCACAGAGGTACCCCTGTACGGTGTTACCATTAGCAACGGCATCAAATTTGAGTTACCTGAGAGCGTCAACTGCATCACCGGGTACAACTGTGATACATATTACACAAGCTCATCTTGATGCATCTGATCCCGTAGTTTTACTCGTATCGTGAAATCTGCAGCAGGTGTATAACGTTACTAAGGGACAAATACGGAGTATTACACTAGGGCAAGGGTAACAAGTGAGGTGAGACGTCACCCTTGGCTTCACGGCGTGATGGCTTGAAGTTTGCACCAAGTTATGTGGAAGAATGACAGGTTTGAGAAGGCCCTCTTGGCCGCACGTGTAGTGCAGGAGGGGATTATTAATAATGGGGCCAATAAATCAGCAGTGGTATTGTAATTTTAAATAACCCTATACAGTTAGCTTCCCGTTGCTCCTCGCAGAGTTGGACATTTTTGTGCCCATCATGGGGTGGTGATCAATGGTTCCCCAGTTTACAACAACCACATGTAATTCTGTTTTTTTTTGGAAACAGCCGACGAAGAGTCACCTTCGGGTGTGCAGTTTTGCGTTGATTAAAGTGGCAACCCTCAAGGTAGGATCCGACGTGGGACAGTCGCTGAAAAGGATAAAGTGGTGAGACGGCGCCACAACATGCACATCCGAGAATTGGAAAGCCCAGAGGCTGGAATCCAATTGCCGACTCCCCCCTACTTCTCAAGGTGCTGTAACCCTTCCATTAATGGAAGTGTGGTCTTCATGCTCCGAAGCAACTCGGCAGCGGTATAAAGTGGTCGTGTCAAATGTATCACGTCGAGAGCTAACTTGTCATGGGCCATTCTATAGTTACACTATAATATAGGTAAGCGAAAAGGATTGATCAACTATTTGCTGCAAGCGCCATTCATCTAAAGCGAGGGCCGTCTATGTAGGACTGTTCTTATCCAAAGTCCCACCGTATGCTCGTTATGCTTTTACCAACACACTGGGCCAGTCTTTGCCGTGTCCGTCCAAGCATCTAGGACATTTTCAAGATGACTGCTCAACTATTATTTTCATCCATTCTTTGTTATAATCATGGAATAGCCTGGCAATCTTCCCGGCCACAACCAAGAATCCTTCCGGACCACTGCGGTTGGACGACCGTAGTGACCTCCCAGGTCTGCCCGCTGTTCTACGACATGTGCATATGAAACGGCAACGGATGCACAGTTCTCGCCCACTTGCCTAGCCTGGGCTTAAACGGCATCGGCAGTGGAACGCAAACGATTAGGATCCTACTCGGCGTTACAACAAGTTTCAAAAGCATTGGCCATCGGGATAAAGTTGCTTCAAGGCAGGATTCCGTTGTGTACCTTTGAGTCCTCGCCGGTGAAAATGTGGGAGGAAGGGTGTCTCTGTGGGCCGTTAGGCAGCGGGAATACAAGACATGGGGGCCCACTTTGGGCGTGCTCGCAAACTCACTTTAGGGGTGTATCAAAAAGGGGGTCAATGTAAACTACTGTTGTCTCTTTAAGATGCAAAGAAATTGTAAATAATTTTGCTTCACTACAATAGTAATGAGAACTGATAAATGTTTTCATTATTATAGTTTTTCTATTAATGTTTTCAAAGTTATAATTCATATATAAACTTTATCTTCATTTTGAAATGTTTATCCTTATTTATATTATCGAATTACGAGAAGGTTTCTTGATTATTGAATTTATGTATCCGAATTATAAGATTCCAATATTCAGAGCTACGTTTTCTATTGTTGATAGCCGGTTTTCTTTTTTGATGTAAAGAATTCGTTCATCACGTTGGGTCATAAATATAACTTCAAAACTGCAAGGTTGTCACAAGTTCAGCTGGTTATCCAAGCATTGAATACTCTATTCACGCAACAGACCAGGCGAAGATCTACCTACACTGCAATTCTTTGTTGGGCCGAGTGTACTCCGACACACAATGAAGATTACAATCATCGATTCTCTGTCTGAAGATATTCTTTTGACGATTATGTCAGAAAACATTCTTTGCAGACCTGATCTGAAGCTACGGAGCCAAACTGCTGTCCTCGACGCACTTCGGAGGTCTTCATCTGATGCTATGATTTATAGCACGGAACTCAACTTCAGTCAATTGTCTCGATGGGGCCCAAGGCCTGTCAATTATGTGGTACGGATTGGCATATCGCTTGACGCGAGCCAGCCACAAACATTCACTGAGCGTCTCGATAACCGCTTCATTTCGGCATCCGTCGTTGCCTCGGACCAGATGAAGGCCTATGTCCATGCACTAGAGACGCTGGAGAGTCTTTCAGTGGATCAACTTGCTCTGACGGATTTCTGTCGTCCGTCAGAGCTGGCACTGAGACGTGAAGTCATGGTGGTTGGCGCCGGGTTGGTGAACCTTGTAACAGCTTATCGGCTGGTGGAGGAGGGATGGAAAGTTCGCATCCTGGATGGCGCCCCCGATCCAGCGTCTGAAGCTCCATGGAAATCCTTCGGGTGTAGCCGTGGCGGGGACGATGCGCGGATGTTCACGCTGTCGGAGATGGACAACTACAACGACCGTTCGCTCTCTCAAACGATGAATGGCGTCTTCAACAGTGATGCCAGTCCAATGGGCTGGAGAGTCTGCAGGCCGGGTTCACTGTCGCGAGAGGAACAATCCTGGATTTTGGACTATGAAGTCCTTTCTCCGTGGTTGGCCAGTCGCTACAACGAGGACATTTTCTCGCTAAATCGGGAAAGCAGGGTCATCTGGGACCACTGGCGGGAGCGCGAACCCGACTTGTTCTCCAATTGTGAGACTCGAGAGGACATCCTTCGACTGTACTCTGATCCGAAACATCTGCGTGATGCGGTCGAGCGCCAAAACCGTATTGGTGCTACGATACAGGTGCTTTCGCCTGAGGACGTCTGTGCTCTTGAGCCTACGCTTGTCGACCCGGTTCGTTCAGGTGCCATTGCCGGAGGAATTCTGGTCGTTGGTTTCACTGTCAATGCTCACAAATTCATCAGCCAGCTCGTGAGCCGTATGACGGCACGAGGTGCGACCTTTGAGTGGAACAGACGAGTCAATCGTGTGCTGTTTGACAGGGCGGGGAGCGTTGAAGGGTTGGTCTGTGGCACCGACGAGATCGTCGAAGCAGAGAACTACGTAGTATCCCCCGGAGCATACGGAGAAAGTGTTCTCGAAGGCACTCTGTGCGAAGGCCGAATCCATGGTGTGCTCGGCGCCTGGCTACGGCTCCCAAACCTTGAGCCTCGACTCGAGCATTCCCTCAAGCTTGCCAGAAAGGGGCATATCACGGAAGATGCCAATGTGACCGTCGCGATCGACTGCCATGGTGTCCCAATCGTGATCATTGGCTCTGGATACGGTTACACTGGTGTGGATCCGTTCAACGTCGATGAGAGCCTTCTACAGAGGATATACGACGGTTTGCTTGATACAGCCAAAATATTCTTCCCGCAGGCGTATGCAGCGAGCCAGATGGAAGGGACACTGGAGGACAGTCTCAAGTATTGCGTGTGTCCTTGGACGTCCAATGGTCTGGGATTATTCGAGATGCGTCCCACGAAGATTGGAGGCAGATTCATCATCACAGGAGGACACAACACTGGTGGCTTCGCACAGTCACCGGCAATTGCCGATGCTGTTGCTGCCGGATTGGAGGGAAGGCATCACAAAATGCACAAGATCTATCATCCGCACCGTGGAATGAATTTCCTCGAACGCAGTCATGGTTGGGATAAGGACTAATCAGTTTGCTGGTTAAAACACCACTACCTGCCTTATAACCCACCTAGTTTAGGCTTTATAAGGATGGTACATATATTAAAAGAATAGATTGATTCGATTCGGAAGTGGCCTCCGGCTGGTTGAATTGTGCCAAGGCTGTTTGAAATCCTTGAATTGTGTGTGTCGTGTGAAGCAACCGGACACCCATGTCGAGTTTCCGCTGCCGGCCAGAAGCCGCAAGGCCTAGGCGCCCAGTCACGCCAGAGGTCTCTGTTGTCATCATCGGAGCTGGTCAGCGAGGTCTTTCCACTTTTGAACGGCTCTGAACTCTGTATCAATCGTACAGCAGTCTTCCGAGGCTTCGGATTCACGTCGTTGACCCAGGGCAGCCCGGACAAGGCTCTCACATGGACACTCAGCCACATCATCTTCTTACCAACACATCAACATCCCAAATTACCATCTTCGTTGATCATTCGGTGAGGGATTCCGGCCCGACCAGGACGGGTCCAAGCTATTCCGATTGGCTACGGCTCTCAGGATATCGCTGGAAAGACGGTATCGTGTGTGGTGACGGCGACCCGATACCTGATGATACTTATACACCGCGGGCACTACTGGGACACTATCTTCAGTGGTGCTTCGATCACATCCGTTACAGTGCACCCGTGGGAATCACCACACTGGAGCACTGCACCGAAGCCTTCGGTATTGAACGACGAGGGGAAGGCTTCATCATCAATCTGCGCGGTGAGGATGCCATATCTGCCGACTACGTCTTTGTGACGACGGGTCATGCTAGCGGTCGTATATCCACGGTGGACAAACCTATCTTGACGAGCGTCGAAAGTCTCAGGTCCCGCAATCCACATATTGGGTTCATTCCGTCCGCAGCTGCCTTTTCTCAACTCGACATGGTTGGATCTGAAGCCAAGGTACTCATCTGCGGAACAGGTCTATCTGCAGCTGATGCATTGTCAGGACTGACCACGGGGAGAGGTGGTCGTTTCAAAGTTTCTGGGAACCGACGGTTTCTCTATATTCCCAGTGGACGAGAACCTAAGATTACACTTTACTCTAGGCAAGGCCTTCCCGCTGGTGCCAAAGGAGTCAACCAGAAAGTACTGGGTGACGAATACGACGCTACTTGCTTCACCGAAGCATTTGTCGACACCAAAAGGCGACAGTGTGGACAGTTGAATTGGGAGAAGGATCTCCTTCGATGTCTCATTCGCGAGATTGAAGCTTGCTGGGCGACTACTGTCACAAAAGAAACCGGTCCTACAGCTCCGGCTCTTGATGCTCATCAAGTCAGCTGTCGTGTCCAGAAGCTGTTGCATCCATGGGACAACGAGGTCATCTGCAGCCCCGAAGACCACCGCCGCTTCGTGTTAGCACATCTCGCAGGGGACATTGATGCAGCCTTCAGTGGAAATGTGACTCATCCAGCGAAAGCAGTTGCGGAAATGCTCCGGGATCTCAATGATGTCGTCCGACATGCAGTCAACTATGGCGGTCTCGACGAGCAGTCGCACCGCATCTTCATGCGTGACTGGGTGCCGATCAGCAATAGGTTGGCGGCTGGCCCCCCGAAGGAGCGGAACATGGAGCTGCTAGCACTCATGGAAGCTGACATTGTCGACATCTTCGAGCCAGACCCCGAAGTCGCGCTCGACAGCGAGCGCGGTTGCTACAAGGCTTCAACCACCCGTTTCGGGTATCTGCACGAGCAGTCCTTTGATGTCTTGGTACGGGCACGGATCGCTCCCTTCCACTTGGACTTGTCGCCGAGTCCTTTCTTCTCGGCAGGGAAGCAGAATGGCATCTTTTCATCCTTCCAGAACGGAGCATTCAGACCAGGAGGCATCGCGATAAACCGCTCCCTGAACGTCATCAGCTCACATGGAAAGCCAATCCAAAACATGTGGGCCATGGGGTATGTTGTGGAAGGCGCCAACTACTACACCAATGTTCTGCCTTGCCCGCTGTCAAATTCATGTTCGCTGCGAGATGCAGCCATAGCTGCCCGGGGGATGTTGAATCATGTGTCATCTAAAACGGGCGCTGCTGCGGAGAACAAGGCTATCAAGGCGGTAAGCATCAATGAGGTAGATGTGGAAGGAAAACCGTTGGTGGTCACGATTAATGGTAATTGAGGGAGACGTTGATGAATGGATATTTGATCAGGCATAGAGACAGTGGGTCTAAAGAGTCACCTTAAAAAGCACCTGTCCGTTTAGCCATATTTACCAGTTTTACCAAACCTGAGTACTCACATACAGTCAACCGACAAATGAGTTACATGCTACGTACCTATGTAGAATTTTTACAGTGTCGAACAACCTCTAATCGTCTTCAGTCCCTCATTGAAGATTCCTTCGTAGGGAAATCCTCGCTAGTCGAATCTGCCTCACGCAGTTGACCTGAGCACAACATCAGGATGGTTTTGACATTCGCTTGTGAGCTCCAGTGGTTGGTGTAATGCAGGTTTCCTATAATCGAGACAAAGCTCTAACAGACCTTTAGCTACTCTATCACCGCAGATATGGAAAATTAGTTCACGAAAATGGAGATGTCTCTCGTAGAAAATGTGACTCTTGAACGTTTGGGGCGGAGATGAGCCAATTGGAGCCTAAATGATAACATGTTATTTGTGGCTTGCAGAGAGCTAGCTGTGGGACGGCATACTTTGTGCTGCTATGTACCGTAACATCATATACGGCCGCTTTGCTAAATTTCTAAGCGACCCCCTCTGCCACTCTCCGGTAACTCCGACAGTTGCCGCTTTATTTTCCGGGAGTGGCGATGTGAGGATGCCGCAGCGTCTTGTTTCATATTTTCAGGGCAGTAACACTGTGGGTAACACCTTTTATTCTCCGAATTTGCCAGCAGATTAATGGCTGGTTAGGAGAAGCGAAGCTTACTCCTTCATGAATTTCGTTCACTGTATCTAGAAGATTCGCTTCTGACATCGAGCCGGTGTACTACCGGCACCGTTGTAATCGCATCGGTCTAGACCGATGTGACATGATTCGGGAAGGCCCCTTTTCCTTGGTACATCATCTTACATCGAACTTCAGAATCCAAACCATGGATCGTTGTGGGTGAGCAGTGAGGTTGGGAATAGTGGTATGTGTGGGTCTGGGTGGTGATCCGAATCGGGGCAGGGCACGTTGGGTCTCTCTGTCGAGGTTTTCGGTCTGAATATCGTCATACACACACGAATAAGTCCCTCATCACCATGGAGCTTTCTAGTTGTGTCACCAGATCAACGCAAGCTATTGAAAAGCTCGTGACCATGTCTTAGATCTATTGAATGGCTGTGTTTCGTCCTGGCCCCTTGTTAAAATGAGCATTGGTGTCTCACCAATCCTTCACCCGTATCGAGATGTCCAAGAACAAATGCCAATAAGGTGCATTGAGGAGCATAGGAGTGCAGAATCTAGTGGAAGGTAAGATGGTCGACATTGTGTCTGTCCAAAAGCCCTCGAAGTCTTTCCTGTTGCAAAATACCCTGTTGTTCTTTTACCCGGTATTCTCGCCAGTTAAAAAATTTGGATTGTTGACCACGACGCAACGATGCCATCTCATTACGAGACCGAGGACGAAGATACTTGTGATTCGCTGTCAACATCCCTCTCTCATGGGCAGAAGAACGTCAACATGTCCGCCACTGAGACGAGCCCTCTACTGGCAGGTGCAGCAGATGTACCTCTTCCTCCAGCGGCACTGCACATGTCACTTGCAAGACGAGTGCTCCTGATAAGCACCATGGCGAGTGCTGGGTTGCTTAATGTGAGTTTTATCCCTTGCCGCGAGCAGTATGGGTGTCGTTGCAAGTCAAATTACAGACTGTTGACACCGTAAAGAGATTCACGGTGCAAGCCACTGTAATTATGCTTCCCTCGATCGGCCGAGCGTTTTCCATCCCCCCCAGCCGCCAGCAGATGGTCTTCTCGACATACAGTGTGGCCTCGGGCTCGTCGATGTTGCTCTGGGGCCGTATGGCTGATGTTCGCGGCCGTTGGGGCGTGTTCTTGGTGGGGGCTTCGACCTTTGCTCTGTTCACATTTCTCGTCCCCTTTTCGCCGTCTGAGCCGTGGCTGTATGTGCTCCAAGTCTTTCAAGGCTTTAGCAGCGCCGCGACGGTTCCATCCGGGATAGGCATCCTTGCCACCACGTTCCCGCCGGGCAAGGAGCGCAACCTTGCCTTCGTCGCCGTGTCTGCCTCAACGACCCTCGGTGCCGTTTTGGGAAACATAGCCGGTGGCGCTATTGGAGGACTGCTATTGTTACAAGGGCTAGTGTGTGTGTAGGGCTTGTTTGTATTCAACGATAATCTCTAAGGGGGTCTAAGGGATCCTTGAGGTTCAAGGATCCTCCCTGGATACAAGTGCTAGACTCTCGTCATATATAGTCCATCGAGTCCTGATGCCTGAGGCTCCAAATAGCCCAGCAGACCCACAGGGCCCGCTGGCTGCCTAAACGTGCTCCACCGCGGCGCGTATTCACGGCGCGTATTCTTTTCCGTGTGACAGCTATCGTGGAAATGGGGCTTTTGGATCCCTGCTGCGATGGCCGCCCCCGTTGCCTTGTCGGCGTACGCACTATATCCTTCGCAGCGGGGCACATGCTCCTCACAGCCTCGTAGATCCGACACGGAGAACCAGCAGAGCTTCGACAACAATTCCCATCACAATCCCGAGTCCGTCGACTACACTGGCGGGATCCTGATTTTCACCAGCTTGGCACTTTTCCAGGTCGGCTTATCACAGGGTAACGTCGATGGCTGGGCCAACCCGCATGTGCCTGGGTTGATTTGTGCCTCAATTGTAGTTGGGTACATATTCGTGATGATGCAGGTGCGAATGGAAAGTTCTGATAAGCATCCACCGGTACGGCTCTCGATGTTCAGGAACTCCGGTTTCTCAGCCGTATTTGCTCTCACGGCCTGCTTCTTCGGATCATTCAACGGCTTTCTCGTGTTTGCTTCCATGTTGTAAGTTTGTCTTCCAGATCTCGTACTCCCACATTACAGCTAAACATCAGGCATAGCTTCCAAAATATCCAGAAACTAAGTATGCTCGAAACAACGTATCGCTTTCTGCCTGGCGGCATCATTGGCGGTAAGTCTCGCCATCGCATGAATTCTCAGCGTCAAACATGGAAACGGCTGCTGACAAAAATAGGCTTGTCCTGCTTCCTCGTGCCACCTGCCTTATCCAACATTCGTGGTTTCCACATCCTCATTTTTGGCATTATCTGCAGCATTATCTCGCCCCTGTTGTTCGCACTCCCTATGGCGTCAGAAGGCGCGTCATTCTTCTACTGGGCACGCGGCTTCCCCGCAATGTGCCTGTGTCTGAGCCCCGAGTTCGTTTGGCCCGTCATTGGCCTATACGTCGCGCGGGCCGTCGTTGATTCGGACCAGTCGCTCGCTGGCGCCTTGCTGCAGGCGGCGAACCATGTGGGCCGAGGACTTGGCCTGGCTCTGGCGACGGCTGCGCAGGTCATTGCGATGTCCGCGGGACCACAGGAGCCTGAAGGTGCGCCTCTGGCACGGGGCCTCCAGGCGGCTCAGTGGGCCAATGTTGGAATGTCTGCCCTGAGCTTGGTCTTGACGTTTGTCTTCTTCAGGGGCCTTGGCCGGGCATGAAAGCTGAGGGAAAGAAATCTGAAGGGCATGTGATAAAGTTGGGAAGAGCATTCGGGCCACACCGAGTGTATACATGATTTAGATTACGTCCGGTACGGAGGGCTAAACTCTCTTCTCTTATTGTTCCTCATATTGGTTGGCGGAAATTGATTTAGATGGTCAACTGCACCGCCCACGGGTAGGCATGTTTGGGAGGCCCTTTGGCTCCCGAGGATCTCTTCCTGAACATCATATATAACATTTGTGCTGGCCACATGCGGCTCCAAGATGACGTTCTCGCATCTTTTCAGGATGTGGCTGCTGTGTTGCTGGGATCATAGTTGATAAAGTTCGGAAATGGAAGATTGCAATTTCTATACCCGCTCATGGTTATAGAAGTTAGTAATCATAGACCTTTATGCTCAAATCAACCATTTTTGCAATCAAACAATCTATGTGTTCATTAGAAACCAGATCTAGACCTTCTCGCAACAAGTCAAATCCGATACCCGCTTCCACAAAATTCCAATGGACCGCCTGGACAGCCTCCGCAACTAGTATAGAAGTATCGTACAACATTTGCGAGCCCCTTTGCGCACTATCATTCCACACGTAGTTTCAATAGAACCAAGTTTTACTTCTTCGTAGACTCCTACTAGTATTGTGATGTCTGGGATGTGGGATCAGTCTGCTCCGAGTTCCGGTCTGCCGCGTCCTGGACCACGAGCGAGTCACTATTCGGATATGTAGACGCGTCCAGTAAATCATCCAACGAGACAGCGTCTGCCTGTAGATCCCGATTCGCACTGTTGGAAGCAGCGGTCTGGTCGCCGTTCGCCTTGTTTGATGTCCTACCAGTTCCAACGTTGCTCTCATTATTAGAGGAGTACTCCACGGCCAGACTTGTTAGGATCTCGCCTGGTTCCGTTCTGGGGACAGAGTCAGTACAGCCAGACCAGGTGCCGGCATTGATTCCCTGAAAGCCAATCCGTTGGAGCTGAAGAGTTTCCGATGCAGCCCACTCGAGGTATGTGTACTCCTGGTACTTTCGACGCTGGTAAAGGCACTTGAAGATTGGCTCCATAATGAAGGATGTAGTTATGATGAGCAAGCCGGTGACCAACGTGAAGTAAAGACCAAAAAGACTGAAAGACACATGTCTGGTACTCCGTATCTTCTATAATTCAGTTTGTTAGAGAATCCCACATTAGCTAATAACCACAAATAAATATCCCAGGGACGCGCCTAACCTGGTTGTTGCACATTGCCCGTATATCTGAGCTGTCTGGTAGCCATTTGTAGCCATCCAGAGTTGGATCAACAGGTCCACGAGCTGTTTCCACGAGTCCTGCCTGTAAGGAAGCCAAGAATATAGCCCACCAGTGTTTGACGTCAAGTTGCCACTGCTCGTCCGGCAGCGACCCCATGAACCCATTGCTGAAATATTTGAGAGAATCTAAGGAATCAGGACCGAGCGAGTTGACTATGCTCCCAGTAGACACTACTGCGTCGTCTATGATCTTGTTAAGCCACTGGTAGCGGGAGATCATGGTCCCATTCAGCTCGCCCATTTTCTCAAAGTCTGCTGCTGTCATACCGAACAGAGGCGCGGACTCGATCTGTGCATCGATCTGGCTAGCCAGAGGTCCGCATTTGTTGCTTGACAAAGAGGGATTGCAGAATTGAAATTGTGAAGTACAGCCCATAGGAGAAGCTGCTTCGTCTGGTCGGTATACCGTGAAATAACCTCCATTTACGTCCGGTGAGCTAATGTTGTCGCCTGGAACAGTTGCATGATACCAAGGATCATTGGTTCTCTCGAAAAACTCGATACCATTCCCAGAGAGGAAGATCAGGGTGGTATCTGCATCTGGATTAAAGAGAGCCGGAATCGTGCCGAGCTGGGATTTAGATTCATCGCTCTTACCCTTGTACACCAGGGAAGACCTTGCGCTGCCAAAATTTGAGATTGTCAGAAATTGGCACAAACAGGACCGTAGGGATCAGGAGTAGATGAAAAGCTCACTATAGAATGAAGCTGTTGCCTTGACCGCGAAAAGTGTTTTCGGCCTTCTTCTTGTATTGTGAATCCAAAGTTTCGGCCATGTAGATGTAATTCAACCCGCTAGAGTAAGACCAGTAATGGTAAGAGATAAAATTCTCTGTCGCCAAAGTTACCGTTTCCCTATAGTTTTGAGTCTCTAGCGGTGCACAATGTAATACTGCTCTGAACAGAATGTCTTGGTCAGGAGGGGCGTTCGAGCCTAGATCGTTGAGCAGACTGAGATATCCAGTATCCAAGCGTATGTTAGAATTATTGCTTCGGCAAATGCTGTCATGGAATGGACAAACAGCTTGGTTATCCACCATACTGAAGAGGTGATCTTTGATGAAATATTTACAATCAGAGATCCCAGCTGAATCGGAAATCCCCGGCGAGTCGGGCGAGTAACATTGCTGTGCATAGTTTCCAGCTGAGTGGACTATTTGGGAGGAGTAGGACACAAATATGCGTGCAGCATCCTTGTCCAATGTTGTAAAATGAATAATACCACAGTTGGTACCGTTGAGTAGTACTTCATCGCTAATACCGGACGATATGGAGGAGGAGAAACCACCTGCAACCGTGAAAGCACCGAGACAAAACACCGCCGTCAATAAAGCGGGCAGGACTCGGACAAAGGAACACTTGGCAACGTTCTGCCATGCCAGAATGAGTTGCGTTAGAGTCCAGATAGCAGAGACTGTGGCTGCAGCCGAGCAGATCAGCTGGGGTGTTCGAAAATTGGCAAGACTGGCAGTCTGCAAGTGGTATAGCACTAAAGGCTTAGACAATTAGAAGTAACATACAAGAAGAATTGCGCAGGACTGCCTGCTGTTGGTAATAAAGTCCATCATGAGGTTTAGGGGATGAGTGAAATCTGTAAAAGATTCTGTTATGCTCCATATTAGCATCTTTTTGTACATGGTGTTACAGACGGTCGCGCAGCGATCCCAGAATTTAGTTGATGTCGATTCAGCAAAGGTCGTCTTCAGTCTGTCTTTGACATATAAAAAGGTGTTCAAAAGGAAAAGGGAACCACTAACATGCAAGCAATCCGCCAAAACCGCTCAGTTACAATACCAACAAAGACTGCAGTGAAGGCGATAAGAAGGTTTCCCTCTGCTCGATTGAGGGTTAGTGTCGCTCCCATTACACGCCCCCTAGACCAGTTGATCCAGGTACCCAACAGGATATCGTTCTCAGAAGTGGAAGCCGCATTTGCCCATGCTGCCTGGTTCGTCATCGCTGGTAGCACAGAAGCGGCGAGGAAAAGTCGCTTGACGAGCAGCTATTAGCTACTAGAAATGGTCGGCCACGGACGAGTGCTGAGTGTGTTGGGATAAGGTGGTTTCGTTTTTAATCCGTGTACGTACGCTTCTTAAGCAGTATGTAGGCGGTCCCTTCTGTTGGGATAAGACAACGACAAAAAGGAAGGCAAAAGGAAGCAGCTGGATTCTGGATTTTATAAGATTTTGGTAATGGATATCAACGAAGCCGCCTGCAGAATCAGGCTTCAGGAGACACAGTTAGCGCAATTTGAAAGGAATCTGATGATGATTTAGTTCTAAGTAGTACTATTAGTCAAGGCTAAACACTACATGGCTGAAAAGATGCCTCGCCTAAGATGAGCGAGCAGACATTGTCGCTGTTCTGGGCTGACCGACATGGTGTGTTGCAGACAAATATGGGCACAGCCCCCAAACAATGTTTGAGCTGCCCCCACCTACCGAAGACGAGTTTCGAAAGCAGGGGGCGAATGCAGATGCAAGCAGTCGAGAAATTGCTGACCAGGGAACTGGCCGCTTGTCTGACACGGTGACAGGAATATTTGTGCAATCACCGACCGAGACGTAGGCAGACGGGTCATCAGAGTGGCTAAAGGTACACAGTTGGGGCCATATTAAATATTTCAGCTCAATGATAAACCTCCTTAGCGGTCGTCGTACGAACTCCACCCGTTGGCGACACGTGGGGGCCGTCATCTCACATCGACTTGATTGGCAAAGACTCAAATTCGCACCAAGACGGAAAAGCCTCAGCTTCGAAGACCCCAAACAATAGCCCTGGGAGTCCAGAAGTATACTCAGCCCCGGGATGGGAAGGGGGTGGAGAGGGACACCAAAACATCCTAAGGGAAACTTTTGGGGTGGTTTCGTTTTTACTCCGTGTACGTACGCTTCTTAAGCAGTAAGGGAAACCTTTGTATTTCTCAGTTCGCCTAAACAGAGATAAATCTCATGGCTATTCTTTATTCGCCATTTGACCACCCTCGACTTATTGCAGCGTAGCCGCGATTGATACTGGTTACTGAGCTGTCTCCTGCAGCCATACATGGGAAGAAGGCCAAGTTGCTAAGTCTAGTATTGAAGTAACCGTGACTGGATCGGTCGTCCTGAGAACCCTGATATTCGGGTGTGCTGTGTAATATGGAATGAATGACTGGACTACCCTAGGGTAGCTGGTTGTTGGGATTTTGAGCAGCTTATACGATCTAGGACAACAGTTTGTTCACTTCAGGTATCTGTCTGTGATATCCCAATTCTTGCATGTACCTGGGCTTGACGTCTTTCACGTGGCACGACCCGAAACTCGGGAGGTTAGTGCTAACTATTTGTTCGCCCCTGGATGGAGACCGGGGCTATAGACAACTCTGATCAGACAGCCGAATTAACATGCGATTGGATACTACTCTTGCTTTTCATCCTCTTGGGTTAATACAGGAGTCGATACTGGGAATGAAATCTCTTTTCGGCCTGCTCATCCCCTCACAAAAGGTCATCCGGCCCTGCGATATAATTGTAGCCGCAGGTCAGGTCATTAACACTAGACACAGTGTTAGATTTAGCTCAACCACGAGAATCTGGTGCTTGGAAATATACTCTTAACGCAGCTCATCTATGGTGAGAAATGGGAAAGCCATTACTACTCCTGCTATCACGTACATAAGCCAAACAGTGACGTTACTGATGATCAGATTCACTTGCAGGGTGCTATTCGATACTTCTGGCGGCATAGTTATTGTGGATGAGCCTCTGCCTTGCAGATGAGTGGCTTGCGGGGGTTCGAGTTGTGGCTTCGAACCGCGCTCTTTTCCCACGGTCATCATGGTCAGACGGAAATAGGTTCTTTGGTTCAGTAGAACTATTAAGTGTGATTGAGGGTGGCGTGCCTGGCGTGCAACTTGAAAGGCTGTCTCTTTAGAAAATGAAAACCTTAATTGGTCGCTGCAATCGTCAGTCCATGTGGGCTGAGGCGAAGGGGCAAGACCTTCAAATCAAATCAGCTGAGGTACTGAGTCAGGCTGAAAAAGATCGACCAAGTCATCAGCCCAAGCTAGCTACATGTTAACTAGCTCAGTGCCTTCTGGCAACTTCACGACGGCCTAAAACGGACTATTGCGCCACTCAATCCCATTGTGGATAAGGACTGACAATCACACACCGTATAAGATGCAGCAGACAGACGGGATGACCGACACCCGGGCGTGAAACTCTGGTAGACTTGACACGACGAATTATATGAAGATCTGTAGTCAAGCCACACGGGCCGGGTATAGACGTTGGAAATATATTTCACTCGACTTTGGTAATACCGACTCCTCTTCACACCCTGCTTCTGACCCCTGCACATAAAATCTATGTCGTTGCCTTTTCAACTTCGTCCTGAGCTAAGGTTTTGTTGAATTGCCTCCTCTCCTCCTCATTCATGGCTGAAAGATCAATGGCCACATCGTCTCCAAATTTCTTCCCAATCTCCTCAAGTGTGAGCCCCTTTGTCTCCGGGTAAAACAAGTGCATTATCGCCGCCCCAATGAGAGGCAACACGATGAATATGATGTAGTATTTCCAACCGATGGTGGTGAAAGCGACAGGTGCGCACATTGTGTAGATAAGTGACATGCAAAAGAGCGCAGATATGCTGAACCCGGCGCCTTGGGTGCGAATCGAAGTGGGGAAGAGCTCGCTGGCGTAAACGTAAGAGGTGGCGTCCATGGAGCCTCCGAAGAAGGTAACGACTATTACAAAGAATCGTCAACATCATCGCGAACTCATGAAAGAGCGAGAAGTCACTGGTAACTCACATAAATATAGGAAGAATACGCCGAACCCGTTGCCAATCTTGTCATCCGTGCTCCCATACCTCGCCAAGCATGCGGTAAACCCGGCGACCGAGACAGCGCAACCAATCTATGTATTCAAACAATCCTGAGCTTCGAAGAAGGATGCAGCAGAAAGACTGTCGTGGGTACATACCTGCCCGACCACCATGGTAGGGATTCGCCCGAACTTGTCAAGCCATAACGAGTTCATGTAATTCATGAAAGCGGCCCAGCTATCCCAGACAGCATACAGCAATAGAGGTACAGAGCCATAGAGACCGAGGCCGTTATACAAGAGAACCTGGTAGTTATTGATGACGAGGCAACCGGTGGACTGCACAAGAGCACTGTGAATGTGTTATCAGACCGGTCTACTCCGTCTATAATGCGCGGGCTCACGGGGACTTACAGGGTGAGAAACCCAAATAGCAGCCGTTTCCGACACGATTCTCTGTTAAATATTAAGATCCATCCCTTTAGCCAGCCCTGCCTCCATCCCTCTCTCCTCTCGAGATCGAGTTGCTGTCGTATCTGGTAGAACTCCTCTCGGGCCAGAATATCGTTCTGCTCACCAGGGAGCCGGTGCAAATCTTGCAGAACTCGAAGGCCTTCGTCATAGCGATCCATGGCCATGAGATATCGCGGGGACTCAGGGAGCCATAGCGAACTAACGAGCAAGCAAAGTGGAGGGACGACTTGTAGTGCGAGACACAAGCGCCATTGTGCGTCCGGTGACGAGAGGTAGAAACACCCAAACCCCGTCCAGCCAGCCAGAGCCTTTGAGAATCAGTCAGATTGACACACGCGGGAGCACCGTTGGCCAAGGCAGGAGATACATACATATCCAACGCAGAGTATGAAACCATGTGTCCCCACCATGCGCCCCCTCAGGTGAGCCGGGGAGATCTCGCTCTGGTACAGCGGCGTAATGACATTGACCATGCCGACGCCGACGCCCATCAGGATCCTCCCGACGAGAAACATTGCTATATGCACCGACGCGGCCTGGATGGTTCCCGCTACGACGCACAAGACGGAGGTCACCTGTATTGCCACCTTGCGCCCAAAGGCGTTGCCCAGCCAGGTCATCAGGATGCAGCCCAGCAGGCCACCGGCTGCGAAGACGCCATTCGTGGCACCCGTGATGCGGGAGCTCTCGGCGGCGTGGGGGCCGTACAGGTCGATCCCAAAGTACTCAAAGAATGAGTTCAGCCCCAGCACGGCTCCTATGATTGCCGAGTTGTAGCCATAGGTAAGTGAGCCGAAGGTGACTAGGAAGACTATGAGGAAGTTGTACCGGCTGGCTGGAATCCTTTTCGTAGACATTTTTGAGTAATTACCGCATGTGCTACGAGGCGAATACTGGGAAAAGGAGACATTGGCCCTCGTTAGCCTAGGCAGCTCTCTTATACCAAAGTGATTATGATTTAACGGGGCACACTGAGTTGGAAAAGTATAAACGGTAGATAGAATCGATGTAACCTCGCACTCCGAATCCGACGAGCAGCAATACATTCGTCTTTAAATCTGCACCCCGCAGGGCAGGCATGTCAGCACTAACATCGAGTACCGTGGGGGACGCTGCCCGGCAGTTGTCAACCGTATATTTAGCTGTCATGGTGTTCACATGAGATGATGTTAGGCCAGCACTGCCTGGTCCCGAATATGCGAGAATCTCATATTTTCCAACACTGATCTCCTCGACGTCGCAGATCCAAAGCTAGTGGAGTGGAAGACACGCTGGAAAAGAATGTGGCCTTGAGCTTCATAAGGCTCGATGTGTGTGCGATCACTTGCTATCACTCGGTGAGCATGGCAAAGCTGGGAGCAGTGAGTTGTGCCTGTGTCTCTTTTCCGCCAAATTCGTTATACTCCGTCCATGCCTCACTGTGCTCGCAGCAGCTGATCAAAGCAGTACGACATACGGATCCCGTTTTTGAGCCTTTCCATAGCCACCAGCGATGGATGCGTTGACAAGCCACGTGGATGTGGGCTGCCCGTCCTTATCTTTGTTGCCAGTGTCCGACAGAGTGCCTCCGGCTGCTCTTATCATGTGCATCAAAGCCCGCCATGCCGTACAGATGCCCAGGAACAGCAAGGACGACATCCAGTTGCTCCGGCCAAGAGCCACGTCTTCATAATACTGTTGCACGCGGTCAAATACGAGCAGTTCGTACCCGCGCCCGGCGTGGATATGTCCGCAGATTGCGATTCGAGGCCGTACCCTCCACAGCTCCGCGAGCAGGTTTTGGCAGCCTTTCCCGCCGTCATCGAGATGTTCTGCGGGCGGTCCATGCACCAAAATCACATCGGCGTCGTGCGGTATGGCCCCTTTCCAGGCAAAGCCCGAGTCCGGGCCGTACTGAAATGCCCAGCTTCCCATGCGCGGCGTCCACGGGCTCCCAAACACATGCACAAGCCTGCTCGTCGTTCCCGCTCTGACCTCGACGCCCACGCTGCCGTGCTGCAGGTAATGAACACCACCCCAGTCAAGGTCTGCGCGCCGCTTGCCGGGGTGACGATCTAGCTCGCGGTCCGGGTGCGATTGGACAAACGCCGGGTCCAGGAGCAGGTCGTGATTGCCTGCAATGATGATCTTGTGCTGGTGTGGGTGGGAATTGAGCCAATCAAGCTGGGCCTGAATCTCGTCGAACGTGCCGTATTGTGAAAGATCGCCGGCGTGAAGCAGAATATCGCCGTGAGGCAGCTCAGGCTTTGAATTGTGCGTGTCTGAGATGCACACGAGCGTTATGGGCGGAGACACTGGGCCACTGTGAGGCTGGGTTGCATCCACAGTGGGATGTTCTTGTTCTTGATGACGACCTTTTCCTCCGAGCTGCCACCGTTGGCATATGTGAAAGAGCTTCGTAGCGGCCCGGTGGCGCCACGGCAGCGGGGAAGGACTGCCAACGAACGGCCTACTGATTGTCTGCTCGACCATTGTGCCTTCGTTTGCCACGACGTTGTTTAGTGAGCGTCACGGACCAGAAGGTGTCAAGCTACCCTAGGGCAGTGCAACCTGTGTACAACCGAAGAACAAAAGCGGGGCATATCCCCTGAATCCTCTAGGCAGTTCCAACCACTTGTTGTGCTCAGAGGACTTTCCCGGTTGCCCAGCACGGCACAGCAGTAGAAATTTACAGAGATAAGGTAACTATCCTTAATATACTAATTAAAGTTAAATCGGTGCTATCTTTTATCTAAGGAAGAAAGCTGTTAGGAATCAGAGGGGCAAGGTTTAAATCACACACACACACAGTCACACCAACAGCCTCTTCACCCCTTTAGCTGGGAGTGAATCAATGCTCTGCAATCGACTTGTACATAAATACACATTAAACCAGAAAATATTGACTGGAAACATACGAGTAAATTTCAATCTCATGCCGCCTTTCCAGATATCAAATTTTGCCTTCGCAAGTCTGAATGGTTTTTCCCCTCTCCCTTTTTGGTGCTTTCTTCAGTGTGCATACCAGGCCATGTGTGGCGGGCGTGACTCCGTAGATGAGCCAAATCATCCTCCTAGGCCGAGGCGGAGACGAGCTGACGTTCAACTCCAAAATTTGAATATCACCGGACCTGTGACACCACCAGGTTCTGTGCCTGCCCTCGAGCGAGACGACCGCGGGGTATGACGGCAGTATGAGCAACGTGAGCTCTCGAGACAGAATATCATGCGAGCTCTCGCATATGCCGCTGAATTTCTTCACAACCGCGGGGAGTCTGTGACCCTGACCGCAGTTGGCGGCGCCGTCAACACTGTTCTCCTACGGTCCCGCCCCACGACTCACGACGTCGACTTTCTCAGCCTGCCCTTATCCGGCACTCGTCTGCAAACTCTGCGAGAGGCAGGCCGATATGCGATCGAACGGAGCTCTGTGCCCCTCAGCGAGGACTGGCTGAATAATGCCGCGGCGAGAATGCCAGGGGTGGTCAAACACGTCCAACAGCTCACTCAGGCTGCCCGCGCGCAGAACGACATCGTTTTTGAGGGTCCTGGGCTGACGGTGCTTGCCGCGCCGTGGTTGTATGCTTTTGTCAGGAAGGTCAGCCGGATTACGCAAGGCGTTGGGCGGGGATATAATTTATCTGATGCGGTCAGCTATTTGTATCAGTACAACTCGCGCCGTGGAAATGCAGCGGTTCGAGTGGGGATAATTCGTGAACATGCCAGTCGTTATCGAGCTTTAGCTCCCGACGAGATCCTACGGCAGGTGGACGCTTCGTACCAGCAGGCTCATGGGCGACCAGGCATTGCATTCTAGGAAGGTCAGGTGTTGCTTGGCCTTTGTGATGTGTGCAGAAAAGAAAATACACGGTTGACTTACTTCGGTAGTGCGACGATCAGATGTACTCAGATACACATGCTAACTAACTTGGGTGTTTATTAATGATCTAAATGAAATGAATGTGAAGTTTCGGGCACAGAATGTTCTTTCGGCGAAATATTTGGCAAGCCTGTGGGTGATCGAGAGTTGTAGGCTGCTCCTGCCATAATCCTACTTCTTGTGGGATATGAAGAACCTCTTTTAAGGGCGGTACTGTCCCGGTCCACTCCGGAACGGATTCGTAGTTTTTGGGAGAGGAAGCGAAATGCTCCTGCTCTTCAAGAGACAATATAGAGTGCGGCTCTTCCCTCCGCAGACCCAGATCAATCCGCTCGTTGAAGCTCTCCACGAGAAGTGCTGGGATGCAGGCTAGCACAGCATAGCGCTCTGGGTCGTCGTCGCGTGGGTCGGGAATGGTTGACACCGGCCATCGCCTCCACCAAAACAGCTCAAGTTCGTTGCGCATATTGACAGTATGGCCCACCATGATCCACTCGTAGAGTCGGTAAAGTGAGAATAAGGGCTGGTCATGGAATATGCCTTTTGGCGCATGGTATTTCCGACTGATGAAACGCTCCGCATAGCTGCCTGGGTCGCGGAGGATTTCCTCCGGGTTTTCGGGTGGCCAAGTTGGGAACTTGGACTCGATGAACACTTCGTCGGTCTCGCGAGGACTGGGTCGACAAGCCGGCGCGTCAATATCCTTGGATCGGAGACAAAGACGTCTGCTGTATTTACGAAACATGTGCATTCTGACGGTGCTGTTGTTGCATCAAGGTAGTCAATGAAAAGTGGTCTCGAGTCGCGAGGTATGGCCCGCACGGTACACAGTACATGAATGACCGACCCCCCTCACGTGGAGCACTTGTTGGTCCGGTAGCCAATAGGAGGCCAGTCACACCCAAGCTGATGTAATCATCAAGTCAATCACGAAAGCAGCAGCGCAGACTGCATCGCAGGCATTATATCTAGAAGACAGTAATCACACATTACGTTGTGCTACCCAATTAGATCTTTTATATATCTATTAAAGACTAGTGAGAATGAAGTCACCTAAATAGATGAGTGACTCTTGCTGCAAGGTAGCTTAAGGTCATTTCTGTTCCTAGGTATTCGGGAGCGTATGGATTGAGCAAGAGCTTACGCAGGATCGTGGGTAGCCAACATGTGCTCCTATCATGATACGAAAATACCCTGAAAAGAGGGAGATCTTGAATTATGCGGTGGGTGATGACTTGCTGTCCTGTCATGCTGAATTTAGCAGAAACTGTTCGCAGTATCCGAGGGAACTTGAGGTAAATAAATGCACAAACAGTACAACAGGTATTCTGGTCCAGCATTTGCAGGTAAATACACTATTGGTGACTATTATTGTAAATGGCGCACCAAGGCACTTAGATAAACGCTTGTCTCCACCACAGCCACCTCGGTTGAGCTGGCAAAGGGCGCACATGTAGACGAATAAGTCCACTATCTGTATGCAAACCTGCCTCCGAAGTTTTCTTCTTCCAGGAACCGTGTGACGAAGCGTTCACTCATACCTCTCACCACTTGCACATCTCCATTATGTCGCGGGACCTGCCACCTTTCACATACTCTCGGCTCGGCGGCAGCCAAATCCTGCCTTTAGCGTGTGTACGGCGAGGTAGGAAATAGCATTAGATGCCTATCTGCGACGGCGATTCGTTCATAAGTCGGAACTCTGAGTGTTGTTGGGGGCGGACTCTCCTGATTAGCCCGAGAACGTCACAATAGATCTGCAGTGTGTCACCAACAGAATTGCATCGCCAACAGAATTGCGTCACTAACAGAACTGCTCCTTCAGCCGTGTTCGGGAGGTGACATGTACCGTATTTTCTCGTGAACCTAGCCAAAAGCAAGGGTACGCTTTCGAGCTTCCTATTAGAATAACAGCGCCTATGCACCGCCGATGCAACGCGCCGTAGCATTGCGGCGCAGAAGTCATCCTGAGTTGGTCTCGGTGGGTTGGCTTCACATACCGGTATAAGCGGCATTTTCCTTCACCCCGGCCCTCGAGACCTTATATTCACATCAAACGCCACCAGGCCAACGACACTTTCAAGTCTAATATCCTAGCACACTCTCTGTTTCAGTACTAAAATTTCAGAAATGGCGAGAACACCTAGCGCGGAAGGCCGAATACCCTTCCAGGTACCTGGAAATCTAGATGTTTCTTGCTCAACCTATTACAAGGTCTTCGGCGACCTGTCAAGCGGCGCCCCACATGTGATCTTTCTCCACGGCGGCCCTGGTGGCGGTCATGAGTATCTGCTCTCGTTCGCAGAACTCTGGCCACAGTACGGCCTTCCGGTAGTCCTGTATGACCAAATCGGCTGTGGGGCCTCAACCCATCTCCCCCAGACGGCCGGAGGCAAAGATTTCTGGCAGGAGTCCATGTTCGTCGCCGAGCTGGACAACCTCGTCGACCATCTGAGGTTGCGCGATGGGCCGGGATTCCATGTGTTCGGTCAGAGCTGGGGAGGTCTGCTGGGCGTCGCCTTTGCTGCCCGCCGGCCCCGCGGTTTGCAGAGGTTGGTGCTCGCCAGTGGGCTGGCCAGCATGGATCTCTCTGAGAAGAGTATTCAGCTATGTCGAGGTGAACTGCCTATAGATGTGCAGGAGGTGTTGAACAAGTGTGTGCAAGAGGCCGATTACAAGAGCCAGGCTTATCGCGATGCTATAATGATCTTTCGAAAGATGTTCATGTGCCGGGCGGATCCATTGCCGGAGGAATTGATGCTCTCACTAAAGCACCTTGGCGAGGATCAGACTGTGGACGGCACCATGTAAGTTGATTGCGGTTGATCTTCAACATTGCTCCCTGCCTTTTGATGACACATGTTCTGTTCATTCTTCCTTTTGATCCCGATTCCTCATAATCACATACCTACTGACTTCAGACTCTATTCTATAGGTACGGCCCCTCCGTTCTGGACTTGAACGGCTCGCTGCGTGGCTGGACGGCCATACCACGCCTTCCGCAGATTACCGCTCCCACTCTAGTCTACAATGGTGAGTTCGACACGTCGCGCGATATTTCGCAGGAGCCATTTTTCGAGCTGATCCCGCGCGTGCGCTGGATCGTCTTTCCAAATGGAAGTCACATGTGTTATCTTGATGGTGGCGGGCTTAGAGAAAGGGTTCTGAAGGTAGTGGGGGACTTCCTGGTGAAACACCAGGCAACCGATAAGGCGGTTGCATGATCAATATTGCTCTGTATTAATCTCAATGGAATTGGGGGCTGGTTATCAAGTTGCGTGGCATGGTCAAAGGTAGTATCGATTGTGTCGTTAGAGGGAAGGCGCAACGCACCCATTCTGTGGCTAGTTAGAGGAAACCCCCATTGTCAGGAAGGCTTCCGCAGAACTTAGCCAAAACAACAACACCACCAATATATACAAGTTAACCACATCGCCATATATACAAAAATCTTACCAACACTAATTAGTGGTCTTCTAGACTATAGACTGTAAGGTAGAAAAGGCCTACTAATAAGGATTTCCCTAAATGTATATCCTTCTCGACAATAGCATACTATATAATAGCATGTAGTTTTAATAAGTCTCCCTAAAATAGACCTCTAAAGGTTAGTGGATCAAATAGGTCAGGTAGCAGTAGGGTGCCTAGAGGCCTTGTTGAAATGCATGAGAGTAGTTTAGACAACTTTATATTAAATTCAAGTAGGCTTCTGTCAGCCCTCCTTACAGTCCTTCCGACATTATCTCACCCGCAGGCACGTATGGGTTGGCTCTGGTGCGCAGATAAGGAGGTGTAATGATCACACCAAACCTTTATAGGGTATGGTAGGTAACCTGTAGGGTTTATGTTAGCAATACGGCGTAGAGGTATGTTAAACGGAAACGCTTGTGTGGGCGCTGCACGTAAGGAGTTACCCTAGACTTGGCACTGGATTTTGTCTAAGTGCCTATGGGGCGTGCATGCCGGCAGATAAGTTTGGTGGCCGTGAGTCGATTTTTTGGGCTGTTTTAAGACCCTAACTTCGTACCTCTGCATTACCCTTATTTCTTACCTAAAAAGTATGTAACCTAGTTTATTAGATAGCCTGATTTCTGAAGTTTATCTATATTTAGTTTGGTTACTGTCAGAGTTAGGGTTGGCTGGTTATTTAAAGCCAAAGATAGTGGGTCTGAGGGCCGAATATTCCGGCCTCCCTATCTGCACACCAGAGCCAACCCACGCGTGCCCGCGGGTGAGACGATGTCGGAGGGACTGTGAGGAGGGCTGACAGAAGCCCACTCGAATTCAATACAAAGTTGTCCGAACCACTCTCAAGCATTCCAACAAGACCTCCAGTGCACCCTACTGCTACCTGACTCATTCGATCCACTAACCTTCAGAAATCCCCGATTCCGAAAAGAAAAATTAAGCCATCCAGCCTGGTCTCAGTATCCATTGGGGGGGCCCGGGCGGTACGGATGAACTGGCGGCGTATGTGGAGCTAAAGCTTGCCCGAACGCCATCTGCCCTGCTAGCATCGCATTAACCATATCTTGATCGGTGAAGGCACCAGGCAGGTCAGGCAGATCTTGATTCTGGACGGCGTGCTGTGGAGTCAAGGGCACTGGATGAATAGGTATATCAAACAGCTCAGCCAGTCCTGGGTTTGCTTGCGTGGCATCTTCGCCATTCAAATCCCCTCCCTGATCTTCATTCCAGTCAACCATATCTGGCTGCTGCAAAACTTGGAATCCCCCGTTAGGAGTCAGATCCGGCGTAGGTAGGATGAAATCATTGCCACCCGACGGCGACGGGGCAGGCTGCGCAAGATCTTCGTCTGTGTCCCAGTCAGCCACGGTCGGATCAGGGAGGAACCTCCATTTGAGAAGGAGAACTAACTCGGATAAGCGGGATAGCCTGGATGAGGCGGGAAGAGCGCAGGAGCAGGTGCAGCCAGGTCATCTGCTGTGGATTGCTGGCCGCCGTTGTTTGGCGATGCGACGGATTTTGGAGTGGACAGCAGTTTCGACGGAGCTGACTTGGTTCCGGCTGAGCTCGACTGAGGAGACCTCGACTCTGACGGCCTCGACGGATGCGACTTCCCCCGCCTTCGATGGGAGTTTTCTTCTGGCGGCATATCGACGTATGCGGTCTTTGCCGAAGCATGAAAGCATCGGAAGGAAGGAGACCGAACAATAAACAGTTGTTTCTTGAGAGATTCAGTCTTCTACAAGTCATCACGAGTCTATCAGGCCAATAAAAGATCGACACATCTCGCAACCTACGAACTAAATGGCGCGGGGTAGAGGCCGCCGTGCGGTTCGATCCAGTGCGGCTGTCGCAAGACTTTGTCCAATGATTTCATCCTCTCCATGAGAGCAAAATTGCTCATCCTCGGGGGACAGACGATGCAAAATAAGAACAGGTTAAGACTATCACCAAAACAGAATGTCAGATATACTACTGTATGGCGAGAATCCAACTAAACTATCATCAACCCTACTACGTGGTTTGGTCTAGCGCGGCGGCTGTACAAGTTTGTCTAAATGATTTGATCTTCCCTGCTATTGCAGGCTCGAGGGGCGTAACACAGATTTTCGCGAGCTATGTGGCTTTGTGGCTAGTGCGCAATGGCGGAGCCGATCTTATTTTTCTCATAGTCTGGCAAGCACGGAAGAAAGACCCTTGAGTTCCTCAAGGCATAGGTAGTTCTAGGTGCCTTGTAGATGTCTGTTTGAAGGGGAAAAGAGGAGAGGAGAGAGTGCTGGCGTGGATGCTCAGCAGCGAGCTTTATAGGCGATTGGGGGACTCTGGCAGGTGACTACAGGGGCTGGTGGCGTCTGCATGTGACGAGTTTTTTTGCCTTTTAGAAGACACTACGCACAGGCGCTAGCTTTCAGCTCAGACCCCGTGTTCGACAACAATGCTGTTTCGCGCTTTATTTCTTCACCTTGGCAATTTTTGATTCAGGGCACGACGGTCGAGGCGAAGGCGTTGAGCACGGATGAAGCTTGATTTCTATGGCTTGGAGAGCGCGGAAGAAAGACCCTCGAGTTCCTCAAGGCATGTAGCTCTAGGCTGTTGCCGCGCCCAGAACGTGGCTTAAGATGTGCATCGTGTCTAGTAACAGAGCTTCAATACCTGCTGTGCCCCGCACCGTGCCTCCTGCAGGTGAAGCCAATTGGACAGCAGCGCAAGCGAGTCGATAGACCTGCAAGCCACTTGGAAATAAGCTCACAGGAGACCGGTCCCCTACGGGGTCCGCCAATGCCTTGAGGAACGAAACTGGCAAGCGAGGCACTTATCGAGTGAAAGAACAAGCCGGACAAGCCACTGAGTGGGCGGCTCGATAGTGGTAGCGCAAAGCTTTGTGACTTCCCCCCAGCCCCCCAAAAAAGCGCAATGGGTGGTAGTATAAAAGGAAAAGGAGGCCGATCGAAAGGCGGCCAATCACGGTGGCTTAGTTGGTGGCCCGGGGCTCTGTAGTTCAGTCATCACAGATCGCTTAGTCCGAGTTTACGAAGGAGGGCGCGGAAGGAAGATCCTTTGGTTCCAAAAGGCATAGTGGCTATGGCGACGAGCATGTCTCAAGTTGGCTCGACAGATAGACTTTCCAAATCTACGTATAGCTGAGAAGGGTTGCAACGGTAGGCGTGGTAAAGACAAAGCGTGATGAGTCAACTTTCTCGAACCAGAGCGCTTAAATCACCTCATGAGACAGCATCAATTCAAGCCTAGGTTGAAGTCCTACCGAGTTCAGAAGACAATGACCATCCCTGATCATCATGCCGCAGAAGACTCGACCTTAGGAAACGCAGTGGTCTTTCTAGGGAACCCGTTCGTTCAAAGACAGAGTTTGCGAGAGCCTTGCCGTGGTCGTACTGGATAACTCCTGGCCGGCGCATCTTCTCGAGAATGCAAAGTATCTGTGACGCTTCGTTCACCTTTTGCCTTTCGCTTCTGGCCTCCTCCTCGAAATCCTCTAGCAGCTCTATCTTGTCTTTATACGCAAGACGAGTATATAGGTTGGAGAAGATCATCCATGTAGGGTGTACAAAGATGCTTCCCGTGTCCTCTCTGCTTTTATAAAGAGCACGCGCCCAGATGTTGTTGGCATTCTTTAGTAGCATGGACCCACTGCCCTAGCATTGCAGGGCACAAAGATTCAGTGTTTTGGCGGTCCAAGATGGGCTCCCGAGATTAGAGAACATCTCGGAGACACTAATAAGACTATCCGCATTGAAGCTACAGCGACATGAACACTCCTCATATTTGAGGATTGCAAATGTAGCATTCAAGTTTCCATTGGCAAGAAACTTAGGGCACCGCGACAGTGCGTCTCGGATCAGACAGAGCGCGTCTTGGCGCCTCCCACAGCTTTGCAAGAGTCGCGTGATGCCTATGAGTGTATGATCGAATCTCATAAGAGACCAACACTGTGCCGGCTGATCCAGAAGAAATGCAACTTTGCCGAGCTCCGCAGTTGTCATCTCATCATATCGCACTAGATGATCATCAAGACGGAGCGTCTCTAGTCTCGGTAAGATATGCACTGCATGGAGAGCTAGCTGCTGTTGCTCATAGATCCACTCGTGTGTCTTGATCAAAGGTGTTGAATATGATATTCCCGCCATGGCAAGACGAAGTAGCTCCTGGTCGGTTTTGCCACACACATACACACAGAGCCAGTCATACACAACTCAATGCATGGAATAGGAGCCTTCGGAAATGTTGTTGTCGATAAGGCAGAGGTCCAGGAGGATCTTGATGACAGCAAAAAATCGAATCTTGGAGCCGAAGGTCCTAGTGAACCAATCTGGAATGTTGTTACCAATGAGACCGAATCGAATGGTGTTGTAAGTCAGATCAGAGGGCTCGAAATACGCGAACAGTTGCAGCAGCTGGAGTGCAGCGTAACAGTCACTGCCGAGGCCTTGCGCCGATGCTTTATCCTTCAAGATGGTGAGTGACGTCTTCCAAGTTGTCCGAATGCTTCCTTTGTCCGAGTCCACTGATAAGGAGCTGCTAGGGAGCGTATCAATCACTTCCTGCCTAGAAGAAGTGTAAAGTTCCAGGTAAGTATCCGGTCTGAGGTTTAAGGCATGAATGAAGCGACCTGCTTGGGAGATAGCCAGTGGTAACCCATCGAGCGTTTCCAAGAGCCATTTTTTGGCAAGGCTGCCCTCATTGCCTCTGGCCTGATTTGATCCACAAAGAGACTCGTTGAGCAGATGCATTGCCTCTTCCTTGGTCATACGTCTAACCCTCTTGCTGCGGCCAAGATTTGAGAGACGCGCAAGGCGAGTCGTAATTAGAATCGAGCCGTGGTCTCTTGGGGGGAAGTACGACACAATGTCAGCGCCTCCTCCATCGGTCGGTTCCTTATCAACATTATCGAAGATCAAAAGCCATGCGTTATTCTCTGCATGCGATAGCCAATGAATGACTCTCTTCGGCATGTCCTCCAGAGGGACTGTTTCGGAGGTTATGCCCGAATCCTTGGTTTGTGGCGCCGGAGCTTTAGTGATCCGGCGGTAAATCGCAGCAAAGCTCTTCAGAAGAGCCTCTTCACTCGACCCATCCCAAAAAAAGGAGGAGGTGAAGGCATCTTGGTGGTCTCTCGCGAACTTAATTGCCAGCTGTGTCTTCCCAATCCCCCCTAGTCCATACAGCACAAAGACCTTCCGCCTAGGCGATGCTCCAGGGAGCAGGCGTTCCTCTAGTGCTGTCATGTATTCATTTCGCGGGGTAAAATGGGGAATAATGTGTACCCGTTCTAGGTGGAATCCCAGAGCGAAGTCCTTGATGAGATCTGTACCCATTAGAAATTGTTAGCTTAAAGACTCCTAGGGGACAAAGAATCGATATCTGGACAAGATTTAGGTGGAAAAGTATTACCTCCAGGTTGATCCTCATGTAGGGCGAATGGCGTTCGGAAGGGGGCATGGCCTTGCGTACGTTCGATTAGCAGAGGCGAAGACAGTTTAAATGATGAAGCAGCTAGAGAACGCTAGACAAACATTTTCTTCCCTGTAGCTGCACAACAGGCGGCTGGGCGATGACGGCGCTACCCTGCGATCGTGATGGATTGGTGTTTGACAAATTGAGATACCTCTGGTAGATCTGGCTGAGAACGTAGATAACTTTGTCGTACTCGGCGTCATGCGAAGCAAACTTGACGAGGTCCGAATATGTTCGATCTATGGCTGCCGAGCCGCCTGAGACGCCCGTAGGCAAACAGCTGGTTGCTGAAGCCGGAGTGACGAGGCATCGGTAAGGACCGCACATTTTATATTGTCCGGTTGAATCCTACAACGGAGTTGGCACCGGTGTCCCTAGTCATGGAAGACACTCACCTTGGCCGCGGTCCGCGACTGTCTTGTCTCATAAAAGCAGAAGAGTTCCAAATCCGCCCGCTTCAACACCCTGAAGAAGTCTCGCTTTTGGAATTCCAAGATCTGTGGATTCATAAAGTTGAGCGACTCAAGAAGGAGCCGGTTTGGCTGGTTATAGCCTACCTATGGGTCTATCAGCCTACGCAGAAGATGGAAGACAACAGAATAGCAGGTAGAAGCCAATAAAAGAACGTACTTCTGTTGATGGTCCGATTTAGCAAAGTACCTTACAGTATGCGGTCAGGTTGTTGGAATTAGGTCCATGTAATGCATTTATGTTTACAATTAATTACTGATAATAATACTGTACTGTATAACCAGAGGTTATGGTTATGAGAGGAGCGTGGGGATTTGAAAAAACGTGAGGCTGTTCTTGGCCTTGAGTGGAAGTGCGCCAGCCGCGCGTTGCCTAAAGAACAACATGTAAATTGTATTCTCTACGGGCTTAAGGCCTATGACGAAAAGAGTATCTACGCAAAGGATCCTGCTAGGCAAACTATCACCTTTAAGTCTTAGATTTTCCTTCTAAAGTAAGTATTATAATTTTATAAAACTTAAAGTATTTATTTTACTTTATATTTATTATATTATATAAATTATTTTAAAAACAAATTAAGCTTAATTAGTTTTATATTATTATATAATTTATTTTCTTAAAACTTATTATATAAGTTAAAGTTAATTAAGTAGTATTTTTTAAACTATATAACGTAGTTTACCACCCAGCCGGTCATATCACCCAGCCGGTCAGTTTTTTTACATACAAAAAACGTCCGTGCCAACCCTACCAACTTCTTCAAACTAGGCCTAATTTGGATGCAAATTTCAGTATCGATTAGGATTTATATAATAAAGTTACATTTTAAATATTAAAGTTCTAACTTTTAAATATAATTAGTTATATTGGAAAAACTAAAAAAGACCTCTGTAATTTAGTTTTTCCGATATAACTAATTATATTTAAAAGTTAGAACTTTAATATTTAAAATGTAACTTTATTATATAAATCCTAATCGATACTGAAATTTGCATCCAAATTAGGCCTAGTTTGAAGAAGTTGGTAGGGTTGGCACGGACGTTTTTTGTATGTAAAAAAACTGACCGGCTGGGTGATATGACCGGCTGGGTGGTAAACCACGTTAGGTAGATTAAATGCTATTATAATGCTTATAAATAAAATAGTAAAGTTTTTGCTATTGTTTAGGATGAGATCTACGGATTGAGGCCGGACATTGCCAAGACCTTCCGTTTCCTTGTTTCTTTTAAAAGACCTCGTTCTGAGATTAAAAACCAGAAATAAGCATCTTGTATTTGATGAGCATCGGCGGCGCTTTGCCGGCGGCCAGTTCTTTGGTTACCCTACCAGCCCGGGCGATTACAATCACGAAGGATAACAACTATCACCTCATAAATTTGCCAACTTTACGTTGCGCCATCGCCAGCTGCTGATTACAGAAACCCAGCATCGCTATAACGAAAGGTCCCCTAACAACCGACTGAGGAAGAAATTGCGGATTCTTGCGTGGATCTTTACTGGGAGGTCCTGGCCCCATTCAGCGATGTCACCGTCATCTTTGTTGCAGGCTTTGTCGCCAACTCTGTGCGTAGGTCCTGGAGCTTCCTCTCAATATACGCCTATATTCAGTCCGATATGACCAACGATGTCTCATTTATTGACAATGGTCTCGACAGTAGCCGCCGCCTTATTCCTTCTTGGGGCCGCACTAGTTGTCGCAGAACCCACTGGCACCTAGTGCGGGGTTGAACCTTCGCCTGGAACTCTGTCGAGTCAAAGAACCCGAAACATCGACAGTTCTGCAGCCAAATGAGATGTCTTTCCACACACACCACCCTCACCCACTCGAAGCCTTTGGCCGGGGAAAGAAGAGCCCTGAAGCCGGAACTAGCCTCTCAGGATAAACCCCAAATTCTGCACGGACACCGCGGGATCCTTCCCCGAACCGACGCCTCTTCACCTTGCGAACAGACATAGGCAGGGTTTTTATGTAGCTCTGTAGAGTGGTGTCTCTGTTGGATGCCCCGGCTCTGGGCTGTGGATGTCCCCTGCCGCAGGCTGCAAACCTGCGTGGCTTTGAAAGGTCGAATGGGCCGTTATTAAAGGCCTGCCTGTGGAGAAAGCCTGTCATCATTAGGTCGCGCCCCGGCGACAGCGCGTCACTGGTCTCTTCAGCTGGCGCATTATGTGCAATCTCCACGTTCAGGGGGGTACAGCGCCAACGTCGACACGCCGGCGCTGCACCTAGATGCTTAACGCTGTACCCACGAAGCCAGCTGACACATCCGTCGCGCTATAAGGCATGAGGTCAACCTCTCGATAGGACGAGCCGTCAGCCGAGAGGATCTGTGCAACCCAGCTGTCCACCGCTACTCTTACCACCTTGCTAGTGATAGTGGCTGGAAGTGGATCGACACCCAACTACAATTCTGTTGCCAGAATAGTGGTACCCGGCGTTCAGAAATCTTTAATCTCGCACAGCGAAACGCTGGCGTTCTGAGAAGCATTCTGTCGAAGCCTGCGCTTGTCATAACGGCTCAGATCACCGCGAGCAGCTCAGCAAGCAGGTGAATCTGGTTGGTAGAAGCCGTCTGGACCGGGTGCTTTCGCACGAGACCTGGTCGGCAAGCTCCACAACATCGAGAGATCGTCAAACGGCAAGGCCTGGTAGGCCTAGCTGGCTCTTGAAAGTGGAGAGTCCTTGTTCCCCATGGGAACTCGCTGTCTCGATGCAGCAATGACTCGTAACAACCCGGAACAAACCGTGCGCCAGCTAAACGCATTGAGTGGCTGATTTGGGCTTGGAGAGGAGCCATTCAGCCCTGTCACGAAATGTGCCCCGTATTGGCTCATGCTTCCTCCTGACTGTTAGAAGTGTTTTTCCGCTGCATGTAAAGCTAGCTTTAGCATACTTAAACCACCCACCTCAGAGATTTATGAGTAGTGGAAAGTCGTGATCCGCCGCCAATTCGCAATCTCTCTTTACACTCGTCATCTCGACGATCCTAATTCAAGATGGCCGACACGGAGTCAACCGCTCCAAAATTGGTCTATGCCATGTCCATAATGACCACAATGGCCTTGGTGTTTATGGTCCTGCGTTTCATCTGCAAGGGAAGATACGGGAAGCCCGTGGGCTGGGACGATTACATCCTGGCCTCCTCGTGGGTATGTATGTCCTTCGTTAATCATGATGCACTGCTTCTTACGAGGGGTTGCAGATTTGTCTTGCTCTGTATGCCGCCCTGATAATCGCTTCGACCAAGCATGGCATCGGCTATCATATCGATACCATCAATCCGGAAGACCTCGTCGTCGCAGTGAAATTTCTATTCATTGGCGAGTTCTTTGCGATTATCGCCGTGGCCATCAGCAAGACGTCCTTCGCGGTTACGCTACTTCGTCTAGCGGCCGCGAAGTGGCACAGAGTCCTGATCTGGAGTGTTATCGTTACTGTGAACCTGTCTATGTGGCTGTGCGCGATCATCATTTTCGTCCAGTGCTCACCCTCGGAGAAGCTATGGGATACCGAAGTAGAAGGCACCTGTTGGGACCCTCATATACAGATCGATTACTCAGTATTCGCTGGATGTATGTTCCCACACCTCTTGACGCTTGAGTTTCATTGTGCCGTACTAACCTTCGCTCCCGATTAGCATGGTCTGCTGCGATGGACTTTGTCCTCGCCGTGTTCCCGTGGCTCCTGATCTGGGAGCTACAGATGAAGAGGATGGAAAAGTTCGGAGTAGGCGTTGCAATGAGCCTGGGAATCTTGTGAGATCAGACTTTGACCCTGCAAGATTTCCCTGCTGATATTTTTACCAGGTCTGGTATTACAGCTATAATCAAAACAACATACATCATGCAGAGTGGACGTTGGTCGGACTTCACCTGTTCGTCTTGACCTAAGAACTATTGTTTTTTACTTACAAGCTGACTTTGGTTAGTCTTGTCAACAGACCTCCTCGTCTGGGCGGCCTCAGAATCAGCCGTTATCATAATCGCCGCTTCGATTCCCTTCCTCCGTCTTGTGGTCAAAGAAGTTTCCCAGAAATCATCTACCAAGACTCGAAGCCAAGCCTACAACCTCGATCGCTTCTGCGCTTATAGAAGCGGAATCTCAGCCGCTCAGACAAGGAGGGTTGTGGTTGTCGAGGCTACACCTATCAGACCAGACGATCATAGCGACGGCAGTATTCTAGGAGATACGAAGGCTAAAGGCAGTGGGATTGTGAGGACCGATGAGATCACGATCGATTGTCGAGACGTTGACTTGGAAAGTCAGAATGAAAGCGAGAGGTTGACTCTGGACTAAGATTCGGACGCTTGTGTAATAACATGGGACTTCCCCCATGAATGTCGGCCCTAGGCTACATACTGTACTGTACTAACCATGAATTCCTGTACTCGGCTATCCGAAGCCTGACTTATAAAGATTAATGGGCGATTTAGTATGTGGTATCACGTATCGATCCTTCAGATATTTCCGCCGTTTCGTGCACAATCCCGGCTATCTAGCCATACATAGCCCCGGTGGCATCAGTATTTTACTAGATAGCCCTGCAGAAACCAACTTTGCCGCCTCCTTGCACCAATCAAGCAGTAATACAAGGGATACACTATATCAGGTGCCTGCTTGTTTTTTCTTCCTGTGAAGCAAGGGATACGCTGCAGGAGCCCGAGCACGCAAACGAACCCAAACGAATCCCACGCCGTCTGGGTCAAAAGGCAAACACTGCTGACAAACGATGCAAGGGATGCTGAATTTAATTACTCAGGCCCATGCTGTTCGGAGACCGGCAGCTGGTGTGCCCCGGTTAGTCTCAGTGTGCTCTTGGGCCGTTGTGGTTGACAGAACTGATGTGTCGTTGGCCAGTTCCGGCCGAACAAAAAGGGAGTGGAAAAGCGAGCCTGACGAACTTGTTTCGGGCTTTTTGTAATAAACTTCCAACTACGGATCAAAGTGTCTACCTATCTTGATTGCGGTGTTCTCGTATTGTTACGTAATTAAAATCCGCTATCTTCAAAGATTGCAACCTTCATCGCAACTTCAAGGGTTATAAGGAAGATAACAGAAATTTTCCTTTATACCCTAGCTAAAACAACCTTGTTTAGGATTATCTTTAGGATTTGGAGCGAAACTCCACCTCTCCTCCCTTGAGAGCATTCTTTTCACGGCAAATGCGTGGTTTCGTGGTTGAAAGAGCACAACGTGTGCCCATTGTGTCGGGCGCCCATCGAAAGCGACGTGAAATCAGTTGGCTAGCCCGAATCAGGCCCACGTTTGACAAGACCAAGACACAAGCGTTCTTGGAGGCTCTGGCCCAGCATCATCCGTCATGCATTGAGGACCAACTTGGCGGTGTGCATACAAGGCATAAGCGAGCAGTGCCAAGCACTGCTGCTTAGTCACCCTCTCGTGGTTCAACAACCCCCGTGCGATCAGACTGAGTGCTATTCTAACAATTATAATACTAGTTTAAAGATGAATCCGGATATTCGCGCACCCAAAATCGGATGCCGCGCACCTTTTTCTGACTAATCATGCCACCCCCTGTACCTGAATTTAAAAACACTATGGGTTCGCCATACAAATAGTCAACGTGATTACACCGACTAACATGCCACTACATACCACTATTCCCACACACTCAAGGGCACCAAATAAGCACTATTAGACCCAAACATTACCCACGTTACCCACATTATCGCCCACATTATCGCCTACATAACCTATCTAGTCGAATAGTAAGTCAATAAAGCCGGGCATCATGGCGACGATCTCGTCCTGCGTTTCCTTGGCACCCTCGCCAGCACCAGTGCCCTCGCCGCCCTCGCCATCGCTATCAACGTCGCCAGCCGTGAGGTCTACGCATGGCAGCTGGTTAACAGTCCTCTATACCCCCGTCCGCTACTTTTTAGCCATTGGCCTTGAACTTGAGGGTATAGCCGCCGGCAACACCATACCTTTGGCTCTTCACTTCTAAGGCTGGCGGTTGCTTTACCTCGTGAGCCCGGCCACTAGTTACTAGTCTCGCCAGACAGCTTCTCACTAGCCACCGCCGCTACGGCTGTCCTCTTCATCCAGGGACTGAAGGGTCGAGTCATTATGCTCGAAGGCCGAGTTAATGCGCTGAATTGAAGCCATCATCGCCCTCGTTTTATCGCCAGCCTTACTACCCAGACTGGTCGTCGTTGACGTCGTCCTCTTGCCCATTACGGCCTTCCCACGGCTGCTACTACCCTGAAAGACGCCTTCCTCGTTAGCTACAAATGTAGCTATCTCACGAGGTCTCCCCTTAGTCGCCGTGACCTTCTTTAGCGAGAGGACCGTGAGAAGCGGGTTTTCGAGTGAGAGGTCATGGTCAAGCTAGTAAACTTCGTGAACATCTACCTTCTCGAGAGGAAGGTCTGCTTCCTCTTTATTAGCCATTTAATTAGCATAAATTAAGCTATACTGAGTGTAGATAGGGTAGTCGTAGCTTGAAGCTGTATAGTAGCCTTGTAGGGCTTTCTCTTGAAGTATCTTTAAAGCATACTACCTAGTACTCGCGAGAAGCTCTAGTGCCGGCCACGATACCTGGTAAGAAACCCTTCCTAGCCACTTCTACCCATTGAACTTCTAAAGCAAAAGTATCTTCTAGCAGGCTTCCTCGAGACAAAGCTCCTTAGCAGTATCCTTAATAGCCTTGTGTACAGCCTTGGCTAAGTAAAGAAGATTCCCTAGCCTGTAGCCCAAGTAAACCTTGATTTTCCGGTGTATATGCTCTGTAGAGGAGGTGGTCCGTAAGCCGAAGTTGAGGGTTTTACAGGTCTGGTGGCTGGCCCATTTAGCAACGATCTTTTTATCGTCATCGATATAGTAGGTCTTCAGGTAGTTTATAATGGCCGTCTGGTCTGAAAACTTCTCTTAAAGGCGCTACTATGCCGTCTCGTAGACCTCATGATCTATAGAGTACTTTATAAACTTAAGAAGGTCAAATAGGGCCTGTCGAGTGTAGGGGATGTCGTCTGGGACCTTTTTAGGTATCGTGGCTATGTTTCTCGCCAGCACATTAAGCCTGGCTTCCACGGCTTCCTCCTCTTCTTCAACATCTTCAGCTTTATCATCATCTACTTCTACTACCATCAAACCCACCAGCTTCCGCCACTTCTTCTTAATATATAGTACAACGTTTATATTCATATAAAAGACACATAGCTGGTGCCGTGCATAAGGGAATTCAGACTCAAGGGCGTTAATTAGGGTATTATCATAGTCAGTGATGAAGAGGGTCAGGTCGTTGGCTTCGCAGTGGCGAAGCAGGAGGTAGACTTGCTCGAGAAGCCACCTGAAGCCGCTCTCTCTCTCGTTATCGACGACGCCTTGAAATAGCAACAGAATCTTCTTCGTATAGGTCAACGCCATACCTTAAAAGTACGGCATCTTCTTGTTATTAGTCAAGTATATGCAATCAAGCAATACGCTGTACGAGAAACGTCACTCTCAAAGCCACGCCATCTACTGCTAGCTACACCAAAAGATACCCGTGATATTATCCTTCTCGTCTTGAGTAAAGCAGTACCAGTAGCCTATCTTCTCTAGCCAGTCCAACTTTACTTAAAACAAAGTATAGATACCCTACTTATCTTTTCAAAAGCCCTGTAGCCAGTTCTTGAGGGTATTCGGCCTAAGCTGAACCATAGGGTACTATTAACAGAGTAGTATTTCAAGTCACTTCAGCGTAGCATTTGTTGGGTTACGTGCTGCCCAGGTAAGGAATTCGTTATATGCTTCGGATAGCTTTGCCCAGCCACACTACGCTTCAGGGACTTCATAAGGACCGTGATAAGTATATCAGCCTTCCTAGATCACGAGCCGCCATTTGCCAGACGTCTGTTTAATCATATAAGCCGTTACTCGCCATGTACAGCCAGCTTTTATCATGGTAGTATCTTTTTTTGTAGCAGTCAAGAGTCGCTAGGTACCGCAAGTATATACCAACATCCACCTATTAGGCTTCGTACTATAGGACACCGTTAGCCAACCAGCAGTACTTGTAGCCTCGTCTAAATCAGCCTTCAGGTCCTCATAGGTATCATATCTATCATTAAAGAGTTTCAGAAAGCCAGAAGGGTTGGAAAGTACTGGTTGGCAACGATTTGTGGCAGTAATGTTGGTGTTCCAATTATAACAGTCAGTCAGCCATTGCGCCTCGAGACCCGAATAATCAGGCACGTATACCATCGCCGCAACGCTACCAGTTTAATATCTAACTAGCTAGAGTATGTCTTTAATACTGAATTAATCAATTCCACGAAGCAATTAATCAATATCACGATGCGTTAATGGTGGGTGGGTGGGCTAATGTTGGTGGGTAGAGGAGGTTTGGCAGACTATATACGCGTGGCTCTAAAACACACCATGTTGGGTGGTGAAGTACGCTGAATAGAAGGCTCTGATTGGCTGCAGCGCTGCTTATTAAGCAAAAGGTGCGCGGCATCCGATTTTGGGTGCGCGAATATCCGGATTCTTAAAGATTTGGAATTTTAATAAGTAAGCTTATTTTTAATATAAATTATATTTTTATTTTTCATATTAACTTTTTATATTTTTATATATTTAAATATTTAATAAATTATTAAATTTTTTTAAAAAGATTAATAAAAACTTTTAAATATTAACTAAGTTATATAAATTTTTAATATCCCTTATAATATATTAAATAATAAAATAAACAATTTATAAGTATATTAGCCCGATTATGTAAGCACACGTGCTTACGTAATACTAAATAAAATAAGAATTATAATAATATATATTAATTATATATAATTGTTAAACGGAAACGCTTGTGTGGGCGCTGCACGTAAGGGGTTACCCTAGACTTCACGTAGGGAGTTACCCTAGACTTGGCACTTTTTCAGCTAAGTGCCTATGTGGCGTGCGCGCCGGCAGATGAGTTTGGTGGCCGTGAGTCGATTTTTTGGGCTATTGTAAGACCCTAACTTCGAACCTCTGCATTCCCCTTATTTCTTACCCAAAAGCATGTAACCTAGTTCATTAGATAGCCTGATTTCTGAAGTTTATCTGTATTTAGTTTGGTTACTGTCAGGGTTAGGGTTGGCTGGTTATTTAAAGCCAAAGATAGTGGGTCCGAGGGCCGAATTTTCCGGCCTCCCTATCTGCGCACCAGAGCCAACCACAGCGTGCCCAGGGTTGAGACGATGTCGGAGGGACTGTGAGGAGGGCTGACAGAAGCCCACTCAAATTCAATGCAAAGTTGTCCGAACCATTCTCAATCGTCCCAACAAGACCTCAGTGCACCCTACTGCTACCTGACTCCCATTCGATCCACCAACCTTCAGAATAATGAACCCCCGAAATAAAATAAAAGAATAAAAAGCCCAAATAATAAATAAATAAATAATATTTCTTTCTTTAATAACTTATTAATTATTAGGGCTATAAGGCTAAGACCTATATATCTCGCATACAAATAACCCATACTATAATATAAGCCAATAATGTATGCTTACGTAATCTGCTTACGTAAGCCGGTTTCTAGAACCTTCCACCTAGTGGGCAGGCGAAAACTATATATACGCCTCGACCCACCTTCTTTGGATCTAGTCTATTCGACCTACTTCCAAGAAATTCTATATTACATAATAATATGCTAATTATTAGCTAATGGATTACTAATTACCACTTGGTAATTAGTAATTAATAAATTCTCGAATATTCTATAGACCCTCTTTTAAAGCTATAAATAAGCGGGTCCTCTCTCGAGAATAGGCCAGATATTCAAGCAAGCAAGCAACCAGAAAAATCCAACAATAATACTATTATTACTATACTATTACTACTTGATTACATAATCATCCCCTCGATCCTCACGTGACCTCCAAGAATATTAACTTATTATATTAATATATTTAATAATTATTACTTATTTATAATTATTAAGTTATATTAATTTAGACTTTTTATATTTATTAATATATATAATAATTATTAATATAATTATTATATTTATTATAAAGTAGCTTAAATTAATTTTTTAATAAATTTTAAATTTTTAGAAAAAGCCTTTTAATAGTTATAAAAATAATTAAACTTAATTTTTAAGCTTAATATTTACTAATAAGCTTATTATTATATAATATTAATAAGAGGTTAATTATACTTGTTAAATTATTTAATTATATTAAAAATTTATAAGTATTTTATTTAATAATATATTAAATAAGTATTTACTTTTAATAAAGTTAAGTATATATTTATTAATATATAATTTTCATAATAAGGTTAATTGTCTTAGAGGTCACGTGAGGATCGAGGGGATGATTATGTAATCAAGTAGTAATAGTATAGTAATAATAGTATTATTGTTGGATTTTTCTGGTTGCTTGCTTGCTTGAATATCTGGCCTATTCTCGAGAGAGGACCCGCTTATTTATAGCTTTAAAAGAGGGTCTATAGAATATTCGAGAATTTATTAATTACTAATTACCAAGTGGTAATTAGTAATCCATTAGCTAATAATTAGCATATTATTATGTAATATGGAATTTCTTGGAAGTAGGTCGAATAGACTAGATCCAAAGAAGGTGGGTCAAGACGTATATATAGTTTCCGCCTGCCCACTAGGTAGAAGGTTCTAGAAACCGGCTTACGTAAGCAGATTACGCAAGCATATTGTTACGGGGTGCAGTGTTTCACGTAGCTAGTGCGATGAATTTTCTTTCTTGGCCGTCCGTACTATAAGTACCGGACATGCTTCTGTCCCTCTCGAGGGCCGAAGTAACAATTCAACTCATTCTTCTATTATTATTATTTGATAACCTGTGACATTGTCTGATCAGAACCCAAACACTGCTTTTATCGCTTTCGTGGCCCTTCCGGCCCTTTTTCATTATCTCTTCTTTCTTCGCGTTGGAGCCCTCTAGCAGTTTCCTCTCTCTCGCTCAGAGGGGCCAGCAGAACGCGCACCTATGCTCGGCTTGGTGTCCACGTTTTTAATATATTATTGGCTTATATTATAGTATGGGTTATTTGTATGCGAGATATATAGGTCTTAGCCTTATAGCCCTAATAATTAATAAGTTATTAAAGAAAGAGATATTTTTATTTATTTATTATTTGGGCTTTTTATTCTTTTATTTTATTTCGGGGTTTATTATATATAAGTAATATATATTATTATTGTGGATTTGGTGACCGTTGAGGGGACCGCACGCCCGGCCCGGCTGTGGCCAATCAGAAGGGCCGGTCTGGCTTAGTCAGCAGAGGGCTGGCCACTACACCAAGTGCTTCGGCGCCCACGATGGCGATGACTTCCTTTCTTCCTTCCGTAGCAAGAATCAAACCCGTACCCAAACAGTACGGCTTTTGCTCGCCCCTATTTGCACGTGCAAAGACCCCCTAACCTACGGCATCAGGGCCGTACCAACAATTATAATTCTTATTTTATTTAGTATTACGTAAGCACGTCTGCTTACATAATCGGGCTAATATACTTATAACTAGTATATATAATTACTGTATATTAAAAAAATAGCTATGCCTTTTTAAGCTTTATTTTCTAATCTATATAAGTATAAGTTTTCTGGAAAGCTAAAAAATAAACACTATAAGAAGTAAAAGAAGACAATAGTTATTATTAGTAAGATTGTAGACAATAATAAAGATTTATAAGACTATATATAACTATTATTAGGAGATTATAGCAGATAGGAATTATAGCAGATAGATTAATAAATATTTTAAACCCTTTTATAATAAGGTTATCTATAACTATTGTTTAAGGTTATATACGTTATATTTTACTTTTAGACTTTTTTATAATAAGGCTATATATATTGCTATTTACTTATTAAAAGGTTGTAAGTATTGTTAGAGAGAAGGCGTAATGTATTTATTTTGTGGCTAGTTAGAGGGAACCCCTATTGTCAGAAAGGCTTCCGCAGAACTTAGCCAGAACAACAATACCACCAATACACACAAGTTAACCACATTGCTGTATGTACGGAAGTCCTACCGACAGATTGCATATACATCTTTCTGTCATAAGGCTACGCCAGCTAAAGAAAAACGGCAGAATGTGTACAATTTCTGATTGGAACTTTGAAAAGATGTCGAAACAGATAGGGGCTGACAGAGGTTTGCACTAAGTACCCGCAACCTCAGTAGGCTTTCCTTTGGGAACCTTTGGGAACCTTTGTCCGGCCTGTAGATAACACCATCTTACAGAAGACCCGAATGTGCTATGCGAAAGTAGACTCGCACCATATGCACTCAAAAAGTATCTTAACCAGCTCGGCCCATGATAAGCAGCACTTTAAGCTTCTCTGAGTAACACCAGAGCCCAACATTCGTACTGTGTGACAGACTGTGCTAACTCGCCACCTAGACATTACTTGGAAAGACTATAGAACGCAGACTGGGCGTCACGTCGCGCGGGTTTGCGGGATGGTTTGAAGGGCGTATAATCAACATGCATTAGCGTGTTGCTTAGAGTCGATCATCGTCCACTCAATGGCTCGCCTCCTCAAACGCGGCTTTAGGCAAAACTTTGAAATATCGACCCCAGTATCTTGATTGCGGGCAGAAGTGCTTGTGGTACCCTAGGACTGTCGCATCGGTTGGTCGATCGTGTAGTGCAGCGTCGCCGGCGATTGAGAATGAGAAATCAGCGTGTCCTAAACAGGGAATAAGTGTTAGTGAACATTTGAGGGACATATGGTGCGTACAACGTTGTCTAGGTTCAGCCATGAAGGGAGGAGGGGTCGCAACGCCGCTTCGGGCATATAAAATCTCTCATTGCAACTCTTCACATTTTGAAGAGGGACGAAAATGACGAGCACCCAGCCCTTGAATATCTCAATTCTACAAAGAGACCACTTCGAGTATTCTGTTTAGTCGATACAATGCCTTCCTACGATACGATTAGCCTTCATCCGCAGAACCACCTCCCGTCACAACTAGAACCAACAATATTCGATGTAATTTGCATTGGTTCGGGATGGGCTGGCCGAGTCCTGGCCGCTCGCATTGTCAAGGCTGGGCTAACAGCCGTCATCAGTAAGTATACCACGGCTGGGCTACAATTTCCACGATTATTGGCAAGAGTTTGGTCTCGTCTCGACGTTCACCAACACAGCCTATGGAAATATAGCACTTTGGTTTTCTTTTCCCACAACCTTGGGCTTATATACTGATGATATACACTCCGTAGTCGAACAAGAACTCGTGGGCGGTGACTGCCCTTTCTGGGCATGTGTTCCAAGCAAAGCCCTCCTACGCCCACAAGAAGCTTTAGCAGAAGCCCAAGCTGTGTCTGGCGTCCTGGAGCTGCAACGCGAGAAACCTTCGCTGGATGCTGGCACAGTTTTCAAGAGGCGGGATGTTTTCACTAGCTCCTGGAATGACGGCGAAGTCCTAATTCCGATGGTAGAGAACAGTGGGGCAGCCCTTGTCCGCGGCCGGGGGGAGCTCGTCGGCGTCAAGAGAGTTGCCGTCACCGGCGAGAACGGCCAAAGGGCTGAGATTGAGGCCAGGCATGCAGTAGCCATCTGCACCGGCAGCGATCCAGTCGTTCCCAACATTCCCGGGCTGAGGGAGAGCAACCCGTGGGGCCCAAGACAGGCAACATCGTCCAGCGAGGTCCCGAAGCATTTGCTGGTCCTGGGAGCCGGAGCTGTTGGTGTGGAGATGGCAACAGCGTACGCTTCCCTGGGAGCTCAGGTCAGTCTGGTTTCCAGGGGACCGGAGCTGCTCCCGAGAATCGACCCAGAAGCGGGGAGGCTCGTGAGAGAAGGGCTCGAATCCCAAGGAGCCCGCGTCCATGTGTCCGCCACATTGGAATCGGTGGCGCGCGAAGATACCGAGGGCTGCTTGACAGTCCAGCTGTCAAACGGCAGCAAAATCTCAGGAGTCACCCGGATTCTGGCCGCCACTGGCAGGAAGGCCAACACAAGCGGCATGGGGCTCGAAAACTTCGGGATAGACACGAACGGTTCACCTATCGCCGTGAGTGAGTCTCTCGATGTGCCAGCAGTACCTGGTAGATGGCTCTATGCCCTCGGGGACGTCAACGGCCGCGCGCCCATGTCCCACTCGAGCAAGTACCACGGCAGAATTGCGGCCAACGTCATCATTGCCCGGTCACATCCGGACGCATTCGACGATCCGGGATCGAACACACCCTGGTCCAAAGTCTCGGCAACGAATGACATCTTAGCACAGCCGCAGGTCGTCTTCACGCGTCCTACTGTCGCAAGTGTAGGGCTAACCCGGCGCGGAGCCGAAGCAGCGGGATTGGCCGACAAGGTTCGAGTCGTCACTGCTCCGGTGGCCACCCTGGGAGCAAAGTTACACCAGGAAGGCTACAAGGATGGGTGGGCGCAGTGGATCATCGACCTCGAGAGCAACAAGCTTGTTGGAGCGACTTTTGTTGGGGATGGTGTGGCGGAGCTGTTGCATGCTTCAACGGTGGCTATCGTGGGCGGCCTGACTGTGGACAGGCTTGCGCACGCTGTTCCTCCGTTCCCGACCATGAGTGAGGTCTATCTCAATTTACTGGAGGCTGCAGAAGGGCTTTGATGGGTACATATCGGGGTTCATGCAGACTGCAAGTTGGGCGGCTGTGCAACACTTTTGTGTCAGTCAAAAGCTTGAGAAACATGTTCGGCTTTTTTTCTTTTTTTTCTTGGAAAGCAAATCCGAAAGGAGAAATGGTGGTCACCTAGGGGCGAGCGAGATGGGCTTAACAATGCTCGCGTATTATCTACCACTTTTCGGAAGCTCACAGGATTGAATTGATTCAACGGTGAATGATATCTTTCTTCTCTTCTCTTAGACCCAGGCCCACTATGTTGAGCGCCTAGGTAAGGGTTTGTGGCCTGATCGAAGTGATTCTTGTACATTGCATTGCTGAAGTCACCATGGAAATCAATGACACATATGTCAGTCACTCATATTGTTCTGTAAATACGGCTACCCGGCATCATCACAAGCCTCTAAGGCCCCGTCTGGGTTGATTTGAAGCTCTGTCCTTCAAACTCAACCTAATCAGAGTCTGGAGGGGATTTAGGCCACATCTCATAGTCGATGACATCTTCCCACCTCAGTATCTCATCTGTCGTGTACTCACTCTCCGTATCACATGCGTCGTTTGCCCTTGCCTTTTGGGCGTATTGTTGTCTGCGAGCTTGCTGCTGCCTTTGAGTTGCATTGCGCGCCTGAGCTCCAAAAAAGGCCTTGCGCTTCTCCGCAACCCAAGCACCATATTTGTGTGACTGTTCCAGACAGCATAGAACCAGTTCCCGAGCAGCCAGTGCATCCTCCAAGGCATCGTGAACCTTGCTGCTTCCAAGGCCGGCGTTGTCACGTATCTTTAGGCCGAGGAGATCACTGCACACGTCTTTGAGGCCGAGACCCCAATAACGAGGCTTCCCTTTCTTCCTACTGAATATAGAATCCGACGCCAATATAATCGAATCAACCACTCGAGCGGGGTGAATATGGAGCACGTCGAGGTCGTAGTTGAGGGAGTGCCCTACCAGAACCGTGTCCTCGTCGACATGCTTAAACAGTTCGGTCCTCGCGGTCTGCCATCCGTCAAGAGCCAGGCCTTTGGCACGAGCAATCGTCAACATTGCCGGTGAGATGCCGTGGATATTCGTCCGCCAGTCTACTACGGGCGTCCGCGGCTTGACGAGGGAGTGGATGATCTGCTCGCCCGTGAGGAAGTCGACGACTGTCAATGAGACTAGTTCGCTTGCTCCGCCTTCCACGCCCACCATCTCGCAGTCTATAGCCACGGCTTTACGAGGATTGCGAGAGCGATCCCTTTTGGGCAACGGCAGGATGTCGTCACTCGCCGCTTGACTCAGCCGAGAAGGACCGTCTTGTTGTTGGCTTTCATGAGCTTGCGAAGTTTTGTAGCCGTGTCGCTGTAGAATGCTCATGGAATGGCACCGAGAAAGTAATTTCTGTAGGACGGCGTCATGATCTTGCTGTGGGATTCGCCGATAGCTGTTGCCTCTGCAGTTGATGAACTGTTTCTTTTGCGAGGCTGGAGGACTTGATATCTCGGGTTCCTTGCGAGTTGATCCCTTGCAGCCTGATGATCTCTCGTGTGCTTTCAGGGCTTCCTTCGTACCGAAGAGGCGATGACAAGGGCGACAACATCGGTCTTCACCATGTCCAGAGATGAAGCAGTGTTCCGTAAGGTGCGCCTTGGTTTGAAAGAATTGGTGACAGATGCTGCATTCTTGCTTTCTGTTTATCTTGAGGGGCTCTGGGGAGTGCGTAACCTTCGGAGGCTTGTTTGTAGGCGCCATATGGTGAGTGACGTGGACTGAGGACTTCGCATGTGCTTGCAGGGCTTCTTTTGTCCCAAATATGCGAGAGCATGGTACGCAACACCGATCCGTTCCATGACCAGTGCTCAAGCTATGTTCAACAAGCTTAGCATTTGTGTGGAAGGATTGCTTGCAAATCTTGCACTCCGGTCGCTTAGGCATTGTTGTTGTTGCACGTCTCACAGCCTCCATAGCAGTCGCTCTAGGTGAGCCTTTTCCTCTGGGAAGTGATTAAGACTGGGCAGCACAACGGGCTAATTTCCGCTGTATTGACGAGTTTTAAAGGTCGACTGTAAGCAGACAATTGACTGCCGCTGACCGCGCTTTATAGATGGGCTTGATGCTGCGAGGTGTTTAATCAGGCAGTGCGAACCAACAGGCCGATGTGCCAAGCATCGGTAGTTAGGCAACCTGGAAAACGCAGGTTGGGCGGCTGTGCAGCACACTTCTATGCCAATCAAAACTATCCTTGCTGACCGGTGTGTGCCCTGAGGCCTCAAGGCGACCCTCGAGGCGACCCTCAAGTAGATAAACGGTGGGCCGCTTTCAGGCCCCCGCTTACTCCTGTTCCTCACCAACAGCTTCTTCAATTCTCCAAGATCTCTACGGAATACGAGCACATCATGGCCGAAGTTTTGGGTGCAATATCAGCAGGCACAGGCATTGCAACATTTCTTGTTCAGGTCGGGAAGGGCATCAAGACCGTACGAAGGGCGATCAGCTATAACCGGCATCAGGCTTCCGTGGACTTGCAATCTCTCGAAGCAGACTTGACCAATCTGCATACGGTGATCGAGGGACTTCAAACCTCCCAGAACAACGTTCTAGTCACACTGGCCATTACAAAATGTCAACAGACGTATACGGATATCGAACCTGATTTAGATCGGCTGACGCAAATTTTCGGATCTGATCAGTCTCAGAGTCGACTCAAGTCCTTGAAGAAGCATTTGACTTTCAAGGCTGAAGACAATGTCAGGACCATGCGAACAAAAGTGGGCCGTATAGTGGACTCCCTGATCCCGTAAGTGTTTGTGATTGCTGGCTGCGAGATTGGACGCGGCATATCATTCTAAATAAGCAACTAACTGTCTGCAAAGTATCAGCATACTCGTAAATCAACTTGGACCCATTCAGGCCGGGCAGACAGGCCCGGTGTCAACCCCCGTGATTGCCGACAGCAGCCCCGCCATTGAGCCTACGCCGACTCGTAGTGCTCCAGTAGGAGGATCGCCGGGTCTCGGAAACGAGATCGTGGCTCTCAGGAAAAGAGCTAATATTAGAACCAGCGAGAACTGCCCCCATGGCCAGACGTCCTACGCGCACGGGAGGTTCTGGTGGCTGGAAACCACCTCAATCCCAGGCTTCTGGCACGACTGTAGCACACGGTGCTCGACGATATGCGCGTGGAGCGCGAAGCTGCGTCTTGCTCTCACATGGCTCAATATCCCCTTGGCCGTGACTGCAAGCTTTGGGTTCACTTCCAGGAACGGCCGGTATGAGCTCAGACCAGCCCTGTCCATCCAGCATGTTGTTAGATACACTTCCCCGGGATTCGAAGCGCTCTATTTGTGCAGATTCAGCAGACTTAGCCTGGATGAGAGCAAGCAGAGACTTCGTAACCTGTACCGATCCGATGTGTACTTTAAGCATCATGTCAATCCGGCAGGGAATAGCTATCTTCGCGTGAGTTCCCTCCATTGTGCCATGGGCTCCCGGTAGGCAACTCTAAGTCTCGGCAGTATCTCGTCGGTTCCCCGTGGCCCGTTCGGGGCTCTCAATTCGAGCTGTTGGAATTCTTCTTCACAGAACTCGGCATGGACTTCTCTTCAGAGGATCTTGGGTAGGTCATGACCTTTAATTACCATATAGACCACATATAGCTAAAAGAATGGAACTGTAGGCTTCTGACTGATTGTTCTAAATGGATTGGAGAAGGTCCACATTTGGATCTGCTCGACATCGTCCTGAAGCACGGGTTCGCGCCCAGTGCTATCGACCCTCCAGCAGCTAATCAGTGGCCACGACCTCATGATCCGAATTGGATCAGCGAATCGGAAACTCGTGATCCTTTTTTCGTGGACTACTTCGGCTTGATTGTGGCCTATGAGCCACGATTCACTGGGGTCACCGAGCTTCAAGAGCTCATCTTGACCGACACAGCTCATACACTGCTTGATGCGCATGTTTCGAATCAAAAAGATTTTTGTTCCTCCGTCAACTTTTTGGGGCAGTCCTCATTACATCTGGCGGTTGGCAATGTGCGCATCGTGAAGAAGTTAGTGGAGTTGGGCCACGACTTGGATGTCACCGATCAGTGGGGTACAACGCCCTTGATGTATGCCGCAGCTATGGGATTCCAGGATGTTACCGTATATCTTCTTCAAAAGGGAGCAGATCCTTTCCTGCAAGAATTCTGTTTCAGCCGGACATTTCTCGACTACGCCATCATCCGTGGACATTGGAGCTTGATTCACAGAGCGCTCTCCACTATACAGGGCTTATGGACTCACGACACCTACCAAGAATTGGTAGAACTCGTGGTATTCCAAGCAATGGCATCGAATTCCGTTGACATCACAGGCGAGATAAGGCGGAAGCAAATACCGACGGTGATTCAGCTCTGCGATAATGTCAACTTCAGTATCAACGATTCTTACCGTTCTGTTTCCGACAACAACCTCATGCACTATGCAGAGACAGTGGATGAGGCAGAGGCTCTTGTAAGTCGTGGATTCAGCCTCTTCAACAAGCCAAACAGCCTCGGAAGGCTCCCGATACATACAGTGATGCTCGACACTGAGCTGATCAGCTTTTGCATTGCGCATGGGGCTAACATCGACCATTCTGATGCCAATGGTCACACGCCTCTCCTGGTTTGTCTGTCGGCGCTTGGAAGTTTTGATGGACACCGCGCGAGGACCAACCTTCGACGCATACGATGCTGCCTTGATCTGGGTGCAGACCCGCGCCATTCAGACAACTGCAAATGCCCATGCAGCCCTAGTGGCTGCTCTGCGTCCGCTCTTTTCGAAACTGGATTCCAAGATTTCTGGTCTACATTCCTAGGGTCAGTTGCGGACATATTCTGGATCCTTGAATGGCAATCGATCCTTCAAGACCTCCGCGGGGATGAGGCCGTGAGGGAATTTCTGCTGTCTTTCATTCGCAGAATAGAGTTCGATGAGCTGGACATGACTCATGTCTGTTGCCATGGGGGCTCAGGAATACCATTGGAATGCAGATCTGATCTTGGGAGGCCATATCCAAAAACAATACCCCAAGACGATATAAGCGACATCCTCACCGAAGAAGACGACTTCATCGATAAACTTGAGCATGTAATGAGTGAGTTGGCTTTGAAGTCGGTGAAGCAATTACAAAGATACCTTCTGGACATCCTCAAAGACAAACATGATCAACATCTCCAGAGAAACGCGGATGAGAGGACCAAGAATGCGCAACTGAGGAAGGAACCGGGGATATCTTCCAGCGTAAGTGATTAGTCTCGCCCTCAGTTGAGATACCTTGGAATGGCTTTTAACAATCAAAGCAGTGGCAAGTTGACTACAAGAAAGATGAATTCACACACACCCTTCGCGTGAGCGCTAACCCAATCGATTACTCGGTCCCCCGATCTCTAGCTATATATATTGTATACCTTGACGTGGAATACTCAGAGATGCAAGATCATGTGTCAGAGCGGCCAGAAAGAGATTCATGGTTCTCAGCGCGCATTCGCTGGGTTAAGGAGATTACAGAAGTGTTCCGCTTGTCAAGTGCTGATGTAATCGAGGAGATAGAAGACGCAATCACTTCTGCCAGTCTGGATCTGGGCCTCGACGCCGAAAGGAGGATCAAAGATCGAGTGGTTAATTGTCTCCACGCAAATAACGCTTGAACAGGTCTCCAGCACCCATCGAGTCCTGCGCCATGCTTTATGGTGGAAACCATTCCAGCGATGACGAACTCAGAAAGTTCACAATGGCCATCGTTTTCAACAGCTAGAGTGTAGTTGGGTGCGTCACGCATGAAGAGAGAAACGAACAGCATCGAAAGTTATCTTGCGATGAACATTATTGGGCACCACTGACTTGGGAACGAAGAGGCACACTCCCCGAGACTGGTGGCAGCTGTAAGAGGGAGGGTTGCCTCTGTGCCTCTCATATGATAGCAATGACATTCCCAAAGGAAATGGCGAACTGTTAATAATAGATTGGGTAGCAAATGGTTGGACCTGACTCGATGACATCTTCCATCTGACTCAGGCTTCTTCTTAAAAAGCGTCTGATGATCATGTAATCATAATAATTATACTACACTTCGGCAATGAGTTCATTTATGAATAGAAGTACGTGTATTGGAAACGTATGGTGGAGACATGCTGGACACGATCTGTAAACATAGTTACACACCAGGCCATCAGCTTAGCACCTGACGACATTCAACTACGGATCAGAGCATGCGCCCGCTGCCACTGTAACCCTCCCGCCACGCATGGGCTTCACTTCACAGCATGAGGCTGCCGATCTTAGACTGGTGAGGCGACGTTGAGATACAGTTAGGGAGAGAAGGATTAATTCGCGTCATACATTGGCAATACATTGGCAACATCGCGCTGTCAACGGCTCGGTCATGTTCCCGGTCCCATTAATGACGCTCCCGGGTGGAGACATCGGAAGGGTTCGCAAAGTCACCGGTAGTTATCTGTTCCTCGATCCACACCGGGCCCACCGGCTTCTATAGATAGGGTTTGGGACCCGATAGATCGCAATTATTTGTGCAAATATGGGACTAGCCATGGGCCCGGATGGACCATGAACACCGGGTGTGTGGTCCCAGTTAGTGGCTGGCTTCTTGGCTTTCCGAAGCGAAGAACCCGATCTACCGTGCATACCATACCATGGTTCCCAGGTGGCTATGCGCGCATAAGCTCGAATCGGAACCCAGTGAACAGTTCGGGCAAGTGTCACGCTAGCGACAGCGGCAGCGGCAAAGGCTCTTTTTAGGAAAGCCATGGACGTTTGCGGGCGTGGGTTATGCACCACCAGCGTGTGGGGTGTCGCGTAGGGCTGATTGACGATGAGACGGCGGTTGTATTTATCTTAAAAGCATATATGATCACCCCGGCTGGTATACCGCAGCCTATACTGAACCAGAGAACCTTTCGAGGGAAATGACATACGAGTCAGGGCTATACCAAGCTACAGATGCCGCGCGCAGCCGTCCCAGCCATTCGGCCAGAGGGCCAGTCTTGGCAACGGAGTAAGTCGCACTCTGCTGAAAGATCGGATGCCTGAGGAGGAAAATAGACTCGAGCCATGGACGTACCTTTGAAACGTTCCCCTGGTAAAATCCGGGCGGCCCCGTTTTGGGTGTTTGGTTTGAACCAAACTATGTCGCCTGCTTGACCTGGTTTGACTGGCCAAGTCCTGACACATGCAGCCGGCGAGGGTGATTGGCAGATCGGGCGCCGAATATTCTGTGCCGCGTACAATAGTCTGATAGTTAGGTCATCACTTGGGGCGCGCACGCCCTACAGATACCATGTAACGAGAGGTCGTACTCGCACGAACCACCGGCTAGGAGTATCGTTCCGTGGGCCGTTATTAGACTCTTCGAATCACAATCGTTCAGATGGGTTGGCTCTCATTTGCAGACTGTCTGGCTGTCTGGGTACCGTGTACACAATAGCAAGGGGTGGTGGTGGTGGAAGGAAATTACGGAGCTGTGCCGCAGATCATCAGATCATTTCATAATAATAAGCATAACAAGCGCCAACGCCGGGGACTCAGGACCTGAATAACATGGGAGGACAAGGTTAGGCCCCGGACAGAGCGATGCCGTGTTAGGAATCTAGATCGTTATAGCGCTGAAGAGTATCAAGAACAGTGGAGATCTCCCAAGACTTGACTCCATTCGGGGAAGACAGGGCGGCAGGGATGAGGCTGCCAGCAAGATAAACAGTACAGCAACTGGCAAAGACCGGGAGACTGGCAGACTGGGTCTGTTCGAGCTACCGTACCGTACCCAGACCCATCAGAGACCCAGACCAAGGCCCAGACTGGGCTCATGGCGAAGGCGAACGGAACAGACAATCCTGCCGAATGCACGTGGAAATAGCTTGTCCCCTGCCCGCCCCCCTTCTATCCCCATTCCCACACTCCCATAATGTATCCGAGCCCCTCATCCACAAGCCATGCTTCTCTCCTACACTACTCTGTACTACCACACACACTCTCTAGGCTTGCACCGCCCGCTACTACCGCTTCACGCTTCAGTCTCAGGTCGATACCACATTGGCATAGCCCGATGGAGGGACTCTCACACTCTCACTCCCGGTCTCATTTCTACCCTCACTCCCATCCTCGAGCCCCTGTGCGCCTCACATGTCAGCCACCGTGGAGACGCGCAATCTGCAGAGCGAGATTACGGTTCAGTAGCAGCCCTTCTGATCAGCCTGCTTGAACAAGCGGGCAGCAGCACACGCCGTGAAGTGGGCGCGAAGAACCCGCCAGCACACGCACGCTGAACCCACCCGTGGCGTTCTGGTCCTGTCAAACCCACCCCCTCCCCCCCCCACGGGCCGAAACCCAGCTGCAGCACAGCACAGCATTTACCTGCCGTGCACTGCCTGTCCTGCACCGTTCTGCCCCGGGCATCCTCTCTCTCACTGTGCATGTGCATGTCCCTTGTCCTGCTCCTCGCGTGCATTGCGGTGCACTCGCTTCAACGGTCAGATCTGATCTGCTCCGGCCAGGCCCTTGAATCAGGGAGTCTTAGGCCAGGAACTTTAGATTCGTCTTCCCCGGTTTTACCCAGCAACCGAGCGAGACCATTGGGGTGACATCATCTTTTCACCCACCGTTCGCACCGGCGTCTCGCGAGGCGAATTACATACACTGCCTGACCCTCCAGGGGCCACGGACACAGCGAGACTGAAGAACGAGACAGAGAAACGAGAACGAGAGGCAGACAGACAGGCACACAGGCACACAGACATACACATAGAGGGATACAGATAATCTCTCTCGCCTCCGGCATCCACCTTCCGCATCCATCTATATACTGCATATACACATCATCCGTACTTGCACGTACGTGCCGAACACCTGCAGATCCCACCCCCTTTGCGCTGCAGCAACACACCACTTGCATTGCATTCGCGACGGAGTACAGTGCCGCCCAGAGCCCAGCCGAGTCGAGTTTGAGTCGTCCACTGACCCATACCTGGGCCTACGGGACCACTGCCGCCCGGCAAACCGTGCGGGAACCGTCCGTCGTGATCCACCGCGGCGTGGAACGGGCTGGCCCGCCCTCGATCCGTCAGTTCCCAGACACTGAATCCGGCTACTGACGACAACGGCTACTCGCGACGACACATATTCGCGCGCACGCCTGCTGCATACCACTCAACGCTGGCTGCGGCGCCAAGATAGGGCTGGATAGCCGTTGGAACTCCTTTCCCTTCTCAGTCAACGTCTGGCCTTCCTCGCAATGGTCAACACCGGGAAGCCTTCGCCGGGCTGTTTTGCCTGCAGGTCAAGGCGGATCAAGGTGAGTGAGTTCGCGCAGTCCATGTTTCAATTACTACTGTCCCTTTCGCGAGTCTCACCCTGTGACATTCATCAATTCTCCCCATACACCTGCCACTACCTCGGATGATCATCAGCAAACAATGTTCGCCACCAATATCTATCCCCTCTGTTCGTACAGCTTTCACCTTAGCATTTTACGTATTGACAACCCGGCAGTGCGATACAACACGGCCCGAGTGCAGGAAATGTCGGAAGAGAGGCTGGAAGTGCCCGGGCTACCGAGATCTCAACGCCCTCAGGATAGTCGATGAGACACAAAAGCAGTTCACCCGCTTCTCCGGCGACAAGGAGGGGGCCGAGGATGGGCCGGGCGTGTCGCCCAGCAAGGACTTCATCATACGGCAGTACATACCGCCGGGCGAGCGATCATCGCCGTCGAGCGCCACGACACGCACCATGAGCAGCGGCGGCGGCAGCCCAGGCCCCGTCGCCGGCTCGTATCCGTCGCCGGTCTCGCAGGCCGCCGAGACGCCGCACAGCCCAAAGAGCCCGCTCAACTACCAGTCCCAGTGGTCCATGGAGATCCCGCGCTGCATCGGCACCCCCGTCGGCGAGCAGGTCTACAGCTACTTCCTGTCCAACTTCGTCCAGGGCACCTCGCTGCGCAACCACGGCTACCTCGACTTCCTCTTCCCCCTCCTGGCCCACGAGCCCCCCGGGAGGGATCACCCCTTGCCCCTCGCCTTCTCCGCCACCGCTATGATCGCCTTTGCTGCCCGCCAGAAGGTCCCGGAGTTGCTGCCTCGGGCCGAGGCAACGTATCTGCGGGCTCTCGAGGCGACGTTCCAGGCTATTGGCGACCCCAAGAAGGCGCGCGACAACTCGACTCTTGCATGCGTGACCTTGCTGACCACCTTTGAGGTATGCACGATCCGCTGTCACTTTCCCTGACGTCTTACTTCTTGGGATTAGGTCTCGTTTAAGAGGATCATATACTGATAGAGATATCTGGATTAGCAACTGAGACCTTCACGGCCGTCATATCAAAAGGCAGAGGCATTTGGGTCGCACCTGGACGGCGCAGTGGCCTTACTCAAGATGCGAGGCAAGGATGTCTTCCAGACCGTCGTCGGCCGCAAGATCTTCCTCATCTTGAGGTCGTTACTCGTACGTATTTCCAGACTAAGCAGTATTTGGTCTCATCACCACATCATCAGCCCCTGGGACACTCCACTCCACAACTATATACCACCAACTCACGTACTCACCACCGCCAACAGGTATCAAGAAGCATATGCTACGCCACACCGCTCGAGCCAGAACTCTACAACCTAACCGACTCCTTCGAACAAGACCCCTCCCAGCACCGCTTCGCCGAGCTCTCCCTCCGGGCAGCCGACCTCCGCGTGAGCGTAGAGCGCCTGCTGGGCGGGTGGGGGCTCGGCCACGCGCCGCTCAAGCACCCGCCGCCCCGCGAGACGGTCGAGGCCCTGCTGTGCGAGGCCGACGCCCTTGAGGCCGACTACGCCGCGCACGTGGTGAACCTGCCCATCGCGTGGAAGGGCATGACGGTGCGGTGCATGACGGCCGAGGACCCGGCCATCATGGGCGGAATCGCCTACGTCGGGAGGGTGGACGCGTACATCGACATGTTCATCTGTTATATCCTCAACTGGGCCCGCGCCGCCCGCCTGTACGTGCGCAACACGGCCCAGCGGTGCCGGGCGTGGCTTCTTGGGCCCGAGGGCGACTACCGCGAGGGCCCCGAGTACGCGGCCACGAGGGAGCTGTGCGAGGCCCTTATTGCTGATATCGCTGCCTCGGTGCCGTATGTCTTTGGGGCTGGGAGGGCGACCTCGGGGTATACCGAGGGCCGGTATCAGCCGCCCAGTCTCGCGGGTGTGTTCTGCATGTGGCCTGTGTTCGCGGCGGCGAGCTCCGACTTTGCGACGGAGACGCAGAGGACGTTTATGAAGAGGACGCTCAAGTATATCTCGGAGGAGATGGGCATTGGGCAGGCTGCCATCCTCGCAACAGTGAGTGACAAATCTTTCGTTTATCTGCGCAGTAGCCCATTTCGGAACAGGTGTACTCATATAAACCGCACCCCCCCCCAAACAGAGTGGGGCGCACACACGACACTTTAGTCGCAGCCCCCGTCTTTATGATAACGAACTGACAAGATACACCCAGTATAACCTCCGATCACCATCAATGCCCATCGCCTTCACACGCATGAAACAGTTCGAGCAGCTAGGCAAGCCCCTCCACGGCGTCGCGTCCGGCGCCGCGGCCGGGTCGACGATGGCCTCGGGCCTCAGGGACATCGTCAAGACGACAGGCACGATCATCTACTCACCACCCCCATCTCATCGTCATCTACGCGTGGTACCCCTACACATAAACGAGCAACCCGACCTAGACTGAGAGGCTGGACTGATGTCAGCGGGGGGGATGCATCTTAACTCCACGGCGGGGGGTATATATTTGCTTGGAGAGCATCGGTTCAGCGTTGGTGGTCAAGGCACGAGACGAAAATGTCAGTGCCCTGGTAGTGTCATATCAAGCCAGGTTCTCGATGCGCCTGGCTTATTCTGGGAAAAACAGACCAGGATTTGATCTGATCTTCTTTTCTTTTAGCGAGCAACAAGGCGTCGTGGGCGGGCTTTGGATTCGAAACCCATGCATAGGATACTCCAAAAGCCTTTTTTTTTTGTTTTGTTTTGAGCAGCACGTTACGTATCTACAGACGACCGCAACAGCGAAAAAAAAAACGAGAAGTGTACATACCTCCATGCACCTGGGCACGCGGCCCGCCCGAGGCTAGGCTAGTAGTGAATGTGTACAGCTTGCTCACATGCTTTCCACGAGCAATAAATGCCGGATCAGACCCTCCATTTTCCCCTCCCACTCTCACGCGCCGTTCCCGCCCCGGCCCACGGCCTAGTTGATGCTACCCTACCCTATTCGGGTGTGCTCGGCACTCCTAGCCGTCCAGCGCAACACACGCAGCGTCGCATCCCTTTTGCTGCGACGCTTCCAACCCGCTGTGGGGCCGGAGGTGGGTGAGCTGCTGTAGGTGTCCAGTGTTGTTCTCAAACGGCAGTATGCGCCGCTGCAGAGGGAGATCTCGTCGTGTTCCGCAATGGTATGCTGCGGCATCGCATGCATTTGTGCATTCACGATCGCGCGACGGGATACGGGCGACAAGGTTTATTATCACTACTACTACTATTATTAACTAAGCAGAGTACACCCATGTATCATGTCTCGCTACCAAAAACATTTCCAAACAACATAACTTGGGCGGTGTTCAATGTTGAATGACATCAGGTAGGAGCCCTAGTAGGCGTCCTCCTCCGTTCCCTTTTCTTGCTTCAAGTGGCAGTATAACGGTTTCCGCACGCCAAAAGAAGAATCAAAAAAAAAAAGAAAATCAGGTGTCTTCACCAAGGTTCTAATTGCGGCAACATCCTGGCCATGATGGCCCACTTCGAATAAAACAGAATAAAACGGAACCAAACTTTCCCGCCAAACCAACTCGACCCTGCCAAACTGCCCTTGCCCTTGTCCACCGAGATTCCCGTCCCCTCACTTGATCAAGGCAGGCGTGCCTGCCTTCCGGTACCGACGACCACCCTGCGGACCTTGCGGCGGACAGACCTGATCGCAAGGTCGACCTTCTTCCCGTCGCGGGATACCTGGATGGTGGCGCCCACCTGAGGGCCGCCGGCAGCGGCGGCGTGGCCGCCCTCGTGAGGAAGCGCGGGCTGGCCGGCGACGGCGACGGCGACGACTTCTACCGCCTTCCCCTTCCCCTTGCCTTCCTCCTCCATCATCGACAGCGGCTTGGTGATGAAGTCTACCTGCATGGGGCCAAACCCCTCGGCCGTGGGCGCGGGCACGTCCTTGCTGCACCCAGGCATGGCGGGGTCGACAAAGTCCACCACCTTGGCCTTCCCCTTGTCCTTCGCCGGGGGCTTCAGCTGCTTGAGGATGCCGCCGGACTGCCAGGGGCCGCCCTCGGACTTGTCCTTGCGCATGATGCGCGCCACGACCCGGCTGAAGCGTCGCGTCGCCGCCTTGGTGGGCTTGCCGGCCTCGGCCTCGCCCTCATTGCTCTGAGGTTCGGCTGGCATCTTGGAGGTGACCATCACGTTGCCGTTGGGCAAGTAGGCGACCGAGACGGGCGCGGTGCGGGCCCGCATGAACGAGAGGTTCGGGTACGGCCGCACCACGTTCAGGGCGTCCGAGGCCCGCCCGCCGTGGACCATGGTCGGAGGCCTGCTGAAGGGCATGTCCATGACCGGGGGCATGTTTGCCTCTCCCGCGCCGGCCAAGGGTGACACCTGCGAGCTCGTCCGGGAGAGGGGCTTGTACTTGTCGAGGTCCAGCGAGTCCCGGAGGTTGCCCTCGTTGATGACCTCAAAGATGGTGCTTGGGGTCCGGTTGAGTCGGACAGGAGGTTCGGATGAGACCATCGGGGTGTCGACAGCTGCCGCTTCCTGGGCGGAGGGCTGCGAGATGTCGGCGCCGAATATGGTGTCCGGCGCAGTGGCGGGGAAGAGCATGGGGCTGGGCAGGTTGATATTCTCGACCCGGAAGCTTGGGCCTTCGCCATTGTCAATGACGCCGTCGTCGCCGTCATTTTGATAGGGACCAGGCTTGACCACCGGGCCGGGCCAAAGGATGTGATTGAACACGACCTTTGGGGCTTGGTCGCTGTTGTTGACGTCTTGCTGATTGGCCATGGCTGCGATGTCAATTTCAAATACCCCCCCGGTTGCCGTCTCCTAAAAGACGTACAGAAAAAAGAAAAGAGAAACGGGGAGTTTTTTTCATTTGAGACGGGGCAGGAACGCCTTTTTATCATAAGGTACTAAACACCCCAAATTCGACATAATCCTGCGCCGTTCTCCGTACACGTTGTAAACCAGGCAATAAGACCCCGATGATAGGCTCTCGATGCTACGAATTCTTTTCCGAGGTTGTTAAATTGGGAGTATCAAAACTTCGTGGTGGACCTGACAGCTGACGGCTCTTGAGCTAAGGGAGCTTGGTTTGTGACCGGCTTGGTCATGAAGAGGCCGTCAGATCCAATCAAGAGGAACCGGCGCGCTATTGCCTCATATGCTCGAGGAGCTGTCGAGGAGCTGTCGGGGAGCTATCGGGGAGCTATGGTCCTCGATGATGTCGACTGCGATGTTGACGAGTCGCGTCGCGCGACGAGCCCTGGAGCTATGCCGTTCCTGTTCGCTGGTAAACATACTTTATCTGTTTGACGTCGATGATCGCCAGCCCAGAAAGCTGGCCGATGGTTCCTGCGTCGATGATCGCCCGAGCACGAGCCAGATATAAGGGCAAGCCCCCAGATGGATGAAAAATGGCGCCGTCGAACCGTTTGAGCCCTGAAGAATTCGCGTCCTCAAGCTGCTCTCGCAGTCAGTATCAGTATGCCCATCGTCACATTGCAAACCTGACCGGCAAAATCCCTCACACGAAGGCCCAAATACCTCCCCCTCCTCCCCAACAATGCTCGCGGTGTTGTCTCTGCTGATCGGGGCCTCTGCTCTTGTGCCCTTGCTCTGCTCGAGGACAAGCGCGACGCCAGTCACGAGCCTACCGGAGCTTCGCGGTGACGAACATTGGCTCCAGCCCAGAGGACCACCTTGTTCCCAAGACCTCCCCTGCGGCCACGGGCCCAATAGCAGCTCGCCGCCCTTGGTGTACCGTAGGCCGGGCCCAGCACGACACCTTGACCTCCTCCCGCCCTTCCTCTTGACCAATGGGCCAGCGGTGGGCCAGACAGCCCTGGTAGTGCAACATGCTGACCAGGACCAACCGAGCAGGGCCGACAGCGCGGCGGTGTTCTTGGCCTATCCACCATATGGTGCGGCGGCGGTGGTGGCATCCACCACGCCTGTGACGGGCTACCTCCTAGTCACGGCCAACCAGACGGCCATCGCGCAGAAGGCGACCGTGTCGATGATGAACTGGATCAACATGGCCTCGTACGATGTGCAAGGGTGCGCGAATCAGTGCACCAACACGCTGGGCTGCAAGTCCTTTGACCTCTGTGAGTCGTGTTTTGCCTGTTGCTGCTCTCGGTGATTGTTGACTCTGCCTGCCCTGGTGCACTTGTCGTCTTCACCGTGCCCATGATTTTCCCCCGCCTAGTCGATGTATAGTGCATTCCATCGTGTCACGCGAGACGAGGCCTGCCTGCCCGCCAGACTTCCAGCGGTCGCCCACCGTCGCGCCGAGCTTCGACAATAGCTGTCCCAATCCGCCGTCTCAGTGCCACATTGTCTGTTCGCTGTACAATGGCATATTCACCACTGCCGACCTGACCAACACGGGTGAGTGGAGGGGCCAGTTCCAGGTGGTCATCGCCGGTACGTACATAGGTAGCCCGTGTGAAACCAAATAAGGGAGAGAGGGGCCAAGAACGAAAGAAAGGCTTGCTGACGAGGAACACAGGTTCCGATGTTTTCAACAAGGTTGGGGTCTAGTCAATGTCCCTGGACATTGACGCTGGGACGAGGAGAAATGAGAAGAGACAGGCCGTGATGGTGCCGCAGTCTTGATGTGTGAAGGTCCAAAAGTTGAAATCGGCGACATGTGCCGATTGGTCATTCCTTTTCCCCCATCGGCGCTTGCGTCATTGACACGGCTTGACTGCAAGGAGACAAATGTATATTCAGTAACACGCTTCAAGATGCAATTTTGTCCCGATATTTCCGCCGAGTCTACATTCGAACTCATTTTCTCTGTTCATGAGTCCTCGGCTACTTTCTCAATTGTCGACTAACCGGTTGCTGGATCCCCCACCAAGCTCATCACCTCCCCAACACGATCTCGAGACGACCAACTTTGGGACTAACCCATTTAAGCGTCATCACCACCACAGACACGAGCAAATTGCAACCACCATGCCCACGCCATGGCCACACGGCGCCAAGTGCGCCATCTCCTTCACGATGGACAACCTAGGCGAGGCCCAGGCAGTGTACAACAAGTCCTGGCCCCAAGACAAGCCGACGGGCCAGGACCCCGCAGTCCTGCAGACCCTCCCGCGCATCCTGGACATCTTGGGTCAAGTGCAACAACAACACCCCAGCAGCAGCGACGGGGCCGACAGCGACAACAGCAAAGGTAGAGATGGTGGTGTGAGGGTGACCTACTTCGCCGAGGCCTGGAGCCTGGATACCTACCCAGCCGCAGTGGCGGACCTGCGCCGCCGCGGCCACGAGGTCGCCTGGCACGGGTTCCAGCACGAGCCGTGGCACACCCTGTCCCCCGCCGCCGAGGAGTCCAGCTTTGAGCGCAGCTTTGCCGCCGCTGCGGAGGCGGGCGTAAGGTACAAGGGGTTCAGGCCCCCCGGGGGTAAACTCAACGGCTCCAGGACGTTTGAACTTTTCCGCAGGTATGGCGTGGAGTATGTCTCGCCGCTGGGGGAGTTTGGTATCTCAGGGGATGGGGACGGGGGGGTTGTCGTGCTGCCCTTTGAGTGGGAGGCTGTGGATGCTTTTTGGTATATGGATAAGTTCTCTGGGATACGAAGTCAGCATGGGGTCTCGGAGGAGGCGCTTGGCCCGGGGGAGTTTCGGGGGTATTTGTTGAGGCGGATTGGGGAGGTTAAAGGGGAGGGAGGGTATATGTCTATTTTGTTTCACCCCTTCCTGACGACTGATGAGGATAAGATGGCGCTGTTGAAGGAGGTTGTTGAGAAGATCGGGCTAGATCCTGAGATCTGGTGTGCGCCTTGTGGAGAGGTTGCGGCGTGGGTGAGGGATCACAGGGGCCAGTTTGGGTTTTGATACTTGAGCAAACTTCCATTTTGCGGTACGCCATTCGCATTCTAGGCCCAAAACGTCGCCAAACTCCCTGCCTTTCATTCATGTCAACTCCATCGCAATAGGGACGCCATGCCATCTTCACTCCCGAGGGAACTTCTCCATCGCAGCACGAAGCTCCCCAGGCTCCGCATCCAAAAGCCCCTCGACGCTCTTATACGGCGCCTCGACACCAAAATTATCATCCCCGTCGTCATTCCCGCACCCCATGAGGGATGAAAAAGACAGTCCTCTCAAAATCCTTCGCCATGTCCTCGCTCTCCTGCCCGCTGAGGACACTCTCGATATTCACCAGGTCAACCCTCTCGACATCCCGGATATGCCGCCCCAGGTGCCCGCCCAGCTCCCCCACGGCGGCGGCGAGCTTCTCCTCCCCCCCGTCGCCGTCCGGGCCTGCCCCCGCCGCTGAGAGGGCCCGCACCTCCCCCCGCAGCTGCGCCAGGTCGCGCTGCCTGTCCTGCGCGGCCTGGTTGCCCTGTCCGGCCCGATGTGCTGTCCCCGGGAAGATAAAGAGCTCCATCGCGACCAGGTGCCGGGCCAGCTCCCACGCGAGCCGTGAGCACAGCACCCCCTGCTCTTTTTGGGTTTGTTTTGCTGGCGGGGAGGAGCTCAGCGAGGCGTACAGTCTCTCGAGGAGGCGGTGGTCGCTTTTTACGGCGTCTGAGATGTAGCGGATCCCGATGGTCGGGCTTTTTGGTGGGGACGGCATTGTGTATTGTGGTTTGGGGTTTTCAAAGGCTGGAATGGTGGCCTTTTCTTTTGGTGATGGATGGGTGTGTGGGTGTGGTGTGGTGATCTGATGCTGATATCGGTCGTTGGATTTTATGACTGCTCGTCGCGTTCAGGCACGTTCGATGGGTTGGGCTGCGATTGCGTAGGTCTAATAACCTTATTGTTCCCTCACGTCATTGCCGGCCCCTTCAGGTCGCTCGTTGAAACGGTCGTTTTGTACCTCTTCTATAACGAAACATATCCTGGGGCCTGTCGGGTGGTCAGACGCGGGTCGATCGAGGTATACCAGAGACGATTCCTCTTCCGGCGACTTTGGTCCGAGTTGTTGGTTCGGGGGGCGTGACCGATGTGCAGAAATTCCAAGGTTGCTTCAAAGAATGCTTCGGAAATTTCTCTCCGTTGAGCAGCTGAAAGTCCCAAATGGAAGGATGGTGGCTGGCCGCCATGTTATGTATCTCTCTGCGGGCTTACCCCGGACTATTGCCTCCGGCCGGGGACACAATGCCGTACGACCAGGTCCCCCGGAAAGATGACGTCGCAATCACCTTTCAAACATGGAATAGGATCAGACAAAAACCAAATTGCGTGGCTTTGCCAAAACTCACGGGCCTATTCTTGGGTCAACGTGTGCTCCTTCCTGCCTACCAGTGGTCGGTACCGACGGTACAACATGGCTGACAGGGCGGGCTGAGAAATGTCCAAGACCAGGGCGGGCCCTTGTCCAAGGATGCTTCCGAAACGGCCCCCGAGTGGCTGCGCGTGCCGTTCCTTGGACCTGCCACAAGCGGGAGAGCTACCTTGGGAGACGCGGCAGGGACTTGTCACTTTCGCCAAGGCCCGGATCAGGTTAATCGGTGTGACTGTCGGGGTTAGCTATGATATCAGCGCGGCCGCATCGACAACCCGATCAATCAAACCTAAGGTGGCTTTCATAAAATGGATTGCCCGGGGGTTGGGGTTGGACGGAGGACGGTTGGAGGGAGCTGCTGCAGGTGGTCGTGGTGGGCTGGTAAGAATTAGGAGATATGGCCGGAAAGCGGCACCTGTGATCACCATGGACGCAGGGCAGCGTCTTGGGAAGTCTTCCAGACGCATTGGCATATGCACACGCTGCATCTAGCCCCTCTTGGCGGTATACCGTACAGTCACAACACTCTATTTCGCTCGTGATCTTCATCTTTCATAAATCTTTTAGATCCGCTCTAGCCGGCGCCGGACGGGTCACCCTTTACTTGGGGGGCCGCGCCTCGCCCGTCTTTCCAGTGGGGATGTTGAACAGGACCACCTTCTTCTCCTCGCCCTCCTTGTAGTCCGCCAGGCCCTTGTCCACGCGGTAGTAACCCTTCCTCTCCAGCTGGATGATGTCGTCCTTCTTGAGGCTCGCGACGTTCTCGTCACACCAGGCCTCCTCCATGGAGCTCGTGTTCTCGTTCAGGTAGTCCTCCAGGTTGTCGTCCTCCTCAAGCTTGTCCTTGGTGATGAGGTAGTCGAAGTCCCACAGCTCGGCCGGGACGAGCGTGGTGCCCTTGGTTGATAGCCACGTCACCTTCTTCTCGGTCTTCTTGACGTCGCCGGCCAGGTTGAGCTCGACCGTAGCGGTCGCGATGGGCGACGAGCCATCGATGGAGCGCACGAAGGCATTGCCCCAGGTCATGAGCGTGATCTCCTCGTCGGGCTTCATGGCCGCCAAGTCAGCCTGCTCAAGCAGCACCTCATCCGAGAAGATGACCTGCTTGGTGCCAACCTCCTTGTTCTTTGGGTGCTTGGGCTTGCTCTCGGTGACGGGGGCAGCAGGGGCGTCAGCGCCCTTAATCGTAACCTTCACGGCGTCCTTGCGCAGAATAGCCGTGAATCGGGGCGCGATGGGGTCGATGACCTTCTTGTTGTTGGCCCAGAACACAGTCCAGTCCATGGTAGTAACGTTTCGGCTAGGGCCTTGCTTAATGATGAAGTCGCGCAGAGCCTCCACGGTCATGCCTCGCCTGCGCACGCCACGGATGGTAGGCATGCGAGGGTCGTCCCAGCCCCAGACCTTGCCGGTGTCAACAAGCTTGGCCAGCTTCCGCTTGGACAGGAAGGTCTTGACAAAGTTCATGCGGGCAAAGTCCCACATGTGGACCTGGCGCAGCTTCAGCGTGTCGATGAACCACTGGTATTGGGGGTTGCGGTCGGTGTACTCGGTCGATCGCAAGGCGTGTGTGACGCCCTCGTGACTGTCAATGACAGGGCAGGCGAAGTCGTACATGGGATACGCCTTCCATGTTGTCCCAGTCCGGTGGTGGGCATCCTCGATGTTGCACCGGTAGACTACAGGGTCTCTCATAGCCTTGTTTGGGTTGTCGTAGGACACCCTGGCGCGGATGCACCACTTGACACCCTCCTCGGACCCCTTCTTCATCTCGTCGAAGATGCGCAACGTCTCCTCGATAGGCTGATCTCGGTGCTTGGACGGGATGCCCTTCCAGCGCTCGTCTCGCATTTGCTCGGTGCCCGTGTCATCGGCGTATGCGTGGCCCTCGGAGATGAGCCTCTTGCACATATCGAACAGGTACTCGAAGTAGTCGGATGTGTAGGAAAGGGAGTCGGCCTTGATACCCATCAGGGCGAGGTCCTCGATGATAGCATCCTGGTACTCTCCCTTCTCCTTGGACGGGTTGGTGTCGTCGAGACGCAGACGCAGTTTTCCCTGGTAGGCGACATGACCAAAGTAGTCGGCAAGAAGGGCAGCTTTGGCGTGTCCGATGTGCAGGTAACCTCTGGAGGTGAACGTCAGAGCATTGCTTCTTTAAAGAGGAGCAGGGGACGCATGGGAAATGGCGTAGATGGGTACTTACGAGGGCTCGGGCAGGAACCTGGTGACGACGCCATTCTCGACATCTTGGAGATTGAGGTTAAAGTTGCCTCCAGCCTTACTGGCAGCGGCAGTCTTCTTCCTCTTCTCCGCCTCCTCGGCCTTGATAGACTCCTGGATCTCGGGGTGTTTTGCGTCGACGAAGGCGTACCACCGGAGCAGGTTGGGGAGGGCGCCCTTGACAATGTAGGAGGACCCAGCGCGGTTGGTACGGAGAGCAGTCCAGATGGCCTTGTCGTTCTCGCCGAGCTGGTAGCCGTCGAGGTAGGTTCGCAGGGTGAGGTGCTTGTCGAGGGCGATCAGATGCGGCTCGATGGTCTTGAAGTCCTTGCCCAGGTTGGGCGTAATCGCCTTGAGCTCGTCTGCCTTCATGATTGTGTCTGGTGTCCTTCACGAATTGGCCAGCAGAAGGTATGACACTTGCGGGGGAGTTCGAGGTATAGGAAAAAGGGCGTCTCGTGAGTCAACCGGCAAAAGGTGGGAGACAGGCGAGCAAGCGACAGCAGCTTGGAGATGGTGGGGTGAAATTTCGAGGAGGGGTCATACCTGGTCGAATTGGCCACCCCCCTGCCAGCGATCTCTCCACCCCCTCCCCCCTGCCAGCCCCAACCCTGGTGCTTTCTAACTTGACGAAATTTGAGCTCTCCTGCTAGACTGACTACCAGTACGAGAGCTCCATTTCCACCAGGCGGAGAGACAGACGGGCATCCGTCACTCTCACAACAAATCACCACCCAACATGGCCTCGATAAACCAATGCCTCGCCTCAATGGCAAGGCTCAGCCTCGCCGCATCATCCAGACCAACAGTACAAGCAGCGATACCACGGTACCTCGCGCCATCAATAGTCGCAGCCGCGCAACAAACACGAAATGCTTCGGGGCGGCCAAGCGGCGCCAGGAAGAAGGAGAAGAAGAAGAGGCAACACAAGGCCTTCAGGGTTGACAGGCTGGACAAAATGGAACAGTTCTCGCTGTGCGATGCTATCTTGTACGCGACAACCCCTCCTGCCTCTCGACACACCACAGCTACCTGCACTTCTTCAAAAGAGGAAGAATGCTGTACTGACAAAGCTGCTGAATAGTTACTCCCGCGCCTTCGAGGTCGGCCAGGACCCCCAGACGACCAAGTACGACCTCGCCGTCAACCTCAAGACCCTCAAGTCCGGCCCCGTGATCAAGAACCGCATCCGCCTGCCGCACCCCGTCAAGTCGGACCGCCGTATCGGCGTCGTCTGCCGCGAGGGCTCTGCCCTGGCCATCCAGGCCCGCGAGGCGGGCGCCGTCGCGGTCGGCGAGGACTCGCTGTTCCAGGCCCTACGCGACGGCACCGTCGAGCTCACCAGCCTCATCTGCGACCAGGGCTCCGCCGACAAGCTGGCCAAGGCCAACATGGGCCGCGTGCTCGGCCCCAAGGGCCTGATGCCCAGCGTGCGCGCCAAGACCATCACGAGCAGCGTGCTCGGCCTGCTGAAGGAGATGGCTGGTGCCGACAACTACCGCGAGAAGGACGGCGTCGTCAGGCTGTCTGTGGGCCAGCTGGGCTTCACGCCCGACATGCTGGCTGCTAATGTCAAGGCGTTTGTGGCACAGGTCAGGGAGGACTGCGCAGCACTGGACAGCCAGGTTAACAAGGAGTTGCATGAAGTTGTCATCAGCACCACGCGTGGGCCGGGTTTCAGCCTGAACGGCGGGTTCAATCCTACTGAGGAGGATCTGACGACTGCCATGTTGACCAGCCCAATGTAAAGGGTGGATGGGAGCAAGGTTGTGCGGACCTGATGCCGATGTTGATGCTGGCTCGGGAGGACATGCCAGACCCGGATACATATCTGTACAATCAATCTACGAAGACATGGTGCATATTGAAGAAATCGGACGGAGGATCGCGCATAATGGGTATCATATTGTGGCATTCTATTTTGAGCGTTGCCGGAGAATAAAGACGACGCTTGTGACCTCGATCATTTCTCCTTGAGTGTCTTGACTCCCTCCGAGTATGCGCCCAGTACTCGATACAGCCCCAGTAGCTTGACGGTCCTCTCCTGCTGGCCCGCCTTCCGCGCCTCTTTCAACGATGTGCCCAGGTCAACCAGCAGCGTGTTCCTGCACCTCGTGATCCTCTCCTCCATCTTCCTGACGTACGGCAGGTCCCGCCCCAGGGCATTAGCCAACCTGACGATAGCATTATACTCCCTCACCATCTCCTCAAGCCTCTCCTCATCACCACCCACGCTGTCATCATCATCATCCCCCTCCCCCTCCTCACCAGCAGGCCCCCCACCCTCCAACATCCCAAGCAACACCCCACACCGCTCATCAAGCTCAAGCATCCGCCTGCCAGTCTCGACCTCCCCGCGGACGGCCCTCAGCTCCCCGCCGGACCGCTGCACGTCCTCCCGCCGGCCCCTCACGCGGGCCTGCACGTCCTCGACCTGCCGCCGGAACCCGAGCAGCGCGACGCGCACGTCCTCGGCGCGCTCGCCGCCGCCCCTCAGGCCGTCGCCGAGCCCCAGGAATGCGGCGTAGTTGGCGTTCACCAGCTCCAGCAGCTCGGCGCTGATGGCGCTGCTGCGCTCCCGCAGCTCGGCCCGCAGGTCCTCGAGCGTCTGGTGCCGGTGCGCCGCGGCTGCGTCCTCCGAGCCCGATGGGAACAGCGAGGAGAGGTATGTGGCTGCGTTGAAGTCTGGGGCGAGGAAGTCGCGGCGCGAGAGGGCTGTTGGGAAGGGGAGGGGCGCGTCTGGGTCGAAGGCGTCGTCGTCGTCGTCGTTTGGGGTGGGTCTTGTGTTTGGGTCGTGGTCGGCTGAGCTGGAGGAGGAGCTGCTGGGGAGCTGGAACTTGGACCTGGAGCCGCTTGTTGAGGGGCGGGACGCCGGGTCCATTATGCCTAGGCCGCTCGCCATGGCTGTGGGAGCAGCTGGGGTGGTTGGTGATTGTGGGTTTGTTGCGGATCTGGCCTCAGCTGGAACGTCTCCCTGAGGCGAGGAAATGATGGTGGGCTGCTTCAGGACGGGCTGGCTTGCACTCTCGACGGCCAGGGGTGCTGGATTGTCATGCCGCTTTAATTGGGCTTGTTTGTGGATTAATCATGAACTCAATTGACAGGAATTAGCAGTGTTTGCAGTTCATCAGAGGTGTAGCAAGATATCCTAGGGCGGCTTGATGTTGAATCGCAAAGGTGAAGTTCCAGGATTGCCTAGGTAAAGGTAGGTAGGTACCTAGGTACCTCAGGTACAGCCCCCACACCATTGCGCGCTGGAGCCAGAGGGCATGGGCTACAGTATAGCTTTTACTGCCTCCCTTCCACAACCAACAAATTCACTACAAAAACCGAATCGTACTTATATGTGACCCAGTTAACAGCTTACTGGATATATGAGGTGAATATATTAGTGAAGCCTTTTCAACAGGGCAAATTTAGATAAATGGGCACTATAAACAATAGAAAGGAAGGTATTATAGCCTCATAGGTAGGCGGAGGTTGGTATGAATGGATAGTAAGCTGCAATGAAAAGGAAGTAATTCTTAATTATGCTATGTTCGTCTGTATCACTCTAATCAAAACCAGATTCTGGATGCCTAAATTTGATCTAAACCTGCTGAAAGCGTTCATCTCGTGCTACGCCAGGCTGCTCCGAGCTCATGCCTTCGTATAACCCAGATGTGTTTGTGGCCGCCTTATGCAATTTATTTAAGTGGTTTCGTGTTTAATCCGTGTACGTACGCTTCTTAAGCAGTATGTAGGCGGTTCAGTCACACAGTGGTAAACGCTTAAAACGCAAATTATTCAAGGTGCCATGAAACTGACGATGTGTTATGCGGGCGTGTTTTTACCAAGCTGCGGTCTAGCGAGGCTGAACGGCCCCATGGGCCGGGCTGTGATGCCCACTACCGCATGCGTGTGTGAAGTTGGATTAATCACGTTTGGCTGTCCGAAACGGTGGGAGTGTTGAAATGGTGGTGGCCGCCCATGTTGACAGGATCAGAGTGGGTCGGCAGCTATCCATGCATTCAGCTTGGATCCATGTCAAATCCTCCGCGTGCCAGTCGACAAGGGCAAAAATATTTGCAAAGGATTCACCCCAGGCACAAACGTAGACCTCGAGCACTGCCAGTGTGCCACGGCCGATATCAACATGGTCCTCGCCGGCGAGATACGCATCCTAGACATACTTCCATCTGGCGCCGATGGCAAGAATGAGCCCATCCGATGCGAAATCCGCGTTGCAGCACTCGCGGACAAGCCGACCTACGAGACTATGTCGTATCGCTGGGGTGATCCCAATGACACGGTGTGCATCACCGTGGGCGACAGGCCGATCTCTGTGACGGCCAATCTGCATGCTGCCATGTGTCACCTGCGGCTTGAAAATGAAGTCCGGTCTGTGTGGATCGACCAGCTCTGTATCGACCAGGAGGACATGGAGGAGAAATCCGCGCAGGTACGCCTGATGGGCGAGATCTACTCGAACTGCAGCCAGTGCCTCATATGGCTTGACGAGATCGACCCGGGGGTTTCCCTCGCGGACGCAGAGGCGGCCATCGACATCCTCCACTGGATGGTCGACCCCGAACTCCCCGTTCCTTCTTGCGTCCGTCTCCCATCCACGGTCAAGGGCCCGATACAGGCCCTAGACTCCATCGGCGTGGACAAGCACCAGTGGTGGAAGCGCATATGGACCGTCCAGGAGGTCATCCTGCCGCCCCGCAAGGTGCTGCTCTGGGGCCCGCTCCAGATCCCCTGGGACACACTCTCTTCATGTGCCCACGTCTGGACCGTCACCGGCGCGCCCGAGGAGCTCCTGCAGCTCCACTGGCGCGAGCCCGCGGCGAACATCGAGAGGGTGCTGGGCTGGCTCTTCTGCAACGTCATCTGGATCAACATCGCGCACGGGGAGCGCGACGAGCCCGTCCTCACGGCTATGAAGTGGCGCGGGAGGAAGGCCACCGACCAGAGGGACAAGGTCTTCGGCCTGCTCGGCCTGCTGCCCGGGAGCATGGAGCTGCCGCACACGGACCGGTGCGACTACGAGACCACCACCGCGCAGGTATACAACGCTTTCACCCTTGATATGATCCTGCACGACAGGGGGCTGCTTCCCTTGTCCAATGAACCGCGCGCGCCCGCGGGGATGGGGACGGAGGGCATATCGCGGTGGGCTACCGATGTGGACTGCGAGATGCCGCACCAGGTTGACACTTTCTATCGGTACTGGGGCTACGGCAGCTATGATGCCTGCGCCGGCCGGGAGCTCGACGCCCAGGCTCTTTTGGATGCCGCGCGTGTTGGGGGGCCGGCGGATCACATGGGCAAATTAGGGCTGAGTGGTGTTATGGTTGACACTATTCAGCTGACGAGCTCGAAGACCCTGCTGGGCAGCTGCCCGGAGCAAGAAGTCTCTGAGGTTTTGAAAATATGGTTGGAAATGGCTCAGGTACATAATGACAAGCTCGCAAGCGGAATACCGCGAGAGAGAATCAAGGAGGACTTCGGCAAGCTCGTAGTAAGCGACCGGGTCCGCAACGGCGAACTATGGGTTGTGAGAAGCCCAACACAAGAAGACCTAGAAACAATTTCCGAGTTCATCGAGACAGGACAAGGAGACCTTGGTGGTTTAGCATTGTCGGACAGGTACGTTACTAATCAGAGATTCTTCATCACGAAGAACGGCATGATCGGCCTTGGGCACCTGGAAACTGCCGTTGGGGATGAGGTTTGGGTCTTTGATGGGGGGAAGATGCCATTCACAATCAGGCAAAAGGGGGAAGGAGACAAGGACGAATTCGACTTTGTGGGATGTTGCTACTCACACGGGATTATGGATGGAGAGGTGTATGAGGATGCGAGGACGCTTGCATTAACTCCTAAACGCACGATCCACGTGAATTAGAAGACAAAATCTACTACTATCGTGCTAATGAAAGTACTGAACTTGGTTGAACAGCGATTTGAGCTTCGAATTTGAGTTTCTAGGCGATGCTTGATAACATTGCTGCCTATTTACGTCTGCCATTGCCCGGTCTTTATTTGGGTACTCTCTGTCATCACCAAGCATTTACTTCACCAGACACGAGTAGACGGCAGTAAAGGCATTCTCTTCGCTTACCGTAGGATAAGATATGAATGTCAGGCATGACCGAGTCCGGATAAACTCAGTGAGAAGCACAGAGGTCAGATCTATACATACATTATTACAGTAACACAGCCACATTCAAAAACAAATCTGAAAACATCATTTTAGAGCCCCTGTGACCTGGTAACTGCATGTCTAGTACTTCTATAGGAGATTGTTCCATATGAGGTTCGGTAGCGAGCACGATAAGATACCGTGGCCGCGTAGCGGACACCCGAGCAAAGCTCGTCACAGGTTAAGGTAATATTCTTCCTTCTCTCGATCGAGATATTTCACCAGGTACATGACTTAGAAGGTTGTCTAAACAACAACTCCACACCTTACCAGTTGAACTCATCAGCACCAGTGGCTTAGAATTCTCCATATAGTAGCTGTAACAGACAGTCTTGCCTTTTCTGGCTCACTGGGTCTACGGTTTAGAGACTGGTGGTCCAAGTGGGCAAGTGGCGGCCATGGATTGATTCTTCTCATCCGGCCGCTGAGGTGGGCTGGTGTCGTGGTAGAACTTGAATAAGCTCACCTAAGGAATCACATGCACAGCCACAATTCCAATAGAAGCCCGAACATATTTTCGTTAGTTATGAGATTGGGTACTCCGGCAAGACCAGCATAGGTCATCCCATAGCCGCACAGCTCAGGTACCCCTTCCTCCTCCAGTCCAGGCCACTACGGATTGGCACGCTAAAGAGCTTGTCGCTGTCCACAAACTGGCCCCTGAGCATCTTCCAGACAGGCACGTCCCTCTTCAGGTCCGACGCCGTGCCGTCCACGTCAGGGTCCCAGGCCCTCCATCCATCACCCTGTTCGACCTTCCACCGGAGCACAACCGGGGGGCTCGCTTGGCCGAGGTCCGGACCGCCAGCCTCGTCACGCTCCTCATCATTGTCGCGAGGGATGGTGCTCGTTTTGGCGTTCCCGATGGTTTCCATTTCACCGCTGTTCTTTTCGGCACCAGGGTGGAGTAGTTTGTCCAGCACGAGGTAGAGGCGGCCGCCGGCCTCGGTGCCGGCCTGCCCGTCGTTGCGATACATGAGGTGCGCGCGGCGGCTCGGGGTTGACGTCGGGAAGTATATCGCGTGCTGCAGGGTTACGATGGTACTGCCGCCTGGGTAGCTTCCATCCTCCGGGACTGAGGCAGGTAAAACGGGAAGCATGATCTTGACGATCTTGGGGTCACATGTGAGTGGTGGCAATGCTACGATGACTTCTGTATCACTCCAGTGCGTCAGGGCTAGCGGCAAGGGAACGTCAGCGAGGGTCTCGCCGAAGGTGTATGTGCACCTCTGAGGAGGGCACTCTCTTAAGAGAGTGTCATCGCTGTTTCCTTCGTGGTTGAAGTTAAACGTCGACAGGGTTATGCGTGCTTCGGTGCTGGCTGTTTCCTTGTGTGGGACGAAGGCGATGGACAGGAAGTGGATGTAGTTGCCGCAGGGGGAGAAGCGGAGTTCTTGATATATCTATGTCAGCAACTGTATTTATGGACAGGATTCTGTGGATATCATACCTCTCAGACTTGCTAGGGGAGTATCTTGAAGATCCGCAAGATCCGGGAGGTGCTTCGTCTTCTGGGCTCTTGTGACAGTATCGATGACCTCTAGTTGACGCGCGGTATGCGAGACAGCTAAAAGGGGCAGTATAGGGTGTGCTGCACAGCCTATCCGTGCCCAGATCTGGTGTGTACCAGACCACGGATGCCATGATGGATCCTCATCGCAAGGCGTTAATATTAGGCAGTCTGTGATCTGACCCTCATCTTCCTCAGACTCACTGTCCGCATGCGAAGTTTCGTCCGCCGTTTCTGTTGCTCCACCTTGCGAAGTCGTTGACTCATTGTCAGAATCATCGTCTGAATCATCGTCCGACGCAGACTCGGGACTGGCTGGGGCCGGAATGTCCTCTTCTTCTTCTTCTTCCTCCGACTCACTTGTTGAGGAATCACTGTGGTCGTGTTCCTCAAAAAGAAGCCTCGCATTCGTATCAGGCACATGCTTGCTTGACTTCCACGACACATGCACGACCTGCATGGACCAGCTCCTGACCGCATCGGGCTCGAAGTTCATTGTAGACTGGATTTCCCATGAACCTTTCCTTCGACCAACACTCGCCCTCGAGAATGCAAGCGGGACCTTTCGCGCCTTGCTTTTGTCATGCGAGGTCCATCTCAGACTCAAGTCGTGGGGATCTAGTCTCCAAGCCTCAATGGTGTCTGGATTTCCCGCGCGTTTTGCTATATTCATTGCCCAGACACCGAAATCTCCCTCTGGGAGCAAAATTTTGTGATCGCTCTGCACGGCGCTCTTCTTCTTGGCAAAGAGCGGGATCTGAAGTCGCTGAAACGGTCCCTCTGCCTGATGAGACAGTACGTCTACCCATAGTGTTTTCCCGCGGAATCCAACGCGTAGAATCTGGATGTCATTGGAGTTGAAATCCTTCAATGGGCTGAATTGGTTGTATTGGTCTTCCAGATGAGCAACAGTTATGTTCTTGTATTCCCCAAGTGGCTCGAGATGACATGTAGGCTCAAATTTCCTCAGTGGAAGACAGTATCGTAGTCCGTCTGGATGTTGAATGAGAACCTCGCGCCACTCGCCGATGAAGTGGCACATGGACCGGTCCAGTGTCCATCCCTGCGAGGAGAGCGTGTCCAGCCACTGCGGCAAAGGCACTCCGAACGAGTCGTTGACACGGAGTCTTGAGCCCTTGACGCACATGTGGTATGAGGCTCGATGTCTTTTGTCAACGTACCGGCCGAACAAATAGGGACCGACGTGTGCTTGTACCTCCAGACAGGTCCGAAGAGTAGGGCCTTGAAGAAATCTCAAAGCGGCCTGGGTGACCTCTTTTGCTGGGTGATGTCCAACCCAGTCACAATGCTGTGCCCAAAACATAGCTGCGTAGGGGAGAAAAGTATGCTCCTTCGCGATTGGCTTCGAGAGGATGGTTCCGACCTCGAGAGTCGGGCTTTCATATCGCTTATACTGGAGGTAGGTCAAACAGTCGATGGCCATTGCCTCGTTGGCTCGTTGATAAGTCACAAAGTACTTTCGAAGGTTTGACTTGGGGTCCATGTCGAGGCTATTCGGGTCCTGCAAGAAAAAGTCTTCGACTGTTTTGTGGCAGAGCTTCAGCAGAGGGTTGTCATCGGCGTCGCCCTCTCTCGGCTTTTCGAACGTAACGAGTGGGCTGCACAAATTCTCGATGTCTTTTGTGAAAGGGACGCGTCTAGAGTCGTGATCCTTGGCACTCGGAGCAACAGCGAGGACATTGCGTATCTCGTCAAGCGAAATTGACTGAGCTGCCGCTATTAAAATCAAGACCGTACACCTTGCGTCAAATTTTAGCCTCCTGCACAAGAAGGGCCTTTCACAGAGTTTATCATCATGTCTGCTTACCTGGCTAGCTCCTGTTGCTGCTCCGTTTTCTCGGAAAGCTTTTCCAGCGCCCGCATGTAGTAACTGTTCAAGTTCTTCGGATACCTCTTCAGGGCTTCCTCAACCTCTTCATTGGTAGTGAGTCCCTCCCCCCGAAGGGTATCGCAAATCAACTTGGAGTAGAGGAAGTTGTCTTCATCTTCCGTCCAATCGTCGATGCAATGTTGGCAGGTTATGTACTTGCTGAAGTAAGAGCGAATGTCGTGGGATACGGATGCCGTCGGAGCCTCAATTTCGATCGCTTGGCCATCTTCCATGACCGATCTGATCTTGGGGTAGTTTCGGCTTGTAAAAAGCCACTTCACGAGCCCATAGGTTTGCATCCTCATCAGATGCTGGAGGGTCAATAGGGTTAAATCGTCATCTAGGCATTCATCGACACCATCGACCACAACATATATCTCTGCACATTGTGTGAGCAACTCGTGGACAATATGCGACGCAGTGTGAATATTGTCAAGACCACTGGCACAGTTGTTGAGTTCGTCCTTGTACCGTTGAACCACCTTGTCGGGCAGGTCCGGTACGAATTTCAGCAGCTGCAGGGCCAAAGATCGCAATCCACTTATGCCGAGCTTCCGTTGAGGGCTGTTGAAGGAGTAGAAAAAGCATGCCACTTTCTTGTCTCGTTTCTGTAGATGTTCGACGATTGTTGCTGCGTATACGGTTTTGCCGGACCCAGGTTTGGCATTGTACCACAAGGCGGCATTGTCCATGGCATCGCGCCATTTCAGGAATCGTTTGTCCTCAAACAACCAATTGCAAGTTCCCTCATGCCGGAGTGCAAGTTGGTCGTCAAGTATCGGCCTGATATCGATATATGACCCGCTCTTAATCCAATCAATGATGCCTTGTCTCAATGTCACTTCCTGTTGGTGGGTCGCTTGTACAGCTGTCGTGGCTTGAGCAAGTGCCATAACATTTGAGCTGTCACGGCTCAGACCATCAAGTGCCGTCTTGATCTCCTTCTCTATAGATCTCGTGGCCCCCCTGATAACTGTCCTCAAGCTGTGTCGGGACAGTATGCGAGAGGCCTTGTACCAGAATGATACGATGCTCTTGTAAGAACTGGCGAGAAGGTCCTGCACGTCATCTGAGTCCGGAAACGCGTTTGTGAACTTGTCGTAACATTTGAGGATGATTCCGATCTGTTCCATGGCGTCGACGATGCTCTCGAGGCACGTCTGCATTTGTAATGCAAGCTTGAGAACGACGCGAGCACCGGAAAATGCAACGGCGACCCCGAACGGGGCCGCGTTCAACAAATTTTCGCACAGTTCCATGACCCTGGCGAGGCTATCGATGAAGGGCTCAAGACGGGCGAGGATCCTTAGGCCACGACCAGAACTTTTCTGTGTCTGAAGGCTTTCCATAAAGTCTCTGAGGCTCGCCGCTGAGGCCTGAGCCTCCGTCTTGCAACCTGGGGTCTTGGCCAGTTGTTGGCGGGTGATCTTGAGCTCTCGCAAGAATGGATTTTTGAGGTCGTCCTCGGCGTTGAGCTCTATCAGAAATTCATCGATGGCTCGTGAGAAAGGAGTTTCAAGGGGCGCCCCATCTTCGAGAGGGCTCGTACACGGTGCTTGGACTCGGTCTGTCACGAAAGGAGGCATTTTGCCGGTCGAGGCCTGATGCCATAAAACTCCGTTGCTTGGCCAGTATGAAGACGGACGAGAAAGCGCAACCGGAGGACCCCAATAATAATTGAACCTCCACACAAGACAGTGTTCACATGCCCGCACTGGTGGTTTTTGAGAGAGGACAGGGGCTTCTAGCTGGCCTAGCTTGCGCGGCAGCCTGCATATGGTCGTAACGTGGTGATTACAGCCACCAAATCATCCCTAGATAGCGCCTGCAACTAATAAGACTTTCAGGCTGACGTGAGATTACACCGCATCAATAGTTGAAGGATGGACCAATGAAAACCATGTCGTCTCGATAAGCCCTGTTCATCATTCCAATTGTTGTTGCCGCGTGGCGTGACTAGTAACCGGATGTAGATGAGGCTCTAGTGTCCCAGCTTTCTTTCATTTTTCTTGTCAACATTTTAGAGCTTCATTGTTGTAGCCTTATAGAATTGCGTTCCATATCTTCAACACAACAGACCACTTGAAGTGCGATATTCGTGGACACTCAGATACGAAACCTTCAAGATGTCGAGCAGCATGAGCTCAGCGAGCACAGGTGGCATGAAGTGCGAATTCAAAACGTACCACACGAGTCCAAAGAAGGGCGGAGGACTTGTTACGGAGGCGAAATTGGAGCCTTTTGGAAAGCCCCAAGATGATACCGATGGTCATTACGCGTTGGTTATTCGACGAAAGTTCACCGACAGACAAGAACTGGAATCGACAACGCTCAGAATCAACTCGCCTCATCTCCTCGGAGTCTTCAGAGATGTGGTCGGATCATCGTACACTACCGTTGCCTCAGACTTCAAGTCCCCATTCGAGCTCACTGGACCGTTTCAGATACTGATGCATTATGTAAGTGGTGAGAAGCAGTGTCGTCTCAGGTATAAACGCTTACTTGTGGCAGTGGGATGAGCTAGAGAATGTCTGCAAGACGACAGAAGACAAACATGTTCGTCAGCACTGTGAGTAATTGAAAAATTCGTATTTCATTTTATGCACCTCTGCAGCGGTGTAAGTTCCTATGTACATACGACCCTAGGGTATGGTACCTAGGGTATGGTACCTAGGTATATGACTTGGAGGTCCAGTCTGTGTTCACCGATTTTGAAGATTTCACTGACAAATCATCAGTGAGGCTACTATTTGACTTCATGAATAACGAGCTGGGCCCTGACCGGGAAAATATCATGAACATGATAGCCAAAGGGCAGACTTCCTACCTCCAGGCATGGGTTCTTTTCAGACCGGGAGACCTTGTATACAGTTCTCTCATGGGCCACCCGTGGCTCCTGCGGTGCCAGAAGACCGCATACGAGGAGAGCACAACTGCAGGTCCATACATCATTGTCACTTGTTCGTATACTGACCACGACGGGACGTTGGAGGGATCCGCGGATCACAAGTTCTTCATCTACCAAAAACGTTGGTTTGGGTCCGAAAACCCTGCGTTCATCGCAGACCTTCCGGTCTACCCTCGTCGCTTCGCACGGGGTGATGAAAATTTGGAACGTCGCCTAGAAGAGAGAGGCCGCAGATTTCTTGCTAGAAAGGCTATCTGTACTCAGGCGTACGACGGAATTGCGCAGTATTTGAAAGAGCCTCCGGATGATTATTTCCACCCTGAAATGGCAGACTTTGAGGGTGTATGGCTCCCATTCACTGTTAGTATACCCAACCGCCCCAGTTCCGTTGGCGTTTATCACCCCGTGATTCCCGTGGGCTAATTTCGAGCCAGGAAACTGGGAGAATTGTTCTTGACCGAAAGATGTTCCACGATGATCAGTACGGGAATCAGGTCCCTATCAAGGTCACGGAGCCAGATCCGCTCCTCTGCCCTCCGTACGCTTACGGATATTCTCTAAGCCGCAAGGACTGGTGCCGCTTCTTCATTGACCTGATGGATGACGTGAAGTGGAAACAGGGCATGTGGGACTCGTTGATACTGGCTTCTGAGCAGAAGCTCGTGCTCCAGGCGCTTGTGACCTCGCACGAGTTCCCCGAAAATGCGAGGGACGAGCCGGAGCAGAAAGGCAAAGGCCTCGTCGTGCTCTTGCACGGGACACCGGGGTCAGGGAAGACACTCACAGCCGAGACAGCCGCCGAGGGGGCGCAAAAGGCGCTGATCTCTGCTTCGCTGGGGGAGCTGAACCGCTCTGACAGACCCTGGTCGTTCGAGATACGGCTCAAACAGATCCTGACGTACGCGACCATGTGGAAGGCTGTCGTTCTGTTGGATGAAGCCGACGTGTTCCTCGAAGCCCGCCAAGAATCACTCGGTGATGGTTCGCGCAACGCCCTGGTCGCCGTGTTCTTGAAGGAGCTCGAGTACTTCTCCGGTATCGTTTTCCTTACCACCAATCGTGTCGAGACCTTCGATCAGGCCATGAAGTCTCGGATCCATCTCGCCCTGGAATACTCGCCACCAGACATCGAGATTCGCAGGCAGGTCTGGATGAACCTCCTCAATGACGTCCCCAGAGAGTTCATGGGTATAGAAGATGTGGACGATGCTGTGGAGAACATTCTCATGGAGAAGCTTAATGGAAGGGAAATTTCAAATACGCTGAACACCGCACGCACGTTGGCTAGATTCAAGAAGGAAAGGCTTGGCTTGGAACACATTGAGAGTGTACTGCAAGTGAGACGCGAGTTCGATAAGAGTGTACAGAGAAAGGCAAGAAAGATGACCTTGAGGTCAACAGGGCTGGGTACTAGTGTTGGAGGGCTGATCAGACAAAGCTCGATTGGTATGGCTGATCTTGAAGAGTACAAATCCTGAAGACCAGTGGGGTATAGACATGGATGGACTTTTCGGGCCGTAGGGCAGAAGAGCTGTTTTTATTGCTCCACAGGCAGTCCAGATGAGTAGTGGGTGAGGAAAACAATGATATCAGTATTGTCCCTTCCACCACATCACACCCTGATTGCACTCCTCAAAAACTTGCATACATCATTACAAAGACGCAGCCACATTCTTAAGTGGTTTCGTTGTTAATCCGTACACATACACTTCTTAAGCAGTATGTAGGCGGTCCCATCATACGGTGATAAACGCTTAAACACTTAGCGTTGTTTTTTTTTTTTTAAAAAAAAAAAAATTACAATGCCGATAACAGTAGGTTATAAACAATATTGTTGGTAGAGAAATAAGGCTTTAAAAAGTGGGTGTTTTGGTGAGAAAAGCGGACGGAATCAGGGGGTGGGCCGAATGTGGGCACGGCAACTTATAAGCTCCGGGCTGCGAAAGAATACTTAGAAAGCTGAGTAAATAGTAGATAGATAAATGAATAGTTGATTAAAAAACGACACAGTATGGTAGAGCCCTACATTCTTAAAATGAAGAAAACTTAAAATCATTATTACGAGGCTCCTGTGACTTGTTTGGCTTCTGCCTAGCAAAAGGAATTTGAAAACAATACTATATAGCTTTGCACCCCTTTACAGCTTTGTGTAAGTCAATGTACTCCCTGAATGCCAGCTGGTATGCAAATGTTCGTCTATATAAGTAGGGGTTTTGCTGAAAGTAATTACACGTTTATTACGGCCAAACGTTTCAATCACATAGATCTCTTTCATCGCCTAGGTGCCGTTGCCGCGTAGCAGACAGTCGAGAAAAGCTCCTCTTCTGCCATTGGGCTGGTCTCCTCTATCGATTTTTGCATGTGTAAATCCTAACAAAAAGGTGCCCATCCAAATCTTGGCAGTAATTGTTGTAAGCAACAGCTTCTATACTTCCACATGTGCAGATTGAGAACAAGAGATGTAGAACCGTAGTACCGCAGAGCAGTATGGTCTCAGAATGGGTTATCAGAACATATGAGCTGACACGGAGATGGACAGCGATACAGTTACAAATATCTGACAAGTGGACATTGAGCACCTGTGAGGAAGACTGGAAATGACGTATGAAATGTGCATTTAGCATGCATGAAAGGGCTGTGGTTGTAACTAGTCAGACTTGTATCACCTTGTGCCATGTGTAAGTGGAAAAGGCCTGCAAAGTGGAAAAAAATCCCAGGAGTCAGCATGACAGACTGCCCAGACAGGCCGGCAGGCCGGTTTATCTGTAACTTCGAGTCTTCTGCCATTAGGCTTGGCTTCACTTCTTCGACCTTGCCAATCACCTCATAACCTCCATATGGGCCTGTACCCCTCCCCTGGGCACACTATTGTTACAACATGGATTCATGCGTGCGATGGCACAAATCAGACTGCAGTCAGCCAAGCATCATTGTCGACGATGGCGTACCTCGCTGCAACAGCTGTGATTCATCTTCCTCGGTCTTGGTCGCACAGCTTATCGCCCAGAACCAAGCAAAAGGTGGCCATATCCATCTACCAGTAGCGACGCCCCTGGGCGAAGCTAACTTGTGGTGGCCTCCATGTGTTCCATATCACAGTCCTCAGGCGAGCACGAGGCTGGGTTCAGTGCCCAGTGAAGATTGGAGAGAAACGACCAGAATATTTAACACAGACTCCGAACGAAGCTCCGTTTCGCCTATCTACCCCTCGTCTCTGGATTCAAGTCACTTTCGGCTGATTTACCTCACGGAATCCGATGCTACGTCGCCCATCCACATCCAGTTAGAAGTGTACGCCGTCAATGATCACCCAGAATACGAAACGGTATCGTACGTCTGGGGAGGAGAAGAGGGCGACTCAACCCCCCGCAGACCAGTCTATGTTGGCAGCTTCTGGGATGTCATTCTGGTCACAAAGAATTGCTCGGCTGTGCTACATTACTTGCGCCCTCAGAAGGGCTGCCGGTTCATCTGGCTGGATGCCATCTGCATCAACCAAGATGACAACATCGAGAAACCAGCACAGATCTCCAGGATGGGCAGCGTCTACGCCAATTGCGAGCGTGTAGTGGCTTACTTCGGGGAAGACTTGGTCTCAAGACCTCCGGGAAGGGTGTTTCGACCGCGTATCGACTTCCAAAGGCCGACATTTGGCACTGATGGGATTAATCCAGACGACGAGAAAACAAATGTTGAATTTCTCCTGAGTTGCGCTAAGAGTGCTGGATTCAGCCAGGAACAGCTTTTCGAGAGGCGATATCTGACTCGAATATGGATTGTACAGGAGCTTCTGCTCTCAAAGAAGGCCATATTTCCCCTTGGTGACTTTGACATCCTCTGCGACCGAAAAGAATCCATGCACCTTGTCCTCAGGACGAATCGAGAACTGCTTCTCAAGTCAGCTATCGACGGGAAGTCGCTCTCCCATCTTTTGAAGGCGACGTCTCACTGTCATGCAAGCGACCCTCGAGACAGGGTATATGGTCTTTTGGGTCTCTTTGAACCGCGAGATATCTCGCGAAAGTTGATTCCAAGTTATGCCATCTCGTGGAGAGACTGTTGGGTGGGGACTGCAGCCTACTCGCTTCTTGTGGAGGGAAACCTCGTACTGCTTGCGCATGCCGTGGGGAACAACCGTCCTAAGTACCTGCCCTCATGGGTTCCGGATATTCCGAATGCGGGATCGTGGTTCGTTGAACCCACCCCAACAGTGCTTGGAAAAGGTTCGCTGCACTCCTCAAATGATTACGACGACGGCGACGACAGCAACGACGGTGACGACAGTAACGACGGTGACGACAACAGCGACGGCGATCCCATCCGGAGAAGGTCTAAAATATGGAGGACCGAGTTTGTCATGTATTCGGTGAAGGCCGAGGAACTCCAAGTTTATGCCCGGTGGGCGCACCCGCGTGCAATGCGGGGACAAAGAACTCACCGCTTGGTCCATCCAGGAGCTCTCCATACTCGGAGCATGGTTTCAGCCTCGGTTGATTCAGCTAATGGCGCGCTTCGGCTTCGAGCCATTCGCGTTTTCGACAGTCATTGCCAGCTAACAATGGAGACTGGAAGGAATGGCCTGACTTCAATTTGGGTCCGTGGTCCGTCGACAGCAGCACGTTTCCGCATAATGGGACAGGAAGAGATTAGCATTCCGGATGAGAATCATGAACTATTCATAATTTGCTGCGGGGACATGGATATGGGTCCAGATTCTGTCGGACGCAAGACCGAGTCGTCTGAGGCCGTCCTCCTCGCTTTGGCCAATGTGGTTTCAGGAAAAGGCCCCAATGTTGTCACATTCCACAAATGCTTCATACTATACGACATCCAATTCTACTCCATGGACCATCTTGAAGTCAAGATAAGCATCGATTACATGGTGAGCAACGCGCTCCACAGTTTGCATTGGGTTTTAAACAGCCTCCACTCGGTGCCTCTAGAGAGTTATGCGTCGCGGCCAAGCGATGACTGGATCTTTCCCTGCGTCTTCCCCTCCAATGTTGCAACGACACGGTGTCTTTTCCCTCTTTTGATCCATTTAACTGAAAGCCAAATTCGTTCAGGAGTATCGCCAGGATTAATTCAGTCAATATCTGCGGCTGCGAAGAGTATCTGCTCAGATTACGATCCTATCATTCATGGCAGCTACTTTCACTTAACAATCAAGAATGCGAAGATGCTTTCGACTCTTTACTCGATGTGGAGATCTATGAAGTCCCGCGGACTTGACAGCCGACAGGAATCATCAGGCCGGGACAAGCGACTTTGGAGAGAATTGGAGGTGGGCTTTACCTACTTACTTGGACAAGACGAGGGAAAGTGGACGAGGGTCCCCTTCAAGTTGATTGAAGGTGACCATGGATTTGAGTTATTTTCAAATGGGAACATCTTTCCTGTCACTGTCCGATTCTCTTTGCAAAACCTGGTGTCAGGCATGCAGCAGACAACACTTCATACGGCGATGCATTATGCTCGTGAGTTCTGCGTTCTTTTAAATGAGGATTTGGACACTTTCCTAGAGCGCAGTCCGAGGTTTAAAGACCGTTTTGTTTTTTGCGAAGGCTGGGGCCGAAGTCTCGTTGAGGAGCTTCGCCTTGTTTGGAAGTTGCAGAGAATCATCATTATGTAACAAGAATCGTTAAAACACCGTGGCTTCGTGTGCCAGTACAACAGAGGGCATACTAGTTTCTTTAATGTACTTATTCTTTTTATTTTGTATTCAATTCCCTGGGTGAACCTTTTCACTACGGCCGTATTGCAGGGTTTCGTAATAGACCTTTGCATCCTCCCATGGACAGCAAGCAAGCTCCGGAGAAAGAAAGTCTATACAAGTCGACTCTAGCAATAACCGTATACCCAAATGGATGTCATTATCATCCGACTGCCATGGCATCCGTTTAGCTGAGACTACAGCGTCGGATTCTTTGGTGTAGAAAGTTGACTCCCCAAGTTCCCAGTCTCCCCATCAACCCCGTCTACAGCAACGTCGAAACCCAGCTGTTCAATAGAGAAGCGGCAGATTTCTATACTGGACACCTGTCAACCAAGCCAGTGGCAACTTCTCTCGTTAGCCAACTATGCCGGCGCAGTACACTCACGGCAACTGAGTGACTCGAGAAGCTCGCTGCTCTTGAATACTTCAGAGGCAGCAGGCAGCGAGTCTACTGCTCGTTCAGTTGAACGGCTGCGTAGTGACTCAATTGAGTCATCGTGTCACAAGTGTTGTCCTGTTGGCCCATTAGGCGACCCAAACTGTTAACCTGTCCTGTTGGTACGACGGGGTCTCACGTAACCCCGTGGGCGGTTTGTGGCCCGTAGCCCTGCCACGCCGTGGCAGGTTGTAACAGGTTTCCCCCCCTCCCCTTCATGGTCGATGTCCCAATGACCGTACTTAGTCGTGTCCCAAGCAGAACCTCTCAACGTCCATTGTCATTGTCGTCGTCGAGCCAGGAGATTGTACCATCAGAATGCCTGTGGTAGTAGCTTCTGGTCTTGGGGTCCTTTTGCCAGTAGCTTCTGTGCTTGCTCGCATGTCCGGGGGATCTGTGGGAGGATGTCTGCGAGGACGAAGGTTTTCATTTGTGGCTGGAATTACAGCTTGATCTCAAGAAATGAGAGTGTGATGCTCTGTGTGGCTTAGTAGGGGCCGCCGGCGTTGGTTGGCAAGGTTGCTCAATTATATAGATGCCCGCTTCGTCTGCATACCGGGTCGTCTCTTCATCAGCGTTCGTCGGCTCTAGAACGGGTGTAGGTAGGGGAGTTCCTTGGGCGACGGAAGGGAGTGCGCGGCGTTGTTGCTTCCCGCGTTCTTTTAGCTGGTCCCTCAGGTTACACGACTCATCCCTCGCGTCATCTTGGGTGTTCCGGAGATGTCTTCGGCCGTCTTTGTACTTGTTGAATTTCATCAAGTTGTATGACGCCTCAGGATATTGGTGGTATTTGAGAATTTTTGTCCTCTGTCTGAGTAACATGATGTGCATAAAAATTGAGACTGGTGCCGTCGGTAGTGAAAGTCGTGATCTCGGCATGGCCCGGGGGATTAGATTTTCCTAGGTAGGAGAGGGCCTGATTCCTCGTATAAACAAGTGCGGCTCTGTCAAAGCCGCCCTGCAGTGTCGCTCTCTCTATATCCTTTCCGCATCTCTTCCATTTTCCGGTCAAATGCGCTAGTGTTGTAGAACGGACATTATTTTTGTAAAGAACGGCCCCGCTAATATACTTATCGACCGGGAATTGGTTAAATTCTTTCGGGGTCCCTCGACAAAGTCGGGCTGTGGAGCCGACAGGCTGTTGTTAAAACCAACATCTTTCGGGAAGCCTGTAAATGCCCGGTTGAAGGCTCTTGTATAACCCTTATTGTTATATTCTTTTAGCAACTTTCTGCCCACCTCGAAGATTATAGTAGCCTTATTACCGGCGTTTCCAACTCTATCGACATAGTGGCCTTGTTCTGACTTAGTGGGCGAAGCCGTTCCGCGAGACTTAGCGCCTTGTTTGCGGCGAGCTTTGAGATTTGTAGGAGGCTTAGAGCTGAGGGGGAGGACCATGCCGTTTTTGTACGCCTTGATAGCGAAACCAGAAATTGTTGTTGAAGTGTTCTTGGTTGATCCAGACTCATCTGTGGAGTCTGTGACTTTCTTCTTCTTGCCCATCTTGTCGAACAGGGCCAAGTTTTCCCGCGTCAGTCGTATTCGTTTTACCACTGGTTCGTGGTCGCTATCCCTGTCGATCTGTCGTTTTCGTTTCTGTATAATCTGGGGAGTTTGCTCCTCATGTGAGCGAGTGTGCGGTTCGTTCATGGTGAAGGAAAGTTGTGGTGTGAGGGGGGATGGCTGGGATTTCCATGTTCAGGCGCAGTCGATAAAATGGACCGGGCGCGAGGAGCCGCATCGGCCTTTGTTGTGTTGGATGTGCTATTCGTCTAGAATAGTCTCTGAACGGAAGTCGCAACTCCAAGACCGAGGCTCCTAGGTGAATTAACAAAGGGCCGGCTGGGGCAAATGCAGCAAGCCCCGGAGCACAAAGCATAGCCGAGGGTAGAGAGCAGGGCTGTTAGGTACAGTATGAGTTCTCAAAGGACCTTGCAGGAGGCAATAATGAAAAGGGTTGGGAGTGCCTTTTGCAAGTCGCCCAACCACCTAAACCTTGAAGTCTCCGTCTAAATAATGACAGCTTTGCCAGAGGTTTTCTCTCTGATTCGGACCTGTGAAATCCTTACTCCACACATCTTCCCGCCACTAGTCACATTATGAAATTCGGCAAGAATTTCATATTGCAACAGGTTCCCCTGTGGGCCGATGTCTACGTCAACTACGACAAGTGGAAGGTCCTTGCCAAGATGAAGAGACTGAAAGGTAACTTGGCACCATCAGCCGGCCTGTCTATTCTTTGCTGAACCACTTCCACAGAACTCAAGGATGTCCTGGTCCATGATGCCCAAGTCGCCGAAGCCTTTTTATCGGAGAAGCAACGAGCAGTAGAACAGCAGCTGTCTGTTGTGTGCGAGTGTTATGGCATCTCGATCCAATCATGGAGTCCCAAAGCTCTGGGTTCAGCAATGACTTATGAGATTGATGATGTCACGGCGACTCTCGTTGAAATCTCCTCGCTGGTCTCCTCCGTAGGAGAATATATAAGTGTCACACAGCGGGCGCTGGAGAGGATTACATCCAAGATTGGCCGCACACTACAGGAGACCGAAAAGCTGGGAGAAATCTTGGAGACAGCAACAACTCAGTGGATGGATTGTCTCCGCTCCATCAATAGACTGTTACAGTGTCTTCATCAGCAAAGGTCCAGTGTGGATGGAAACACGTCCTTGCTGCTCTCCAATATCCATCCCATGGGAGTCCCAAGTGTCCTCCAGGAAGCTAGAGAAGCCTTGCAACACAATTCCGTCAGCAGGCTAGAGAAGTGCCTTCAGGATGGAATATTTTGCAGTTCCAACCCCGGCAGTCAAGCTGCGTTACTCGTGCTGACAAAAATCTGCATCCTCTGCTCCTCCACGAGATGCATCGCACCCATCGTTTCTCGGATGCAGATGGCTGATAGCAACCAGAACAGTGCACTGAATCTTTTGTGCGCCTACCTAGTGCTTGCCGGGCGACAAGTGGAGGCCAAAACTCTGTGCTTTGAAGACATCTTGGAAGTTTTCCGCAAGCTGCTCGAGAACATACAACCTTTGAATCGCTGGAGAGCGTTGCTACACAAGGACACTCTGGGCCGCTCTGTGCTGCATTATGCTGCTCGATATGGCATGACCCAAGTGTGTAGCGAGATCTATGAGCAAACACTTCGCTCTCTCGGACACAACAGCATACCCGACCTCTACGTCTCAAACATTATCGCTGAGGACGGTTGGGGTGACACACCGCTGTCGATTGCTGTCAATTATGGTCATGAGGAAGTCGTCAAATTGTTCCTCCAGCATTTGAGCACTTCAGATGGACATTCTCTGTTGATGAACGGCGGTGTTACCCTCAGGCACACATCTCATCGAATGATTGATTTCGCCATCAGATCGAAGCAGTCGAGAATCGCGGAGCTCCTCATTGGTGCATTTGCACGACAACTAGATCGACGTACCGAAACACAAGATCTACTTTACCTTGCCTCGCAACTTGGTATGGTCTCGATCATCCAAAGACTGGTGGACTACATCGACAACATAGATGCAGGCGACAGGTTGCAAGGGAGAACGCCACTGATAGCGGCATCGATCAACAACCACCCCAAAGCAGTGGAGACCCTGCTTTCTGTTCCAAGCTGCAACATTCGCGTGCAAGACCACAGTGGCTGGACAGCCGTGGATCATGCTGCCTTTAGAGGCCGAGCTGCCTTGGTAAAGGCCCTGCTGAATCATGAGAAAGATCCTTGTTTCCGTCATGAACTGAAGAGAGAAGGATCCAATCTCGCTGCGGAACTTCCCGACGTCAAAAGTATTAACGACGGGTCAAAGAAGATGGCAGTGGTCCCTGAGCTTTGCCACAGGACGGAATTGGAAAGCCACATATTCGTGAATCTCGGGTCTTTTGACCTGGAAAAGGACTTCAAGATTCTTGACATGGATCCTTTCCGCCAGCTCTTGGCTCCAATGAAGGTTCCGGACTGCAGCCTCAAGCTCCAGATATCCGGCATTGATTGCGTCCCTGTTGGAGACACCGCAGTTCGTTTTCCAATCCTAGAAGACTTATCGAACGATCCGTTCCATTTCACCTCCACAACTATAGATGCAGCCAAACTCCTGTTCGAAGTCTACTGCTCAGTGGTAGGAGAGGACTGCCACCCATCCCAACAAAAGCCTGTCGGCTCGGCCATTGTGCTACTCAATGAGCTTCGACGGGGCCTCGGTACCTCGCGTGAAAGCCTTGTACGGGATCATACAATTCCATTGGCTTCCATGAACGAGAATGGTAGTACATATATCGGCAGTGTAACGTTCACATTCGTGATAGCAAGGCCGTTCCAACATGATAGCCCAATGCCAACGCCATCAGAACTGCCACTGAATCGGAAGGATTCGACTCTGATCGTGGGTCATCGAGGTGAGTAGGTTGGGATAGCGGATCTGCTATTCACGGACTAAATTAGATCAGGTCTCGGCCAGAATGACAATAAGCACAGCCATCTGCAGCTTGGGGAAAATACCTTGAGTGTATGAAATCCCATGGTCTTGCTCAATACTTAGTGCTGATGCCTAACTGCAATATAGTCTTTCGCTTCCGCCATTGATCTGGGAGCAGACGTTATAGAGGTATGTGTTTATGGTTCTGCCCTCTGAAATTTGATGACTGTTCTAAATTTGCGTTCAGTTCGGTATGTGCAAGAGCTTCTCCGCCGTAGAATGGAGTTCATCCCTAACACAACGAAGATGTACAAGTTACGAAGGACCTTACCACTGTCGTGTACCATGACTTTCTGTTTAGCGAGACCGGCACAGACTCTCCGGTCTATACGGTAACCTTTGACCAGGTAGGCACCTCATGAACCTCATCATCAACTCTGAGTCAAGCCCTGATATAATGGAAGTTCATGGTGCCGAGCAATCTGCAACAAGACCGAATTGGAGATTTAGAGGCTTCAAATCCTAGCTCGACATCGACCGATCGACTTCCTCATACATTGCCACGACCGAGGCGTTCCAATTCAACTGCGACTCGAGTCAAAGACGACTTGGACTTTCGTAGTAGACTGAGATCCACTTTCGAATTCAAGGAATTTGGATTCAAGGCCAACGTCTTCGGCGAATGTGTCCACGGCCCTTTCACAACATTGCAAGATATGCTGACAAAGATAGACGAATCTGTGTGCTTCGATATTGAATTGAGTGAGAGACCACCGCTTAATCGCAGTTCAAGCTTCCGCAAGCTAACTGTATTAATAGAGTATCCGATGCTCTATGAGGCTCGTTCCTGGGCTATGGACACATTTGCCACTGAATTAAACCTCTTCCTAGACACAATCCTCCACGTAGTGTACAACTTCTCAGGCAGTCGGCCGATATTCTTTTCTTCATTCAGCCCAGAACTCTGCATTCTTTTGTCGAGCAAGCAGCATGTCTATCCGGTTCTCTTCTTGAACGACTCCTGCAATTGGCCAACGGGCGACATCCGTGCCGTTTCACTTCAGGAAGCCATGCGATTCGCAAAGAAGTGGGATCTTGCGGGAGTGGTTATGGCATCGGAGCCCTTTGTTGCGTCGCCGATTCTGATCGACTTCGTGAAAAGTTCTGGTCTGGTCTGCGGATCGTATGGAGCACAGAATGATGATCCGAGATGTGCAAAGGTGCGCCACAAGTCATTTCACGCCGTCCTCCCCTCCCACGCAATTAATTCAACCAATATGGCACAATCCTCAACCCAAATTTTATTGCCGACAAACTAGCTAACATGAAATTTCACAGATTCAGGCCGACGCCCACCTGAATGCCATCGTTGTCAATAAAGTTCGAGAGATTGCTCAAGCTCTTAAAGCAGGGTAGTCACTGTGCGCCACGGGCAAGCCTCCAGTTGTTCAACAAGGTCTTTCCTATGAACACGCGCTGATCGAGCCGGAGACTCGGCCTGTGCTGTATATCGTGGTCCTATCGTGGTCCAAAGCATCGTATCGTTAGCTGTAGAACATTAGATTGCGAGCTCTAGTGGGTGCCCAGGTGTGGGACCGTTCAAGAAGCCTAGTGTTTGGTTGGGTGATTATAAAACGAAACTTCCTACCTAGATACTAGTTATATGACAGTAAAAGACAATTCTAGTTCTATGCAGACTTTAATCTCTCGATAATCTTGGCCTGGGCTTTTATCGCTCGTGTCGCATCTTTTTTGCCGAATTGTGGACCGACGTTATTGATTATAGGAACATCTCGAACAGAACCGGGCATTATCTCCAGGCAAGTTCCTCCTTCGATACGCTCTTCCACTGCACCAATGTCGGCGAGGGACTCGGTGGTGTTTTCTTCAACACAAGCGAGCATGGCTTTGGCTACATCCTGGGGAGAAATCCATTCCACCTCATTTTCGTCGACTGTATCCAAGCTCTGCATCTTCTCTTTGGCTTCTGTCCACATCGGTGTCTTGACCATGCCTGGCAACACGGCTGTAACTCGGATGCCCAGCTGACTCTCTAGAGAGGCCATTGACTTGGCGAAGCCGAATAAACCGTGCTTTGCGGCGTGATATAAGGGGAATTGTAAGCTAGCTGTTTCGGACGCGACCGAGGCAACTAGAACGACTGACTTCGGGTTATGCGGACCCGCCGGCGATGGACCTCTCCGAAAATACGAGATAGCCAGCTGCGTCATACGGATAGGATGGACCAGGTTGACGTCGATATTCATGTATCGATCCCCAAGAGGTTTGTCAAACGATTCTTCACTGCCAGGTGGGGACCAGAAGGATGACTGCGGAGGCTCGAAAACGCCGGCTCCAGGGCAAACAATATCGACCGAGCCAAATCTGCTGATGCTGACGTCAAAAAGTCGTTCCAGATTAGACCACGACGTAACATCGGTCTTGATGTAATGGGCATTCCCCTCGTATTCCGTGATGAGATCGGCTGCTTCTGGTCGCAGCCTGGTGTCAGCCAAAACGACATTGGATCCGCGTTTGAGAAGTCGCCTTGCGAATGCCAGGCAGATGCCTGCAATGAATTAATAGATAACTACTCAATAGGCTTTGATCAATCAACGCACCAGACCCGGCGCCTGTGACGATGGCTGTCTTGCCCCGGACAATTTGAGCCATGGTTACGAATTAGTGCGACATGGAGTTGAGTGAGAACATTGAATATTGGAGACGACTCTGAGACGGTGCGATGGAGAATATGATTCGCACACATCATATGGCAAGTGAGCAGCCAGTCTTTATAATTTGTCATTTGGTAACTGCATAAGTCGCCTCGAAGAATGGACGTCACAGGTGTTGAGTCAGCAACGCTTCGTAACGAACATGTACGATCGGACGTACGATCGTACTACTAGTAAACATGGATGTGCGCTCAATTTCTCCAGAATACTGTACCCCAGCAAATGGGACCCCACTCCCGCCTTTCCGAGTGATCCGGGCATATGGCCTGGGCGCGGGACGATTCCGTGGCTCCGGGGCCTCGGAGGTTGACATGGAAAGATGAGAACGATTGACCGGGGCTTTTCTTCTTTCTATTACGCAAAACGACGAGCTGTACGCTGTCTAACAAGCACCACACCCAGGGTCACAAGTCCAACTTAGCGTCACCTTCACGATGACCACCGAGGCATCTTGGAAATGTAGATTTACACCGGAGCAGCTGGAAAGAAAGCGAAAAGTCGACCGGATTGGACAGCAGAAATTGCGCCGGCAATCCACGCAGAAAACGAAGAAGCTAGAAGAACGTCTACAGCTGGCCGTCACTGGCGAGCACTCGGACCTGGTTCAGTCACTGCTGGAAGAGAATGCAAAGTTGCGGAAGGCCATTGGCTATTACCGCTCGTGCCTCCAGGGAGTGGAAGCACTGGTGAAGCCGTGTCTGAATGCCGGCGGGGACATCCAGGTCGATGACGACTTTCTTGTCGCATCTGCGCCTGGGATATCGTCTCGCTCTCACGGGGAAGAGTCTGTTAATACGACGCAGATGTCATCGCTACTGCGACTTACCCGCCAACCTTCAATCTACTACCAGGCAAAGGATGTGTCAACGTGGGATGGGTCCTTGCAAGGAGCAGACGTCTCTGTGGACAAATTGGTCGAAGTTGTAATGCTTTGGAAGTTATCACACAATCATGGGGTGGGCCCACGGTTCCTTGAAGGAATGCTAGAGCTGAAGTGCCGTTCGGGTCAACAATCAGTATCAGGTAGGCAAGCGCTCGATATCTTTCACAGTTCCCTGGGCTAATATTTAGCATAGATGATTTTCAGCAATTGATTCTGTCATCTCGATTTTATGAGCACGTATATGAAGCTTTGACCGGACCCATGGAATTACCAACAGCCGTGGATGTAGGCCCTGGGGAGTTGGTCAAGCACATGAATCCCAAGGAGCTTCACAAGCGCACCATCACTGTTTACGCCTATGAGGCGCTTCGTCCCTACAAATCATACTTTGCTTCCCTCCTTGAGTGGTCAGCCATATTCTGGTCAATTCGAATTTACTATGAGGTCCGCGATCCATCTGTCAAACCATGCAAGCACATTGTTGACGATCCCAGTTCTTAACTTGGCCCACTGTCGAGACTCTTATGCAAGTCCCGTCGTATCTTTGGCCGACACCATCTCAATTTTCTGGCGATCATCCACAATTCATCGATTTCCTTGTGTGGTGAGTAAGCCTCCAGCCGTCGGTGGTGGTGATTGACGGATTTAACGACTTCACAGGCCAAGAATAAGGCATTTCGTTTGCTTGAACGATCAAGCGTATGACTTGGATGAGTTGATCCTCTCGCTGGTGAAGAACTTCGAGTTGCGCGTGGGGTCCATCATGCCGGTCCCCCCGTTATTTCAGAAGACTGCGGCGTCCACGGATCTGCAGCTGCATCCAAAGATGGTCGACGTGCTGTACAACCTGGACAACTTCAGTGTGCGAGATGCCTTTACCCGCCAGTATCCGGATCTTGGTACGGATTTGTCAGGCGGCACCGGGCAAGCTATTTCGTCAGACTCGACGAGTCAGTCTCAGTCGCGAGCAGCAAACATGCCTGCTGGTGAACAACGTTTGGTCGCTGATGTTGTCAATCTGAGTCAGCCTTCCGGTACAGAGATTGGTAATTCAACTTGGACAGCTGCTTCTGAATCATTCATAGATGGCCTCGGCACGATGTGGTGCAGCGCAGCGGGCTCGGCAGCAATAGCTTTCCCACCGCTGCGGGAATTAGAAGTTGCACAAACGCTACCGGTACAAGGGATCGACCACGATTTTGATTCGGAGGCGGTAACAATGGCTGGTACCACGAACGACGCATTGTTGGACACAACTTGGTTGATCGATTGACTGAATCTCCACGTGCGAATAGTGCTCGTCTTTCCAGGTTATACAGAAAAAAGCTCCCGGCGGATGATACACAATTCGTTCCATAAAGAGATTTCCAAAAAAAATACGACAGTTCACCAGCCAACTCATTCCGCTCTATCCTCCCTCCGTCCTTCCAATATCGGTCTATGCGTCTCCTATGCCTCGACCAATACCGTGTTCTTCAATGGATCCGGTCTCTCAGGGGAAAGCCCTAGCTTCGACATGAACGCATTCGCATAATCACTGTCCATGGTCTCGATTGTCCTCTTGATTTCCTTTCCGTCTTCACTGAGCGTGACTTCCCAGACGTAGCTGTTCTCATACACCCCAATCTTGGTCGGCGCTCTGGACCAGAGATACAGCATGACCTTGCGCCGCTCGACATCGACCATGGCTACTTCGTGCTTGACAAACTTGAATTCCGGTACGAAGGTCCGCATGTGGTCGAGCGTAGCGCGGAGCGCATAGTTGTTGAGCTCGCCACCGCCTTGGATGGAAGCTGGGCGGTACTCGTGGACTGCGTCGGTGCTGCGGCCCTTCAAGACGGAGTCGGATGTCCACTTGTTGAATTGTTCCAGGTGGTCGACTACGGTCTGGATGAGGCGATTGCGGGTAGGTGCTGCCATGGTGAGGGCAAGTGATAGTGATATTTCTTTTCGGCGGAAAGGTTGGATCGAGGCTTTTCTTCGGTGAGATTGGAGTGGTGAAATGTTTGGGCATGTTAACAGCTATATATAATATTGATCAGAGACAATCTATCTCTCGAGAAGAGACGAATGCTGAGTACGATTCGTCCGAGACGACACTGTAGAGGGGTATGCCTGTCTAATGAGTTCGAGACTGCTGTGTACGATCGTACAAGTGTGGGGTATGACGACACCGTAGAGTGGTACGCCAGCCCGATGAGTTCGGGACTGTCATGTACGATCGTACAAGCTATTAAGATACATTGTCTCTTGTCCTTATAGGACACTCATTGTCGTTCCGGCTTAGTGGAGGAACTTAAAAGAATACAAATAGTCTATACGATCGTACAAATGTGGGGTTTAATTAAACCGCAGAGTATTACGCAAGTCCAATAAGTTCGAGACTGCTATTTGCGATCGTACAAGTGTGGGATATGAGGCGTCTTCCGATCATAAAACAGGTTGGGCAGCAACTCACCTTCATCAGAAGAAGAATCACCTCTAAAGATTGTACGATACATCATATCCATTCATTGCATCTGTCATCACTCAACATCTTGTGTCTAGGGGGCAGTACGGTTGAGCCATGTCTATCCATCCACAGTTTGTCCCGGCCAAGTCGCCCGAATCTGCCGGCTACCCCGGCTTGCACACCAGAACAGCCACCGATGATGAGTATGGCCTTATCATACACTACGACCAGCCAATCATCCTACGAGATGGCATCAAGATCTACGCCGACGTCTACCGCCCGAAGTCCCTGATCAAGTGCCCCGTGCTCCTCGCCTGGACACCCTATGGGAAGCACGTCAACCCATGGCTGGCTTGGAACAACATGAAAGGCTGTGGCGTCCCTACCAGCGTGGTCTCCAAGTATTGCGGTTTCGAGACACCTGACCCAGCGTACTGGTGCAAGCACGATTACATCGTCATTGTCGTTGACCCGAGGGGTTACTGGGGATCCGAGGGCGACGCGACATTCATGTCTGACACCGAGGCTCAGGACTGCTTCGAGACCATCGAATGGGCGGCGAGACAAGAATGGAGCTCAGGCGACGTCGGCATGAGTGGCGTGTCCTACCTCGCTTGGTCTCAATGGCGGGTCGCGGCCCTGAATCCGCCCTCACTCAAGGCTATCAACCCAAACGAGGGTGTCACCGACTTTTACCGAGAAGTCGCTCGGCACGGAGGCGTCCCCTGCGACTTTTTCGAAGGAATTCAAGATCTTCTCTGGAGCTATGGGCGCAACATGGTTGAGGACATCAGCAGGATGGTCACTGACCACCCGTACTTTGACGCCTACTGGGCTAGTAAGAATCCTGATCTATCCAAGATCACGGTGCCTGCTTACGTCGTCGCTGGCTGGGGCGATCATGGTCTGCACACAAGAGGTACTCTGCGAGCGTTCAGAGCCATCAAGTCCGAGCAGAAATGGCTCAAGGTCCACGGACGGAAGAAGTTTCAGTCGTTCTACGAAGATCAGGATAGACAACTACAATTCTTCGATAAATTCCTAAAAGGTAAGAAAAGCGAAGTCGACCACTGGCCAAAGGTGAAGCTGGAGATCCGCGAGCGCTATTTTGAAGGGAATTACAGGGATGAGATTGAGTGGCCTCTGTCCCGCACAGTGTACACCGAGCTGTTTTTGGAATCTGAATCGCGATCTCTTGGGCTTCAGGCGGTTGTCAAGGTATCTCAGGCGGTCTACGACGTCAGCAGGGCCCCCGAGGCGACAGAAAGCCTCTCATTCGACTACACCGTCCCGCAGGACACCGAGTTGACAGGCTACAGCAAATTAAAACTTTGGGTTGAGGCAAGAGGCGCCGATGATATGGACATCTTTGTCCGTCTTGACAAGTTTGATCGCAGCGGGAATCGCGTCGAGTTCCCTTGGCGGTCGAACGAACCAGACGGAGCCATTGTCCAAGGATGGCTACGGGTCTCCCACCGTGAGCTGGACGATGCAGCATCAACGCTAGCAGAGCCAGTACTTCAGCACCAGAGGGAGCTCAAGCTGACCGCTGGAGAGATTGTGCCCGTCGAGGTGGAGATCTGGGCCACATCGGTTTTGCTCCGGAAAGACGAGAAGCTAAGAGTCACTCTTACCGGGAGTGACCCTCATCCTGGGTCTCATCCAATGAACGGTCATCCAAAGACGGTCAATAGAGGAAGTCATGTGATTTGGACAGGAGGACAGTACGATTCGAAGCTTGTAGTACCGGTAATTCCTCGGTAGTTTAAGATGCAACAGTGCGAGCTGGAGTTTATCAGTGTGTCTGAATGTAGGTGCAGAGAATTAAGTTGCAATCGATTCCCTCATCCACAAATGCATCTAGGTGAACATAACTAATCGCACCGTCGTAAAGAAATTTGATTAAAGGAGTGACTCGAGAGTCACAAACCCAGAAGTAATACTACTTGTTCTTTGAGTTTGTCGCGCTCGCGCCGTTGAAGACAAACGAGCTTGTGGCCCGCAGCCAGTCGTGATGCTCCTCGTACATTGGTTCCAACCCCTTTTCAATCGTCTCCTTGACAAAGTCTTCAAAAGAAATACCCTCAATATCGGGGTATAGGTCCTTCCCGATGAGGTATCCTAGATAGCGGGCATACTCGGGCGTATTCTCTCCCATGATGTCAAAGGACTTTAAGTAGGTGTACTGGTAATAGTCCATCGACTTCATAGGGTCGTCCTTGTTTGCGGCGATACCTGCCTCGACCTCATCTTCGGTCCGCTGTGATGACTTAATGTCAGTTTTGAGCTCTTGAGGACAAGCACGCCAGGGATGCAGAAATGACGGGCTGCAAAGAGGTGACATCTTGTGACAACCTACATATTTTCTCTCAAGCGTCTCACCGCTGAGTCTTTCTACCGTATCCCATAAATCGTGTTGAGTACGAAGGTCGGTGTAGGCAAAAACCTTCCGGTTCAAGGTTCTAGGGTCTGCGATAATACGAGCGACGTAGACACCGATGTCGCGGGAGTCTGTTCTGGCGGACAATACCTCACCCGCGCCTCCAATGAAGGAGTTGTATAGGAAGAGATTACGGTCCAGGCGACCAGAAGGGAGGCGCGGAAGGCTGATCTGATACCACCAACCGACGTCAATGACAGTGTAGGGAAGGTGAAGTCTTTCGATGTGGTCCAGCGTAGCCTCTTTCTTTAGGTCGGGTCAGCGTGTTAATAGTGGCTCGGTGAGGCCAAGGTGACTTACAGTGTCGCGCAATGACAGCACACCCCTGGGCATCACCGTGGCATAGAAGCACGGGACATAACGCTTCACGCCTGCCTTCTTAGCCATGGTGGCAAGGGGGGCCTCGTCAGTAACCACGCAGACAATCAGGACGTCGATGCCTGTGAGCTGGGCCACTACTTCTTCCTCGGAGCCGGCGAGATCGAAGGCGACGACATTGACACCGCGTTTCGGGAGGTCTTGCACATTGGCCTTCTGCAGCGAGGAAGGTCGTACAAGGGCCGTGACGTCCTGTGGGCAGCGCTTGTATTAGAAGGTGCTCGGCTAAATACAGTTCTGCCACGGCGATGAGAACATACGAATTTGGTATCGGGAGATGCAAGTAGGCCATTGACAATTGAGCTTCCATTCTGGCCCGTGGCCCCGAGGATTGCGACCTTCATGTTGGTGTTGGTTGAAATTAATTAGAGACCTTGGGATTGAAAGTTGTTCGATGGCAAGAATCACAATGCGTTTGCCGTCACCGTCCTCCTCTCTAAATACTAATTAGTAGCCCATGACGGCTACGGGCATGAAGGAGCACCTTCGAGGCTGCGGAGACGAATCGACTGGCGGCGCTCCCCAATTGGCTGATACGTGCGGAATGCGTGCGGAATGCTTGCGGGACATCTTCATGGGGTCCCTTGAACCTTCATTAGTCATACGGAGACTTATAGCTTAAACCCAGCACGCTTGGCTGATTTCCGGATGAATACAACTCCAAAATGTGGGTCACTTTGGTAGTGATGTCTCCGAATTAGAAAGCACAGCGGACCGAGGAAGACATAGCACGGCAGGAGCCGAGACTAACGGGCACTTCAGAATGACCGACAGCCCAGCTGTAGGTATGGCGGAGGCGGGCCCGTGGAGGTTGCTGCGGACGCCCCCGCTTCTATCAATATATTCTCGAGACACGCGCTGTGGACGCACGGGTCTGGTTACATCGGCAGGCGGCCCCGTGGCCGTGACCGACCTCCTGGCAACTATAGCACTGTCCAGTCGGTCTCAGTGTTTGAAAAACATGGTCCTCCCAGAAGCCCCTTCTACGTATGAATAGCCGTTTTCCAGCTGCTTTCCCGCAGTTGAGGCTCTGTTGAGGTAGTTAGAGAACCATCAGGCCGTATACCTTTTAGGTGTCCCTACTGGTGACTGAGCCATCCAACTTTGCGACCTGGGTCTCGATCCGCTCGGCTGTCTCAGCCCGGACGTCGTTTCTCTTGTCCAAGCACGCCGTGCGTCTCACGCCGTCGACTTCGACTCGATGTCCTTGTGAAATAACTGGTCGGCGTCAGCGAGCTTGAGGCCAAGTACATAGTCCTCCTTCTCGGACGAATTTGTCACCTCATTGTGGTAAAATTTGTAAAACCTGTGACTCTGCAGGCACCACTCACAAAGCCGGGTCCGGAGGCTGTTCAGGGACAAGATCCATGATACGCTGTAGCCTGATCACAGAAGACAGGGCAGGTCACCATACTCCTTCACTCCTTGTCGATGGAACGCTGCCAGTACTTTTCCTACCGCACAATTCCATACACCTTCAAATATACGTTCAAAGGTTTTGATCGATTAGTTAAAAATCCCCGAGATATTTTGGTCAAATTCCGCTACAATTGCAATCAGATCATTTATCATCGCCATTTGAGTGATATCTAATCCAAGCAATTGAAGGAAATTGATTGCCAGTTACGTGTCCGAGTGGCAAAGGATTCGGTAGTTCAGCCTTTCTCAAAGTAATCTTTGTAGGTGTTAACTCCGACTTAATGTCAATATACTTGAGACTTCTCAACCCAGGTTTGTTCCCTTGTGAACACGAGGTTTCTGCAAAATAGGTATGCTGTCCCGCAGATCCTCGGCGATGAGAACCAGCATTGGACTCGTCGTGGACGTTCCTTCGCGAATGAAGAGCCGCAGAAGCAGAAAACACATATTGCTGCGTTAGCTCAACGTCATTCTCACCACCCCATGATGGCAAAAGACGACGTGTAGAGTGGCAGTGGAGTTCCCAGTCGTGGTTCGGCTCCGTGCCGTCATATCCGTAATCCCCGGCCGTCCACAGGCCGGCGAACCAACGGGTGTCGATCACTGCATCAAAATCAGGAATCCAAAGGCGCATCGCATGTTTCCGCAAATAGACTGGCCGTGAGTTGCAATACATGCTGTTTAAATAAGTCTACTCGCCATTTACAAATCTTGCAATTTGCTTTATCATCTTCGAATTCATCTTCACGCAAACGATAGCTTGACCTCATGAGCATACCTCACGATGAAGATGAACATTGTCTTCACTTGCATTTCTCTGGCAGTCCTCGTGGGTGCTGAAGACATCGACGATCACGATGTCCCCCAGGCGTGTCTGTCCGACTGCCGCGGCTTGATCGACCTCTCTGCCAGATGCGAAAACAGCACAGATGGTGACTCTGCGTTCAATGACTGCGTGTGCGGTGACACGAGTGTTGAATCCGCGTTCAACTCTTGCGCCGCTTGTGCCAAACAGAATGGCTTCACGTCAAACAATGACAACGGTACGCATTTAACTGTCATTCCGGGTTGAATTGTCGCAGAACAACGCGCTTTCTCCTTGAGTCTGGACAGCGGCTGACATGAATCTTCTACAGATGTCGCGTCTCTGATGACGGACTGCGGCCTGGACTTCAATGCTGCGAGCGCCCCCAGCGGAAATAACACGGGCACTGTTACGACCAGCACGGTCACTTCCGTATCGGGCTCGAGCACCGTCGTTTTGACCACGACTTCTACCCCGTCAGCGGCGTCGCAGACTTCCGGAAGCGGGGCCATGTCGACAGATGCATCGGCGGCAGCAGGAGCACATGCAACTGCTGGCATTGGAGCCGTGGTCGCTGGGTTAGCCTTGGGAATTCCTGCATTGGTCTAATATCCGAATAAGTAGTTACTAGTTAAATACACTTGTGACAGTCAGCCCTATGTCATGTTTCCGAGGTACGACCAAAGGCTGTCAACATTCGGGCAGTCATAGATGTGGTCATAAATACCCTAGGGTAGTCCTGAGGATTCATGGAAGGTCGGATATATCGAGGCGTCTTGCCGTCAAATCACCAAGTCATTGTTCATCCTGTGAGACCCATTGTAGAAAATACATATACTATAGAAGAAATGCGAAGGCACACATACACATTATGCACTGCAAATACCCTGGTAAATAGTGTATATGCTAGTTTTGACTACATTCTACATGTTAGACTGCTTCAAAGAATACTGCAGAGGTGGCTCACCTCACCTCTTTTCAGAGTCACGTGAGGTTCTTTGTTAATACAGATGACAGACTCAAAGCTATAGAAATTAGAGTGAAGCTACAAAGAGGTACAATGTAGCTTTACCTTTAATTGTTTAAATTATATTGTGAAGACAATGGTAACAGTGGCTTATTGTTTAGCAATAAGCATACCCCTGAGTGTTATAAGCACCCCAAAACATATAAAAGCCTACCTTGTGCCACATGTCTTCTACCACCACCCAATTCCTATTTCTCACCAACTCCTACTTTTCTCACTTACTCATAAGTCACGCAGATATCCAGAGGCTCATACAGGTCACTTCCCTTTCTATTCAACTTATCGCGAGGATGACCGCTCCATTTAGCGACAGCGAAGTTGCGCAAACCACTCATTAATGGGATTGGTTATACACTCTCATCAGCCTCTGTGGCACCGCAGCACTGATCTTCACATGTTGGGCTGTCTACAAGATATGCAAACTGTGCAAGAACAGGGTTGAGAAGGCCAAGGCCAACAGGGACGCCAATGACATTGAGCTCCAGCGGCACACGGGCCCAGAGCCTGATTCCGGATCGTTCCATCTGAATCAAGACCAGGCATCAGGAGTCAAGCCTCCGCCTCCTGCGTACAGACCGGCCTCTATCAAAGAGTCTGACAAGAAAGGTACTACCTAGGCCTGATAACAATGAAGCCGTGCGCGTGAGGAGCAAGACCGGTCTCGACTGGAGGCCTAGCTGAACAACCATTTAGTGAGGTTCACATGGGTTTTAGTGAGTGGTTTTGTTTTTAATCCGTGTAGATACGCTTCTTAAGCAGTATGTTGGGCGGTCCCTTCATGCGGTGGTAAACTCTTAAGCACCCAGCGTTGAGAAAAGAAAATGCCGATAACAGTAGATTGAGAATACGATTGTGCATGGGTTTTGGTAAGTAGACTTCATAGATTGAATATCAATTGCTTTCATTCTGCACTTAGGAACCACAAGACTGCACATCTTTGAAAACCCATATGCCCAAGCAGACATGGCAACTCCTTTTGAATTAATCTTGGTGTAGAGGAGCTCTGAAACAGGGGTTTTCCTATAAGTAGTCTTACTATAACCCAGAATGAACGAGTATTGTATATAAAATAAATTCTAACCATTCCTTTAAATACGCCTTCTATGTAGGTATAGATGTTCCTAGTAGAGTTTAACGATCCATTACGCATGTGGCAGCTAAAATATATAGTACGACTATGGTGGCCCTAGTTACGGAGAGAAAGAGTAGAAGTACTGAGCTGCATAATGTGTCTGGCCAGAAAAGCAGTGTAGTAATTTGTTAATACGTTCAATGGAGCAAACTTGCATTCATTCAAGTGTCCATTGGTTCCTCATAACTTTATGCAGCCAGACGAAGACTGGAGCAAAGTCATCAGATAACTGTTAACATTCAGGCAGTCATAGATATACCAGTAGTCATAAATACCCTAGGGTAGTCCTCCTTATAGAAATAAGTACACACAGACCCAGGTACACCACGTCCCATTGCGTGGTGGGGAATATTAATGCGTAGGCACTATGAGGTGCACATGCTTTTCGTGTGTGTGCATTATGTCATCTTCCTCCAGCCGGCATATATGAAAGCTCGGATATATTATGGCAACTTGCCGTCAAATCATCAAGTCATTGTGTATCCTGTGAGACCTATCGCAGAAAATAATATATGCTATAGATGAAAAGTGAAGGCAAGCATACAAATTAGGCGCTGCAACTGCCCTATTTACCATACCTGTGGTGGGTGGACTCATACTCGTCATCATACTCACGCGGTCTGCTTCGCGGAGAATATCCAGAAGGTTCTCCAGCTCTCGATCGCGAAGTTTCTCCAAAAAGATCGTCGCCGCCCTGGCCCTGCGCCATGTCCCTTCTGCGGTCATATGATCTCTGTTCCCGATCTCTAGCAGCATCCCTTTGCATTCTCCCACCGCGATCGGATGGTGGTGCCAGGTAGCCGGGGGATGCAGGCGACCGAAGGTGTGACCCGCGATGTGGTGATGGAGGGAATCTAGCACCATAGTAGTATCTGCCATGATCTCGTGCAGATCGATCCTCGTTCTCCGAATCCGAGAAATCATCTCTGCGCAAGTTCTTTGACCTCGCATTGTCAGAATCTGGCCCACGTGTTCTGTCGAGGTATCTGTCGAAACGCCGGATGGAACGCTCCACGATCTCAAACTGTGAGCTATCGAGCTTTCCGGGCTTGTGATTCCGGACGGATTTACCTGGCGATGTGGCAGTAGCCCCTATGTTCTGGTCATTGGAGCTTATCGTATCGACATCTGCCTCATCGCCATAATCCACTCCTTCATCATCATATTCATCGTCGTAATGAGAATTTGGCTCGTTGACCTGGACCAAATTGACCAAGGAGTAAGCAACTTGAAAGCTGTTTCTGATCTGCCTGCCATTCCACTAAATTAATGCATTAGTGTTGATCTGGATGCATTGCAACAAGGGACGAAATGAGCTTACTCGTCTGTTTGGATCGCGCCCTGTATCGTCCCACTGTCGGTTGGCGAAGGTGAGGATGCTGGCCTCGTCAATTTCGATGGGAGGTAAAATTGACTTGTTATCCTCTCCCTCCCCGCGAAGATCTGCCTTTGACTTTTCAATCTCCATTACTCGGCGAATATTCAGTTTAAATATCTCCCGAGCCTGTTTTCTCCTCAGTGGAGGATAATACAATGAGAAGTGGACTCTGGACCGGAAAGCTTCATCGATAGTGCCCACACGGTTTGTCGTCAAGAACAACACGCCGTCATAATAATCGAGCACGCGAAGGAATACTACATGTAGTCAGCAGCGGAGTTGCATGATTTCGAACAGGAAAGAAACCTACCGGACACTAGAGAATTTCGAACCAAATCACCCACATCTCGCTTCGCCAGGAACAAATCAGCCTCGTCAAGAAGCAAGACGCAGTCCCACATTGCTGCAAGGCGGAATGTGTCCCGGAGTGCTACCTCGACATCTCTTGATGTGGACCCCAGATCCCCAGACGTAAGGGCGAAAAGTGGCTTGCGATTATCCAACGCCACTGCCTCAGCCGTCGTTGTCTTTCCCACGCCCGGAACCCCATGTAGCAAAATAACAAGGCCGGTGCCTTTGCCACGGACAAAGTCTTGTTCTAGAATGGCATCTTTGTTTTGTCGACCTACATCCCGCTTTTGGAAGTGGCTTCCCACAAGTGACTTGAGAATTCTCTTGTTTTCGCTTGCGATCTTCAAATCTCTGAAAGGACTTTCGGGTGTTGTAATAACGCTGATGCAGTCGATGTTGGCGACGAAGAACTTGCGTGCTCGAAAGGAATATGCGATTAGTCGCTGAGGAAAGAGTAAGAGATGATCGGGATCTACATAAGAAAGTCAGCTGAGGAATGACGTTCTGCGATGTGACAGTTAGAACATTTGTTGTGTTTAAACCCACGTACCAAAGTTGAGGGCCATCTCCTCTTCCTCAAAAGCTCTCAAAACTTTATCCTGCCTCTTCATATGAGAGCTCTGTATGGCACAGAAGGAATCTCTCAGCTGAAATGTTTCTGCATGGTGTCCCGTTTTCTTCGAGCGAGTTGTGTCGGACCACCATGTGGGCATCAGGTCAGAATAACCATCAATCGCCAGGAGTGGATCAAAGTTTGTGTTGTCCACTGGAGGATCATGAGGGAGATGTAATCTGGGCTTGAAAAAACCAGAATCAGACTGGAACCCTTCTTTGAAGTCAATCATGACTTCCCCCTCAATGTGCTCTGCTCCAGACCTTTTCTCGCTGCGACTCAGGTCTTCGCCGTACGTCTCGTGAATTAACGTCCACCCGTCATAAGATAAGTGCCTCTCCCTAACATAAGAGAGGAAATTCTTAGCACGGCCGGTAAGCTCGTTGGATGTTTGCTTTGCGTCGGCGCTGAATCGAAGAGGATACGCAATTAAGCTTCGTATATCAATCTCCCCTTTGAAGTAGGAAATCTCTATTTCGCAACCCACGGGCCCATATCTGTCGCCGTCGAAATCGACGTGGAAGCAAAACAATCTGAACGTGTGGTTCAATATCCGCCCACCAAGGTCTTTATCAAGACCACCCCTGCCCCCATCAGTTAAAGGATCTTGAAACTGAGCATGACACAGCTTCCAGTAATTCTGATTGACGGCCAATCCCTCATTCCTAGCGGCGTAAGAGCCGGCGTTGCCAGCTCTTTTCTTGTTATCCCCGGCTCTGAGGGGCTCGAACAAAACGTCTCCCGGCCGAAAATACATGGGCAAGTCTGAAAATCGAACCTTGTGCTTGGTTGATCTTCTGGCTTCAACCCACATTGGTACGATGTGCTTTTCCACGAAGTCGATGTAGAGTCTTATATGCTCCTTGGCGATTGAATCGCCTCCTGCTTGAATGTTGAGATCAGGAAGACCAAAGATCATATCTTCCATGTCCACGTCCGGTGAGATGCTTAGCTTTTGCAGAGGATCATCAGTCGCGATAGATGAGGCTGCATCTAAATGTCCCAATGAACTACTGTAACGAGTCCCATCTGTTCCATGACGCTGATCATCGTTGTATCCCCGCTCCAGCATTCTCAGAATGTGTTTTGCAAACGGAAGAGAATAGTAAAAGGCCCGGAAGGGACGCAGGTACAATAACGATACGAGTTCCGCGTCATCTTGATTCGATAGCCGATTCAGAATATGTATAATTGCTGGAGACTGGATCCGGACTCGATGTATGAGATTTTCGTCGCTTCCAACTTGACGCTTGGCTCGGAATTCGGTATTCTTTTTGTGCCTTCGTTTTGAACGCTCATGCAAGATCTCGGCCCTCAAGTGGTCGGGGTGTCCCTCTAGGACTTCTATGATATCCAACCCCTCCTCTGTGGAAAAACGATTTTTGAATGACTCATAGTCACACCATTTGACATTGACTTTCTTTGGTTGCACTTTGAGCCAAGCAGTCAGATCTTTGTCTTCGGGGCTTGGGCCTGAACCTTTCGCGTCTTCATGGGTCAATTCCTCTCGCGTGGAAGACCCTGCCTTGTTATACTTGTCGCTTGACGCATGCGCAGAGTCGTGCTCAATGGTGTCTTCGCGATTTGCATCGTCGATAGCCTTCCATGACGTAGACCCAAACTGGGCGCCTTGACTCTCGATGCTGTGTATCCCGCTTTGAGTTTTGATGTTACTTCCTCCGATGCTGATTTCGGTATCTGTGGCTTCAGAATCGTCGGTGGGTATGATGAAGCCAGGCTCTTCGGAAGCCATTGTGAGCTTGACTAGTTGCGGTTGGGTCAAGGGAAAGTTCGGAGAGAGGTTTGCGCATCGTTGCGAGCGGGCATGAGTGATTAAATACCCAGAATTCGAATTGAATTAAATTGTCCAGTCCGGGGGAGAATGACACGGCCCTTGGCAATATCTGCAGACAAGGCAGCCATTTCGCGGGTCTTTGCGCAGAGGTGCAGGAGACTAGAGCAGCCGTGTACGCACCGTGGCCAATAGACATACGAGGTGGCGCCGCCTGTCTGTTGATAGTAAGCTGCCGAGAAATGATAGCATGCAAAGCAAATCATTTCTCGGGTGGCAGCTGTTGACCGGTGGAAGAGGAGCTGGAGACTGTTTGCTGACTGGCCAATATTCCCGATGGTGGTGTAGCATGCATCGAGTGGCGTGGCAACGATAACCTATTAGAGCGTCTGGGGCAGAACTTGTCCTACACATGTGTATCAGCTGGTTCGCGATCATGTCCGCAAGAGGGGCGAGCATATATTTGATGAATGCACCGATTTGATGAGCGCTGACACCACAGGTTTTAGGATAATTCCGCATTAACGGCCCATTTGAATGGAACCATACATTGCAGCTTCATCTTCTTGCCACATTATTGTTCTTTAGCACATCTAGAATCAAGGTCGCCTCAAATGGCGTTGAATTGGATCAACCCTGGACTGGAAGAGTGGGACGCTACCGTAGACTTTGTAAAGTCAAACAAGGCTCGGGAACTCCGTCCACCACTTACTGGTCCACAGCCATTTGATCATGATGATGGAAGGTATGTTGTTCCTTCCAAAGCAATGGCACGAAGGTGAGACTCCTCGAAAAGCATTGTTTGAGTAGAAAATACACTGACAACCTTGTCTCTCAAGAAAATTGGAAGTATCGGTAGTTCCTTTGGAAACAGTATTGTGCGAAGTTCTTTCCTCCAATTTTGGTCGTCAGGCACCGCCTCTGGCGACACCCAAGGGCTGGGATGACCTTGCAGAGAGCCTGTTGGCAGCAGAGAAGGACTATGAGGACCAGGCCAAAGATCGATGGCGTCGAATTTGGCATGGCCTGGGCGATAAAGCTGATGTAGTCACTCCATGGATTGAACTCATCCCAAATGAGTATGGGCTCGCGATTGTGAAAGCGAGCGTCGCCGTGATTTTGAAGGTGTGAGAAACCCTTTCTCAGCTCGCGTCCGCGCTGCCATGGCTGACACGGTGGCACTAGCTAGCGAAGAACTCCCGTCAAAAGCGAGAGAAGGTCTTGCAGGCCTTTGAGGAGATACAGAGAGCCATGAAGTCGGCGAATCCGCTCAAGGGAGTCTTCCAATCGAACGATGACGTGAAGTCTGCTCGTCATGCGCTGCATGAGACAATTGTTGACTCAGTGAATGACATGCTTCTCCTTACTGCAAAGAAAGAGCATTCGTGTAAGCACCTATCCAAAATCTTACTATATCACAACGGGGCTCCATGCCTCTTAGAATGCTTACTGGTCTTCCAATATCAGGGCGTGTGAAGAAAGGTTTCGGCCAGCGAGCGAAAGACCACGATATTGACTCAATCCTTCACCTGTTGTCGGGCAAAACACGAGGACTACAAGACGCCATAGAAAACGCACAAAACCAGTCTATAGAACGTATAGAAGTCAAGACCACGTTTGCAGCCGTCGGAACGGCACACGTGCTTCGAGGGGTCAGCCATCTCGACGGGAAAGTTGATCTTCAAGGCGAAGAGCTTCGCACCGTCAGTGTTGCCCTTCAGGATCAAAATGCTCTGCTTAGGGCGTTTCTCGAAGCACAATCGAATAAGAAGGATGAAATTGCTGTTGCCCACTTAAGAAGCGTAGACGAGGCACCGACGTCGGACTTGAATGCTTGGTATATTCGTAAACTTGCGAATATGTTCTTTGCAAACAAGAGTATGTCCATTGCTTGTTGATCAATCACAATTTAGGTCGCCCCCTGCTTGCTAAAAGTGAGAATTGCAGGTGATACAGAAACCCAGAAGTATTTCATGCCCGAAACGCCCGACCATCCCAGACGCAGACGAAGAGCAGTCATCAACGAATTGCAGTTTTGTGAAGCCATCGCTGACCCTGTCTTTCACGAAGACCAAGAAACGGATGTCAAGGGCTTCATCGCCCAGCCAGACGAAGACTGGAGCAAAGTCATCGGATACAGGGGGGATAACGACTCCAAGACGCAGAGCCATGCGCGATCGATACTGCAACAAAGACGGTTCATCGACTGGACGAAGAGCAAGTACCCGGACCTAGTGCTCGTACTCGCCGACCTCCCAAGCTCGGGCATGGAGAACATCACAGCAGTATCCGTGTTTTGTGCCACGCTCATAACGAGCCTGACCAACCTCCGCCGCGAGGATGCTGTGCTTCACTTCTTCTGCGGTCTACATGTCGACCCTCACGACCCAAGTCCAGGCCCGAGGGGCCTAGTCCGGTCCCTGATTATGCAGCTTTTCGCCTACCTCACACGTGCAGGCCACGCCAGTATAGACTTCGTTTGCGACCGGGACTATGTACGGGATATTGAGGATCAGCACTTGGGTGCTCTTTGTCACACGCTGTGCGAGCTCCTCTGGCAGTGCAAGCCTGGTACATATGTGTATTGCATTGTGGACTCCGTCACCCTGCTGGAGAGGACAATATGGTTTCGGGAGCTCAAAGTGGTGGCGAGGTGTCTGCGGGACTGCGTGGAAGATGTGGAGATGCCCGCGATCTTCAAGGTGATGCTGACCAGCTCGGCGCTGTGCACTCCGGAGCTCAAAGATATTTTTACTGCCGGGGGCAAACACCCTGGAAGAGTTCTGTACCTGTCGACAGAGAATTGCTTGGTAGACGGTGACTTTGGGGTGGAAGAGACGGAGCACCAGCTTGAGCAGATGGCTATTGCACCTCGGCCTGGCAGACTAGGGGACTCGGATCGTGGGTATGGACAGCTTTTTGAGTGATGGGAATGTAGGTACTATGATTGACCCAACCACTGGAACTGAGCACAAGTTCAGCCGCTCTGTGGACCTTCTCGCCCACTTGGGTCCTCCCAAGCCAGTTCGTCCCAGCTGTCTGGGCCATCATGCATAACCTTCTCTCTGAAACCGACCACCACATCACTTGAGATCATTCTTGAAGGGGGTTTTCTTAGTAATAGAGACCAGCCTAGTCGAGACTGTCAATGGTCCTGCTGGAGGGTTGTTCTGTAGGAATTGCTCGGGGAAACGGCGCACTGGTTGAGCTACGTAATGGCCTCGGCGATGGCTGCGATGCAATAACTATGTAATGAGCAAATATGTGCACTGTCCGCCGTTGATCGGTGCTAGCGATGGTCTCCACTCGCACAGTTGACTGGACCATGATTCTCGGTGTCCTTCATCCCCGGAGTGATCGCTCCAACCTGGTCGGATGGGTGGAAGGTCTTGGTCAACAACTCTGTGTGGATTCCCTCCAATTTGAATCAGAGCAGGCGATGGCAGGAAGGCTGGGTGTTGGGAACCTTTCGCCACCAAGAGGGTCCCACTTCGTCGCCCAGACACCATGGGGCTGGGATTCCAGTTCGTAATTCTGAGTTTGGTTCATGAGACAACAGGGCAGGTCCGGGATTCTGCGACTGGACAAGGAACGCGGTGCTCATGGCTAGGTGATGGAATCTACGGCTCGCAGCACCCAATACCCAGGTAGTCAGTCACATAGTGACAGGCCAAGAAAGGCCCCGGAAAAGGATGGCCATTTTACAGGAGTTGTTCGGCAGTGTGAAAAGGGGGAAAGAAACGGCCGCACCCTTTTCAATCGGGGGGGGGGGATGCAAGCAGCATGATTAAAAAAGGGCAGCCTCGCACGCATGGAAAAGCACTCGAAAAAGGAGCTGGAAGTGGCATCCATAAACCTAGATGCGGAACCCAGCAGTGTCAAGATTGGACACGCTTTCTTGAAATCATTCAAGGCATGTATCTTCAGCTTACCACTACCTAAATTGCCCCCGATCTGCTCTTCAACCCACAAGCTGGTTGACTGCCCAGTGGTGGATTGCCAAAAAACCGCCGAGCGGGCTCGCGGCAGCTCGGAGGGCCGAGGTGTAATCTCGCATGGGCGGGCTGGGGCTGCTGGGGGACAGGAGGCTCAGACGCCGGGCGCAAACAGGCGACATCCCGGTGCATGCATCTGGGTCTGGGGCCCAAACGAACGGGATGTGGCGCCCACGCCCACGCCCACGCCCTCGTCTGCAGATGCATGCATGCACTTTCCATTAATTGCGGGCGTGGGCCATTTATTGTCTGCAGTGATACATGGCAAGTGCACCGAAAAGGTCAGAGATCACAAGCCAGAGGGTGTGTTTGGGGGTGCAAGTGTGGTTCGAGACGGGACCCCTCGAGCCGCTCCGTTGTCGGCTGCTGTCCCATCCGAGTCCATTCCAATGGCGCCGTCGCGTTCGCGTTGGGGGGTTGGAGATGCGACCCTTTCGAGCGCGTCCTGCGGGAGAGAGAGCCAATAGTTTAGTTTGTTTTTGTGACTGTGGTCTAAAGCCTCCCCGGGAATTGATTGAACTTTTGGGGTTGATACTTGTTGTTGGAATTGGGAATACCCGGCTGCGAGGCTGGCGCCCTCTTTCGCTTGTGTCATGTCCTGATGGTCATCATCCGCGATCAACAGCAGCCAGCCGACGTCGGGAGCCGGCGTCGTCATGGGCGAGTGGGATGTGCGGCGGAGTGTATCCACAAGGCATCACGGCAGCTGCTTTGCACATTCATTGCAGACATGCAATCCACAACCACGATGACCACGGTCAAAGAGAGGCAGAGCCCGGGAGGAGATGAACAAATGCGCTTACCTACTCGATGGAGCCCCCTGGTGGTCATCCAACCAAGGCAGATCCTGTTGGTGCAGAACGTGCTGACCGGCCAATGCGCGTCGAGCGGGCGGGGACCGCCCAGGTTTTCTGGTGGTCCGATGGCGTAAAAAGAGTGGCACGGTGGGGAAGTGGCAGGAGGGGCTAGGCCGCGATGGTGCTAGTGCGTGCGCAGGTTAATCTTATCAATCAAATCAGTTGGAGGTGTGGTCCCCTCCTGCCCTCGTCTGGAGGCTCTTTTCTCTGCTGTGCATGTACCATGTTCCTTCCGTATGGCCGTCCACCGGCCCTTCCTCGCCTCAGTTGGTCTCCGTTCCTGCTGTTTTGACTGTCTGTGCGCCTGGGCGAGAATGTGGAACCCTTTTTGCTGAAGGTGGTTACTCTGCATGTTGTTTAACCTCGTGAGGTACATGGGTTGTGTAATAGGCTACATGCATCACACTTTGTAGTAACAGTGGCTCACCGATTCAGGAGCTCTGAGGGGCCAAGACTTGATCTTGTGGTTGCTCGTCCAGGGAAAGCCCGTCTGAAGAGTTTTCTTTCTGCCGATTTGATCCCCCATGCGGTGACCCTTGTCCCCTGGATTGGCTTCACTCGGCTTCAGTCTGGACAAATACATCTTGATGCTGTTCCCCCGCCTTGACCAGACCAGTCCATATTCCTATTTGTTGCTGCACATTTTGCATGCTCGTTCGTCATCGTACGATATCCTAGTCTCTGGATTTGCGGCCCCTTGACTGAGTCAGAATCAGTCGGTCCCACTCTTCTTCTAATCTTATCAGATTGATCTCTCCCTTCGCCTCTCTCTTTCCACTCACCCGAACCTGTCAGCACTCACCTGTCAAAACCAATTGATCTATTCCATACACAAACAAGAAACCCACAGCCCATTCGTCATCAGGTGCTGCGCCTGTTCTAATTGGACTCACTGCCTTGTCGTCATCTGCACTGGTCCATCTGTGTCGTGGATCGACGACCCCAGCCGCAACAAGCAAAGCCAAGCCACGCCCAAACCAGGAACTGACCTGACCTGGCTCGATCGTCTTCGGAGTTACGACTCAGCACCGCCAACCGGCCACGTTTGTTCTTCCGAGGTTAGACCTTCACGTCGCAATCTGCCGCACAACTTTCTTTTTTTTGGCGATGCAGTCATTGGGGCAGACGGACTGACTCCTGACATCCACTGCCAGTGCATCTTTCAGATCAGACAGGAAAACATTCGACCATCAATTGTGCATCGTGGGCATTGCAGTCTGTCTGCTCTGGCATCAAATAACAAAAATCGCCCAATGAAACGGTAGCCCACCGGATTGGGAGCGCTGCAACCAATCAACCTGGCCGACCGTTACATGCTGCATTCCAATTCCACCCACCGTCCCGACGATCGATCTGATAAGCAAAAGCGTGGCCCCAACAGAGAAAAAGCAAGACGAGGCAGGGAGGGTATACGGAGTACACACACAGGAAGACAAACAACAGAGAAGAGGGAAATGGCAGCTGTTATCATGTCGACCAAGGCTCCTCCCGTCGTCCTCGCTCCCCTGAAGATCGGCCCAGCACCTGCACGCTCAGGTTCTGCTGGTGGCTCACGGTCCCCGACGAATCCGATCCCTAGTGCCGCATCCACCCCCACCCCCACCTCATCAGCAGCACCGAGCCCACTGGCCACTTCGTACCCGACACAACCCGCCAGGACCAGAACCACATCCACTCATCAACCACCAACACCCACCGCCTCTCATCACCACCACCAAAACCCTCAAACCTCATCAACTCCCACCACCGCCACCAGGCCACCCATCCAGCCCGCACAGCCCAGGAAGTCCCTCCCCGCCTCCCCGGCTGCTACCGCACCACTCAACAAGATGTCCATGGCATCGGTCATCTCGCCGATGCCGGGCCCTCCCGTGGCAAAGGCCCCCATCTCAATGACCACCAAGGAATGGGTCATCCCGCCCAGGCCCAAGCCCGGGAGGAAGCCCGCTACTGACACCCCGCCGACGAAGCGAAAGGCCCAGAACAGGGCTGCTCAGAGGGCCTTTAGGGAGAGGAGGGCCGCCCGGGTCGGCGAGCTCGAGGAGCAGCTGGACGCCGAGAGGGAGGACCACGATGCCGCCCAGGCCGCCCTGCAGGAGAAGGTCCACCGCCTGGAGATGGACTCCCAGGCCTTGCGGTCTCGATGTGAGGTGCTGGAGAACATGCTTGACAAGGAGCGTGTCGAGCGGGCAAAGGAGGTTGAGGCCCTCACCAGGAGGCTGCATGAGGCCACACAGCACGGCCAGACCCACAACCACCACCACCCGGCACGCCAGAGCCTGCCGTCCATCTCGTCAGTGTCAGAGCCGCAGGGCCCTTATGCACCACAGCCTATGCGATATCACCACCGCCCATCGGCACCGTCCCGTCTCTCTCATCTCGGTCGGGCCAGCACCTCTGGTGGCCTGACCGCCAAGTCTACTCCCGCGGCTACAGCCCAGCCTCACAGGCCATCCACAACGAACTCCTTCTCCATCTCACAGATCATCAGCCCGCCAGATGACATCGAGCAGGCACCAACCACCTGTGGCTCGTGTGACAGCGGGGGCCGATGTGCGTGTGCAGAGGAGGCCATGGCTAGCATGCCTGTCGGTTGCGGCAACTGCACCCTTGGCTCGCGGTGCCAGTGCCTCGAGGAAGTCCTCAACGGGACAGCCGCCGACAACTCCTACCCAGACGCCGGCAGCAGGGCCAACTCAGTATCAAATCCCCAGCCCACAGCAAGCCGCACCGCCAAGCGGACGATCCGGTCCATATCCCCTAGTTCCGCGGCCCCAGAGGAGAAGCGTGCGCGGCCGTCTCTGTCGTTTGCCGCCACCGAGACGGACTTCACCGCCATGTTCTCGCGCCAGGCCAAGCGAGCCCCTCCACCCAACACCACAACAGCCTCGGCACAGCCTGCTGCCGGCCCAGCCAACGCCATCGGGACACCCTATAGCAACGCACCCAGCCCGTACTCCCTGGCCCCAATCGACAACCAGGCCGCCGACTCGCCCGCCCCGGAGGACCGCTGCGGTTTCTGCGAGGATGGCACATACTGCGTCTGCGCGGAGGCGGCCAAGAACGCCGCGGCTGAGATGCAGCAACAGCCGGTAAACGAGTCGGTCACGCTGCCGCCCATCACATCATCGTCCCTGTTCTCCGTCCAGCAATCTCGCACGCCCCCGCCGTCCGAGGGCGACGCCATCGGGTACGAGATCCTGCCTGACGGCGCGGTCAAGCTGCCCAGCCTGAAGGGGCTGTCGTCACGCAGCAAGGCCACCAATAACCCTTCTGAGAACAACACGAAGCCCTCGACCGGTGGTGGTGGCTGTGGCCCCGGCGGCCCGGGGACATGCGCCCAATGCATCGCGGATCCCAAGTCGGGCCTGTTCTGCAGGTCCCTGGCAGCTAGTTTCAAGGGCAAGAACGGCGAAGCCAGCGGGGGTGGCTGCTGTGGCGGCGGTGGACCCGGCGGCGGATGTTGCAAGGACAAGAACCAGAACACCACCAGTCCCAATAACGCGAACGTGAAGCTGTCGTGCGCGGACGCCTACAAGACGCTCGCCAGCCACCGGAACTTCAGCGAGGCCGCCGACGACATCGGGGCGTGGCTCCCGATGCTGAGGGCCGCGCCCGCGAGGCCGCGGGAGCCTGAGGTCGGGGGGTGCAGTGGTGGAAAAGCTGGGGGCAGCTCAAGGACGCCTATTGAGGTTGAGGCTGCTAGTATTATGGGGGTGCTTAAGGGGTTTGATGTGAGGTTTGGGAGGGGGGAATAAAAGAAAGGGAGGGTTGGTGGGGTGGTGTTTTCTTGCCTGGCTTTGGGGATGGGCTGGGCTGGGTTTCTGGCTTGTCTTGGCTGGCTAGTTGGCTGTGTCAATCAGCTGTGAATGGAAAGGAAAAGGCGTTAGGGGGGAGGGGGATGGAATGTATTTGTTGTAGGGGCTGTCGTTGTTGACACTCGACGCTTGCTTGCTTGGGATGGGATGGGATGAGCTGGGCTGAGCTACTACAGGCTGCTACAGGCAGCTTTATTGATGGATTGATTCAATGCTCATGGCATTATTGTCTTTGTATGTGCCATGTGATTGTGCAGTGTGAATACATGGGCCAGATGTGGACCTATATGTATGAATGGATGCATGCATGGTATGTCCAGGTTGTGTGTGTGATGCAAGTTGAGTCTCGCTCATTCCTATAATTAATAAAAAAATCGCTAAATAAATAAAAATATTTATTTACTTTATTTTTCTAATACCTATTAAAAAAGCCATGTTAAAAATTATTAAAATATTTACCTAAAAAATAATAAATTTATAATAAAGGTTAAGTACTTACTACTCTATCTTTTTCTGAGTATAAAATGTTAAACGGAAACGCTTGTGTGGGCGCTGCACGCAGAGAGTTACCCTAGACTTGGCACTAGATTTCTCTAAGTGCCTATAGGGCGTGCAAGCCAGCAGATAAGTTTGGTGGCCGTGAGTCGATTTTTTGGGCTATTTTAAGACCCTAACTTCGTACCTCTATATTACCCTTATTTCTTACCCAAAAAGTATGTAACTTAGTTCATTGGATAGCCTGATTTCTGAAGTTTATCTGTATTTAGTTTAGTTACTGTCAGGGTTAGGGTTGGCTGGCTATTTAAAGCCAAAGATAGTAGGTCTGAGGGCTGAATTTTCCGGCCTCTCTGCGCACCAGAGCCAACCCACGCGTGCCCGCGGGTGAGACAATGTCGGAGGGACTGTGAGGAGGGCTGACAGAAGCCCACTCAAATTCAATGCAAAGTAGTCCGAACCATTCTCAAACGTCCCAACTCGCCTCCAGGCACCTTACTGCGACCCTGCCGAATACACACTGCTGAAGGCACTAACCTTCAGAGTTAGAGGCTATAAAAATATATTTATATTTATATAATTATAATAGAGTTGTTATTATATATATGTTGATTGTTTATCTCTTTTTGACGATTGTTTCTACTTTAAGGGGCTGGTTTTGTTATCTAAAAAGTAGGTGTCTTAGGTAGGCCCCTTAATAAAGGGCGGTTTGTGGCAGACTGCTATTTCTTAGCGTCTCGCTATTGTACCGTTACATTTGATAATAATGTCTGCTCCAAAAGACGTAAGCTTAAGAGCAATGGCTGCCCCGATGCCGCGGCTTAAACTGGTAACTGTACAAATGTTTAGTTATACATTTTATAACAATCCAGGCAAAGAGACAGAACTTGCTAAGAGTGATTTTGCCAAACAGTGGTTGATATTGAGTCATTGTGATGGTTCTTTTTGTGTACACTAGTTTTTAAGTTTGTGTTGTGCGTCTTGGGTGTTCAGAATGATCATGTAGAGAAAGGAAGTCGTTAAAACTTGGCTTGTCAAGGACCGAATATATAAATACGCTCTGTGTATGCGTGTGTTTAATGCTGTGTGTATGTATACGTTAGTAATAGACAAATGCCCGAGGCGCGTACGCGAGGGCGAATGCCGAGTCTAGTTGCAGGGCGACATTTATTTGTTGCACCTCCGATGATGTTAGCGCCCCGACTCTCTCCAACCAAAGTTGCTTTCGTTAGGAAATTGGGCAAAGTGTGACATATTTGGTCCCGATTCACTAGTAAGAAAAGACACGGTTTAAAGTTTAGGGTCGCGATGAGGGCTGAGCATCCCAATCTAGGAGCATCGGACAGATATTTGAACAGAGCATGTGGATTTTCCGCTCTGCACAACTGCTATAAACCCCAAACTCGGGTCTCATTGGCCCGCAGGATGCGGCCTTACTCCTCTGGCAAATGTCACAGTAGTGCAGGAGTAAGCAGCGGGGCGGGGTGCACATTGTCAGACTCAGTTCTTGGCGAATCCTGCACGCAGCCAATCTAGTTGTCTGACCATTGGAGACTTGTGTGGTTTTTCTTCCTCACTCAAATTACTATTCCCGGTGTATCTACTAACTATGGCACATACGACCCTGAAGTTATTTGCTGCATCATCAGCACCATCGGCACTGCTTTCACCTAAGCAGCTCTCTGATCGAACAATGTCAGGACAACCCAGCGACAATGTTTTACGAGGCGTCAATCTTGCATTCTTTGCCATCACGATGCTGCCCATAGCCTTTACGACGTTCGTCAGCTTCTATCGCGTACGCGGCGACAATGATCCGGCACGGATAGCCTTCACATATCTGAAGGTCATGTTGCCGTTGGCATTCTTGTAAGTTTGATCTTATTGGATCCGAGACGGGGCCTGTGAGGCCGTGGGACTGCCGTGTCCGGTGGTTCCCGAGAGGCGGGTGCTTTCATGCTCTATCTGACTTTTGTTGTGTGTAGTTCACTCCTCATGTACACGATATCAGGTGCTCTCGTGTTGATAGATTTCGATTCTACCGGCGTGGACTGGTATGTCTTCTTCCGGGTTTCTTTTCACATAAACCTGCTAGGAGGCCTCTTCTCCCGCGTTGTTGACCTGCTTCTGGTTATGACACTGGTTGAGGTGGGCAACGGTTTCCTTTTTGCCCACACGGAATCGAGAACTTTGTTGCAAAGGGTGTTGCGGTACGCTGCCATTGCCTCGTGCGCCATCCTTGCCGTGGTCGCATTCGTTGCCTTTGGCATTATAAACGCCTCAGTGGCGGGCTTTTCCAGCCCGGACTGGACCGACTACGAAAAACTCTGGAAGGCGGGCGAGAAGCTGTATGCTTCCTTCAACATCCTCCTATTTGTCTGGGCTGGGATCCTGGTGGGTTTCTCTACGCACGTTTATAACGAGGTCAAGCGCAATAGTGCCTTGAGAAATGTGAGTTGCCCGTGGCTGCTGCATCGTCGCCTGAAGCCGGTGTAACATATTCCTTGCGCGTATGATCTTGCTAACTCACCTCCCACTGCAGTCCTCGATGCTGTTCCTCTACGCCGCTATCCTGAACCTGTTTACTCGCTTATACTCCCTCGTCTACGCGTCTCTCTTCCTCCTCGCGGGCATCAGGATCTCTATTCCGTCTAAGACCTACACGACCATCCTGATTGCCGGCCCGATCCTCACCGCATGGGTGTACGCCGCCATTGTAGCTATCCTAGTCACCATCGCTGTCCGCAAGCAAAATGGGCTTTGGACCACTGTGCAGGCGGGGACAGAGGAAGAGAGCCAACCTTTCCTTGCTACAGTCCCCAGTTCCACGGTTGTGGACGAGCAGTTGCCGGGAGAGTCTAGCAGTGCAGCGCCTAACTAGGCAACCTACAGGTTTGGGAGGGTGTCGGGAACTTTTTTGGAGTTCCAGCAAGTCACAGATCCGGCTTACCACTTTACAGCGGGCTTTATAAGTGAGCCTAGTTAGGTAGATTGCGAGGCCCTCGTGCTTACAGAGACTCTTTACCCTGCAGGACTGGATATCTAGGCATAATGGTTGCCAGACGTGACAAATCGTGTGGACTTCATTAATAAGCACCGAGACGAGCAGTCAAAAACATGAGGCTCTGAATATAGATAAGTATGAAATTCTGCTAACTCATACCCAAGCCTGCAGTCCTTGTGATATCTTACAAGTGGGCTTAAGTTCACGTACCCACTCACGCACAGCCGTTTCCCACCAAAAAGCCCATATTTCAGCCTATCATATTTAATTCTACAAAATGTCTTATTATACACTATAAGTCGTCGATAAGACACATTGTTCCTTGTCCTTATAGGACACTCATTGCCGTTCCAGCTTAGTCGAGGAACTCAAAGAATACAAATAGTCCATACACTATAAGTCTTAAAATTATAATTATATTGCTGGTACACCTAAGCGTGGCGGTGATTTGAGCTCAAACCAGCTTCACTTCCGACGCTGTTCCACCCCCCACGTGTTCCACGTAGTCTCAGTCCGGGCCTGGCTCATCGCCGTTGGACTGCTGTTCCCCCAGCGATCGGCCATGGGCGGAGGCGGCCGCAGCACACCCTCTTCGACGTCACCACGCGCGGGGCCACGTGTCTGCTCCTGCTCTCGCATCTGCTCCTTTTCCTGCATCTGTTTGACCCTCTCCACCATCTTCAGATCGAGTGGCGGCGGCACGGCAGCCCGTCTGATCTGGCCCATCTCGCTGAGGATGCTCTCGCGCTGATCGCCCACCACGGAGGCGGGCGACACGGAGGGCACCGGGCCCAGGCCCCGGAGGCTGGCGGCGCCGCTCGACGCGACGCTGGCCCGCGCCGCCATCGGGTCGAGCATGCGGCTCGTGTGCCGGTCCATCCACCGGGAGACGGCGGCGTCCTTGGGCGATGAATCGTCTCCTGCTGCTGCGCCGGCGGCGCCGGGGCTGGTGGTTGATTTCGTCACCCTTTGCACCTGTCGCCTGAGCCAGCCGGGCGTGGAATCACTCCACCGCGACACGCCTTGGTCGGCGGTCCCGTCTCGACTGGGGTCGTCGCGGGGTGGGATGAACCCGCTGTAACGCGTTGAGGGAGTGCTGGTACTGTTGCCGGCCTCCGCCTTGTAGACGGCGGCCATCGCCGCATCCATGACGCGGATGTCGGACTTGGGACCGCTACCAAAAGAGCCCTTCCCGAAACCCTGATCGGGCTCGTCGCGGCCGCGTCGCCGGCGGTACAGTTTCCAGAAGAGGAAGGCCAGGAGGCTGACGCCGGCCAGTGATCCTGTTCCAGACGGGTTAGCATGATGCTTGTTCTCGCATCGGGAACAAGCAGCCCCACTTCGGAAGGACGATAAAGAGGGAAGTCAACGTACCGAAGACCGCGATCGCGGTCGTGGCCGCGGGGGGCAGAACGGTGGACTGGCGGCTGAGGCCGGCTCCATTCTGAGTTCGTGGGGGATCTGTGGTCTCCGCTGCAGCTACCGGTGTGTTGGTGGCAGGCTGGCTAGTGGTTAATGGCGTGGTAGATATGATAGTCTGAGTATCTAGTGTGGTTGATGCCAGAGGCAGAGTTTGACTGTCCAACGTGGCTGGGGGCGGCGTAGCGACTGGCGGCGGCGGTGGTGGAGGCGAAAGTGTCGCCGTACCTGGAGGTGGTGCCGTTGAAGAAGCTATCGTGCTCGAGCTCCCGGATGTGGACTCGGCTTTGTCTTCGTCGTCACTCTCATCATCCGAACTCTCGACGGCCTCGTCTCTCACTTTTTTCTCGTCGTCACCACGACGAATCCTGCGACGGCGAGCAGCGCTTTTGTCGGTCTCACTCCCGGTGAAATCGCCTTCACGAGTCTCGTTTCTTCGCCTCGTGCGGCGCCGCCTGGGCGTCTCATCTCTGTGCTCCATGACGACGGAAGCCGAGACCTGTCAAATTTCGTCCGACGAGAATCGGCTTGGCCTCGAATACATCAGTCAGAAGGAAGAAGTGGAGGGGCACATTCTGCAATGTTATAATTCAATACCATGAATATCTACCATCTATCCAGAGATGCCAAGGCTCGCGTGCAGTGTTGTGATACTCCCCAGGTTTTGGAACAAGCCACAGCGCTTCGACGGGAGCGTCAACATGTAAGCGATGTAGGAAGCACCTTGGCACCGGGACATCAAACGGCAGTGCTACGTCCATGTCATTCCCGGAGGCTGTCAAGGCTGTCAAGTCTGCCACCGGTTTCCGGATTTTTCGAGATCCACGGCCCTCGGGTTCGCAGGTCGCAGCGCGCTTCAGCTCTCCGTGCCCCACCGGCGGCGCTGATTTTGCCAAGAGTGTCACTTGAAACGGTTTTGGTCGTTCGCCGCCGCCAAGACGGGCCCATATTTCTTGACACAAGCCCAGCCGGGCACGGTAGCGGTTGTTTCGAGAGACCGCTTGAGACATCGATTGACTGTTATAAGCCCCTATGAAATCAACTGGTAGGGTGGAGCACAAGCACCAGGCTCCACCATTCTAACCTGTCTCCCTTCAACACGAGACCTCCTGCCGCATTGAGCCTTCTGCGACCTGTCAGCGGGTTACGATTCTTCTTGGCGACATCCGCGGGATATGCCATCTGACAATCTCAAAAGAGGCATCGGGCGAATGATTTGAGATCCTACCTTTGATGGGCGATGCAGAGTCCAAATACCGCCGCGCTCTGCATGTGTCGACCGTACACGGCGGAGGCACGGTCTGCCTAGCCCAGGTCGACAGCCGCCAGATGCTTTGCAAAGCCCGGTGCGTCGGCCTCAGAGACTACAATCTCAGGCGAGAGATCGATTGTCTCCAGAAGATCTCGCAGGCGTTCCCGGGCGGGGTTGCAGTACTAAAGCTGCTAGGCTACGTGAGACATCCGAGGTCTGGTGACATACTTGGGTTCTTGCGGGAGTGGGTGCCCTCCAAAGACAACCTCAAGGATCTCAAAGAGGGGGAGGGGTTTCCAGATCCCAAGGAGGGGATACGGTGGAAGGTGGGACGCCAGATAAGGGAGACTGTCAAGACCCTCCACGGGATCGAGGTCATTTGGGTTGATGCGAAGCCGAGCAACGTGGTAATTGACCTAAGCAACGATGCGTGGCTGGTCGACTTTGGAGGTGGTTGGTCGAAAGGCTGGTTGCATGAGAGCTTACAGGCACTGTTGGTACGGCAGCTCGCACACGGTGCCGCAGCAGGTGCACTCGTGGGGACGCTGCCGCCGCTTGAACGGCTGGTGCGAGCGACTGCACACACGTGGGAAGGAGATGTTAGGGAAAATCGAACCTCATGATGTAGAATGATGAGGAACTGTCGAAGGCAACGGTGAGAAATACCCGGGAGACATGGAAGGCTTGTAATGGAATAGAAGGGGACACATTTGTCGGGTATAACACCGGCCACATGGCCATTCTGGTTGATCATAACTTCACTACTTCATTCCGTCAAAGATAACGGCCATCCCTGTTTTTACTCTAGTTTTGTCTGTCGTTCCCCCATCAGTACCCATCCGAATTTTGAATCCGACGACATTAATGTTGTTTACCAAAATCTCGGTCATCAGCACGCTTCTCGCCATCCACCTTCCTTCCTAACCACAAACCTCAACCAACCTGACCCTACCGAAGACGCCATATCAAAGGTAGTAAATAAGAAACCCACCCACATCCAGGCATCCAGCGGCCCGAGTTGAGCAGTATCGGTTGTCGAGAGTGTCCAAGGTCGTCGTTTGAATGCTGATGGCCCCCAAACCCACACCCCGAGAGGGGCTATTACTTTGTGAAGGGAGCAAGGAAGTTTGAGGCGTTCGGCGAAATCTCCCTCCGCTGACACAAAGTGAGGCGCTAACATCACCGTAATGCCGCCGTTCTCGTTGCTTCCTCATATTGGGGCTGACAAAAGCCGAGCATGTGTGTCCCTCAAGGACTGTCGAGTAGAAATAGGGGATCCGAATGCCAATGAGGAGCCCACTGCGAGAATTGCATGGGGTCACTGTTGACTGGGGATGTTGCGTGTCCCGTAAACTGTGAGAGACCGAAATTCGCCTGCTGCTGAGGAAGCACCTGTGGAGAGATCACGTGCTGAGAGACTACCTGCTGAGGAACCGCGTGCTGAACAGCCGCCTGCTGGGGAGCCGCCTGGTGAGAAAATGCCTGCTGCTGATGAAATGCATGGTGAGAAAATGCCTGCCGCTGAGGAGGGGCCTGCTGCTGAGGAAAGGCCTGAGATGACGGCGGAAAGGGATGACTAGGGTTTCCGCCCAAGTGCTGTCCAAGGTCCGGGGCCGCTGCTGGGCCTGGGGCAACTTGAATCTGGGAAGCAGCGACTAGACCCGATATGGGTTCAATGGACGGTAAGGTTGCAAGATTCGAAGACGACTGAAGATACAGGTGCGAAGATAGCAAATCGGCAGGGTTGAGTGCGTCTTCGAATACGTCAAGTCCTGGATCTAGGGCCGGGCCCGCCTGGTTGTGCTTGTCCTTAATGTGTCGTTGCAGGTTCGAATATCGAGCATAAGATTTAGTGCAACCTTCGTTCTGTGGGTCTAGACATGTGAAGTTCTTGTTCTCAGTTTTATTCTTGATATGACGCCGAAGAGAGCGGTTGTGGGCGAGGCGTTTGCCACAGCGGCAGAAGAAGGGCTTGTGTTTGTTGCTACCATGCGCTTCAAGCTTTTTGACGTCCGAGAAGGATTCGTCGCAGCCGGCGGCGGCGCATTGTCCGGATTCATTGGGAAGCACAGCGACATTTCTCTGATAACAACGGATTCGATGGTGAGCTTTGTTGCTAGACACACATACAGGGTCAGTGAATTCCCAATTTCAGAATACAGGGCCACTCACAAGCTGGCTTCAGCGGCCAGGTCGGGGCTATTTTGACCTGGGCTGCTATTGGAAACGAGAGAAGTCATTGTGACGAGGCCAGGCTGAAGCGTTGGAAAGTTTGCGTGATTAGGAGAGAAGCAGATTCCGCGTTAACGTGGTGAGTTGAGAATGAGCGCACGCAGGGCAAAGGAGACGAAGACAGCCATTTTTGAAGACTTCCTCCAAAGACCTCACGAGTACGTGGGTCCCTGTTCTGCCCCCGAGGCGGCACTTGGGGTTCCTGGGGGACAGATGTCTGGAAAGCAAAGAGCCATGCCCAACGAGGGCACACACCCTGAGGTGAACCGCCCTGGTATCAGAGCAAGGAAGGCAACGGATTGCATTCGCCTAGACTGCAGAGATTTTCACCAAGGGGCACCTCAGCACCCTGCCCTCCATGCGTATTTCACCCGCTGAAGAGGTGAAATCACGCTGGCAGGGGTTACGAGATCACCTTTTGCACCTCTTCCATCAACGGTGCTGGCACCAGAGCAATTTGGATACCGGGCGGCATACCGGGCTGTCATACCGGGCGGCTGTCATTGGTCCTTTGACCCCCGGGGTCGCATGACGGGATAGGAGCTAGAATCTTGTACAACATGACATGCAGCCAAGTGACCTGGAGAAGACTCCTAAGAGCCTAAGCACTCTCCACAGGGCTTTAGACGGCCAAGGTTAAGGTGAATTGCAAGTTCAAGGTTTACACATGAGGCGCAAATAAGGTGGGAGATAAGGTCGAGGGCAGTATAATAAAGTGTGGGGTGAAAAGAGGTGTGAGGGAAGTGCTGTGTAACGCAGAAATGCAGTCAGCTTCAATTACACCAGATGCAACCACCCCAACATGAGCAGCCCCCACAGCACCACAACCCATCCAGAAAGCAATCCAAATAGCCCAGGCACACCCTCTGTTCCGCCTCGGGACTTGGGCCAAATCACGTGACAAGTGCTTCACACCAAACCAATAATCCATAATCCTCTCCCGGCGGTATCTCTGCTTGGCAGTATTGTATTCCCAACACACCCACAGACCAACCAATTGGCAACATAACGTAATAAACCTCGAATCCTCCAATTACTACGACTTTCCTGTCACTTTTGGAGCGGGAGCCACGCCATTATGTCTATATTTGAAAAGAAGTACGGTAGACTTCCTCAAAGCAATATTATAGCTAGTTTACGGCGTGTGGCACGGCACGCCTTGGTCAGACTTAGCCGAGCCAACCCAACGCCACCAAAGGAGACCTCTTTTGCCCTGTTTTACCCTGCATGCAGTTGCGCTGAGCGATACGGGTGTCGAAAACCCACAAATCGAAGCTCGCATTAGCGTGAACATCCATGCTTGTGTTAGGCTTTGGCTGCATACCCGGGGGCCAAATGGGCAGGCGAAGGGGGCGCCTAAATCGCGCCCCGGCCAAAAACCTCGCCACACCCATTTGGACGTTTTCATATTACATTCACGTCCAGATTCCTGCACAAAAGTTGATCCAATTCGAAAAGTGAGAAACAGATCTAGAATCCGGGAGATTGAGAGACTCATTCGCATACACCTTCGGATGTATACGGATTAAGAACGAAACCACCTGAGAGACTCATTTTTATCATTTCCAATTTGATTCTGATCTGTTTTGACACATCTTCACAGAAGGGCTGTTCTGCACTCCCATTTTGTACTGCACTCTATACCTAGGTACCTTGTAAGAGTAGGTCAGAGCAGATTTGGAACAAATCTTACCACCACTTGGTCAATTCTGGAATGTGGGTCTTGCACTGCTGGATACGTCAAAATCAAACCTCGCATTAGCTTCTGGTTTTAGTCCATGCGCGAGACTGCAGTCACAAGGGTACGATCTTCCGGGATGGAACGACTTCCAAACAAGTGCAGTGCGTGGGAGCTTACATTGCGCTAGCCGGGCCGTCGGACAGGCTATATTGAGTGCACGGATCACTTGTGACCCTCAGGTCAAATCTGCTCCGTGCACATTTTTCTCTTCAACTGAAGGAATGCAAGCGCCTGCAGGAGGTGGTGCCAATTGATACGTAGAGTTTGCCGCTTGGCCAAACCTGGCTTTTAAAAGACAACGCGCATCGCGACGAAATCCCCATCGATAGAGGAATGATGTATGGGAACAGCCTCTGCTATGCACAGCATGAATAGCTTTCATAAAACGGACTCTTCAGTTGTCAATCTAAGTATTCAGTCCAACACCTGAATAGCCTCACAGCTAGTCAAGGATTAAGAAAACGACCAAATTTTAATCAATTATTTAAGTTAGGATACAGGGCACAAAATGTCGGAAACGTATTCAAGAGAAAGCTCCAGACCAATCCCCGTGGGACATTAAATCCCTTACCGGATGCTCGAGGACACGAATCGCTTGTCATCAGGGAAGCTCTCCGACGCCAATTTTGGCTGCTGTTGCAATCGGTTATCAAATGGTACCCAGCCATTAGCCCATGCAGTATCCTTGTTGACCCAGGAGAACAAAACCCTTCGAGGGGCAAATGCAACACTTTCTAAGCGTCAGTCAGCCAAAAGAACATATCATATCTGCAATGCATACGAGGGCCCCGCTGGCGCAGCGATCTGTCAAAGAAGTTTCACAGATTGTTCACCGGTCTGGGTGAGTGATAGCAGTCCTCCAATGACATGCAAAAAGGCTTAAGCATGGATGGCCTTGTCGCGGCGATCCCTGTATCAAGTGGGTCTGGCTGCCAGGCTGCCTGGGCGCACATAGGCGTAAATGATGCGGGTGTTGAAAACACCAGAATTGAACCTCGCATTAGTCTCGCATCGCGTCAGGCAGCAGATCTGCCTGTGAGAAAGCAATTTCCAAAAGAACATGCCAGGGTCCCTGCTGATTCCCTCTTCGTCTTGCTCGGTGTACAGGACCGTCCTAGCAACCCCGTCTGCTGGGCGCAGTCTGCGAAGAGTTCCTTGGTCACCCATGGATGCCTGTCAGGGGACTAGAGCCTTGCGGAATCAGTCAGAAACGTGCAGGTTGATTGTTTCCTGCGTACAACGTATTGGTGGCGCACTAATGCGAGCTTCGATTCTGGGACCTTCGACACCCGCCATTGCAGTCCTAAGCGGTGCAGGGATGGTTACAAGCCCCCACCAACATTCCTATTGGAATGTGTTCTCAAAGGTGATACTTGCTCAGCTTTTTACCTCGAGGCAGGGCTGAGGCCACCGTGCATGGACGCACACGCAGGACTGCAGCGCTGCATTGTGCACTTGTTTCTCGGCCAGTCGGCTGACTCCCCGTCTCAGCAGCCACACTGGGACTTCTGCTATGCGACGTGGTCAAAGTTGGGTGCGGATACAGGAGACGGATGCTGGAAATCTTCCTTGTCAGTGACTAGAGAGGGGAAAGGACGATATTATAAGCATAGATGCCACTATAACTACTTATGGGTAGTTGGATAATCAAGGGACAGATACGAAGCCTGTATTAGTGGCTTCTTGATCTTGTAACCTTTAGATAATTATTGGGGAGACAGTACGGTAATTTAATAATATAAAATGCACATTTGCACCTGTTTGTAAGCTTTAACCCTGACGTTTAATACTTTAAAAGGAAGATCGGGCCCTGGTGCCATCTCCTCGACTTTCCTGTAATCAGCCCGTTCAAATCGATTATAATTTGAACGCTCATGAGGATGGCCTTATGAGAGTTGATGTGGTGTCGTCCTCGCTCTCGGCTATTCGAAGGGTAGTCCACTTACATAAGGACTAGAATTCGAAGAGGACCTATTCCACGATTGCCCAATACCCTCTCGGAATATCTACATGGAATTACTATTTTACCCTATAGTCTATGGCTTAATAGTAATCCCGTGTAAGTCGAATATATATAGGGGCTATCTGGCCCACTTACATGACTTATACTAGAGTGAATATAACCAACTAATCACTTATTTCTACATATCCGAGGCGGCCGCCGCGTTGGTTAACTTGCTAGAAATGTACTCGGCTGTAATTGTGGTATCCACCGGCATCATCTGAGGAGTTGCGGGATACCGCAGGCCAAACGAGCTTCCCGACGTATCATAAACGGGATTCGGTGTTATAGCCTAGGGTACATTATACATCATCGTGGGGTTATCCGAGTCGGCAATGTTTTGCGTTTGCCGGCCGTCCTGACCCGAGCTTTCAGCCGACTGTTGGTAGCCCATTGTGTTCTGGTGTGTAACAGTGGCGGTCGAGAATCCCGTTGTGAAGGCTATTTGGTAGTAGCTCCATATCCGGCTGGTTCTCCGCCGGATTCCCGGGCACTGCCTTGAGGAGACGTGTTGAGAGGTGCGGGTCGGTACCTCTCGATCGTGGTGCCGGCCATGATGCGGTTTGCCTACTGCGTCGGGTTTTGTACAGTCCGGTTGTATCTAGTGTTTCTGTGTTGGAGCGGCGGTTCACTTTCTCTCCCCTGCGGCGGTCGTCCGTGACCAGATGGAGCGCGTCAGCGCTTGACGGCTTGATTGGCGAGCCCACCCGAAGCTGCGCCGGCAACTGAGCTGACCAATGAGCTGGCTCGCCATGATGGAGATCAGACTTACGGCCCCAAGCAAGTAGAACTAGATCGGAAATCCTGGGCACTGTGCCATATTCCAATGAAGTCGAATTATTGGGGACTCCGAAAAAATAGATGTGGTCAAGTTGAGAAGTCGGAGGGCAAGGACACCCAACAAAGCCGGGGTCCAGACCTACGATAATCCTGACATATATGATAGACTAATCGAAATGTAATAACATTACTCAGTAAAATCGTCTTGCGGTGGCTGTAGAGGTAACCCAGAATTCCGTGGTGGCTCGTCCAATAAGGCTCTAAGGTCAATGACGGTCCCAGTCTCATGCCTCCGCCTCCACCCCGACTAGTCGGAAAGAAAGAGTTGAGGACTTTGCCACAGAGCTTACTGCTAAGCTAAACAAATGTCTAGGTACAGTCGAAAGAGCTAATATTAGTACACCCGGCATGTATCTTCTTCTCACCCGCACTGTTACATTGGAAGAGTATCAATGGTAGACAGAGCTTGGTGTTGTGGTAACTAAGATCTCATTCTGGCGTTGACCAGGGCGGCAGCTCCACACCTGCATGCTCAATAACTACGCTCGAGAATGTACGAGAATGCCAATGAATTCATTAGTAAATAAATCTTCCCTGCTGACTGTCCAATGCTGGCGAGCCAGGACAAAGTCTCCGCCCAATAGGCACGGGAGCAGGCCATGTTGGCCATGCAGGCGGCATAGCCGACCTCTGAGGCCTGTTCTTGGGAACTCAGCACAGAACTGGAAGTCAATCCCTTCAACATATAAGAAGGGCCAGTCTCAATATAAGTGATGGAGGTACTATCTAAGCGTTTAGTGTACTGTGTACAATGCTGATCGGCCCTCCTGAAGCCCTGAGACCCATGCGGAGTTCAGAAGGGGGTAGCGGGATCTCAGCCTAGAGTTGTACGACATTTTGGGCTTGAGACACAATGAGGGATCAAGAACTAAAAGCGCTCTCTCTGCCGCCTCAGTACACACACGCACAAAGTCAATTAACGCCCGGCGGCTGAGAGCCGAAAGGGCACCTATTATTTTGGTATATATGAACGATTCTCAGGTTGTGTCTTAATCTCCTTGAAGCCCATACAAATGAGATCTAAGTCTGCTTGTGTGCTCTCTCGGTATTGCATACTCTGCGGGTCTCGTGGTCTAGTGTCTTTGTTAGCAGGCCAGCTTGGAGAGTATCCTCCAAGTGTTTAGTGTCCTATCAGCGGCGGCTGAAGCGGTGCCTGCCATCTGTGGCACGAGGTGATTGATGTCGATTAGGTCGGCTGTGTAGGGTTGGGATTGTCTCGGCTTGTTTCCGCGATTTGTCTGTCTGCGTCGAGTCTACCTATGGCCATTGCGAATCGTATCGTTGCTCAAACGGCGTCCATATCTGGGGCCCAATGTTCGCCATATGATAATGATTTTCCTCCTAGGTAGAAGGAGATGTTGCCTCTATGAGTGTCTGTATATTGGAGCATCTCTGTTCGGTGTTCTGTCCACTTTGTGCAGCGAAGAAGGAAGTGTTCTACGGTCTCTACCGCTTGTCCGCATGCACACCGATCTGTCGGTGTTGCCTTGATCCGGTAGTGGTAGCCATTTAGTCTCGCCATGCCTGTCCTGAGTTAGGCTAGTACACTCGCTTCCTTCCATGACAGTTTATCGTATAACTCTCGCGTGTGTTTGCCTGGTAACGCTATGTCGATTCTCTTGGAATATTTCCCAACCTTTTCCGGCAAATACTTGGTGATGCCTCGTTTGGCTCGCGCAGAATTCAGCGTCGTTGATTTCATCCCGGGTAGCTCTGTTTGTCGGGCAGGACCCGGGTCGAGTCGCCTCTTTTGCTTTCTCCTTAGCAATCTTCTTGAGCTCGTTTTCGTCTGCCACTGGGGTCCATTGAACTGTCATCACGTTTCCGTCTCTCCGTAGCTGTTTAACAGCATCATAGGCTAGGCGGATATACGCCTGTCCGGACTGTTGACGTGGTTTTCTGAATGAAAGTATAGCCGCCTTATTGCTCGTCAGTACCATGATAAGCTGCGGCAACAGGCTCAGGGCATGTGCTATCGCTGCTAGTTCTCCAGAGTACGGGTTTTGTTGTGCTCTTATTCTGAGAGTGGAAGAAAATGTCTCGAGCTTTGAATTGCGTCGTGATGTTGCCAGCTGGATGGCTCCGCCGATTCCCACTAGACCGTTCCGTGCTGAGCTGCTCACTGCGATGTGTACTGCCCAGTTCGCGTCTATTCCTTCTGCTGCTGTGTCGTCGGTGACAGTCTGTAATTGCTTCTCCCAGGGTGCTAGTGTGAACGGGTTAATGGTTTCCAGTTTCTCTATCTCAAAGTCTTTCAGTACGTCTGCCACTTTGTATAGTGGTGATCGGTGTTGTCTGTGGAGTTTACGCATCCGGGCTGTATTACTGCGGAGCGGGTTGGTATTGTGCAGTGTGTGGATATCCGTGTACAGTTTGATTGCCCGTCTCTAGAACCGATCTTGCGCAGGCTTGATGTGGGCTTCCGCCTCGGCCACGCCCGTTGCTGCCGTGAGGAATGTCCCATCAATCGCCTGTGCCCCTACTCTTTGGACTCTGTTGATCGGCCCTACGAGCTTGTCCTTAAATGCGTGCTGCCAGACATTGGAGGCGTAGTCGAGGACTGGGGCCACGGTGGAATTGAAGAGCTGTCGCGCTGTCGCTGGGGCTAGACCACTGAGTTGTTTTAGCGCTAGAGCTGCTTCCAGCCTTTTGGAGGCTGCCATAGCAGTGTGTTCCTTGTACTTGAGCCCGGAGTCCATGACCATTCCGAGGACCTTGACACAGTCCTTCGGGTGGATAGTTTGTCCCTTGATGGTAAAGGGCTCCGAGTGTGATTTGTATGATTTGCGGGTGAAGTGTATAATCGATGTCTTCTCTGCTTCGAATGTTTTCCCGCTTCTTGTCTCCCAGGCTAACGCATCGGCGATGATGGTTCGACGTAACCCAGGATTCAAGGCGGCCAGTTATAATCCCAGGCCTGATTGCTGGAGACAGGTTCATGTTTGTTGGCGCAAGTCGTATATTATCCCTCCCCGTCCCCCAGACTTTCAAGACAGCCACGTTTAGACCGCTCGGACATTCGGGACTCAGAGGCAACTAGAGAGTAAGGGCGACTACGGAGGGCGCATGTCACGCACATTCAAGATGGGATGGAAGGGGGAATGGTACGCGCAGGGGTGTTAAGCCGGGGTGTCCCACATCCGCATTGCCCTGGCCCATTAATTCCCCGGCCCCCTGGGGACGAGAGCACTCTTTCGAATAGATTTTGCTTGTCTTTGATGCTGCCGTATAAAAGCAGGGAGGCAGAGAATTGGCGACGGAGTCATGGGATTTTGATCAGGTTGAAAGGAAATGTCGAAGTGATTGACGTCCACTATTACCCATTCCTGCAAGAAGGATCAATATTTTTTGCATCGTAAAGTATAAATGCGTCTGATCTTCCGTATCCGGGGTACTCACTGGTTGAATATATTACTTCGGATGCTCCTTATGTCATAGCTGGTAATATGACACAAATGCGGATGATGCAAGTTGTAACAGGACGCTTTTCTCGGATTCTGGGGCACGAAGCCTGATTGCAGATGTCCTAGTGTAAATCTATTTATATTAGCTATCTTGTATGCCAAGACTCCCGCGTGATGGTCACATGGAGCACTGCGTTAGGGCATATAACATGCTCTGTATCGGTGAGTCCGATGTTGTGGCCAAGCAGCGCCGACATCATCTCTGATCCCCAGAGATAAGCTTTCAAAGCATGAAATGGGACGAGAATTCCGCGAAGGATGAAACATGCCGTAGGCGATGTACGGCGAGCGAGTATACCACGCTCTGCCTAGCTCAGTCCGATGTTGTGACAATATCACCAGGGATATAGTCGGCAGATGACATGGGATGATTGATCTCCGAGTGTATAGTACGTGTGGATACTTTACCAATACATATACTCACTATCCGTAGAGACCTTTTCTGACGTCTTTCTCGTGTTATTATGGCTTTACGTCCAGAATTTATGCGTTCTGTTACTCTCGCTCCCAGCCAGTCGAAGGAAAACCACATCTCATTCGCGCCTCGACACCCACAACTTCGTCTCCATGATACCAGGTCGTTAACAACACCACACAATGAGACTCGTCACTCTTTTCTCCACAATATTTTTCCCACTCGCAGTCCGCGCCGGCCTGCAGCTCGACTACGCCGACGTCCCAGCCGCATGCGTCGAGACCTGCCGGCCCGTCGCAGAGCTCAGCGGCATCTGCGACGTCGACGCCGACTTTGACGACGGCAACGACGCGGTGGAGGACCTCATGAAGCTGCAGTGCATATGCACCAACAAGAGCTTCGACGTCGCCGGCGCCACGGCGCTGTGCGCGAGCTGCATCGACCAGAAGGCCCTGGCCAGCGACAGGGCCGACAACATGGACGACATCGGCGAGATCATGGCGCGCTGCGGGTTCAAGAATGTGACCTGGACGCCCGGGGTTGCCGAGACGGCGCCTGGTGTTGTTAATGTTAGTGTCAGCGCGTCGAGGCTTACGGCTTCGGCTCAGATTACCACGACGGTCGACTTTGCGCCGCCGCCGCCACCGACCTCCACGGGTGCCGGGGATGGAGAGGGTCAGAAGTCAAATAAACACAAGTGGAAACATTGGTGATTTCGGGGTTCAGAGCCGAGGCTCTCGTTCTCACAGCTACAAGACGTACAGCGCAGGATTACGAATGTAGCCAGGGGCCAGAATCTTATAGAAAACCTTTTTTATTGGTAAATGCGGGATGTTTTCGCCTGACCAGGCGCAGTGACACCACGATACAGTCTTAATACACACAACGCATTCGCCACTCTCATAAAAAAAGGGTGATAAGATTATGTTACTGCTTCTTTCTGCCGCGTCCTATAATCATATTAAGCAGCAGCCTTCCACTCTAAACCGGTCTTACGGTAGGTGGATTGAGTGTTTAGCGATGACCTAAAACGGAATGTAGCCCTCTGAAAGGCTGGCTCCACAGACTTCCCTCCGCAGATCATCGGTTACACGGGCGCCCAATTCAGCACCCTGCCGCGTTCCTCAACCTTTTCCATGATTGTTTCGATTGGAATCGCATACGTGACGTCCGAGGTGATATGCCACCAGCGCAATTTCCTGCCGGCGCGAAGAAGTCCCAAGACACCCACCTGCCTGTCTTTGTCCGTGTCCGCCCCTGCAGCTGGCGAAGAACTGGCGAAGGGGAGGGGGGGTAGGATGCCGAAGATGGCAGAACCGCTGTCTCCATTGGTGCTGAAGGGCTTGCCATTGTGGCCCAGGATGCAATAGTCATACGCCGTATCCTGGGAGGCAGCCCCGGTGAAGGTGTGTGACTTGATATGGCTGAGCTTGCCCTGCCCTGTTCTCGCCGCACCGACGTGGTAGACATCCATGGAATCTGGACTTCCTAGGTGCTTCAAAAGTTCATCTCGAGTGAAATGGGTGACACTCTGTTGATTGGTTGTGATGGCAGAGCAGCAATGTTGGTCTATGGTGTCCTGAGTAAAGTAGGTGTTTAGCTTCATGAAGTCCCGGGGCAGTGGGCTTGGGTGGCTGACGCCTGTGACTGTGTGCATGCCCTGAGTGTTTGACCGCTTGAGGCGCTCACTGGCACTTGCGCTTAGCTCCTTGATCCAGAAAAGATTAGGGTCAGTGCCGCCGTTGATGTTTGCGTAGGATAGATCAATACCGCCACTGCTACATCCGGCAGGATCAAGGCCGGAGACGCGCGACAAGATCAGAGCCCAGTCGCCTGTGGCATCGGGGCCGGTCAACGGCGGTGACCGGACAACGGTGCCAATGTAGCGACTCTTGGGGTCCCTTAGTTTCTCGAGGTGGGAGATGAATCTCTCAAGGGCGGAGCAGTTATGCCTCAGCCTGTCTCTGAGGCTGCGCTCGAAGTCGGTCAGCTGAACCTCATCGTTCCCGCTGTCATGAACCGTTTCGAGGGCTTCAGATTTCTCGTTCTTCGCTACACGTGCTGACTCCAGAAGGGAATCAAACTGGTCTTGATCAACTTGGATGGCGTCGATTGCATCAACAGCCGAGTCGCGGCCGGAATGAGAGCCAGAGTCGAGGCTGCATCTAACGACGTCCGATAGGCGGTCAATGTCTTTTGAGGAGGACGTCTTGTCAGGATCATCGACAACATGGCGGCAGGTTAGGAAGAGCTTTGCAATGGCCGTGGGGCGTGTTGTTGGACTGCTGCTGCTGTTGTTCTCGGTGTGGACTGTACCTCCCTGGGGCTGAATGCCAACCTCAAGCAAGATGGTGAGACCCAGGGTGCCGGAGATGTCAGGTCGAGCAACAGAGGCAACAGCTCTGCCAGGGTGGCTGGTTAGGCTCAGCATCTCACGCTCAGGGAGCCACGCCTCGTAGTAGTCTCTCTCTCCAATATGGTAGGAGACAGGAACGGGCCGCATGTCGGCATCAGGATCAATGGTAGGATTGGCACCATCTCCGCCTCCGCCTCCGCCTCCGTCGATACGCAGAGCGTCGGCACTCTCAACGAAGAGGCAGTGGATGTCATTTAAATCAAATGACTGGAGAACGCAGTGGCAAGCCCGAGCGGCAGCGGTACCGCGGTGCCAGTCGCGGGTGAGGGGGCTGTCAGGCCTTATTCGGACCAGCAGCAGCGGGGGACAAGCTACCGGGTCGGGGTGCTGGCGGGAAGGAGGGAGGAGGCAGAAGAATTCAAAGCCGATGCGCTCAGCGGGCGAGGTGTGGGCGATGATGGCCTGGGAGAGCTGGGTGGCAAGAGGAGAGCTTCGTTGGTGGCGAGGGCGGCGGTCGGCGACATCAGTGTTGGCGTCACGTGCAGTCGTATCCACTGCTGCCATCAGACCGACGACTGGGTGGTTTCTGGGCACGAGGGACAGCTGTTTGGCAGACTTAACCTGGGGCCAAGGGTTGTCTAGGCGCGGTCTGCCCATGGCCGAGGCCGAGGAGTCGCTCGAATCCTACTCGAGGAGCTCCTGGACAAGGTCGGGGTTGGACACGCCACACAGCCTGCCATAGGGTGTTCCTTCCATGTAAGAGTCCAAGGCCTGGTCGGTTGGGACAGGCTCAGGGCCGTTTGCAGTTGGGGCAGGTGCAGCTGGGGCAGGTGCTGATGCCTCGGTGGCATTGGCATCGGCCTCGTTCTTGTCCATGGTAGGGGATGGTGTGGAGGTTTTTTCACAGAAGTGATGATGGTTTTTGTTCTTGTTGCTGGTGCTGCTGGAAGAGGCGGGCCAACACAAATGAGTATGAGGGTGAAGACCAAAAAGGTGTCGGGGTGCAGGTCGAGGTTGAAGTTGTGGAAGGGGATCGCTGATGCCTTTATCGAGAACTGTGAGGGCCGTGCACGAGAAAAAGAGGCTCGTGCGCAAGAAGCAAGCGGATTGAGTGGCAGAAAGGCAAGCAGGGGCCGTGGAGAAAAGACCAGCTTCAGAGGTGATGACACCCCTGTGACTTCACTGTGTGTGTCTCTTCACTCAGTTGTCCTGTGACTCACTGTGTATGTCTCTTCACTTGGACTCAGTTGCCCTGTGGCTCACTGTGTGTCTGTCTATTCATTATTCAAACAAACAGAATAACCACACCAACAGAGAGCTCTAACCAGCAGGTATGCGCATGCGCATTAAACCATGCTTGGCCAAAGGCACATAAAAGATGTCTATCGTCTCCTCGTTCCACAGCCCCATATAGCTTAATAACCAATGAGTGCGTTTTTTCCCCCCCAGGCATGTCAAGCGTGTAATTACCATGATCATCATTCTCACGGCTGTATGAGCGGCTTTGCAGTAACCTTGGCTCCTTGCCCAAGGAAACGTTTGCGGTCCAACTCCAAGTCGACCTCGCCCCATCGTCACACTGCCCCGCTTAAGCCCCGACTCCCTCGTCATCGTCCTCGATATATACCGTATGGTCTTGATATCAGCCTCGGGGGGTGGGGGAAGGGGCAAATGCGCCCGGAGGTCAAGCTGCATTGCATCCCTTTTCCGCAAGAATTCCCTGTGACGCCTTCGATTCGACGTACTACTACTACCGCCTTGCAAGAATGGGCCTGGACCCCTCCAGCCCTGCCCGTTTCCCGTGGCCGATACACCGCATGGCAAGGCCGGCGTTAAGGGGGGCCATGATGGGCCGGGCAACGTCGGTGGCCCCTTTATCATCCGGGTCGGCGCTGCTCCGGGGAAAGGAAGAAAATTGTGGGAAACTCTGGGCCGATAAGTATGAGAGATCTGTGATCCCAGGACGGGGACCATGCACCTGAAACTCTCTGATGGATGACTCTTGATATTGTGATATACCAGGGAATAAGCTTGAAATAATAACGACAAAGCTGTCCGCGGGAGCTATAATAATAAGATGTTGAATTAATACTTACAAATGATATGAAAAACACCTCCTCTAGATGTCACGACAAGACTGCTCGAATCTACTGGCAATAAATAATTCCGCTGGCTCATGCCCCATTGACGCCCCCCATGCATTATGCGACAAAAAGCTGAACCCGCCCTAGTTACTCTAGACACAACCAACCCCCCAACCAGTTCCCTCGAAATCAAACAAGTCCGCTCCGCTCAGCTCCCAAACCTCACCTCCGGCTGCAGCGCGACACCCTCCCCGTCCCACCCCCTCACCGCATACTTCCCAACAAGCTCCAGCTCGCCGCACCGCGTCCTCTTGAACCTGTGCTCCTGGTCCCCGACGTACGAGTCCGTAGGCAGCATGGTGAGGTAGATCGATATCGCAGCTGCAGGGTCCCCCCCGCCGTCCGTGGGCCAACAGTTAAGCGTAAACAAGACACCCTCCTTCGCCTTCTTCTTCATCTTCCGGATCACGTAGATCCACACCGGTATGGCGCCCACGAGCAACAGCGGTGACAACAACATCATGACCTTGTACTTGTTGAACTGCTCCGACGGCATGATCGGGACAACGATGCCCTGCCGGCCCATGTGGAACGCCCTCGCAGGCCGCTGGATGACTGGCCCCGCGCCCTCAATAGTAACATTCCCACAACCCCCGAACCAGTCCGGCGACGGCGCGAGAAGCCCCCACTCGCCGGGGGTCCAGCTCGTGTCCGGGCTCCGCTCGATATCATACCGCTCGCCCGCGGAGGGTGTCGGCATCCGCCACGCGAACAGCGACTCGTCCTCGGTCGTGGAGAGGAGCTCCTGCTGCAGGCGCATAAACGCCCTCGGCCCTTCGCCGTACTGCGGCGTCATGGTGACGCCGAACAGGCCGAACAGGCTGTACGCCGTGTCCTCGGCGCGGGTGGTCGTCCGCCCCGCCGCCCAGCTCATCTTGGTCGCTATGCACGCCTTGCGGAAGTGCCGGGACCCCGTCAGGTAGGCCGCGTCGATCCCCGTGATGTGGCTGATCTGTGCTGCGAGGGATGACTTGGTGCCGATGTGCTTCCAGTCCGCGTCGTAAAAGTCCATGTCGCGCGGCGCGAGTAGCTCCTGCAGCGTCCAGCCGCGCGAGAACCACTCGGACGGCGCGTCGCGGTCGGAGCGCTGGAAGACGCTGTGGTCTAATGACTTCTCTACAGAGGGTGTTCCCTTTTTAATATTTGGCTCTTCTGCGACGGCCTGGTGGTACGCCGGCGGGCTCGGCTCGGCGCCGCTCCTCACGTCGGACAGGTACGTGATGCACGCGCGGGCGTCCCGGTACCACTTGAACATGGAGTTGATGGACTCGGCCTCCTCGGTCGCGCTCGACTTGTTGATGCAGCAGCTGTCGATCCACACCCACCGGAACCCCTGCCCGCGCGCGACCGCGCATGCGCCGCGGATCTTGTCGAGCTGCGGCGACTTCATGCGCTGCCCGCCCGCATCTCGCAGGCTCGCCGCCTGGTGTGCGATCTCGTCAAAGGTGATTTCCGGGCCCACCCATCGGTGCGACAGAACTGCGTAGCCTTCTGCCTGGAAGAACTCATGGCTGTCTAGGCGTAGCTCGAATGTGGTGGTGTCGAGGGCTCGCATCTTGCTTGTGGGGGTGGCAATATACGTGTGCTACAAGCCTTTCTCCAAAAAGAGGGGGGAACATCGAAGGTGGCGAGCGCCCATTGTGCAGTGCACTGGATTTTGTACACGTTATGGGAGTTTGTGTTCCCAGGAGGGCTTATCACGCTTCATGCTGATCACGGCGCAGCAGGGTGTAGGATCAGATGGATCGAAGATATCACATAAGCCATAAGGCTGCGGTCGAGGACTATGCCTTAAAGCGAATATGCAAACTATAACGACTCACGTTATATCGGGACGAGGCTAGTGCATTGGAAGACACACAGCCTCCGCTAGATAGGCAGAAACAAACAAGGAGTCACTTGATATCTATTGCTACCCAAGAGCTGTGCAGGAGTTATGACCGGTCACGGATGGGCGCAGGCCCATCATACGTTTGCTGACCTGACAGTGTTTGTGCAGTAGAGAAAATAAAAAACCGGGACAGGAAGAATAGACAGAAACAGAAAAGGGCGAGGACACAATGAGGAGTGGGAATGGCAAACCATTGGCTTGAACCTTGAGTTTGGCCGGTCCCATAGGTGGATCTAGAGTTGATCCATACAGATAGGTGAGGCACGTGCTGCAGTCTGTATTCGCTGGCGCAATGCAGATTTGTTGAGTGGTCGAGACGTCACGATAAAGCAGAGGTGGCTGGTGCTTGCAGCCCACACAAAATAGTTCGAAATACGAAAGCTAACTCATGCTGGAGTGGGCTTGACGATGGTTAGTCTTCCATGCGCGTGACCGCGATCAGCCGAATCAAGAGGCGACGTCAAATGCACAGGCAAGGAGAACACAAATAAATGCCGTTATGTTGCTGCAAAGTGTTGGCTGCTGACGCGGTAAGTTTCGCGGCTATACATTCTGCCACTTTGCATTGCATCCCACTGAGACACGCTGGGCTGAATGTGTGCTTGGCTTTTGCTGCCTATTCGGCGGCGATGCACGCGCGCCTTGGGCGGGGAGAAGATGCATGCATGCATGCAGTCGGTCAGTCTGTTGACCCAGCCGATCGAGGAGTGGATAGTCCGGTCTCGCTGGGACGGGATGGAGCGATGATCAACGCTTTTTGTTGAACGTGGTTAAAATCGTAATTCTACAGAGTGCCACTGGATGGAGCTTAAAGTGACGTCGACGACAACGAGGTAAGGGACGTGGAGACAGGTGGCTAACCCATGTGGGTGAATCCAAGAGGAGACGGAAGGTCCGAGATATTTCTCACCGAGCTGGCCAAGCGGCACGATCCAATGCAGCAAGGTAGCGAATGGCAGCAGATTCGGGCGATTTGAAGAGGACGGTTGGCTGTCCGTGGAAGTGATCATCCGCCCGTAGGGCAGAAGATGCATGTCTGGAGATGGCAGCGCTCGCATCGCAGTGCCCGCGCGGGTGCTGATTCGACTGGTACGGGCTGCGGGCGTGTCTGACGTGCAGGCAGGCGCAACTGTGCGAGGCTCGATGAGGATGGAGTGGGTTTGGATGATGGAGGGTGGGAGTCGAACATGACTTGACAGGCGGGCTGCTGCTTGCCTGCTCTGCTCTACATGCAGACACATGCGAGCGGCCGCACGTTGCTAGCCGCCACCGCATGCCCACAGAGAAGAGAGACATTGGACCACGAGGACGACGAGCTGCTGCGCTGGCCCTCTTTTCCCGTCCTGTTCTGGCGGCCGTCGGCTCTTGCACGCCACATAGATGCACACAGGCTGGCCGGTGTTGTGTGCAGTCCGCGGACAGCCAGATAAGGACCGACTTTGGGCTCTGCGCGGTGCCCACTCAGGCCGGGAGGCGCTTGGCCTGCCAATAAGCTCGGTACCAGTGTTCGACAGAGGCTTCTTCTGCCCTGAATTCAGGGCGGATGGAGACGTTCAGGTGATCATGGGACGCTGTGGACTCCACTTGGGGATCTGGTGGGAAAGGGGAGGAAAAACGCGACCGCACAGGGGTGGATGCCGGTGGTTGGGTGACAGCGGCACATCGTGCGATGTCCCATGAGCCACGGTCCGCGGTCCATGGACCATGGTCCATGGCCCATGAGAGAGCCCCATGGGCGCGCCCATTGGAGGGAGAGAGAGGCAAGAAAAGTCCCCCTTTGGCTGCGGCGAGCGGGTGGGCCGCGTGCGATGACGACGGTAGGGCATGCACGGTAGCAACAAGGATTGGTGGCCGGGTGTTGCTATGAGGTGTGAGTTGGCATGTGTCCGAGTCGGTGGCCGCCCGGCCTTGGCCCGGCTCAGGTCTGGCTCGAGAGTTTTTGATTGAATGTGGCCGAGTGGATGTGTGGTTTGGTGGCTGGCCAATTGGCGGCAGACACGCCACACCCCGTGCTCCTCATCCTCCTCTTTCTGGTCGTCGTCCCGGGAGGAGACGAGAGTAAAAAGAAGGGGGCGAGGCCTCAGGAGGCGGGAGAGAGACAGACATGAGTGGTTCCGGCACGGGTCATTCCATGTCTGATGCTCGTGGTGCTTGGTTGCTGGCTGGCTTGCTGGCTGGCGCTGGCGCTGGCGCTGGTGCAGGCTACCAGTAGTAATATTATGTGTACCATGCAGAGAGGATGGGAATCATGGAATCGGCATGTTGTTAATTTGCAGGAGCAGTAGTCCAGCAGGTGACAGCCCAGAAGGCCAGGCCAGGCCAACCCGAGGACAATGCAATGCACTGCACTGCCAAGTCATCTATTACCAGCCGTTTTGGCGGGCGGGAGCAGGCGAAGCTTGCATTGAGTGTTTGTGGTAGTGTCTGTAGTCTACCGCCGTCTACCGGGCTGACCGGGGATTTGCAGGAGCAATGAACCAGCGAACCAACGAACTGCTAGTCCAGGAGGATTGCATGAACCTGAACTCTCGCGTCATTGACCAACGAGGGCGGCCACGGGCGACCTGTCTCGCTGTCCTGCCTTGTCTGACTGCGGTCAGGCCTGCGCAGGCGGCCGCGATGAGCTGTCAGTCATGATCAACCGAGGGGTCCCCGGCGGAAGAGCGGGCGGCTCGTGGCCCATGGTTGGTGGCCCGGACACGGTCTTGACGGTGAGTCGACGGGCGACAGGCAGATTAAGTTTGCGGGTGTTTTGGTCGCCAGTTGCCCGTTGCCCTTGGCCCCTGTGCCCTCGGCCCTCTGCCCTTGCTGTGGTGACATCCTTCCTGCCCAGGACCCTGAGCAGCTGAAGTCAATTTGCCACGGGGTCGACGTAGCTCATGCCCACGCACTGGCACGTTCATGACCGCCAGCAGAGTCAGGGCAGTCCCATGAAGACGACAGGGCTGACAAGCACCAGCCAGGCAAAGTCGAGAGGATGAGAGGACGGAGAAGACGGGCTAGCACGCTGGCATGTCTCCGAGTGAATGGGTCACGACGGGACAGGACCGAACCTTTTTGATGGCGTGCACAGGGAGGGTCCCAGCTGTCCCAGCTGTCCCAGTCTCAGGCAGGACGCTGGCAGGACGTGATTCTATTGTTGGCGTGTCGACGGGATGTTTGCTGAGTGAGGATGATCCTGGCGTGGACTTGTGGTTGCCAGCGCATCGCCATTCGCACGGCATGGGCACAGACTACATTTTCTTTTTGGATTTGGATTAGGCTACGGATTTTGAGAAGCAAGCGGGCAAGCGTGGAAGAGTGGGTTGGAGGGGCGGAAGGAAGGAAAGGCAAGGGCAGCAAGGGAAGGAAGGACAAGGCAGGGCAAGGCATGGCAAGGGAAGGAAGCCGTTTGACTGCGGGAGGGTTGTGGAGTAGAGCTCCAGTTCCAAAGTACCGAGATACCCAGGTACATGTTACCTACCGTAACCGTAACATGTGGCTGGCTGGCTGCACCTCCTTCCCAAATGGCGCAATGAGCAGAAAACCGACCAGCCAGACAACTCACAGAGAAAAAAAGAAGCACTCCGACCAAGGACCAGACCAACCACCTCGACCCCTCATCCCTGCTCGCTGCTACCCCCACGTTTTACAACGCAGCACACACTGGGAAACAACAGCACGCGGGCAGCAAGCAGGCGCACCTCAACGCCCTGTCCTGCCTGTGGTTGCTTTCTGCGTGCGTGAGTGAACTTGTGTGCAGCGAAGACGGAGAGACAGAAGTACTCCGTACCTAGGTACTGTACCTAGAGAGAGAGAGAGGAGAGAGATGGTGAGTTGTTGCCTCTGTTTGCTGCGACTCCCCTACCGTCCTTCCTGCACTCCCTGCCTCCACGACCCAGAAGACGCTAGACTAGCAGGGCGGTAGCTACCAGCCGCATACCTCCCCTTGCTCCCCCCCCCCAACGTTCTTGCCCTCTCTCCGCCAGTCTGTCTGCCTCTAAGCTCCCGAGGCCTCAACCCTGCCCTTCTCGCCCGCCTCTGCAGGCTGTCTGGCTGTCCAGGTACCCTTTACCAACCTCAAGCTCTGCTCTTTTCTTGCCTCCCATCGCAGACAGTCGCCGTCGCAGCTGGCCTATTACAGTAACAACACAACACACACAGTACCGTGCGTCTTTATTGCTGCAGTCAGTCTGTGGATCGATAAATACTATTTCTATAGTCTGCATACTTTTATCTACACCAGGTACCTCCGTACTTATTAGATACAACGTTCCTTCATGTATCCATAATATGTTATGGCAGTTGCCAACCACGCGATTTCCCAGTGCTGCCTCCTTCCCATTCCCACACTTTCACCGACTCCCACTTGACTTGGACTTGCAGCAGTCTCGACTCGACTCGACTCGACTGCTGTCACAAGTCAAAAGTGGCCGGGAATAAATCTAACACCGTCAGCCTCAACGCCCCCATCTCGTCTGTTCTCTCCCGACTTTGTTCGTGTCTGATCTAATTAGTCTGGAACTTTGTCACGACACGACCACGTCCACGTCCACGTCCAACCGCGGGTGATTGTCCGCCAATACCACTCAGTCCTGCACTCAGTCCTGCAGCAACGATTAAGACAACACCACCGCCACCACAACCACCACGACTACTTCTTCACATTGTTCCTCCGCTCATGACACCCGCGACGACCACCTCAGATGACCTGCGCCGAGATCGAGTAGAGACACGCCACACAACCACAACATAGCCTTCTCTTACACCCCTCCCACGCCTCCCACGCCTCTTCGATCCCTCCGTCCAAGCCGTCCAATCTTGGACCACCACGCTGCACCTGTCGTGCTTCCTCCTCCTTCCTCCCGTCTGCCGTTCGCCGCCCGCCTGCTGCCGCCCATCCGCCCCGACATCAGCCTCCAGTCCTGTCACTGTCAGCCCTTTTATGCTGGCAGTGATCCAGGGCACCCGCTCCATGGGCGCGCCATGTTCTCCATGCAACGATCCCTTTCTTCGCCCGTCCTGCACGCCTCAGAGCCTGCCCGTATGTTCTACACCACGTCAGACAGACAGTACCAGTTGCACTTCCCAAGTGCTTCTACGTGTCTACCTGCTCCTCCCTCCTTTCAACCTGCTCTGCTCCCCTCTCCCAGCCTTACTGTCCAGGACAGTCCGCCCTGTCTTGTCGCCCTGCAGCTAGGCTGACCAGTCCTCGCCAACAGCTCCCCCCGCGGAAAGGTCGTCAACTCCTCCCTCCCCGGACCGTCATGTCGAGTCCTCTGTCCCTCGACGAGTACACCCGAGCAGCCCCTCATTGTCCGACATATCCCCAGGCACTTCCCGCGACAGCGACATGCCACTCCCCACTCGCCACAGCGAGGACCTCCCGCGGCCCGCGAGCGCAATACACCCTACAAGCCCGGTTTTCAGAAGAGCCATCGTCGCCCAGCCGTCGCCTCCCATCCCCACCCCACCTCCCGCCTCGAATAACCCGGACCCGGCACCGAACAATGCTCCCCGGGACGATCATCAGAGGCTCCCTTCCGCACTGAGGGCTCCCGTCAAGATCCCCCAGCCCCTCATCACCGACGCCTCCCTGTATACGAACTCGTACTTGGCGCCGGTTGACGCGGCAGAGAGCACGTCGCTAGACGAGCTCGCCCATCTGGTCCGGTTATCAAAATACCAGGAGCGCAAGCGCGCCAACACGAGAATTCGCCTGCAGCGCACCCTGGTTTCCACCGCCCTCTCTGCACGGCTCACCCGCTGCGGGGAGATCGCCCAGCGGAACCTGGCCGAGTGCTTCCGCACCGAGGACAAGAAGAGCTTTGCGACTCTCTACGGCGCAGTACAGGATGTCCGCAAGAGCTGCGACGAGGTCAGGAGGTATGCCCTCCTCGAGCCCGAGGTAGAGCTGCTGCACTCCCCCGGGATGGTGTCGTCCGAAAGTTTGGAAACACCCACAGGCTCCGTTGTCGCTGCCGGCCCCATGGCTGGCTCGACCGTCCCCTTCCTCCACGATATCTCGGCCGACGCCAGGGAGACCTTTCTCAGTTTCCTGTCCAAGATTAGGAACGACCCGGACTACCTGGCCACCCGGATATGCTCCCTGTCCAACTCGGAACGTGCCGCCATCACCAACTTCCACTCCGGCTTGGATCCGGTCGAGTCCGTCCTGCCGCTTTACAACAGGCCCCACATGCGCGGCCCTGGCATCTCCAACAGGCACCTGTCTAACAATCCTAGCCCAGTTGAGCGCTTGCTATCCTTCCAAAGACACGATGCCCTGTCCGCACTCATCTATACGTGCTTTGCTAATTCAGCAGGTCCCGACAGTGCTGAGGATAAGCGCCGGACCGATGTCTGGGCTAACGCGTGCGCCCGTCTCATTTCCAAGTCTGCCACCGAATCCAAGTCCGGGAATGAGAACGTTCCCATTGAGCCCGTCCTCATCCACGTCCTCAATGTTTGGTCAAGCATGCGCGACTGGGCAGGCCGCTCGAATATGGAGTGGTACCTCATGAAGATACTCGAGGATGGAGCCTTTCTTTTGGATCGCGCCGAGGACCAGCACGGCACCCGGTTCAACATATCGGACTGGACGTCCAAGGACCAGATTGCCGCGGACGAGTTCTATGATCGTGCTACTGACGAGCTTTTTGCCATCCTGGACGACGAGGACGCCACCGGCCTCCCAGAGGGCCTGCTCGAGATAGGAAACCAGATCCTCAAGCGCCTGGACCACAAGTATGTCGACAGCACCAGGAAATGGTTCGTCTACAAGTGGCTCTTCTCGGTCTGGCTTCTCGGGGTCGTCGTTCACCCAGAAACCCATGGGATGATGACGGATTACCACATCACAGAGTACGGCAGGCAGAAGATCCTCAAACAAGTCGCCATGAGAGCCTCCAGCATCGTCGTGGACATGCTTTGGAAGACTGGACCGGTCTCGACCCCCCCCAGGGTCAAGGCCCACGTCGAGAATATCCTTGGTCGCTTCAAAAACTCCCGCTACAAACCTCGCCCGAGGCTGCTCAGGGCCAGGTCCATCACATCGCTGCGGGAGACCGCCGAGGTGCACCCGTATCTCGTAGTGAGCCCTGCCGATCTGGTCACACTCGTTAATGCCCTCTTTCCTGAGAAGAGGCCCATGTCGTCCGCCTCGATCCGCTCCGGTGCCCCTTCCATTTCCGGCATGTCAACCATCTCCCAGCCCATGTCGATGGCCACGTCAAGAAGCAACAACTTCGAGACAGCTTCTATCATCAGCACAAGTGTGTCTTCCGTCCTGAGTGATACAAGCACAGCGGCAGAGACAACGATCGAGCCGCAGGTTACTGGGACGTCTGCGAGATCCTCGCCTCCACTTGGTCCTCGCCCAAGCCAGGAGTACATGAGTAATTATGAGGATGATGGATACCGACTCCGCCTTGCCCTCCATGAGATGACCCAGATCCTTGGCGTTGAGACTTGCTGCGGCTCATGCCACCCATGTGCTGAGCGATGGGCTGTACTTTTTATCTCCTCGGATGGGAAATCTCTCTCTACGCAGATGACCTACGACCCGGATGACGAACCGGAGGAGGAGAACTCTTCGTCCCTAAGCGAGACTGACGATGATGACCTGGACGACGATCGGCCGGAGCTCGACAAGGACTATCATCAGCTTCGTGACTCCATCTTGAAGCTTGTTGAGGACTTTGAGATCCCGCAGACTTCGGAACAAGGGACTGGGAAATTTAGCAACAGGACGTCGACGCTGAAGAAGTACCGTTCCAAGAACAAGATAATCACGACTGAGAAAGCAAGACCTGGGAGCCCCAGTCGGAATCCATACCGTCGAAGGGCAGTTGGTCAGGACAGTCCTACAAGGACCGGCTCGCCTCTCGCCGCGGGCGACAAAGGGAAGGAAGCCGAGGGCAGAGGCCAGGAGTCGTTCGAGTCCACGCCAGTTCTCGTAGCCATGCTGCAAGCTGCCGCCGCCCAAGCCCGGGCTCAGTCGGACTTTGTGGGCTCGCTCTCCTATTTCAGGACACTGCAACAGCTCAACGCTCTGTCTTCGTCATCCCTTCGGGCGGATGGCTTCGCAACATTGTTGAACATCTTCAGCCGAGGACCCCGGGACTCTATCCGGCGTTCTGCCTCTGCCATCGAGGAATACGATGCCTGGCTCGTCTGGCTCAAGCAATCGCAAGAGCGCGCTGAGGGTCTCATTGGCTCCATGATGAGGCGTCTGCGAGCGCTGCGCGATAAGATGTGGTACGTTACTGACGTCCAGAACTCGGGGCCATATTTGCATTCTCGCCAAATTGCCGTGGCCCTCAAGTCGATGGGCACGCGCCACAAGCGCAACAACTACAATCGAAGCCGTAGCATACCCCGTGGTTCTGCGACAGCGTACCTCTTCCGCACGGAGTCTCAAATTATTGACCTCCTAGCTGCGAATGAGGAACGGGGTGGCCCGAACAAGCTGTCTGACGACCAAGCCGAGAAGACATCCAGGTTCCTGGAGGAGTACGGAATCGAGAATTTCTGCCGTGGCGAAGAGCGTATCCATCGGTTCTGCTGTGAGGTCAAAACATGTATTGGCAAACTCGTTGGTGATAACATCATGGACGGGCCGGTGCTCTGGAGCAGTGAGCTCTACCTCCGGGACAAGAAACTGCTAGAGACCCCGTCTGTGCGAAGAGACGGTCCACTGTCGTCTTTCCACAACGACGATGCCAGCAGCATCATGAGCGAGCCAGAGAGGCGATTTACGCCTGCATCAAGCAGGCCAGGCTCGCTTGCAAGAGACTTGAGGGGGATGGCGTCAGTTGCCAGCTTTGATTCGGCACGATACGGTTACTCGCGTGCCAGCACGGCGATAAGCGACATCATGGACTCGGGGGATTACTTTGGGCATTCCTCGCCCGTCCACACCATCGACAGCGCGTCGACATACTGGTCGCCATTCCAGTCCATCACATCAGCAAGCTCGACGACTTCTCGGGCTCACAGTCCCACCACGAGCATCACTAATTTTAGTGGTTCCATGTACGGGCCACATATTCACGCAAATCACGGGCTTGCCCGTCCAGGCACCTCGGTGTCTAATAGCGATACGATCCAGCAGCAGCGGCTGAATGATGACAAAACGAGATTCCTCAACGACCTCCGACAGACTCTGACGAGCTTGTTGCTCAGTGACCTGGGGAACCTGATCTTCTCCAGAGGGTCAGAAACAGACGGCTGGTTCGAGGATCTCGGTCAGGATTGCATCGACCGCCGTGATGCCAACGAGAGAAAGGCCAAGAAGCTGCGGTCCAGGCTCCGGGTCATTGCTCGAAAGGAAAGCTTCGGCAACCTCCGAGACGCCAACAACGCTGCTGATGCAGCAGCTCTGAACCAGAGCACGTCCGAGTCGCAGCCCGCGACCGGTGCTCAACCAAACCGGGACAACGAGAGTTCCGCGACCAGCGATACGTTGCCGGGCAAGAAGTCCTCGAAGCCCAGCCGGGAGAATCTTGCCGAATTCCCGTTCACTGGCGCATACCAGCGCTTGTTGAGGATGTTTTGTGTCCACCCTGACCCATATGCCAAGCTCAACGCTCTTTTCGAGCTGGAGCATCTTATTGTTGCATCCCTGAGTTCTGGAAGCCCCCGCCGCAGGCTAGCATGGCTGCGCTCGGCAGAGCTCGAAGCAGAGAAATACGGCCAAGGAGGTCACTGCAGGCCGTTCGAGGAGGCCATCGACAACCTCCGCGAGCGCAGGTCTTTGACACTCCAGCCGCCCGGTCTCGGCAGTAACCGCATGTCGAGCGGCAACATCAACTCGGAAACTCGGTCTGTCGTCAACACATCCTCGGCAGCGTCCAACACAGATGCCGTCGCCACAGTCCTGCAATCGCTATTCCGCAACGCAGAAATTCGCCCGGCGACCCTCTTCCGTGACCTCCAGTTCATCGCCAGTTTCGTACCTGCTAGCGTTCTCGACAAGACCGACCGCGGCAAGGCTTTCTGGGACTGCGCGATTGCGGCTCTGGGCCTCAAGCAGGAGGTCTGCAGGACCATGGTCGAGATGGCAGATGAGCTCGTGGGTGTGTACACCCAGACCAGGAGGGGCAACCCACCGGCACCGGAGAGCACGGCCAGCTCATCAGTCACCGGCGAGGACGAAGCTCGGGCGCAGAGGCCTTCACCAAGTGCGGAGCAGCAGGCCTCTCGCACGGCCTCGACCAACCCGCCCACGCCGCCGCCGCCGAGCACCACGTACCGTCTTGAGGACGCAGCCCGCATGTGGACCATCACAGCCAAGGAGGGCGACCCGACGAGCCAGAGGGAGCTTGCGCTCTTCTACCTGTCCAACCCGGAGCTGGTCGACCGGACTACGCTGCCGCTGTCGAAGCCCCGTGAGGTCTTCAAGGAGGCCATCATGGAAAAGTACGGCGGGGGCTACGGCGCGCGTGTCGGTGCCGGGCAGCCTCATCGTCCGGGCACGGCAGGCCACGGCCAGGGTACAGACGGAGGCAGGCGAGACGTCAGGAGCGATGGCGCGCTGATGTGTGTTGCCATCCACTGGATGGAAGCTGCCGAGCAGGGCGGCGACGAGCTCGCGAGGACCTTCCTGGGTCAAAATGACCTGGGATTGTAAGTAAGTGGGAGATGTAACCCTAGGGATGCTAATCAGCGCAGGGAGAGGGGGCTCGACTAAAGGTGTTTGTGTCGTTTTGCCTTGACCATTTACGTTACCCATCTTACGCATTGCATACATGTCTAGGTTGGACCTGTGTGGCATTTTACGTCGGGATAAGCCTCTCAGCGCACGAATATTATGATAGGAATTGATGACCGGTCTGGGGATGGAACTGAAGCATTTACGATGTGCCCGTTCTATATGGGTAGGCTTTTCAAACTTTTTTTGTTTTCTTCCTCCATTCTTGTTCTGTTTCGGCTCGGTTGCTGGGCAGCTTGATGGTTTAATTGTTTTTTTCACGAGACTCCTTGTATCTATTTACATAACTTATTATACCCCATATACAGCGTCAATAGATACAGAAGCATTGCTCTTTTTTTTTTTGGTCAATGAAAGACGGGTCGGGACATGTGTTGCACACACACCCACCTCCCGTATTATTATCTCTTAATCTCTTCGGGCAATTTATGAAGGCCTGAGTCACATGGCGAAGGCACTTTGACGGTGCTTGACGGTGCTTGACGGTGCTTGACGGCGTCACACTAACTCGTGTCTTGCGATAGCAAATCTCACTGTTATCGTCGATAAGACAGACACATTGTTTCTTGTCCTTATAGGATACTCATCGCCGTTTCCAGCTTAGTAGAGGAACTCAAAGAATACAAATAGTCCATTTTCTCATAATCTCTGTTCTGTCTGTCCCCCCCTCTCTCTCTGTGTGTGTATGTACTATGTGTGCAACAGCACACACGTGCCGAGAATTCCTTGTACCACCAAATTGCCGCCCAACACGTGCATGTGCATGTGCATTTTGTTAGTTCGGAATGGAATGAGAAAAACCCGGGTCCTCGGTTGGCTGCATGTCTCAGCCCCGGGTCTCAGCCGGTCCTCAGCCTCATTTTGGGATTTCTTCAACCACCACCCACCGAGCTGACCAGATGACGCACACTCGGGGACCCGAGGCGGCGGATCACCCGTAACCCGTGTCTCATTTTTTTTTGTTTTGTCTTTTTCTCTCTCTGTCTTCTCTTGCACACACACTCTCTTTCTCACCCTCTCTCTCTCTCTCTCTCAGTGAACAGTTCTGTTTGTCAAGTCAGCCCCGCTCGCTCGTCATCCCCCCGACGCGTGGGGGGGGGGGGGGGGGAGCGTGGGGAGGTCAGCCAGTCCCAGTCCCCTTGGTATCGTGCATGGCCTTCACGCGGCGCTGCACCCAGTCGTAGCAGCTGACCTCGTCGTACCTGCTGACCCCGCCCGAGGCCTCGACGCAGCTGTCGAGGACGGCGCAGCTCTCGTCCATGTTGAAGCCGAAGAAGAAGGGCATGCTGACGCGCTCCCGGCCCTGGCCCGACAATGACGTGTTGATGGCCCGGTGCACAGTCGACACGTACATGTCGTTTGTTATCCGCTGCAGGTAGTCTGCTATGTTCACCACGAAGGTCCCCGGGACGGGCGGGGCGTTGAGCCACTGGCCCTCCCGCGAGAGGACCTGCAGGCCGGGCACGTTGTCCTGGTGGAGGATCGTGAAGAGCTGGAAGTCTGTGTGGGAGCCTATTGAGACTTGTTCTTGTTCCTTTTGTGCCTGTGGCGGCGGTGAGGGTGAGGGGGACGGTGATGATGCCGAAATGTGCTCCGGGGACTCCGGGGGTGTCGGCGGCGGCAGGGGAGGGTAGTAGTTCAGGGCGAGGGCTGCGTCCGGGTGGGTCACCTTCGCGTCGAAGAAGGTCTCGTCCAGGTCTAGGGAGAGGGCAAAGGACCGCACCAGGGCGCGGGCCAGGACGAGGCAGGACCGCCAGTATGTTATTACGGATGGGGCGAAGTTGGGGACTGTCTTTGTCCGGGACCAGGGGAACCGCCTGTGATGAGCATTGGCAACATGGTCATCCTCCTCCTGATCTGCGTCTTCTACCCCCGACGAGACGACGCCGTCATCAGCATCCGGCTCGATGCGCAAAAAGGCCCGGACGCGAGGGGGCACGGACTCGAGCGAGGGGCCCACGGCCGGGTCGCAGCGCGGGTCATATGTCCACGAGAAGGTCTCGCGGTTGTCGACCGACTCGGAGGGGTTGATGCGCTGGGTGCGCGGGGGCTTGTACCCGTTGAAGTAGGCCGACTGGCGCGCGTCTGCGAGGCACTTCACGTCCTGCGGCTGCCGGAAGAAGGAGAGGCACGCGTCGTGGGCGGCGTCTGTTACCCCCGTGGGGACGCCGTGGTTCCGGATGTAGAAGAAGCCGTTGTTGGTCGCTGCCGCGTGGATCTGGGCGGCTACTTGTTTCCGGTCGGACAGGAGGGGGCTGAAGATGCCTGAGATGTCTATTATTGGTATCTCGGATGGTGTTGCGTCGCGCGGTGGGGTGCGGAGGACGGTGCGGTAGACGGGGCCGTTGCCTGAGGAGAGCTGGAGCTGGAATGTGTCGCCGTCGCCGCTGCCCGGCTCCGGGCGGGACGCTGGGGGAGGTGATGGATTTTGGATGGCCATGGTTTTTGGGGACGGGTTGGGCTTTCAGATAGGGTGCAAGTGTACAGATGGCGATGGAGACGAAGGCGGATGAACGGGTTTCAAGGTTAGGGAGTCAGTCGTTGCAGCGGTTCTTTGGCGGGCTTCCCCCTTCCGGCGTTGGGGAGAGGAAGGAACAAAGGCCATGATATATATTACTGTTACACCCGCGCCAACAACACAGCAAACATCGCAGCTTCCCCGGCGCGCTCAGACAAGGCCCGTCAAGGCAAGTAAAGAGAGAGAGGGCCACCCACCCTCACCCACACACACTCCACACCGAGCTACTACAGTAGCAAAAACTCAAAAATATTGACTGGGAGGGTCGCTTCGAGTCTAAGTGGCTCAGCCCGGCGCTCACCGGGTGGAGTTGTCTCGATAAGGATGTGACTTCCGCAAAGCCATGACTGAGGCGAGGCTTTTGATGTGTCCGGAGGCGGCCGGTTCCGCTGGCCCCCTCCCCCCCCCGTGGGGCCGGGTTATCCATCTGGCTGGCCCACCGCATAACAGTCCCGCTGCCCTGCTGCTCCACCACCGCGCCGGGTTTTGGCCGGGTGGTGCAAGCGTGGCTGTTTTTTTTCTCTCTCTCTTCCCACTGACTGACTTGGTCCTTGGCTATGTGTGCTCATCAGGGCAGCACAATATCCGCCGCGGGGCGGACGCAGTAGTAGTTCAGGAGGAACGAACCATTGGCGATGGCATGCAAACGTGAGGAAAGCCAATTGACTATTTATTAGATGTTTGCTTCAAGTTGTTGCTTGTTTCCCCGGCCCGGTTGACTTGAGCCACTAACTTGACTAGTCTCAATCATGATCGCATCGCTTACTGCAGTGCTTCTCATCCACGTGAGATGTTCCAGATATCCGGGTCGTAATGTCTCAGCCCCCCGCGGGACTCACACCGCGACGTAAATGGCGTAAATTTTCATGGCGAAGGTGCAACAACTCGTGGAGACGGGGAATTTCCAATGACCCAGTTTGATGATGATACCTAGGTACCACCATGCTTGAATAGGACAAGTCACAGGTTCTATGTTCTCCAACTCTTGTCTAATATCATCACCTCCTAGTCGGCATTTCGGCTCGTTCGCGACATAGGGCCAGAATATTGAAGTTGCTGATTGATGGTCAAAGTCAGGTTTGCGGGACTTTCTCGAAGCCACAGTCTGTCACGGCCGTATTATTGACAATGCTCAACCATTACTCTTTTTCCAATTTCATAGTCCAGGGAAGGGATGACCAAAAACAGGACGTTTCAAGCGTCCCTAGTCTTAGACCACTCCTACCGATGGTATAATACTATACTGTAACTACCGGGTATGAGCAATTGGGAGTTGCCACTGTGAAAGTCCAGAAATGTCAACGACAACCTCAACTTTAGCTTGAATATGTCCGGCGATAACGACAACGATAAAGTCTTCAAGTGTACCTACTTTGCTGCCATAGAAAGAAACATTGTCGACTTGGGCAGCACTACCTGTATTGTGGGGTGTTTAAGCGTTTACCACTGTATGAAGGGACCGCCTACATACTGCTTAAGAAGCGTACGTACACGGATTAAAAACGAAACCACCCTACCTGTATTGTCTACGATCATCGAATCGCGAAAAGCCTGAAACTTAATATTTTAGACCGGGTCTATCAAGATTTGGACTGCGTTCGTGTGTTTCGCAGCTTGAACAATCTCTGCCGAGTCGGCAGTGAAACCGGCAGAGATAATGATGTGATTGGAACCTGGAAGCGGGGGACCACCCGGAGAGCACCGCGTGCAATTCCTGGCGCTTCTTTTTTGACTCCGGCACCAAACGTGCGGCCCTTGTTCAGATCCTTGCCAGCTCTAGTGATTACTTTATAGGCTCTTTGCGTTGGACTCACCCGGAAGCAGGCAGACAGATGGCGGACGTCGCGGTCTCAGCCCCCACCGGATCGGCTCTGCCTCCGAGCTTGAAGGTGAGACACAGTCGGCCCTGAAGGCATGGGATACGTTTTATGCTCACCAAGTCATCCCAGGACGAAAGCCAATACGTATACTTCCATTCAGGATCTGAGGCGACATATCGCAAGGTGGCCGACAACCCTTCATCATTCACCTCGATCCCGATTATCGACCTGGCTGAACTAGACAGCCCTTCACTCAACGCAAGGAAGAGAATTGCAAAAAGTATCTACGATGCCTGCTCCCAATGTGGTTTCTTCTACATTGAGAACCACGGTGTCTCTGAACATGTCATCTCGGAGACCCTCGACCTGCTGAAGCGGTTCTTTGCGCTGGACCTCGACGCCAAGATGGACGCTCACGTGCAGAAGAATCCTGCCATCCGGGGTTACGAGCCGATGCTCGAGACACAGAATGACCCTCGGACCAAAGGGGGCAAGTAATTACCTTAGGCCGCCGAGTTTGAGAGCCACGACACTGACTAACCATTTCGCGCAGATATTAAAGAGGCGTTTACGATGGGAGATTGCGTGATAGAGCCCGAGCAGGATTATGTCGGCAAGACAGGTCACCAGCCGCCAGCTCACATCACCAAGCCTCAGAACATCTGGCCTTCCAGTGCACCTTGGTGGCGTCAGGGGCTGTACCGGTACTACGATAACGTCCTGCCCCTGGCTATGAAGCTCGTGAGGATATTTGCGCTTGCCTTCGACCTGGATGAGACGGCTTTCGACAAGGACTTCAAGTTCCCGATCACGGGTATGAGAGCGTTGTATTATCCGCCCACTCCAGCCGACGATGAACAGCCCAGCATCGGACTTGGTGCACATGCAGACTTTTCTTGTAAGTCCTACTGGATGCTAAATATGTGTTCCTTCAGTGAGATGTATCAGAAGCTAACAGTCTCTAGGGCTAACACTCGTCCTCCAAGACTCGGTCCCGGCCCTCGAGGTCCTCAACCAAGACGGCATCTGGGTCGACGCGCCGCCAAAACCTGGCACCTTCGTTTGTAACGTCGGCCAGTATCTCGAGAGGCAATCCAACGGAAAGTTTCAGGCGACGGTACATCGTGTCAGGAACAGAACGGGGCGTGAACGGTATTCTCTGCCGTTCTTCCTCACGCCGGATCCGGACGTGGATCTCGAGGTCTTGCCGTGTTGTGTCGACGAGGGTGAAAGGCCCCAGTATGAGACGATCAATGTGGGCGACTTGTACATTCACAAGGTGTTGCCGGCCAGGAGCAAGCACCCGACCAGCATCAAGTATAAGGATGTGCCGCAGGAAAAGTGGACGTATGATCTATTGTTGACTTGAGTGTGCTTGTTTGGGAAAATTTGAGGGGCTAAGGTGACAACTCTTTACTTGTGACGCTTGGGATATGCCAGCTTCTTTTGGTGTAGCTGTCTTCTGCATCTAGGTAGCCTGGCAATAGTGGCGGAGGCAATACATACAATTAGATCAGCCATGGATTATGGTACCTTTACCACTTTCTCTTGACTATCTTGTCATTTCTTGATGAATGAGACTTGCCATTTTCGATCTGGATGGGAGCAACTTTGTTGCCACGACGCATTAAATCCGGCTCGATGGCACCACGCTCCCGGCTGAGCTTAGGTTCATCCATGGGTTCTTGGTTACTCGCCGCCGTCGATCTGACCTCATTCGTCGCAAATGAGGATGAGAATCTCACGATGGTCAGGCATATGGTTCATACTTCCATCCGCGGATTTGAACATGGGAACAATCTACAGCCAGATAAAGCCAAATGCCTCTCCAAGCCGTTGTTTCATATTAATTTCCGCAGTTGGATCTACTATAAGAGTTGGACATGATCAAACCTCCTCAAGCTGCTGCCCCATTGATGTGTTCCACTTCATAGCCGTGAATCCCCCGGTGTTGCGCAGTATCTTTGGAATGTTGAGGATGCGTTCGCTGTCCGACGCATCATCATCCTCGGTGCGGAGTTGAGACGGTGCTGTGAGCAATAACTTGAAAATGGCGCGGCTCTTCGACTCTTTGCTGCTTTTCCTAGCCAGTTTGAGCAGACATTTCACGAGATGTCGCGCCGGTTTCGATACTTCGTTATGGTTGGTGTAGAATGTCATGGCGTCCACAATACAGAACACAGTAAAATTCGACGGGAGCTGCCGGACTAATAGCCGAAAGAATTCGAAAATGTCGTCGATGTCGGAATTGTCGATTTCCCTGATCTTCGAAGCTGCCGATCTGGACAGATCTATGTCTGTCACCTGGTTTACAAGCTGTGTTAATAGGCTGTTGATAACTCCACTAGGAGACTCCCAGGTTTCTGAATCATCGTTGTGGAGATGTTGACCACAGAAAAAGTGGATGGGGACTATGTCGGGCCTGACAACAGTGTCTAAACCGGGCTTGTCGCCGAACCTGATCTCATCCAGGCCGTATACCAGTCGAGCACATAGGAAGCTAAGACCTGATACGCGTTTGGTACCGCCGCTGCTATGACCGTTAATGACTAGGGCTGAAGAGCGCTCTGATTGGACCCATTGAGCCAATGCGGCTGACTTCATGGCGTATAGGCACCGCTCTTGTTCATCTCTGCTCAGTTTGAGCCCATGCTGATAATTGAATATGACATCTCGACCGGAAACATCGCGGTCGTAGTCGAGCTGGTGGAGGAGGCTCGTGCGAGCTTGGCTTGGACTGGCTGAAATTTTACAGTGTTAGTCGGACTGGTCAAGGAAGAAGCGGCCGAGGGATGGCAACAATCCTGTGAACTGGCTTGAGCGTCTTTTACCTTTAGGCTTGTGGATATGGTGCAGCAATGAAGGTCGGCGCTTCATGGAATATTCCATGTGTTCGTTATGAGCCGGGAGGCGTTTCACTGGAATGAGACCGTTTAGATCAGTATTGACAAAGATAATAGACTCTTCACAGTTGCAACACGTACCATCATCATATGCAGCATCTATCACCCTCGGATTGCTCTTCAAAAGCTCTATGAGCAGAGCTATAGGAACCGTTTGAAGATGAACTAGCTGCTTGAGTTCCCCGACTTCCTTGGTCAAGTCGGAAAAATCGTGGCTCATCAAGTCGAAGTATTCATGGATCATCTGGCTCGACCGTTCCTGTTCTCTTCGGGAAATTGCCACGACTCGTTTGAGATTGAGTATCGCATCTTCAACTCGGTCTCCGCCTCTCTCGGTGGCCTCTTGCAACTTCTGGAGGGACTCTTTGTGACACAACTCCGCCTCCGTATTGAATTCATCCCGTGCAGCAGCTATGTCCTCGATCTGGATGACCAGGCTGGATTGGAAAGATTGCTGCTTGATCAGAGCTTTCAGAACCTTGCGACACGCATTGTGCCTGAGATATTCCAACATGCGCCCGAGGGCCACCAGAACAGACTGGTAAATGGCATCGCTCAGCTCGACAAGCTTTGTCGAATTTTGGTATATGTTAAGAACCCGTTGCACGCTGCTGAGTATTGCAGGTATCTGGTACAGCTGATTCAGTATCGTGTCTGCAACCTTTCGCAGCTGGGATGCGGCCTTGGGTGCTGCGTGTCAGTCATGGTTTCTTGTTGAAAAAAAAAAAGGTCTGGGCGGCTACACCGGCCAAATACTCAATATTTAAGCACTGACCTTGAGAATTAGCTTGAGCCCTCCGCAAACTACAGATAGATACTCTGACTCGGTTGGAAGAAGACCCAGCCACCCCTGGATGGCTTCACTGCCATCTCCCAGCTTTCTAAAGCCTGTTCTGATCTTTCCCCAGACGCCCTCTTGACCCTTGGACGTATAGTCAGCAATGGCTTTGTCGATTACCTGCCAAAGCTGCTCGACGCTGTGCGTGTCGTCCACGTCTACTCCCGTCTTGTATTTTGATTTGGCACTTTGCTCATACTCCCTCATCGCAGTTTTGAAGCGTTCTACTTGTTTTCGCACTTCATTCTGCCTATATCAAGTAATTGTTAAGGTATTTCGTCATAAATCGCGGAGAGAAAAAAATCAAATATCAACTCGAGATGTCTGACAGGAGAAGAGCACATACGTATGCGGCATTTGCTTATGCTGTATAGCAGCACTTGGTGTCACAACAGTACCGACTTCAGGTTCAATAATGCGACCCATTGAAAGTTCTGGTGTGTATTGTAGAGCAGGATGTATCGATCCATTGAGAGGCCCTTCGGGATCAGCGGCAAACCTCCGGGTAATTCTGTCAACCTGTGATTGAACCTCCTGGGTTTCCTGTAGCGAAGCCTCCATGGTCATGGTCTTCTTGTCGTTTCAGTGGAGCGTCTGGGGCAATAAAGTTGATAGCTTTTGCTATTTTGCCGAGAGAATCTCGGCGTATTGAGTAGATCTATGTGAGGACGCACGTCGGTGAAAACAATTCCAAAGCTCATGCTCCAGACGAGGCTCTGCTAGAATGTGATGTGTAATGTACGGGAATAAGCGGTGAACGCGCGGTGCCACCCCTGACCACCAAAGAGGGTGTGCTGACACTATTTGAAATTGATTTTACAGCCCCCAATGGGGGATCACCGCGGGCGCTATTGCAACAGTTGGCCCAATGAGCCGCGTCCGGCATATCTGTAACATGTTACACAACACGAGCCACGCCGAGGTGGTTGCAGTAAGGCGTCCACACTATTGCCTCTGTGCTCGCTAAAGAGAGCTGAAGCACTGGTGCCTAAAATTTTTTCTCGGCACGGTTGTCTGCCAGGACTATCGAACATTAAAACTTGAAGTGCTCCGACGTATTCTTCCAAATACGCTCTGCCCAAGTGGTCGAAGCAACTGTGGCGGCAGAGAAAAATACCTTGGACAGACTTTGTACTCAGTAACACGATGCCCGAGCCGCTCGAAGAAGACACGGGCATGTCTGCAGACAGCTCGTCTCAACCTGGACGGCAGAGTTCGTCCGACTCGGACAGCTCGACCTCTACGGAAGACGAAGAGATCGAAACAGAGACTCAACAACGAATGAAAGCAGAGATCGCGAAATTAAATGCACAAGAGCACCTGAAGACAAGTCGCATGTTAGACCTTGCGAAGAAGAGTTTTCACAGCCACGCGGGGATCATATACGTCTCTGATGATATTTGGACGGAATTATGGAACTCGTCGGGACCTTGCCATTTCTATGTCGGCCTCCAAAGCCTGGAGAAGGCTCCTTCACAACGAGACCGATCCATTGGATTCCTTGCAGACCTGGGTCCTCCAAACACGCAGCACACATCGACAAGCCCTCTACTTCGAATGAAGATTGTCAACGAAGTCTTGCACACGGATATGGCAGTCGTGTGTGGCCTTCAGGATGCAATTCGGAGCTTCAATCACGACCACGTGATGCCCTTTCGGAGCATCATCCCTTTTGAAAAGGAATTACGGCGCAGACATCTGGAGACAGAAGAAAGGTTCTCTGACATGGCCGTGAAGACGCCGAAGCATCGCGACGTGGTCCGCCAAGAACTCGATTGGGTGCCGAAAAATGTGTCGTACGTACGCCATCCAGTCGTCTCGTTGGATCCTTTGGAACATAGCAATGATATCGGGAAGGCGAGAGTCCTGCGTGATGGTTATCGCGCTCTTGTTCACCTCTTGGACAACGAACTCAGCAGTCTTGTGCAAGACCAACGGCGGATCGAGGCCGGATCTGTTGAAAAACTGCCGTTCCTCCACCTGTGGCATCTGTTCAAGCCAGGCCAGACAATAATCACCAATGATCCCGAGCTCCAAGCCTACCGCGTCCTGCAGGTTACGGGTGGCAGGAAGCAGATGAGAGACGGAAAGGATAAGGCTACGCACAAAGCGAAAATCTCTGATCTTACCATCGATTGCTTTCACTTGGATTTCGACGGGCAAGAGTTCGGACCCATTCCGGCCGTCATCAAGATAAAACCATATGAAGGCTCGCGGGCGATCAGACAACTTCCTGCCTACCCTTTGTCTCTTGCTGCTGAGCCGGACTTGGCCCAGGTACTAACCAAGCGAGGGAAAAAGTTCGAAGAGATGGTTGAAGCAAGCCATCGGAAATATAGTGGACTGAGTTTGCGTGGAAAGCAGCCTTTTGACAACTTGGAGGAGGCAAGTCACGGCCCTTATGATGCATTTGAGCACTCTTTTCTGACTCTTCGCAGATTGACGGGGACGTGATGGTTGATTTCAAACTCGCTTATCTGACCAACGAACCGTTACGGAAGATTGACGTGCCAGCATTCCGCGGCGGCGTGATAGATGAGCCTACAGAGGAAGATTCAGCAGAGACCAGGGATTCATGCCATGCCGTCTCCTTGTATTTCGATGATGTGAAGGCCATCAGACATCGATGGGCTCAGTGGTCCACGCAGACCGATCTACTCGAGAAACGTTCGCCTGGTGCATTGACTGCCGAATGCTACAATCTGTTGCCGGCCAGGGTGTGGGGATATGTATTTCTTCGCCGCAAATGGTGTAAGTCTTCCTCTCTCGGCTCCTAATAACCAGAAATGACAGCGGAAACTCAATGCTGAGATCTCACTTAGATCCCTTGAACATCGACCTTGTTCAACCCCTTCAGAAAAATAAGGCGGGCACCGCAGACGGCTTCGACAAACTTGTTCTCCCGCCCGGTCATAAAGATATCGTTCGGGCTCTGGTAAGAACACACGCCAAAAAGCCAGAAAGCACCGACGGCAAGGCCCCTATCAAACTGCAGCGCGAGTTCGACATCGTCAAGGGAAAGGGCAAAGGACTCATTATCCTACTGCATGGTGCCCCAGGTATGTGTGATGGCATATCGGACCACACAACATGAGCATAGCAATGCCAATACTGACAGCTCAAAGGGGTAGGAAAGACGTCAACTGCTGAATGCGTTGCGGCAAATTCGGGCAAGCCGCTTTTCCCTATCACTATCGGTGATGTCGGGGGAGACTCAGCACAACAAGTCGAGCAGAATCTTGAGAAATACTTCGACCTGGCCCGCAAGTGGAACTGCGTGCTGCTTCTCGACGAAGCAGACGTGTTCCTCGGTACTCGTGTAGCCGGAAACATCACACAGAACAGTCTGGTCTCCGGTAAGATTAGCTATATATCACCTTTGCCTGTTCTTGCCGCATTGGGCACCCTGATGCTGACAGTAATATACCGCAGTCTTCCTTCGAGCCCTCGAGTATTACTCCGGCATCCTTATACTAACGACTAATCGTGTTGGCTCCTTCGATGAGGCCATAAAATCCCGCGTCCACTGCGCATTGTACTATCCTCCACTCGATAAGAATCAGACAATGGAAGTGTGGAAGATGAACCTCGACTCGTTAGAGGAGCGCAACGCCAACACCGAACAGAGCCAGAGGATCCAGTTCGAGCGGAAGGAGATCGAAGAATACGCCCGAAACCATTGGAGGAAAGGCAAGCGCTCGAGCAAGTGGAACGGACGGCAAATAAAAAACGCCTTCCAGACCGCGGTCGCCTTGGCTGACTGGGACAATCACGATCTCACCCAAGGCAGGGGCAGCCCCGATGGGACGGTGCTGAAGGCTTGGCACTTCGATAAGGTGGCCTTGGCCAGCGCGCATTTCGACATGTACCTTGAGCGGACCAGGACCAGCGACCAGCAGCGTGCCCGCGACGAAGCTTTCAGGGAGGACAACGTCGGCTTGCGGTTGCCCGAACCATCCGAGCCGGATGAGGAGACTGAGTCGGAGGAGGAGACTAAGAAGAAAAGAAGGAGCTCGAAGAAGTCCTCGGCCAAGAAAAGTAAGAGTCTGAAAGAAAAGAAACGGTCGAAATCGAAGAAGCAGGTGGAACTTGAGTCTGATGAAAAGAGCACGGAAGAATCTTCATCCGAAGAGGAAACGTCTTAGTGTAGTATATACTATCTAGGGACAGGGATGTTTAAGCGTTAACCACTGTATAAAGGAACCGCCTACATCCTGCTTAAGAAGCGTACGTACACGGATTAAAAACGAAACCACCTATACTTTTGGACCATGATGATGCGGCGTCACTCGCAAGGGGTGAGAAAATCACTCTTATGGGATGGGGAAATGCCATCATCAAAGAGTGCAATATCTCCGGAGATGGCACGCTCAGACATGTTTCACTAATGCTCTGCCTTGATGACACGGAGTTCCGAAAGACCAAGAAACTCACGTGGCTTGCTTCCGAAGGGACCAGTCTGATCGAGGTCGAATTATGGCATTTTGATCATTTGCTCACGAAGGACACCCTTGTTAAAGATGACGAGCTCGATGATTACCTCGCCACTGATTCCGCTCAGAGGATTGACGTGCTTTGCGATGATGATGTGGCTCGCCTCACTACGGGTGATATCATTCAGCTGGAACGCAAGGGATTCTACCCCGTCGATGAAGCTGTTGGAAAAGGTCCAGGAGGCAGGGCGGTCCTGTTCAGAATTCCTACTGCGTCCAAAGATTAGACCGTGCAGACAAGGTCGACGACTTTGCTCCTGTTTTCCACATCTTTCAGCTGGCTATTATTTTTCTTCCATGGGCGGCAGCTGACCACACGTACATGTATTTCCGGCGGCTACAGCACCCGCTGTACCTGTTGGCACTGATTTACGAACAACAATTCTCTGACCGGTTGTGGGCCTACGACAGTCTCCTGCGCACGTTGGTCGCAAGCCACACCGAGCTGAGTCACTTCGACATAGTGATAGCGTTTTCGGTCAAGTTCGAGGATTTCTGCCTCGCGAGTGCTGAAAGTACTGGTCGAGTGGCGTGTTGAGGTTGGCTTGGCACCGCTGCCAAGGAGGGACTTCTGATGTCTATTCAGTCTAGGCGCGAGAAGAAGAGAGACATGTGGAAAAAGTCGAGTGTCAGTTCAATGTTGGTTAGCCCCTGCGTATTCCTGACAGATGGTTGTTATCCCCATAAATGCCTAGAAAATGCCTTGGTTTCCATCGCAGTGGGGTTCGGTCTTTCTACTGGGTAACTCTCCAGGCCTTGAATCTCACTGCACAGAGAGACACGAAGTTCAATCTCGCAGTTGTAAAAGATCCCAACCAGGTCGCGACACTCGCTGCACGAGACAGCGTGACAATGAGAACCACCACCGTGCTGAGACTACTATTCTTTGCATCAACCCTGGTCGGGGTAAGTATTCCCTTCCCCCTTTCCTTTGATTCTTTTCTACGCAGTTACGGATTTGTTTTTGGCACAAGTGGCCCTGTTTTCTAACACAAAATAGTTGAGACGGTCAGCAAGGTCAGCAAATTTGTTCCAACTCGACCCATCTCAGAGTTGGAAGCTATATCTTGATGTGACCCTTGGACTTGCAGCTGCCGTCTTTGCTGCTTGGATTTGGTGTGTCCGACCATCAAACATCAGGAGACAGCGAGGACCTCGATACGTCCGGTACCTGGGGAAAATACAAGAAGACAACGTGGTGCTTCGGGTCGTCCAGGCGGAGAAGCGACGTATTGTGATCTGCGGAGGGATGCGAATTGGCATGACAAGTAAGGTCCATATTAAGTGGGCATTATATATCAAAAAGACGGAAGATGTATGTGTTTTCTGATGCAAAGGATTTAGATTCCTTTGATGCAGCTGGTTTCTTGAGCCGGCACTGGAAGAGGTGAATGAGAGCTCCACTCCCATATTTCCATCAGTTTGATCCCAAGCAATAGAGTCGCTCTGGGACGAGAGGGGTGAGCAGAGCCAAAACTTTGGAAGGCGAAGCCCAAATTCGAATGTTTAGATGATAATTGGTTTATTTTCCGGCTACAAGAGCCCTCCGATGCTATTGGACTGGCTCATCACCAAAAGCCCAGCACTTGAGTCTGTGATGGCCATTATATACTGGAGCCGTCTATTTTAACGCTGAAGTGTATCAGGGCGCCGGAGATGCGCCTGGGTATCCATTCCTCCACTCCATCAAGTCATCCTCCAACGTCGTGTCGCTAATGGAAGCTACACATGTTCACCACGGCACCACTGGTCGTAGAAACACCATAGTATCAGCATAGGTATCGTGGTGCTCACTTTCGGTAATTATGTACCTACAAATTTGCTGGGATAAACTTCATGAAGATGAAGATGATGGTGATGTGACACAAGCAAGGATGACACCCGTTGCTCCGCTGAACGCAATAACGGTGGTGAAGAATTCGGTCTTGGAAACTGTCGCTTGGATGGCCTTGGAAGGTTGAGTTGCGATCATTCGGCGCGCAACATGTGGGCGCAGGGTGGTGAGCAGACGTTGGGCGGCTCTTTGCTGGAACATTTTGGTTTGTGTGATGTGCAGGGGCAGAATGATGGATTCGGGAGGACCTTGCAGGTGATGATCGTGAAAAGTAGATTTGGTCGAGTCGAGTGGTCGTTGAAGAGTAGCAGAGACGGTCTAATATAATAGATGATCAAATATAAATCGATGCAGGTATCAGCAGACTGGTTTATTTTGATCTTGCTTTTGTTTCGCAGCAGTTTCACGGCTGGTTTATGTACCCCCAAGGATGGATTGGTGGTGTGACCTGCTCCGCCGGCTGGTGGCATGTTCTGTCAGGCCATTTGCCCGCTGAATTTCCCCATGGGGATGCTGTGGGAGCTGACCAGCACCCAGACCGCGAAGACATCCCGGATCAATGGGAAAACACGGGTTGCCAATTCTGGACGCACTGTTAAAGCCACTGGTTATTTCCGCAGATCTGACAGCACTATTTGCGGATACCACGCGACGCTCTGCACTTCACAATGGCGGTCATGGCGTGACATCGTCACAGCCTTAAATGTTGCAAAAGTTACAGGTCTCTTTTAGTCGGTAACACCCGCCGCATCCCTATCGGAAGTCGTCTGATGGATCGCAGATTCGCCGGTACATGTAGACTCCTACCGTGCATTTTACGTGATATGTGGCTACACAACGCTTGAACCTCCGGTCTCCTTAAGGCAAGGTCGGAACGATCCACTGACGGTGCATTCTTTGCACCAATCCTGAGCCTACTACTTCACCTGCAAACAGCGTGGACAAGACCAACACCCCTGAGCGACCAAATCAAAACATATGATGATAGCTCAAATCAGGAAACTATTAGCTATCCATCAGACGGCGTTCTGGAGAATACGGACATACGAGAGATGCAAAGATTATCTTATTCATATTTCAGCAGGGAAGCGGTTTGAACGGCTTTGAAACCCAATCCGGGTCTGTCGATTTGTCTGGCAATGTATAACGCATGCCCAGCGAGTATACAGTAATAAAGACGAATGCTTGGTGCACGACAAATATGTACAACTCGACGAAGCAAATATACGAACGAGCATTGCCGGTCGAATAAGCTTGGTCTCCGATCCACTAGAGCGGAGCGCCAAAGTATTCCAGCTCGACTTGTCTCGTGTTGAGCTATATATCGTTCATGAGTTAGTGGTTTGTCTCGGATTGTACCATATTGCGGGTGACTTACGAAGGTGGTATTTCCCCTATACCTATTAACATCAGCTTGGCCCATCAGTTGCATTTCCGTGGTCAATTCGGTCTGAAGAATGCTGATCATCTTCGCAACTCCAGGTTGGCCGTAGATGTTCGCAAACATGGCCGGCCTGCCCAGACCAACCGCACGTACACCAAGCGCCAGCAATGCCAGGACGTGAGAGGCCCTCCGCACGCCACCGTCAGCGTATATCTCAATCTGGCCAAAGACTTCCGGGTAGTTCTTGTGGACATCGAGGAGGATCTCGACGGCAGTGGGTGCGAGGTCGACGACCCGGCCGCCGTGGTTGGAGATGTAGACGGCCTTGAAGCCGAGGTCGGCACACAGCTTCACGTCGTGTGCCGTCTTGACGCCCTTCGGCACCACTGGGAGGGTCGTCATGCCCTGCAGCTCCCTGAGCGCCGCAAGGGTGAATGTTGCCGAGTGCCCTGTGTCGCTGCCCTTGGAGAAGCGCATCTGGCGGTTGCGGATGCCCTTGATCCCCGTGTTGTCAACAGTGAGGAAGATCGCTTTGAAACCCGCGGCCTTGATCTGGTCCAGCTCGGACTGCAGCCGGGTCTTGTTCGACCAGATGTACTCTTGGTGGAACATGACCTGCCCTGGGGCGGCGGCGGCGCCGATGGTCTGGATGGACTGCGTGCTGGAAATTGAGGGCACGTAGAGAATACCGGCGGCACCGGCAGCCCTGACCAGATTTGTCTCGGCACCGGGGCTTGCACGGCCGGCTTGCGCGGCGGGGGCGATGAAGAAGGGCATTGAGAAGTTGTAGCCAAGGATGGTAGTACTGGGGAAAGAGAGTGAGTACTCGGTTTGATCAGTTTCACTGGGTATATAAACCTACTTCAGGTTCACGTTAGAGACATCCGTGAAGGTGAACCCGTTGAGCCGTAATTTCGACCAGCCCAGCATGTTGGCTTGATAAGCTAGAGCAGTGTCAGCAGTTGGGTATGATGCAGCTCCAGCGTTGTTGACGAGTGGCCATACTGATCTCATCTAGAGCAGCCGAACGGTAGTAGGCATAATCCGCAGGAGCGAGTGAGTTCTTGGCCGCAATTTGCATGTCATTAATATCCACCAAGCTCTCGATCGGAGGAGCAGTGCCGGTGTCCCATGATGAAGTATCGAGTCCGGTGTCTGGGAGCCCCTCCATATCAATGGTAACGCCATGGACGATGGTAGGGCAGCCGAATGCCAGCGCGAGGAGAGCGAGTGAGTGATACATTGTGAGGCATGCGAAAAACGAATGAAAGGTCACGAACAGAAACGAGTGAGGATCAAAAGAAAGGCATGTCAGAAATGCCACTTAACACAGCGGTGGGTGTGTGTTGGTCTGATATAGGAAGCCAGCGTGTGCATTTGCCAACAGCATAATTTCTCAAAAGCAATCAATGTAGCCAGCCTGCCTCTTCTTTGCCTTGCGAAGCCAGCGGGAGTCGTTCTCCGTTCCTGTCCACACGCATGCAGTGGCCCTGGAGGCTCGAACTGCTTCATGGACCATCCCAGATATGAGCTGAGGGGGCCACTGTGACGACAGCAAGGAATGCAACCCCCTGGACATGATCACTCATGAACTCGTTTCATCTCTCTCGCCCGTTGGGATCGGAAATCACACTCCAGGTCCTTCGTATCCTAGTCACTGGCACACTGACCCTCATTTGTGCCAAGGCCGTGCAGCACGCGTCAAGTCATAGCATTCACTGGGCGCAGCTGAAAGTACCGTAAGATTTGTTGGCGGCGTTTACGAATCTGAGACCGAGTTCCTAGCTGAGCGTCCGGTGATTCACAAAGGGATGAACTATATCGACGGGATTGTTCGTCCGGGGTAGACAGGGTTCATACGGGGTACCAGTGCATAGGAAAGTCGCTGCGAGCAATCTATAAAATGTTGAACCTTTTCTCTTGTCCTATGTCGTTACGCAGGATGCAACCCGATTGGCCGTTTGTAATGCTACGCTGTTGGGCATTCTCACGGCCTGCCCTGCAGCCTATGTAGTAATGAGCCTGATGTAACATCGAAACACGTTGTCGTATTGCGTATTATTTCTAAAATAATTCGATCCAGCGTTTGAATTTGAACGAGCACATTGCAGCTTCAGTAGGGCCACGATATTCTATCATAAGGTGCCCAGGATTAGGTTCTCTTCGATACGATACCTGCACGCGTGATTGAACGGCTTAGTACGACTCGTAATAGGAACGCTGCAGGAAATAGTACAATTGCTACCTACATTTATTTTTGGGCATCGAATAATGGATGACGGCCACGCGGCTGATTTCAGAAGCAAGACATTGCGGATGACGAATCCTCCAGTAGTGGAATTACTCCTTTATTTCGATTTTCAAGGCGGCAGGAGAGATGCATGAGTCTTTTAAGATCGTTCCGGTCATCCTCTGGTGTTCATTGTAAATATTTCACCATCGGCGGGGATCAGGTACATTTTCAATATCATGTTGAGAAATGAGAGACATTAATACTAAATAACAGACATTATGAAGGTGCAGCTCAGCCTGAAACGTCTCCCAACTTGTCTCTCCCTGAGTCCGCAGGGGTTGAAATGACTCAGACAACGCCACATCGAAAGTGAGACATTTTGATCTTACTCGGGCTCACCACGAGATGAGACCACACGTGATTATGCTCATCAAAGGTAGCTGTACGTGGTGTAGATTCCGATGGGACAATCACCAATGTCAGGGTTGCCCTGGTCCTGGAAATAAGTAAAGGTTGTGTCGTTGGTCGAGGTTTCTGTGCCAAAGTCAGCTACTCATTGACCTAATCGGAGCCACTGAAGGCCTGGAGAAATGAAAATAGCAAGCACAAGGGATACTCACTGCCAGCGACACAGGTACCGGCCCCAACGAAGCAAGGTCCCGTTTCCAAGGTGTAGACGAAGCCTGGTTCCATGTGTACGGGTGGGAATGCGGGATATGGGCCCGGGGCCGGCTGATTGTTGTAGGTCGTTGCAGGACCTGAGCACACGATGTCAGTGTACGTGTTCATGTGAGCAACTATATATGAGCGAAGTTACTCACCGGGACAGCTCCCAGCGTTGTATCCCTCAAAGACGAAGTTGCCACCCCCACTGTAGGTGAAGGTGCTTGTCTTCAAATCCTCCAGTTTCGGGAAGATGAACTCCAGCGTGCAGTTGGCGGTCGTGCGGCTAGCCGGAATGTCAAAGCTGAAGATGGAGCTGATGTCGTTGGGGGTGAAGACACCGTTGTACTGGTTCCCAAAGGCCTTGTCGGGCTGTGAGGCAGAGATCTGAGTGATGTAGTGCGGGAACTCGAACTCGCCCTCCGGGAGGAGGGCTGGGCAGTTGGCCTTGGGGTTCGAGGGAGAGGAAACCCGAGCCCATTCGTGAGATGCAAGGGGGCGCTTGGAGACAAGATCAAAAGGAGCCGCGAGAGCGGAAGCGACGAGCAACGTCAACGAAGCGAGGATACAGTTCTTCATGGTAACTGTTGCGTTCTGGGCAGGCTGGGGATGAATATTGGAGAGTCGATCAGGAGGTTCAAGACAAAGTGATATATCCCAGGCGATGCGTTGGAAGGTAGACGTGGCTGTGATACGGGCCAATCCATGCTGCTCAACGAGGGACAAGAGGAGGACATGACGATGTACTTATACGAGTCCATGGCCCATTCAACGAGTCGACACTTTCTGCCTCAGACCCTCGTGAGGGCAAGTTGATCCTGCTTCTTCTCCCCCTCCACAATTAAACACACATGGCGCTAGGCCCGCGGACCCCTAGGGCTTAATTCAGCCCCGACACAGCCAATTCAGCCTCCTAGTCGCCGGAGCCGGCTTCATTGCAAAAGCAGGGGCGTCTGAGGCAGATTGTCAACACATGATTGATACATTGCCGTGTCACTCGAGCACGGTCCCCGTGCGGGTTACCCAGGACGCCTCGCGGCAGGTTTCCGTGAGGCCATTGAACCCCAACAATTAACTAGGTTTCGACCCCCTTCAACGTTTCTCAGACACAAGTGATTGTCTGTCTCCCTTGGGACTCCCCTCTGGAGGAGGACAATACGCAAGTAGTATAATAAGGCCTAGTCTAGTGCTTTGGGGCTCTGCAAGTCTCGGTCAAGGATTTTGGAGCTTGTGTTTAGTACGTAAGCTTACATGGCCTCAGCAAAAGGTTAACGCCACGTATTCTGCGCTGGCTCTCAGCTCGTGGAGGTCATAGACGTGCTGGCTGCCCCAGGGTGCGCTAGTCCCCTCGGGTTGCATGCAGTGTTCGGCACCGCTGGTGCCAGCAGGAAGCTGACAGCTGACAGCTGACAAGTGACGGTGGGGTGGGCGCACCGGATCGGGAGGCTGCATAGAGTTCTCGTAAACGACAACATCCAAGGTGCACATAGACCCGGCGCGGGGTGCAAAGCATCTGCGGCGAGCTTATCTACCAGTGCACAGGTGTAATGTCACTAGTTCGTTTCAGCTGCAACGCGCTTAACCACTTTCCTATATTGCTCATTCTACTACCCCTCAATTGTGGTGGCGCAGAGGAATTCATAGGAAGGCTTCGGGACCGAGGCAGTGAAAGATGCTAAAAGATAGCTTCTAGGCCCAAGGGGATTACGAGAGCATGCTAAGCAACAAGCACCAGCTTATCATCCGGCACTTGGAATGCAAGCGGTGGTATCAGGCTGTCCGAGGTTGGGCAGTGGGATTGGCAACTTTGATTTGCTACCCGTGGAGAGGTGCACATTCTACCTACCCATTGAGCTGTGACAAATACTAGTGTTTATGGCGATAAGCGAGCAGTCCCACCCGCGTTTGGGTGACCGTGAGTGATTAGCTGGCACAAAGTCACTGGTAGAATTCCTATCAGGAATTGGGTTGCGAAACTGACAGTCGCGACCTGACTTAAAAATGTAATACACATACACACACGCATATGCCATGTCGAGTGACATTGCATGGCAAGCATCAGCCCTTTCCAAATATCAGTGGATATAAATGTATACTAATGCCAGAACAGACTTGCTCAAACCGCATAGAAAACCTCATCCAAAATTCTGCCATTAATAGCCAATACGTGGTTGCATACCCTACCGTGCGGGAACGAGTTGACAACAGTAATCACAGGTGTGGGAGACATTTAACGCCGACATGAATCAGGCTACGGAGGCCATCATCACAGGCCTCCTGTTATTGGGCATAGTCTTCTTGATTGTATACATTGTTTTATTGACTCCTGGTCTCGTAGAGGACTACAAGAGATGGCGGAGAGACAGGGAGGCGGATGCCAGACGAGCTACATGGAGAGATCGAATATCCTGGCCAGTCAGACCAGAACCGCCACAGACTGTGTAGCTTAGTGTAGCGTTTGAGAGCAAGATTGAGCAGAATGAACAGTATTCAAGTATTCACGCGGTGATCTTTCCACAGGGCTGAGGAACAGTCGTCTTATAGCTGTGTTGGACATGACTAGCGATATGCTAAAGAACAGTTAGCGACACTCGTGTAAACAAACCGGCTCATAGGCTATGGGGTCGTCTTCACTTAGTAAATAGGCCGCGTATGAGCTAGCACAGCCGACACTCTTTCGTTCGATTCTGTAATGTGAGACCGAAAATGAATGACATGCAACGATTCGTCACGCTCGTCACGCTCCGTCATGACCACGAAATTGGGCGACAGCGCCGCTATGACCAAACTCGTACCAGTCCCCGTCACAAACCTGCTTGTCCCCCCAGGCCCTTAAAGGGTGAACACGGTGAAACCCACATGGAAAAAGACTGCCACTTCGAAATCTCAAATCATCTGGACTTCCCAAGAGGCACACAGAAAGCATCACTGAAACACCCTCTCATAATGACAGTCTACAGCTCGCTGGCTGCCTTCTTCCTCGGACTCATTGTGTGTTCCATGGTCTGTGGGATTTATATAGTGGCGGGGAAGATCTGGGGGAGCCGAGACCGTTTCCGGATCCAGAGCACATGGGATAGATTGCGCGGGAGGGGTTCAGGAGCAGGTCGTGGCAATGATGACGAGGAGGCCGGTGCTCCTCGAGCAGGAGGACGGCCGCCAGTCACGCAGAGCCGAGTCTAGGTCAGTGAGTCATTGAGCGAACCTGCATTAAAGCAGAAGCGAATATCTGGCTTCAGCCTGTGTTCAAAGTCACCGGAATCCCCTGTGCCGGTGATGAAATGTGAGCCCAAGTCATGGCGCTGAATCCGATAAATAGGAGGAGACAATAAGATCTTAAAAAACCATCCATCACCTCAGATGCATTGGAAGTCGAGACTACTGAGGACAAGAAATTCCCGACCAGAATCGTAAGCAAGACTCCAAACATTGAGGAACAGCACATTTATCATCATGAGTACAAACGAGACTCAGCCAACAACAGCCATGTCAAGCAGGACTGACCAGATAATCATCTTCAGCCTTGCCTCGATACTATCGGTCAGCCTCCTGCTCCATGCGTATTTCATGGGGAACGCCTTCTGGCGGTGGAGACAGGAACGAGACGCAGCCGCGAAGCGTCTTATGCAGGTGCAGAACCCGTAGCATGGGTAACTAATAAGGGCAAGGTGTGTAGTGTAACTGCGTTGTTAGAATAGTGGTTCTGCGCCTATTCTTTCTTGAGCAGGGCCTTGATATCTAGAAATGAGGTATTTTATCTATTAAACCAACCTTTTCGCCCGATGCTCATGTGAATGTCCTCATGTGAATGTCCTCCTGCGCGGCTCGATGCAGATTAGCCCTCCTTGCCCTGGAATGGTTCACAAGTGGGGACCTGGCAGCTACTTGTGCAGTGATTCATATTGGTGGTTATCATCCGAAGTTGTCAGTCTTCGTTGTGATTTATTGTTTGGAACTGACATGGTCTGCTTCAAGCCCTAACCATCTTGTTCCCAACGACAATGAATTGGAACTTCCTGAGACAACGTCGTTGAAAGCCAAACAGGCTTACGGACAGGACCCCTTGCCGGCTTGCTCCTTTAAATACTCCTGACTTGGATTTCGTATGTCCTAGGAAGAACATCCCACACCCACAGCGTGATCATATCAGGAGTCTGGCCAGTGACTCCCTCTTGTTGAATTGAACAGGTTACTTGGTGAGTTGGCCGGTTCAATTGCACCCATCTCACACAGGACACTTGCTGAGAAGACACACTGACAAGCCTCCAGTCCGACTAGGCCGAGGAAATCGGACGCAAATAAAAGAAGCCCAGAAAACCAAACCAACAGATCAGCCCAACTCCAGACGCCAGCCAAGGAAAACAAACAAACACCCAGCAATCCGAGCATAACACAAAGCAACATAATACCAAAATACCGACAACTAAAGATGGAAGAGGTACTCATCTTCTGGCTGATGTTTCTCGGCATAGTCATGATCCCGGCGATGGCCTATTTCGTCATCACCAGGGCGTCGCGGGAATCACACCGCCGCGAGGGCAAGGTCCCTAGGGGTTGGCTGAGCGAGGTCGAGAGTAGGCGGTGCGACTGGGCTGGGCAGGAGGAGGGCGTCGTCGTCGTCGACAGTGTCGCGCCTAGGTTCCCACCGCAGGCACATGTGCGGAGCTGGATGGGATCGGGTGGCAGTGGCATGAGGGGGACGGGAGGTGGGAAGCCATAGGGCCCTCGAGTTAGTTTTGAATTATTATACCCTCATCTGCCCAGCCATCGTGGGCACCCAAGAACGCCGTCCCCATGCAAAATATGCCCGCCTCTTTTCGTCTCGCGCATGTATCAAAACCACTCTTTGCCACAGCGTAAATTGCACTACCTCCTTCTTCCCTGGGGGGCTCCACCGCCCATCCCACCCATACCGCCCATCATCCCACCCATCTGCTTCATCAAGGCGTTCATGTCCATCCCGCCCATGTTCGGCATCCCGCCGGCGCCGCCCCCACCGCCCAGCATCTTCATCATGCTGGAGATGTCGGGCATGCCGCCGCCGCCACCTGCGCCGCCCCCCATCGACTGCAGGCGCTTCTGCATGGCCGCCATCTGCTGCGCCTTGTTGCCGCCGCCCATGGCCGCCTGCGCACGCTGCATGTTCTTCATGTTGCCGCCCATCTTCTTGGCCATCCCCGCCATCATGCGCTGCTGCGTGAGCAGGTCCTCGACCTCGCGCACGCTGGTGCCGGACCCCTTGGCCACGCGGGTCATGCGCTCCGGCTGGTCGATGAAGAGCTTGCCGTCTGAGTCGAGCTCCTTCTTGGTCATGCTGTCGCAGATGTACATCATCCTCCGCAGCTTGGCGTTGCCCTCATCATCGTCCATCCCCGCCATCATGTTGCTCATGCCGGGTATCATGCCCGCCATCTTGGAGAGCGGCCCCATCTTCATTATGTTCTGCAGCTGGTCCCGCAGGTCGCGGATCGTGAAGACGCCCTCGGTGATGTGCTTGATCGTGTCCTTCTGGTCCAGCTTGAGGGACTGTACGTGCTCGACCAACCCTGCCATGTCGCCCATCCCCAGGAGCTTGGAGACGAATTGTTTTGGCACGAACCGCTCCAGGTCCAGCATGTGCTCTCCCGTGCCGATGAAAACGATCGGTGTGTGTGTCGCGGCGACTGCTGATATGGCACCACCACCGCTGGCGTGGCCGTCGGTCTTGGTGATGATGATCGCACCGAAATCAGCCGCCTCCTTGAAAGCCTTTGCTTGGGCCTCTGCCTGCTGACCGATGCTCGCGTCCAGAACCATGATTGTCTCGTCTGGTTTTACCGCTTCTTGAATGTCGACCATCTCCTGGAACAGGGCCGACTCTTGCCTATGCCTTCCTGACGTGTCCACAATGATGACCTCGAACTTCTCCTTCCGGAACTTCTCGACACCCTCTCTCGCGACGACCGCGGGGTCCGTCTCCGTCAGGCTGCCGTAGTACGGGATTTTGGCCTTGGTGGCGTTCTGCTTCAGCTGGTCAAAGGCACCGGCCCGGAAGGTGTCGGCGCACACCATGCACGACTTGAAGCCCCGGGCCTGGTAATGCCTCGCCAGCTTGCCGACAGTCGTGGTCTTTCCGGCACCCTGCAGACCGACAAACATGATGACATTGGCGCGGCCCTTCTTGGGCTTGAAGGGCTCGTTGTGGGGGTTGACAAGGTTCACGAGCTCGTCGTAGACGGCCTTCTGGATCAGGCGCTTCTTGTTGACGGCTGGGGGCAGTTCCTTGAAGTTGACGGTCGACTTGATCGATTTCCGGAGTTGCTGGACGAGGCGCACGTTGACGTCGGCTTCGAGGAGGGCGGACGAGATCTCCTTTATCATGGAGTCGAATGCCTGCAGGGGGGGATCATGGGAAGTCAGCTCAGCGCGAAACCATGGGACACGATGGGGGCGAGGGCATGGGCAAGCTCACCTTCTCATCCAGGTTTGGTGCCCTGGTGAGGTCGGACACGGCCGTGTTGATACGGCGCCCGAGATCTTGAAGAACCATGGCGACTGCGACTGTGAGTCAAACCTGTTCTGCTGTGTGGTTGTTGGCGTTGCTTTCGCAGCTGGACAGCAGAGACGGGAATTGTGGTTTGGGTGGATGACAAGGCGTGAATGTGGAAGTGGTGGCCAAAGAGCCAGAGATGCGCCGTCGCACATTCACCGTCACAAACGTTCTAGAAGCTCCAGACGGAATCGCGGGGTGCGGGTTGCCTGCCGTCTCGGGGGCTTAGGTAATCATGAAGTGGCGGTACGTACCTCTCCGTGCTACTCACTGTGTAAACCACAGCAAGACCTCTTGCCTGTTTGCTGCTGACTGCTGGCTGGGCAGTCACATTGGGATGCAGAGAAACCAACAGACACTCATCATGTGAATCACCCATCACAGATCCCTCATTCTTTGTGACTCGTCGCGGGGCCTGCTTTCAATCATTCCACTTGTTCTCCGCTCAACCTCAATTAAGAAGCAAATACACTGGCACACAGGACTCGGCACCTAAAATCACCTACATCCACCTCTTTCACAAGCATCACTCTGCATCAAACTCAGTCAAGATGTTTGGTGGCTTCGAGCTTCGCCACATCCTAGGTCTCATGTTCGTAAAACAAGCCCCCAGTGGATACGGGGATTTCTTCTAACATTTCACACCGAGCAGTGTCGCCTCGACCATGACTTTTGGTGGCACCTGGCCGCTCTTTGACGCCCGTGGAGCAATGCTCGAGTTTGGATTGCCTGCCAGAATAGCAGATACGCCTGCGGCTTCCCCGGTAATGGTGATCAACGGGGTTCGTACCACTATCATCGGCCTTCTGGTCTTTACATTCTACTCTCGCAACCAATTGGATCTGGTCGATCTGGTGATGGCCGTGACGGGCACATATGCTGGCTTGGTCGACAGTTATGTTGTGTGGAAGGAGGGCAACTCCCGCAAAGCGGTATTCCGCCTGGTTAGCTCTGGTCTGCTTGCTGCCTGGGGATGGGCTGGCTGGACGTCGCCTCGGGGGTAGTTGATCCGTATGAGGTTCTCCTGTATCTTGATAAGAGACAGCACCAAACAGCGTTCTTTTCAGGTACACATTGAGAATCTCTGAGTGGTGGGACTAGGACAAGTAAATTGAAATAGAAATCGCTATCAATAAAGTATGCAGCTGCTACCTAGCTGCTTTTAAGGGGTGGCTCGGCTGTTCATGACTCATTGACCCGGATTCAGGTCTGGCCAGTATCCCCCAGTTTATTGCAGCGGGCTTAGACAGACTTCCGCAACGGATGGTGCGTGACACTCATACTGAGAACAGACGCTCAAATTCTGTCCACTAAGTCTTTCATTCATCACTTGAGGTTGCTAACTAATTCCATTCTTTTGACGTTCAACGTCTTGTATATTGTTGTTGATACCTAACCAGAGGCCCAACCCTCGTGTTTCTATTTGTTGCATCCGCCGTCTAGGCCCTTGCATGTCTCCTACCATATCTTTAGGTTCCTTGCACTCCAGAGGTGTCTCTACTTTTGCTCCGTCGCATCTGGATTGGATGCTTAGGGGTGCCGCTGTGATCCAGTTCGTACAGAAACCAACTAGAACAACGTGATGCCAGTATTCCGGATGCCCTCAATCTTCTCATCCGGCCTCTTGTTCCTGCGGGCTATGTGTTCGTCGAAGAACCTGACTGCCCATTGCCTGACAGTTGTTGGAGCCTTACTGCCCTGACGACCCACCTGTTGGTCCACCCGGCGGTCCATTGTCTCTGTGTGTAGCTGGGCGATAAGTGCCCAAAGAGTAATTGTCTCTCGGATCCTTGCCCTTGGTTGGGTCGTGGTATGCAACATCAAACGTGCTTCTGTCGGCCTCGTTGTATATCCCTCTAACGCCGCCCATGGAATCGCGTATCGAGGGATCATAGTTCGGTCTATCTTGCACGATTGGGTGGCCCTTCCACGGACTTTTGGCCTGCAGAGGCAACTTTTCCGTGTTCTTGATTTTTTCCGGGTAGTCGCTAAGGGGCATCCTCTTCCCACCCTCCTTGGACGGGTATCGTTGTCTCTTACGAGGGGCTTCTGCGACTTGACGCCTAGCAGACGCGGCAGGCACCACCCTCCCCGGGTCATTCGGATCCATGTTGGTGTTGGAGTACTGGAGACCGTATTAGGTATATTGGAGTGAAGTGAGGTATCCGCAGAGCTTACATAGGACTCTTTAGACTCTTTAGACTCCTTGGAGTCCTTGGAGTCTCCAGACCCGCCAGAGGCCCCGGACTTGCCAGAAGTTTGGGAAGTTTTAGAGCGGTTGGAAGTTCCAGACTTCTTGGAGTCCCTGGAGCTGGTGGAATCGCGGGACGGGGGACGGTCAGGCATTTTTCCAAAGATTCAAATAGATTCGTTGACTTATTGCGATGTTAATTCAAGATCGAGAGATGGTTGTTGAGTTTTCGAAGATTTGTTGAGCTTTTGGATACAAACAAGACCAATACTTATACTCATTTCTTTCTACTGTGCCGTACCATGTGTATCTGATTTTGATAATTAAGGAACAACCAGTGTTGGTGCACGCCTCCTTGGGCCACAATGGCCTGACCGCAGAGAACCATGATCACGGCCATCGAGGCCGCTGTTGAGTTAGCTGGCAATGAGACACACATTGGCAGAGATGTCCAATTAACCGAGGCCGACGCTTTGGTCTTGAGCTATAATTGAATGGTGATCAGGGACCAATTCCGCTGTTGGAGGTCACAGGAGTTCAGGCTGGGACGGCTGGAGGCCACCAACAGTCAGGAGCACGCTGGGCGACCGGTCAATGTATGAAACAGGTATGGGAGCCCTGGGCCAGTCTCTGTTGGTTCTGGAGATGATGATAGAACGTTGGCTTGCGGCGCATGAGGTTTGAGAGGCTGAATTTACAGGGCTGATCATGGACTCTGGCGCCAACAGCTGTTTGGAGTCGACCAACACGCCAACTCTGTCCAATCAGACTTATGCCTGGTCCAAAGGATTATGGGTCACCGGCGTGAGTGATCGGCCGGGACTGTTGGTTGGGTCGGCCCTACTGTGCTCTGCCCCAGTGGACCCCGGGTCAGACCGGCCAGATTGGTCGGAGAAACAGACCAGTGATAAATTTAGATGAAGACTGCAAGCAGGTGGGTGGACGTTGGCTGGCAGAACCCCGCACCAACACACTGCACTTCAAGATAAATAGGTACCGGTACCTTTCAACTGACAACTAAGGCCTTTGAATTGCGAATTCGTCACCTGCGTGTTACCTTTGATTTCCTATCCAATCATCATGGCAAAATCAGTCCGTAAATTGAACCAGACCGGCCATCCGCACGATCAACCGGATCTAGAGACTCTCAGAGATAACCTGCCCATCTTCATAACCAACGAGAATGAACAGATTGTCGACGCCTTCGAGTCCGGCCTGAATTCTCTGTCTCAACCATCCTCATCAGCGACAGTGGAAGAGGCAGCACAGACGCTTTTCAATGAAATAAAAAGAATTCTGCCTTTCACGGGGGACCCGAAGGAGCAAGCGTTTCTGCTGGAGAAGTTGGCCTCACTCTTAATGCGTACCGCGCAGCAGACTCCAAGCCGCCACATCGGTCAAGAGTTGCTCTTGCACACTGTCAAGCTTATCGATGTCTCACCGGAGGAGACATGGCGCGAGGGGTTCCGAGGGGCACTGAGGATGAGAATGCGGGATGGCTGGAGTGGCAAGTCACCAACACAGCCAACATTTTCATCATTCCCGAATCAGAGTTATCCCGCTAACATATACTTACTCACAGGCTTTGTTATGGAGGATGGAGAAGAAGAGGATGATGTCCAGACTCCCGATGAGTGGCTCAACCTTAATTCTTTCAATGCTCGTTTGTTCGGATCCGGAACAACGAGTTGGTACAACTTTGCCATCTGGGAGCTGAGAGATGGCCTAGAAGCGGAGCTCGGCTCTGATTTACACGAAAACGATTGCAAGGTCGCCGTTGCTAGCGAGTGGATCATCCAGGCGGGGCCGAAGCTTCTTCGTGAGACGCTGCTAAATGAAGACATTGGTGAGGCAGAGAAGAAGGCATACAGTGGATGTGAATTGTGGACTGGTTTGCCGGGGCTGAGTACTGAGAGATGGGGATTTTGGAAGCGCCGTCTTGCTGAAGTCAAGCCGAGCGTCAAAACTCAGCTTACGTTAGACTATTTGGAGCACGCGGAAAGGGTGATGACGACTGTCGAAAAGAACTTGGCTTCCTCGATATCGTAAAGCATGTAGAGGAAGGGTTGGCTTCCATACTCAGGCTATTACTCAAGTACCCGGTCCAGCTACTATGGACTTGACATCGCTTGTTGGGCAGAGAGTTGTCGTCTTCACGACTGGTAGCATTATTTTGCTATCGTGTCCAATATTACCTGAGCATTGTGGGAAGCACACCTTCTCCTCTCATTCATGTACACGATCCCAAAGGTTGGGTTCAGGAGCGCACACTGCAGAATGATTATCGTCCTGTGGCCACTGAACTTCAGATCTAGGCATTAAAAAAATGCACTGTAGTGCTTTGTCTCATACTGGGCCTTCAGTGTGGGTAAACACTCTACATAACCATTACTCCGTTACAATTTTCCCTGTGTGATATGTTTAGACCGCTGGACATTGGCGCTGTTAAACGACATGCAAACATTGAGGCAGCCACTTCTCACAACTCGACTGGAATCCGGCCCTCCTAACCAATATGACTATTAACAAGCGTTCTTCCGTATTCTGTCCCGAGCTCGTATCCGGGTAAGCCATCTTCAGGCATGGGACGCCTGTTTTGGCTGGCAATGGTCTCGTACTTGGGTGGTGCGTGTGCAGTAGCAACATCCACCGGAATTAGAACGCTTGTGAACTGTTTCAACATTTTATTTTCAGCATATGTTGATATCAGGCGACAATGCATGTCTTACCACTGTGCTTGCCATTCCAACGCAAGAAAACTCACAAAGTACCTGCAGCAAGTACGGTCGACGCACCTGACGTATCGACTTGGATGTGGATAATGCTGGAGGTATTTTGCAGCCTTTCCAAGAAGAAGGGTCTATCTCAAGTCTCTCCTCTTTGGGACTCGTCTTGAGCAGAGTTTGGGGGTGAACCTCGCCGATAAATGTGTCCGCCAAGCGCACAGCTCGGCCCATGCCGTCACGGACGAGAACCGGGTCGATCATGAAGATGCGAACGCTCTTCAGAGAAGCCGTGAGCTGTCTTTGCGCCACGGATGGTACAGTTACCCATAGCTTCAATGGTAGGCAGTCGCCTGGGTAAAGCAGGCCACCGTCACTGGTGATACCCGCCCTGACCACGATAGCTGGTCGGTAAAGGGGTGGGGCCTTGTCATCACCTTTCAGTTGCCCGCTTCGCAGCCCAAAAGCTTCAAGATGTAGAACCTGGAAGGCCTGTCGTGAAAGCCCTTTGGAGGCGGGCAGGCGTGGAATGCCAGGCGGATCGAGGGTTATCGATTTGAGATAGAGGGATTTGCGGACTTGTCGCCGCAACGGCCCACATCCTTTCGCCCTCACACAAATGGTGTAGAGGATGCTGTTGATGTCCCAGCGCTCGGACGGACGAAAAGATGGACTAGAAAGAATTTCTGCCTGCACGAATCGCGCCAGGAGAGAAAAGTCGACCCCGAAGTGATACTCATGCCTCCCTGGTCCTAAGGTGTATCTTGTCGTGTTGGCAAGTGGCGCGTGTGGGAAAAGAATTTGAGATAGGTTGAAAACCTGGTAGAATTGTCAGTTCTCGGATTCCCTCAATCCTTTTCTCCCCCCCTAAATTGTGGATGATCGGAGTCTCCTCACTGTTGCAAAAACAGGAAATTCTGAATGTTCGCCTCCATCGGCAGCAATTTTGGCGGACTGCAATCGGGCTGTAAGAGCGGGTCAGGACTTTCTGTGTCCATTTTTGCATGCTTATACTCACTTGCCTTTGATAGTGAACACGATCTCAGAAATTGCTAGAGTGTGGTTCACGTACAAGTAAACGTGACCCGTCACAACATCCGCTGAGGTGAAAGTCCTGTTCCCAAGCTCCTGCGCCGGGCTTATAATCAATTTCATGGCGACGTTGAAGCGGTAAAAGCCGATTAAATAATATCCAAGACCTCACGAAAAATGAATGTGGATGTATTCCCGGCCCCCTTTTTGATTCTCGAAGGCCTGCAACGGGCTCGTGACGTTGGCCGTTTTCCTTGACATTTCATTTGCCACATACACTCACGTCTGGCGAATATTGACCTCCATCCTGTCGGAACCATGCCGCAAGGACCGACAGATCCGCGGTTGACTAGGTCGGCCGGTACTTGGAAGAAACTGGCGACCCCCAAGAACCGGCGGAAAACATGGATGTGGCGGTACGAGCGGGAAGGACATGAGGGTCGTATCAAGGGGGAAAGGAAAAGTTGACTCAATGATCTCGACGAATGACAGACTCCTTCAATGTTCACAGATTTATTGACGCATGATCATTATCCCTCATAAAGCATAGTCCCCCATGTTACCACTGTTGGGCAGTGCCATATCATGCAGGTGTCTGTTGTTGGTTCCCGCCAATCTCGAGACACATAAACGCCAGGCATATCCCGCCTCGTTACGCAATTCCCAATGACAGAATCAGGACCAGCCTTGAGCGAGATCGAGGCACCCGCACCTGTGCAGGGCGAGGACGAGGCACCCATCGCCTACCACAGATCCCTCGAGAATACACTCCGCCCCCAGCGGACGTCGAGTTCATGGTTCCAATTCTCCACCGACGGCGAGAACACGCCTGCAGAGTCATCAGCTGGCATCTTCGAAGGCAGTGGAGAGGACGAGTACTCAGACCCACCCGGAATCAACAACTTAGCGGAGACAGCGCCTGACGCGGTCGTCGAGAACCCCGACGAGGCACACCGCTTCTCGCACCACAACCTCGAGGAGCACCTCGGCCATGGCCCAGATCCGCGGCCGAGAAATAGCGGAGAGAGGACACAAGGGTGTCTAAGCTCTCAGAGCAAGACCAGTAAAGTCGGCCGGTTCAAGACGGATGTCTTCATCTGGGCGCATCTCGTCGTCTTCTCCATCCTGGGCACGTTGGCGCGCGTGGGCCTCAGTGTCCTAACAGCCCACCCGACAGAACCTGTCCACTTTACCAGCCTCTGGCCCAACTTCGCCGGGTCGCTCATCCTCGGCTTTCTAGCAGAGGGCGCAGAGCTTTTCCGCCATCCCAGGCCCGCGCTGAGTCTGATCAGGAGGAGGACGCCAATAGACAAGAGCGACACGGACGAGAGCTCCCCGTCCGACCTGGAGAGGGTGGACGCCGGGGGCCGAGAGAAGGAAGGGCGTCACGTTGCTGAGTCTTCACTACCGGTGCCGCTCCACATCGGTCTGGCGACCGGCTTCTGCGGCTCCTTTACGACCTACTCCGCCTTCATGCGCGACAGCTTCGAGGCGCTCACGGGCATGACGGGGGCTACGAAGTCGACGCCCTCTCCCGGTCAGGACTTCTTATGTGTCGCTGCCGTCATAATCATCACCCTGAGCCTGGCTATTGGCGGGCTCAAGACCGGGGCTCACATGGCCATCTTCCTGAGGCGCTACGAAAAGAAGCTCCCGAGGTGCGTGTTACGCGGCATGGATCGAGCCTCGGTGTTGCTTGCGATTCTGCTCTGGGCCGCCGCCATAACTATGGCCGTCATGCTTGCGACTAGCATGCGAGGAGAGGCGATTTGGTGGGGACAGATGCTCTTGTCGCTGGCATTTGCGCCTCTAGGGACATTGCTCAGGTTCATTGCGAGCATGTGGTTGAACTCTCGCATCGTCGGGTTCCCCTTGGGCACGTTCTGCGTCAACATGTTTGGCACACTGGTCCTCGCAGTCGTGTGGGATCTGCAGCGGCTGCCGGACCGTGGAATCACGGCCAACGTTGGCGGCGACCTTGTCTCGTGTCAGATCTTGCAGGCCATTGAGGATGGCTTCTGCGGCTGCCTTACAACTGTGAGTACTTGGGTCCTGGAGCTGAGCACCCTCCGCAGGAGACACTCTTATCAGTATGGCTTGGCAAGCATCGGAACGAGCCTGATGATTGTCATCGTCGTGATGGGCCCTTTGAAGTGGACAGTCGGGCTGAGCCAGCCTGTGTGTGCATCTTCATAAGTCGATTTGAATCACAAATCCTAGACATATTACTAGATAGAACATAAAGTATGGCTCATTCGAATCGTTCGCTCTCTGATCGGATCAAAGTTGGCTTTTTACTACATCACATACACTCAGGTGCCTTCTCTTATCATAAAGGTTAATGAGTGAACTGCATAATGCAACGTATGCATTCAGTCTCTCGGCTCCTTTTGCCCAGGCTCAACGTCAATCACGGGGAAATGTCTGTGTGGAGTCCTCCGGGCCCTGGAAACTTTCCAGAAACTCAGTAGACCAGTTCATCCAGTCGGGGATCATCATTGGCCACGAAATACGGTCGTCGATGGTTGTGTCTAGCGCCACCTCCTCGACCTGGCCAGCTGCCGTTCCAGATCCCGAGTCGCCGAGATCGTTACAGTCGCCGTACACTTTCTGGTTTTCTTGCCGCCTGTTGGCTCCACTCACGCTCATGTCTGGTTCAGAATCTTCCAATATTCCGGAAGAGGAGCCAACCGCCGTATCGACCGGGATATGCGCGCTGCGAGCTCGGAGGCTCCTGATCATGGTACAAGCCAGCTTCGCGCCGTTCGAGTTGCCGCTCAACGCGTGCAGCACATGCACGCATGTCTCAACATCTTCACTGAGTTCCGGCCCGGGGCTTGGGTTTAGATCCCTCGACGGCTCGTGTTTTGCGAAGTTCTCGGCCAGCACCAAAACGGAGGCGGCCGCCACAAGGCAGGATACCATTTGCCACCAGGGGCAGTTCAGCACAATTTCGGTCGTGTCGGTAACGTTGTACATCAGGTGCGCGATGGCCTGGGCTTCCATCACGCACGTGTCCCCGTAGTGTCGGATCTGGGCGTGCTGGTCGGGCAGTATGGTCTGGTCCTTTTGGCGGTCGAGGTGCGGATAGCATAGGTACGGTCGGTGGATGAGGATTCGGATATGGTGGAACTTAATTGCCAACATGTTTCTCTTTGTGATTACGTTAGCGGTTACTGGAACAGATCGAGTGTGAGGTAGAGGTGGCCATCTTGAATACCTGTCGCTTAAAAATCACCGACTTCTCGAAGACGTGACCAAGATCAAACCTGAGATGACGAGGCAGTCCATTCTTCCACTCAAGAAGTCGCTTATCGCAGCTCTCGGTGTTACTCAGGCTGGCTTGTATCTGCCGCCGGGGGTGGTATGTCTCTCGAAGAACTCGACCAACGACAGAAGAGAATTTGATGATGGAAGCGAAATAGTCACTGGTGTGTCTTGATACTTGATTTCGGGTGCCGTCCTGGCCATCCAGGTCCAGCTCGGCCATCGGGTGGGGCACAGGAGCATGACAATCCTCGTCGGATATCGCCGGGGGTCGACCTAGTTGCAAGGCCAGGAGCCTGTCAAGAACGTAGAGAGAATACCAAACTCGACCTTTGGACTCGGAACCATTGTTTTCATTTTGCACTCCCGTGTTGGCCGTTCTCAGAATCTCCGCGTTCACGTGCAAGCCTATGCTTTGCCCCAGGCGTATTGCGAGTCCCAATGAAATCCAACATCTGACGGCCTGTTAACTTGGGGCAAAATGTCCATGGAAGAACTGGGAATCACGTGCCTTTCGTACTGCGAGGTTGCGAGAAAGTAGAAACAGTGCGCTAAGAGTGCTGAAGTCTGAGTCAAGGATCTCTCCAGCATCTCATTTTCGGACCACACGAGAGATTGTTGGAAAAGCCTCTGGTGTGAGTGTTCCCCTTCCATGTGACTATCTCGGAACGAGTTGTAGTACGCCCCTATTGCTAGCAGCGCATCTGGGAAGTGTCAATATCGCATGTGAGGTGATGGCTAGAGGCAAAGATACTAACATAACAGGGAGAGCCAGGAGGGTGTCAGACCCGAGGTCACCCCCTGGGTCTGCAGGGTCTCGAGCTTTTCCACGAGAGACGGTTTGCTGACAAAAGGATATGCGACATGGATGGTAGAAAAGTAGGTATTGAGGTCCTCTTCGACCTGGGTTCGCCGAGGTAGGTTCAACAACGGATGCGAGAAATGTCGAGGAGTCGACAGTTCTTCACGGTCGTAGTCGTCCACGCAGTCAGTGGTGTCACGACTATCGGCCCTTGGCTCAGATGTTTGCTTAATGATATTGCAGAAGTGAACGTCACTGATTTCGCCAAGGTACCTCTGACTGTGGATGGGGTGAACAGAGGAGGTGTCAGCCGAGTTGGATGGAGATGGGCCTGCATCACTTGCGGGTAGCGACTCCACTCGGGCTTGAACGATAGCGAGACAGTTGCGGACTTCCACCTGGACGTCTCCGGGAAGTTGTGGAATGAGACATTGCACTAGTTGTTGATAGACGGTGAGTAGCTCTTGAGACCTCTCCGGGCCAGCGGCGGTAGATACGGCAGAGGCTGTACTGTGGCACTCAGGACTGAACTGGCTTTGTGCCTTATTCCTCCAAGTACAGTGGTACCCATAGCCAAGGCAACGGCCACATATCGGCCGCTTGCCATCACACTAGAAAAAGTGGTTCTTTCAGATACAGCGCTCGTCGGGCTGGCCCAAGGGGATATTGTACAACAGACTAGCAGGCGGGCACAGTCTTACCTTGGACTTCTTTGCGCGGCAGCTGTTGCAGGCGGCAGTAGTGCGCCTACGCTTCAGAACCGGACCGTCGGACATGGCTGTGATGGCCGGGATTATGGGAAGGCAGGCTGAGTCGGCTAGGTTGGTGAAGTTGTAATAATACCGGAAGGCGATGGTGGGGTTCAAGGACTGACACATGAAGCCGTCCGATCCGCCACAACCGACGGTTCCGCTGCTGGGTCGCCATCGACGCTAGCGCTAGAACACACTTTTTTGACTACTTACGACACCACCGCCACCGAGACAAGAACGTCGGAAGGGACCTGTGGGTTGACGTATCTCAGAATATATCGACGCTCTCTGCCAGCCCTTCCGTTGAGGATTCGACGAGATGTGATGATAGCTCGCTTTTGATAACATGCCTGACCTCCAGGTTGCAGTAAGCGGGAGCCGAGCTGCGATGGGCGGCATGGCTCTGCATCATTGGCTTTCATGAAAAAATTTGTAAGACAAGTGACCCATACCTGATCCTTGAGAATAGTAGCTACAGATACATAAAGTCTGATTGAATTCATAGAGCCATGCTGGAGCTCATGGGTTTGCGTGTCAGGCCTTTGCAATAATACTACTCTTCCTGGTGTAGTGTAGTCAATTATGCGGCACATCGTGTTCTCATGGCTTTAGACAGCGATGCTCAGTCATGTCGTACAGTTATTATCCTTAGGCATGTGTGTCAAGTGTCAATATTACGATGCTTAGGTCTGCACGAGCACAAGTTGGCACGTTGTTGTGGCTGAGCATCGACACTTGAACTAGTTGACCCGCTCCAGAAGCTCAGAAGTGCCATTCTGTGTGGGACCGCTACAAGTGATATAGCACATGTTTTAGAAAAGTGTTAATTTTGGCTTCGGCACAGTGGCCAGGACTCTGATCCTCAAAGTCAAGAGACGCAACGCCACAAGGGCTGCTTATCCGGGAATTCAGCAGACTTATATACTGGAACTCTCATTTGGCAAGTAGACACCAAAGAAGAAGAGGGGAGAGGAGGGTCTAGGCTTATGGGAACAACACATCACAAAATCATTGCAGTGAGTCATTATGATATGTCAGTGTGAATGCATGCAGCTGCGTTGAGTGTTATGTCATGGATAGCAGACCCGCCAGCAGTACTACGCCCCAGCTCCGTAAAAACCACGCAACACAGGGTGGGTTGAATCTTCTTTTATTGTTACGGAAGCAAGGCAGTCATAACTAATTGTTTCATCATTTCTACATATATTACCAAAAGTAAGCTAACCACAAAGGATACCAGGAATCACTCCGCCTTGAGCCATATGACAGGCCTAAGTTTGTCGAGGTCAGACTCAATATGCTTTGCAGACCAAAAGTGTCAGGAATATTGTCGAAAGCCCTGAGGAGATGGGTAAGTGTAGACTGCCCGGTGGATTGAGGGGTACCGACTTGAAATAGAGGAATGTGTAGACTTGCCTTTGCGGTCACGCAGATGATATCAAAGCATAAATAGCGGAGCTGCTCCATAAAAACCCGCTGCTTAACGTTGCCATGGCTTCCGGGCATTCCGCTGGCATCCGCCAAGCCTGACGGTGATACATCGCATCGAGATACATTGTCATGTACTATGGAACTGCCCCTAACTCTATTTTCATAGAGACCAACTATCAACGTCTGTGTATATTGTGCTGTTTGATCCAATGACCTCATCAGTGGGACATGATTACAACCCTAGGTCAACTGCACGCCCAAAAGAGCAAGATTTCATAGGCTCTGGGATGTAAGGAAGGCAGGGGCGGACGTCGAGCATCGTAAGGCTGGCTCAATGAACAGCGGCAAATAATATTTGCTTTGCGAGTCCTGGGACTCTTTCAAAGACAAGAACCTCGAGGGGCAGCGCATCGATGTCTCGATTCCTGCTAGCTGATACTGATCATGAGCAGAGGGCTGTTGATCTTCACCCCATTGACCATTACTCAGTTTCCCCTGACCCACCGTTGCAATTTGTAAGCCCGGTCTTAGCCAAGGAGCATTCTAACGTCCGAGGGACTGCATGTTGATCCACTTGAGCAGACTCCGTTTCAAAGACCCTCATGAAATGATCAGCTTTCAGTGAGGTCTCGGACCCGTGTTTGCGCCGATTCCGTTTGTTCAAGCCCAGTAACCCGGCGACTTTCAATTGTTCACAGTGGTAGGAGTCATGGGCAAAATCTAGGACTACTTAAGCCAGGTCAAGGCATGAAGAGCATTGTTTCTCACAAGAGCTTTCACAATTCATCAACAAGAACACATCGACGCTGCATCCTACTCTAGCGTAAAAATACCATATCGCAAGTGCAACAACCAAAAAGCACCCTCCACCATGACCAACAGCGCCAATGTCACGGGTTTGCCCCTGCTAGGAAAAACTGCAATCGTTACGGGGGCTGCTCGTGGAATAGGCGCAGCAATCGCGTATAAACTGGCATCAGATGGTGCCACTGTAGGTTCAGCCACAGGCCCGTCTTCGTCGGTAGACATTCTGACATTGTTTCCAGGTTTTCCTTGGCTATACATCTGATTCCAGCGCCGCGAAGGTCGCAGAGGTCATCAAGAGGATCCAGGCTCTGCCACACCAGCCAAAGGCACACGCTGTGAAAGCCAACCTGGGCCAGCTCGACGCCCCCGAGAAGCTCGTGACACAGTTGAGAAGCCTGACCTCTGGCGAGCCGAAGATTGACATCCTGGTCAACAATGCTGGGGTGGGAGGCCTAAAACCCCTTGCCGAGATCACGCCCGAGTACTATGACGATATCTTCAACGTTAACGTCAGGGGCGCGCTGCTCCTGACGGTGGCGGTACGGCCTTTCCTCCAGCCCCACGGCCGTATCGTCAACATCTCCTCCGCGGCCGCGCGCGCCCCGCTGCCCGGCGGGAGCGTCTACGGGGCCTCCAAGGCGGCTCTCGAGGGCATGACGCGCAGCTGGGCTACTGAGCTTGGACTCAACGGGACGACCGTCAACGCTGTGTCTCCTGGGCCCGTTCCTTCCGACATGCTGGACGCGAGCATGCAAACGGAATTGCTCAAAGCTGTTATGGCGCAGACTCCGGTGGAGAACCGGATCGCCACGGAGGAAGAGATTCCCAATATTGTGGCTTGGTTGGCTTCGCCGGGGGCGAGTTGGGTCACGGGTCAATGCATCAACGCGACTGGGGGCTTTCAGATGATTTAAATCGAATAAACAAGAGGGAATATATCGATCACATATAGATGATGGCAAAGGCTCAAAGGGCCGTGAATAATGTCCTCTTTCCTCGTTTAAGATGTTCACGTCAATTCCACAAAGTCGCGCCGCCTGACGTCCTTTAGGCAGCAGTGACATTGAATAGTCGCCGACCCACCCATTCTCAGTGGAACCAGGTTGAACCTACTTAAGCCAGTCACTTCCACCCTGCGCCGCTCAACTGCGTTGGTTAGTTGAGCAAAAACAAGCCCTCTCATTCAGCTCTCTCAACATGCCTGACGAAGATTTACGCCGGAAGCTGGCCAAGGCCGAACTTTACAAAAGACGCCTCACCGAACAAGACAGTAAGAGCCCACTTGAGAATCCAAAGACCTGGCAGGACGCTCGAGCAAAAATGGCAAGTGGCTGGACGCAGCCAGACCCTCGCTTCTACATCGTCATCTCGCCCACCAGCCTAGTTTCTACGCCTGAAAAGCTACAGCAGATAGCCAAGATGACCTCGGCCCCGAAGATCTTCAAAACCACTTATACAGGCCTCCATGGGGGAAATCCCAGAGAACCTCAGATGCAAGAGGACGGCAAGCCGCAGGAGGTCAGTGTTGGCGAGATTAGTTGGGAGGAGCTCAAGGAGATCAAAAGCAAGACGGATTACGACATGGCTCTGTTTGTCTGGATCAACAATGAAGTCAGGGGCGCTATTTTGGTGAAGTCGTTCAAGTAATCGGCTGAAATATGAACGGAAGTGTCTGTGGGCGGCCGTGTTTAGGCTACAGCTGGGTGGCACCATTGTCATCACGACACGGAGAAAACGGCCAATATGGGAATTTTGCGATGATTTCTTGTTTTCAAAGATATCAGCGTTACACAAGTTTACCGGTATATTGACTAAAAGTGGCCGCTTCAAGTATATCCTCAGTTACGAAACATTTGCACGTGAGATTTACCCATAGGCGAGTATGGATGAGAAGCAGAACCAAGTACCTTAATAATTACGTATAGGATGATCAAGTGATGTACACCGGGCATCATCGGCGTCATCTACAGTCTGAGGGTTTTTGCTTTGCAGGATCTGAGCCCTAGGCTCTCTGGGAGAGGGATTAACCGCTGTGACAAGCGGAATAACTTTGATTGGTCAATAGTTCAGCCACGGATGTGGCTGGTTGGCTGTGGCTGTGGCGTCTGGAAACGTCGCACCAGTCTGTCCTCGGGGGCCCGTTGCTTGCGCTCAACAAAGTGCGAATGTGCTGGCATCACTCCAGTATTTACTCTAAGTGGTGATCGCTTTCTACCCGCTCAACCGCAGCTAAATCTCATTCATTTCGGCTGGATTGACGTGCTCCCGCAGCCACGCTTGATGAAACTTTACTTGCTGATCGCGGGCCTGGTACTTCTCGTCGCAATAGGCTTCAACTACTGGTCTTCATCTACCGTCGCCATGCCCGAGAATCCTTTGCCAGAGGAAGTTGCTGCGGCCCTGCTTGCTTTGAATGGCTTAGAGCTCCAATCGCTCAAGACCATACAGTCACTGTGGGCTGGCTATGGAGAAATCTGCCGCGTCATCGCGACACCGGCCAGTTCGGTGAATTCTTCCACAGAATCATCGCGTACAACATCGACAAGCAGCTCCACAATTTCTACACCACAATCTACGTTACAGGAGCCTCAGACATACATATTAAAGCTGGTTACTCCTCCACCGACTAGATCAGGTGATGAGGGTCACACACGGAAAATCCTAAGTTATCAGGTTGAACAATTCTTCTACAGCCACCTTGCCCCACAGATGCCCGCATCGCTCCCAGTCGCTAAATGCCTGGGGAGCATCAAACAGCATAACAAGGACGGGTCATCAGTCACAGCGACATTGCTGAGCGATCTTCGCGTGCAGTACCCCGTTGCAGGAGAGAAGCGTAACGTGCTCTCTGGGACTCAAGTACATGCGGCAATAGACTGGCTCTCAGGATTCCACGGCTTCTGGTGGCCACGCGCAAAGGATTTCAAGAACTCTTCTTTGGTCCTGCCGCCCCTTGAGGAAGTTCAGCGCGATGGTCAAGACGCAACTGATAAGACGGTCTGGCTGCACGGCGGCTACACATACCTTGCGACACGTCTTACGGAATACAATAGACTTGCCAACAATCATCACGACGAATGGAACAACCCACTCACTGCTTCCATCGACAGAGAGAACGTTTCTATCGCTCAGATCGTCGCTGCATATCTCGCACCTAGGCTATCCGGGTGGGCACCCACTGAAGAGTATCAAACACTAATCCATGGCGATGTCAAGTCCGAAAACCTGTTTACTACTACTTCGGGATCAGAAGTTGCATTCTACGACTTCCAGTACACCGGTCTCGGCCTGGGTGTCTGCGACCTGGCCAAACTCTTCACATGCTCGATACCGTTGAGCATGCTTGTAGCCGACAATGACGTTCCTCATGAACTGAGGATGCAACTCGGCGAGGAAGAGCTATTGGAGAGGTATTGGACGCGTCTCAAAGAGACCAGCGGAAGAGAGTACGACTGGGCTATCTTCGTGCGGCATTGGGAGATTGCACTGGTCGATTGGCTGCGCTTTCAGGCTAGTTGGGGCTTCTGGGGCAATACGGAGTGGTTGGAGGCGCGCGTTAGAAGTATTTTGAGCGATGAGGAATGGAGGAGGGAAGTCATTCGCGGTGCCGACAAGGCTCAATATTCGGGCTCACATTGAGCTAGTCGAGACAAGACGGCTATGGTGAAACTTCCCTAATATGGTCTGAGGAAGTGGAAGCCTGCACACCAGACAACACCCCGGATCAAACGTCACTAGCTACTTAAGAGGCCGGCCTGATCGGCTAAATACGCCAAGTTCTGTATGCTTAAAACTTCATAGAGGATAGAGGTATAAAATTCGTCATTCTGTATCGGAGTCCCTGGAGGCAGCATATAAACGGCGCCTCTCAGCTGTTGTTTGAGTAAGCGGTGGAATGTACAGCCCGATTTCTTCTACTGTGTGATGCAGTTGAGCCCCCCCCCCTCCACACTAGTGGATATAACTACAGATATATAGAACACTATGTCCCTTGATTACTATAGACTTGACAATGTAAGGTAATTCAAAGGGTCTACATAGATGAATGACAAGTAAACAAGACAGGGCAACATCCGAAATTAAAAAGAGATTTCCTTACATTGCAACTAATTTGTGCTTCTGTCGGACACCATTCAGATTGCTTATATATCATATCACAAAATCGGTCCCTCAATCCTCTAATTGCGCGAGGACGCGAATGCTGAGGATCATGATGAGAATAGCGACAGTTTCAACAGCATTTAGAAAGACAGTAGACCATCCCAGCCCCATGGCAGCCGCACCGACCTTTGACTGCACAACACCGGCAGTGACAATTTCCATCAATATAGCGGCGTTTGAGCTTGCCATGTGCTGCCAGAAGACTGAAAGCAGAGTCATTATAGCTGATATCCCGAGGCAAGACAATGCCGCATGCGATACTGGCCTGGAGGGGAATGGTTTAACCTGGCGGCAACTGCCGTCTGAACCCTCTTCTTCGTGCCATGAAGAAAATGTTGATAGCATCAAAAGTGACACAATACTGAAAGCCAGTGATATAAACCTAATAGAAGTCAGCGAATACTTGACCAGCCACGATGGCCAAATCTTAACATTCAAGAGGCTTGACACCGAAATGATTACTAACATTAGACCGTTGAAAGTCACATCTTCCTTGAATCCCTTGGCAAGATCAGTAATGCCAAGTGGATCGTAAGAGGTATTAGAATCTCCAGCCTGCACTAAGGCTACTTGTTTGGAGATTGTTTCGAAAGAAGACGAGCAAGCCCATGTGTTGGAGGGCAACTTTGCGCAGACGCCAAGGACCCCAACCCGAACTTCTAATAGCTGAGATGAATTTCCGACTGCAGATGCGAGCGCCGCAGCAATGGTATTCTCTGTTGGGGCCACGGGACTTTCCGAGTAGGAGAACGCTGCAAGATATACGCCTCGCATTCCTTCTGTCGTGCAAACCGCTGAGAGAACGCCTGACAAGGGGATTAGCGCAAATTAAGGTCGCCGTAACCTAGGGCGCAAACTGCGGTTGGGCTTACCGGTCAACACGATGCTCCCGGTGATTAACATCATCACTACATGATGATACCCAATGAAGGGAACGAATCGATACCAACCAACGGTATATCTCACTAATAGGAAAACAAGTCAGAATTTTTCTAAGCTATCGAGAACTGTGGGTTGTAAGAGCATCACGCCGGGACGTTTACTTGTTTCGAATTTTGTGAAGGTGTCTGGAGGGTTGACTGAACAGCAACACTGTGAGCACGATCAACGTGGCACAAATGCGCGGTTCTGGATATGGAGAGGTGGCGCAGTAGATATTGAAGCAAGTTTGGCCGTATGAATCTTCCTAGGCACTTCAGAGATGTTCACCTAAGTTATTAGTGTGAAGTCAATCGCTGGCTATAGTTCACAGCCCATTATGCGGTCAAAACAAGATGGCTGGGAAATTATTTTCGTCTGGCCGTTGTACGGAGTACCGACTAGGGTGGAGCAGGTGCATAAGCGAAGCTGACTGGATCCATAACATGTTTGCCTGTGTCTCAGTGGAACGCACTTCAAGTGAAACTTCGGCAAATTGAACTTGAAAGAGTCTCAATTGAGAATCTTGTTGATAGATTGTCCACCTCAACGAATCCGGCCAGACTTTTTTGCTGTTTGCTCACTCGCACTACATCCATCACTCCACACCGATCTACACTTACTCCTACACTCACGTCCCCGATATTCAGGACTAAGAATTGAGAGCCTTCATGCGAAGATGGCGGCTCCGGGCGAAGGCGCTGGTGCTACCTTGCAACCGGACACTACGCATCGGGCAGAGTCCAATGTTGGGCAACAACAGGACAAGACGACGACTCGCCGCTCGAGTTCCAGCTTTTCGAAAACAAGCTGGCACACTGTCGAAGCCAGTCTCGGGGAGAAGCTTTGCCGGGCTGTTACAGAAAACGATGAGGAAACTGTTCGGCGACTCCTGCAAACGGGTGCCAATCCGGAAGCTCCAGGAGACGATGGGAAGAAACCTCTACTCATTGCTTCAGAAAGAGGGCTCATTCCTATCATGGAGCTACTGCTGTCTAACGGGGCAGATGTTGATTCAAAAACCGACTTGACCGATACAACGGCACTGATGCGAGCCTGTGAAGGAGGTCAGATGGCGGCGGTCCAGCTACTCGTCGAGGGTTACGGCGCCAATATCGAAGCGAGAAGGCGGGATGAGTATACGCCACTCTTTATCGCCGTAGAATCGGCGAATGAAAGCTTAGTCAGATACCTTCTGGAGCATGGTGCACAAAAAAGCAAGAGTCTATCAAACGGGAGGACAATGACGGACTGTGCTAAGGGCAATGATAGCCTACTTGAGCTGCTGAGAAAAGATCACCTACTTCAAGGCCCAGAGATTGGAACGGAGCCAAGGTTACCAGAGCCACAGTTCAAGCCCGTCCGTCCACCGGCCAGGCCCAATGATATGACCCAAGTGTCTGCTGCACAAAGCATGCAAGCGACTATTGTTGGGTTCTTCATTGGTCGCAGAGAGCAGAGATCACAGCCGATTTCTGTTTCCGTTTACGATCTTATTTACGGAAATGGACCCGATGCGCTTTTCAAGACGTACACCGTAAACGCCCAAAACGAACCGACGTTTACATGGTATCACCTACCGGCGAACAATGTTAGTGTCAGGATCTCCTGGGCTGTTCAGATGTCCCGCACACCTTGCTGGTAGCTGACGTGCCAATAGACTGTATGGGCCAATGTACAAATTAATTCCCTGCGCCTGCAGCGGACCAAGCAGCCAATGGTCCCATCCTAGAGTTATGCGGAGAAAATTGATTAACAGTCTCCCAGCTAGGACCTGATTACGAAGCTTCTTGCAGACAGGAGTGAAACACAAACAGCTGCGATGGCGGATGACGAATTCAGGTACAATGTTGGGCTCAGGAATCTGGTGGATGGTCATGGAAAACGTGCTTCTCGAACGGCATTCACTTTCATGCGGCCATCGTGCAAGTCTTTCGGGGTGAGTTCTACTGTATATTTGAAGGCGCATCCCACGACCGACCAACCCGGCTCCAATTCTGGTGTATAGAAAGATAAACCCTAGGCTAACCTTTTGTATCGATTTCAGAATGGTTCCGGCAAGTCATGGCGAGATAACAATCTTGATGGGGCTGCAGCATTTGTACGGACTTCCGACTCCTCACCGCACAGGTTATCGGCTTCGAGCGCTGACGTTGGGGCCAGATACCCTTTTTGAGCTCAGAATGGTTTCAAGACTATGACGCGATGTCCAAACTCCTGAAAAAGGCTAAACAGAACGCTGCTGCGCTGGCAGAGACCAGACCTGCGTCTCCGCAGGTACAGGAAGGCACACAAGGTCACATACCTGCCAATGTGTCCCAACCTATGAAACCCAGGACAGCTCATCCAAAGGTCATCAAGTGGCTCGCAAACGCTGCTCCGCGGCCAAAGAGGAGAAAGTCTCAGGGCCAGTTGGAGATGGACAAAGACATCAGAAGGATGAATCCGAATGAACTGCACATTCGCGGATACAGCGTTACAGAGGCTAATAGTCAGATTCCATTCCAACCGAGACGTTATCTCGATCAGTACTCCTACTCGCAACTCGAGAACACAGCTGCAAGAGATAAGGACCAAGTAATATACCGCTACACTAAGGAGAACTCAGAAGAACCCAAAATCTTCATGGTGGATCAAATGTGGATGTGGTTGATCAACGGGGGTATGGACGAACCACACACCTATAGGGCCACTTGTGTTGACTTGGACTCTAGATACGCTCATCACATGTACTCCTACTTAATGGCGACATGGGAGGTCTACCAGTTCAGACGAAGAGAGACTGCCGCCTAATAACTTTCAGGAGTATCTTCAACGCGGTCCTGTCATCGAAAATTACTTAAGTCTTTCCACCGGCCATTTGATAAGGTACTCTAATTCAGCACGAGACTCCGTTCGCCTCACCGTTGAAAGGGATTATGCAGATCTCAAGAGAGCGTCTTTGGAGACAAAGTTCTTGGACGACCCCTTTGAGCGTACACCAGAAAGTCCTCCGACATCTTCAACAGACAGCCAGGAAACCAATTGCTTCACTGTACGATCTTGCAGGCCTCATCGCCACTTGCTGTGCCTCCACGTTCGATGAAACTCAAGTTCCCGACGAATATCAATTCTTCGACTTTTTCGAGGACTCGATTAGCACCGTCGTAAGTTTATTGTGTTCGAAGCACTAAGGTGTGCCAGTTATTATCGTGAGCTTACATGAAACAGAATGAGAAAATTACTCGTTGCCTCCACGAGTTCAAACGGAGTCTCACAGCCAGTGCAGCCGCGCCCAAGCTGGCAAAGGGTCCTGACAATTCAATTCGAACTCATGGCTTCCGAGCATGAGGACCTCAGCTTCACGAGCGAGATTGACCCGGTCGTTGAGACCGAGGATATCAAAGACGAGCTTAACATCTTGAAGGCCGTTCTCGATGATCAAAAGCGCAGCATGAACCAATTGAAAGACTACCTTCACGAAGCAAGCACAAAAATAAGATACGTCAACTACAACGACGACAACTCAAATCTGGTGGACCACAGCTGGAATGATATTCAAGCTCACCGCATAAAAGAGATGAGTGAACTCGCTGAAAAAGCGCTCTCGTCTGTACGTCTCTTTTTTTTCTCTTCTTATGTGATGGATCTGCCCAGAAGGCTTTGCTTGGGATGCATTCTGACTCAGAGTTAATCTCATCTTAGCTGCGCCACCTCATAGATCTGAAGCAAAAACAGGCAAACTTCTCCGAAGCGATCTCAGCGCGGGAGCTTGCTCGACAAACAGCAGAGAACACGGACCTACAAATCAAACAGGCCCAAGAGGCCACAAGACAAGGCAAGACACTTATGGTCTTCACTGTCGTCACCATCATTTTTGTACGTGCAACCAACATCCCACCGACCGATCTCTGGGTGTAATTTGGATCACTGTCCCTAATTCCGCACCAGTTGCCTCTGTCCTTTTTGGCGGCGTTCTTTGCCATCAACGTGGACGCGTTCCCTTGGAACGAAAACGACAAGATAGAACTCAATTACCTTCTCAAGTACATATGTAAGCAATGACTGGCTATCGCCATTTGGTGCTGGACAACTTTATCACTCATTGCGAATCCATGATGCTAACGCACGCTTCCAGTGAGCATCGGTTTCGCCTTAGCTGTGCCATTTATTGTACTGGCATTTAGCATAGATGAGATCGGTCACGGAATCGTGAAGGTCATCAGCATGGGCAAAGTTGGTCAAAAAGCTGGCCGTGGAGAATCCCACTTTGGTAAAGGGTGGAAACTCCCCGAGCGATTCTTTACCCCTGGCGTCATCACTCTTGCTGCTCTGATCATCGGTGTTGTATTGGTACTTGTGTGGACGTCATCTCTAGGAACACAAAACAAGGTGACGGCAACAGTCTGTTTCGGCGCATTGCTCGTGTTAGTTGTTATTAGCAAGGGTCTCTACAAGCTTGTTGAGAGAGGTCGTGCGAACGAGGTGGACTTGTCATCATCATCGACGACATCCCAATCTCTCGCAGAGTCATAGGCAGATGATTCAATTACTTGCTCTTGTAGCAAATAGGCACATCGCGTCGTGTATCTTGGGGACGCAACTCATCCCTCCGTCATTCACAATCCCGGCGCCATCTGCAGACAAACGAGACAGCCTGGGCTTCGACTAGACATCTATTCGCTTTCTGCCTACTGGACATAACAGACTCGCGCCAGAAAATACGTTGATAACATGAATTCAATGCACTGTTTCAAGTACTTGTCAATTTACGTGTATATACACGCTTTGGAGGGCCTTTCCATTCTGAAGATCGAACTACGCGGAAGAAAGCGGCTTTATAACGGCACGTGGCTCAGAACACCTCACTTTAAAGCATCAAGCCCACATCCGTAAGACATTCCAGCATCCTTTTGTGAGTAAGTATTTACTCATGACAGGTGAAGAAGTAGGTCAGACTTACCATGGCGGATTGTGGCACTGCTGTCGATGTTGTACTCATTCTAGTAGCCTCGGCGTTGTTCCCATACCAGAACCGGCCCGTTGTGCGGCTTGAAATCTGGTCCGCAACGGCAGCAGCGTATTCAGCCGTTTCCATCCGGAGCAACTGGTCGTTGCCTTGGGCCCTGCTCGCGATGACATCTTCGATCGGCTTGTACAGCGACTGCTCTGGAAGCTTGAAGTCGCCGAAATACGTCTGACCTCTGGTCTTCACTGCCCCAGTAACGACTTCAAGCACGTCGACGCCAAAAGGAGCCAATTCAAGCCGCAAGGTCTCGGCTGCAAGCTCCAGGGATCTCTTGGATGCGGCGTATGTACCTATGTGCTTTACGTTAGGTTTGTGGGGAATACTTAAGTATTAAGAGGCTCACCCATGAAAGGAACGTTGATGTAGCCGGCGCTGGAGGTAATATACACAGCCATTCCCTTCGCCTCGATAAGCAAAGGGGCGAAGGCTTGGGTTATGGCGAGCGGACCGTAAAAGTTGACCTCGAACAAGTTTCTGACCACGTCCAAGTCCTCATCTAGAATCGGCATGAAGTGATTGCGTCCTGCGTTGTTGATGAGGTAATTCAAAGTGCCGCCTGTCTGTTCGTTGACCTTGTCAACAGCAGCCTGGATGTCTTTGGGATTGACAACATCGAGTGTCAGCATCGTGATGTCGGGCAGACCATTGAGATCAGACATCTTGGAAGGATCGCGAGCTGTGGCGAAAATATGAAGCCCGCGCTGCTGCAAGACGAGGGCAAGGGCGGAGCCAATGCCGCCATCGCTGCAGCCGGTGATGAGAACAGTCTCCTTTGAAGACATTGCAGTAGTGAAAATTCAACCAAGTGGGAGAGGTTGAAAGTTCTCAAGTCGGGGTGCTGGGTTTCCTGTCAAATATGGCGCGGGTTCGAATCTCTCAACGGCAAGGCATGCACCGTTGCATCAGTTGGCGGAGTCACTCCGCCTTCTGGGTCGGCCAAGACGTGCAACCAACACCATGCACGGCTGCGGCACGGCACAGCACCGGCCCCCGGGTGGGGATGGACTTTCCAATGAGCATCGGACGTCCTATGAGACTTGCAAGACGGCACAGAGGGGAGACTGCGACGTAGGGCCACGATGTGACCAACGGAAGGATTCTTCTCCACAGATTTGGCACTAGAACATGCAACTGTTGGTGGGCGTTACAGAACGCGTCGTTTCGGCATCATTACTCTGCAAACACAACCGTAAAAAATCACCAACTCAGTTTTCAAGCATTAGCAGTCACTGGCATTCTTCCTTCATTCAACCGCGCACACAGTGTGGCTGGGACGCTTGAGGATGGATGGGAGAGATTACGTGTTCCGCGACCAGGATTCATGTACTACTTTTTAATCCTAGATATTACTATCAAGGACAAGCAATCTAGTAGCTCACCTGCGTTAAGCAGATTCTCTTCCTTCCGTGCATAAATGGATAGGCCCTCTCAGCCACCTTAATTACTGTTATCAGCGCAGCTCCAAACTTTGCCCGCGCTGCTGGCTGCCATGGAGGTGCCCGATGAGTACAACCCGAGCCCAAACACCACGAAGCCGATGATCATCTGGGCGACGTTCACGAACGCAAGGGCGATGTTTCCGCCGCCGCCAAACCACGTGCCTCTATTCAGAACGAACCACACATATCCAGGAATGATGAACCCAAACCACGAGCCGAAGAGGGCGCTGATGAAGCCCAGCAGATCACTGAATATGGGAATGGACTGGGAGATGATCCAGGCGAGCGTCCAGGCTGTGGCGCCGATGCCGATCCAGGTGCCTGTAGCGACGATTCCTCTGCTGTGTAGGTGAGGCGTGTCCCGGAAGAGTCTCAGGAAGATGTACTTTGCCATGACGTGCGCAAATATTACTCCGGCGATGATGATCTGTGCATTAACGTCAGCACGATGATAAAGAGACCATGTTTGCCGGACCACACGGAGAATGAGCTTACCGTAGGAAGAGCAACCCCCCACGCGACCTTGGCCACGGTCTTGCTGGTGCTGCTTAGCGCCGGGCTTGCTACATTGTCGCCGCCGTAGTAGTACACAACTATGGAGACGACAAGGTAGGCAATTATCATGAATGCTTGCTGGACTAGCAGCGCCTTTGGGAACTCCCGAGGGTCACGTAGCTCCGAGATGAAGCTCACCCATGCCAGGTGCCCAGCATACGCGAAGACGACGTTGGAGATGCTGTTGAAGCCGGTCGGGAGCGAGGGGTGCAAGGTTGCCGACATGGTGGCGTACGAGGCCCGGGGCGAGACGGCGAGAGCAATTATGGTGATAAGAACAGCGGACATAATACTCATGAACGCTGGGTTCTGTCAGCTTTTGCTATGTGACAGGGTCATGGAGTAGGTACTCACAGATAATCGCAAGGAACGACACCTTCTTCAACGTCCGTGGGATGGTGAGGAGCGCGAAAACCACAATCCCCACCGCACCGAACGCGATGGTACACGTCCCGTGGTTTGAGAGCGTGTTCAGCGCGATCGTCCAAGTCAGAAGATGGCTAGCCATAACGAATATACCGACAATGACAAATGCTGCCCCAAACACCTCCCTGCCAATCCGGCCGAACAAGACCTGGCCGATATCCGTGTAGCTGGCCACCTCGGGATGTCGCATCCGGAACTGCCACAGCACATAACCCCCGTATGTACAGAACAGACCTATCCCGATGAGCGCAAGGACCCCTGCGACGAGGCCGTTCGTGGAGAAGACGGCAGGTAGCGAGAGGATTCCGAGCGAGATGTTCTCGGCTACCATGACCATTGAGGCCTGCCACCAGTGCATGGTCTTGTACTTCACCTCGGCGCCTGTCTCATCGCCGAAGGCGTCCAGGGCCGGCGGGACCTTCTCGTCGCCTATCGACTCGGCACACGCGTTGTCGGCATGAGGGCTAGCGGTAGAAGGGCCCAGCTCTTCAATATTGTCACCGCTTCCATGGTCTGACGGATTATTTGGGGTGATGGAGTGTTGTCCAGCCATCCTGTGAATATAGAGAGAATATCGCAAGTCTCAAGCGGGCTGGGAGATGATTGTGTTTGAGCGTAGAGCGAACGCAATGCGGATGGGATGCGGACGATAATGCTGTGCCGAAGCGCAGCCACAGGTACAGGCGAAGCCAACCATAACTAGTTGTACCACCTCCCTTTTCACCAAGTGCTCCCTATACCAATCAGATAAAGCCGGCGAAGGTTGAGACAGGCTCCGCCGACGCAGCTGAGGGAAATTTCAAATGACACAGATTTTCATGTCAGGCCATATCTTAGACCGGAAGTCTAGGTTTTCAGACCTCGGGACGACATAGCCCCCATCAGGGTTACATCCCCAGGGCTGTTGACGGAAGAATTTTGATCTTATCAGATCATCTACACCCAATGAGAACTTCTGACGCGGAGTTCGTATTACCTCAGTGCCTCGAGGTGACCCAGAAAAGAGACCCAGGAAGTGGAGCCTCGGATCATATTGCTGTAACAAGCCGGACATCTTGTCTGCCTATTGAGAACAAGCGGCCCGGCCACTCGAATCCACCATGCCCAAACAAGCTTTCGGTTCCTTCGAGAAGTAGTATCGAAACTGGTCTATGGTGTGCTTGCAGACCCGCGGCCGTCACACTCCGGCGTACCGCCGAGATGTAACTCGACTGCATATTCGGCATCGTCAGCTGCGGTGAGAGCCCGGGGATAATGATGACATCCACTCTGCGACTTGAAGAATTTACTCTGGAGCGCAGCCGGCATGGAGCTGATTTATTTTGCTTTTAAGTATCTCAAATCTCAGCCATGAGCCGATCCAGATGGCTCACCAGTATGGCACGAACCCGGCGTACAAAACTGCATCCGAGCACCGAGGCGCAACCTCCGAGCTGCTTCCGCAAAAGCAAGGGGCAGCTACAATCTGTCATTTCGCTTTCTTTGCTCTCCTGCCTTTTGCAAATTGTCAAGAATATTATAAGGACTTCAACAGAACTCGACTCCCACCTCTTAAAGGTGCCATTAAGCAAGCCCTACTTCTAAATTAAACACAATTTATTCTCGCGAGCTTGGAGTCAAAGACAATGGCGCGAATGCGGAGCTCCAAATCGAACTGTCACACGTGACTTTCTGGGCTTGATCATGCTGTAAAGCGGCGTGTCAGTCCTCAGCTTCCATTATCTACATTCAGTCCCTCTTTTCGAATGTTCTTGGTGTTCTTTAATTATCTTGGCTTCGTTGGCAAGGGACGGCAAGTGCTGGGTGGGGAAATGGCTGTGCGGAGGAGTCACAGACAGTGAACACCCGCGGCCGTCAAAGTCTGACGAGCAGAGGCTTGAAATGAGACTATGGGGATGTGGATAAACCGTTTTCACCGGAGACACGGCCGAGGAGGCCGAGTAGCCGATCGCGTACAAGGGCTCGGAGCGGGTCCGCGATTCGCCAGCAAGGGTGGTTCCGGTCGCGGTCAGCCAACACAGGGTATGGAATGACCTGACTAGAACGTGTACGGATTAGGTTATTGAAAAGAGGTCTCAGTGGGCTCTTAGCGGCGATGTTGACCAAGGGTTTGGTAGTTGACGCAGCGTCCGTACGTAAGGATTTGTCCCAAGATCGTTTGACCACAGGACCGGTCTCGCACTCCCCACTCTCCTCGTCTGCAAGAATCTATGTAGAGCCAGCTTTGGCTATCCCGTAAGCATCTCATCGCAAGATAGTTTCGTGATTGGACGGTGTGCCCCGCCCTACCTGCCGGCTTTGTGAGATAATGTCTACTTTTCTTTTAAGATGGTGGAGGAGGGGTATTCTTTCTCACCCTGTAAGATCTATCTCTATGTATAATGGCTTTTCTTGATAAATTAATGATTATTAATCTCAAAGAGACTTAAAACTATAGCATTGAGTCTCTTTAAGCTAAAGCTTATCCTATGGAGAAACGTTATAATAATGACGCTGACATTACTAAAAAGCCTTATACTATGCTAGCAGCAGCTTCGCAGTTTCTGAGTAATACTTAGTCGGCTAGCCTTACAATACCTTTCTTAATTCTAAATAGTAATTAAGTGGTTATGTATAAACATTCGTGCACACGCCATGCTGCAGGCTGGTTTTGATTAAGATCCGAAAGCTCCATACCTAGGTTCGAAAAGGATATTTTAATCTAATTCTACTACATCGCCTTTTCGGTTGCCAGCAGAAACTCGAGATATATGTCTAACTGTGACGGCTATCCCTTCTTCCATGCCTCTCTAAATGCGAGCTCCCCCCTGCCTCAGGTACCCCTTCACAATATCCCTGATGTATTCGTCGTCAATCAAGTCGACATCGACAGTTTCCCCTCGCAAAAGAACCTCTCTAAGCGCGAGGTCGTCCTGGGCGATTTCCTCGAACGGAACTTGGCCTGTGTAAAGTGACCAGATGCTCAGACCCAGACCGTACAGGTCGTCCTCTTTCCTCGGAGGCGCATCGCGGCCCAAATCCTCCTCCCTGCGTCTCCTGTTCGGCGAGACATAGTGCCACGTCACATTGCCTTCCCAGGTCTCCTCATCGTCGTCTTCAAAGCGCCCTTCTTCAAAGTCGCACAGTTTTACATGTCCTTCTGCGTCCAAGAGCATGTTCTCAAGCTTCACGTCGCCATGTATGATATGTTTGTTATGTAGCGCCTCGATAACCTCGACCGTCTCTCGTATGAGTTGCTTGCGCTGCGTGGGTGTAGTTGTGAAGTGTGAAAGCGGAGTTGCCAGGTCCATGAAATAGCCATCATAATCTATCATTCCATTCGAGGGCATCTTGGAAAGTACTCTCCCGTGAGTCTTAATCGCACAGTCTCCGGCTGCTCTGTGGAGGTCATACCCTCGCTGTTCCCCGCCCATCTTATAAACTTTGGTGCCGTCTTTGGTTTTGTACAGTTGGTGTTGATGGACAATAAAGGGGCGAGATGGGTCCTCCAGGATACCGTTCGCTGCCATGTAATCATATGACATGTCCGGGGGTACCGGTGGCCACGGTTCATCCTCGACACTGCTCATTGTGACAATTGAGGGCGATTGCTGGGTGAGAATTCGCCGGGGACGGAATCGGGGACGAGTTTGTGCTTTAACGTAGGTATTCCAGTCAAAGCCAGGGAAGGGTGCTTCTTCGTGCTCTGCCTCAGGAAGTCGGTTGAAGGTGACGCAGCCAGAGCATGGTAGATGTGTCCAAATTTTGAACCTGTTGGTGCGAAAGGGAGCCAAGGTTCTCAGGGACCAACCATGGAAAGGTGGGGCCAGAGCATGGAGTGACATGCGGAGATCCATCGGCAACCAACAGGCCGGCGAGGTCGGGTTACGCCGCAAGAGTTCGCGGCGCAGGCGGTTGCACACGCCCGCTTGACAGAATCAACCGCTCAATTCCAACCAATGTTAAACAACATCGCACAATCCTCTGGGCTAGTTGGGTAGACCTGCACGCATCACGAGAGGGGGCCGTGATTCTATTTACAGATTTTTGGTCCCAGCGTAGGCCGCCAACACAACGCAATTCACACCATACCCTCACCCTTTTCAAGGATCTGTGAATCGATGAATCATACTCATTCTAAGTTGGGGGTCGCGATGGCCATCATGCTGGCCTCGGTTGACCATCTCACATACGGTTTGTTGGGCTTCGCCTCAGCAGGTCCAGCTCAAACTTAAATTTGGAAGTCATGACCACAACGGCCAACGTACCAGTGTTGCAAAATGCCAGGGGGAAAAGAGCAGCAAAATTATATAAGTGCCTGGAGTCCAAACGAAACAGGAGACGAAGGGGACATGATCCATCATCAAAGACATCAGTGCCATAAAATCATAATTACACGACAACCCTTTTTCCACTGCTGTCTTTCTCATCATGTGCACGATCACGAGACATCCTTATAGGAACTGCAGAAGCTGGCACCTGGCACCGGGTGAGGGCATTCAAACCAGCGCCAACGTACGGAAGCATTGGTACAGAGTGAAGTCGATGTGCGGTGCGAAGAAAGTAGCTTGGAAAGATCACGGCGAGACCATCCCACAAAACAACAGGTTCTGCGGTGCCCCCCAGACCCACGACAATCTCTCTACTACAACCGCGATTGTCTGCCCCCACTGCAATGGACATAAGTACGGTTTGCTTTTTCAGCCCTAGAGTGAGTGCAGCTTACACATTTACAATGTCATAATCTCTTCCCACATCTCCCGCTAACAAATATGATCGTAAGAGTTTCTGACCGAGCGAAAACATCGCATATCCTCAGTGAACTGAGCGCTTGAGCAATTTTCAGTTGGGTACCGAGATGATTTTATGCCGGCATATATGTGTAGCCAGACTTCACGCTTTTGTAGGAATTAAGGAAGAGGAGCTGTACGGGTGTGTCTTGTACCAGAAATATGACAGGCAATAGAATAAGCACGCAATAAAGAGTCACCTCAATTAACTCAATAGCTATCTAATGCGTTCACTAGATAATCTCCATGTGATTATATATATTCTACCGACAAGGGCTATAACTAGAGTCGAGATTTCAATAACGGTAGAACTTATGGCTTAAAGACAATACAATTTAATCTGCTTCTGTAGTCATCATTCTGTCTTAAAACTTGCAACACAGGGCAGGGCGTAAATCACTGTTAACCAGACACACCACATCTTGTACGTACGCTGGGTGGCATCAACGTTCCGGAGAGTAATTACTCGAGCGGCGATCAGAACACTCCAGCCCAAGAGGAGCGGGCAAACAATTGCGTCTCTTCGGAATAGATCCCAGTACTGCAGGCAGAGGACAGACCATGTCAGGCACCCTAGTGCGAGCCACATCCGAGCTGCTTGTTCTCCGATGACAAGAGGAAGTGTTCTCCAGTTTCTTTTGCGATCACCTTCGGTGTCTGGAAGATCCATTGCGTGTATCGTCGTCGCGACGATGCAACCCTGTATTACCAGCCAGCGCAGTGCTACAGGTGTCATAGAAACAAGGCTCTGGTCCTCTTCATTGAGAACCATCCACGCCAACGAGTTGTTCTCGTTCGCAGCTATCATGGTGCTGGCATAGGTGTGTAATGCGAACGCGCATCCATTTAGCCCGTGTCGCAGGAAAACGCTGTCATCCCCACCCTCCAGATCGTTGTAAAGCCATGTCATAGCGACCATACCGAGGGTCTCAAAAGCGGCCCCGGTCCAGAACACGCTTACTGTGTATGTGAGAGGAATGAGTAGACGTAGAAGCCTCTTTGCCTCGACTGGCGTGATGAGTCCTGAGGGTATAGGGCGCCAAGGATTGTTGACTGAGTCCTCGGAAATACTTGGTGGGAGTCTTTGATTGGTGACATTGAATGTCAAGAGGTTGAGACCGTTCCAAGCCAGCACCATATAAGCGCGACGTTGGATGGCCCAGATATCCGGACTCGCATTGGTGGTTAAGAGCGGCCCGGTCGAGGCCTGAAGAAGGCCAATGACAGTGTGGGGGATGAGAATGCTTTTGAAGTCGTTGGACGTGAAAAGGAAGATAGCATGGAGATATCTTTTCATTTCGGCTTGAGCCTTTGGAGGTAACCAATGATTCATGATTCCGATGTCTCAGCAAGTATGATTGAATAGTTGATAAAGTACTCCGCGAAGTGGAAACTGTTTGATAGATTAAAGTTTGGGTTCGATTGTGAAGGAAACATAGCCAATATATATAGCAATTCATTTTGTGGCCATGCCCCCTCCTCCCTGCCTTCGACGGCCAGCATAAGCAACCGCGCTCACTCCTGAATGCCATCCTGAAGGGGTGCTTCAAATTCGATCATTCAACCCACAGCCTCGCCAATGTGGGCACCATAGCACGAGGCACCTACACGGATGCACATCCCGGTATACCTGAATGTTTGCCCAAAATGTTCGCCTGAAGCAAGAACGAGTTCGTAACCGGCGGTGTGGACCCCAAAGCTTCGGAGGGATCGAGATACCGGTATGTGAGTTTCCACACTTTACGCCCCAAGAATGACGATGATTGGCAGTATGCTGACACGGTTGGCTCAAGTGTTGCTTCCTTCGAGAGAATCAGGCTCCGCCCGACTAATTGAAGTTGCACCAAAAACCTTTGGATAATTCAACTGGTTGTCTTCAACTTTTGCAGCCACCTATTAGCCACAATGAGCTTGAAATAGTACAGAGCTACTGAATGTCTCTAATGTAAAAGTACGAGAGCCAACTGTGGGCCAAGTAGAATTAGTAGCACTTGAATGTAGTGCTACCGCAGGATGGATATGCGAGAGACGATGCTCTCAAGTCTCCCTCAGAATTAAACAATTACAAATACCCTTCGTCTGACCAAGGGAGGAGAGCAGACTGGAGAGGAAGGATCCTCTATAGCTCTGAGCCTTGTCCAGGATTTCTCAATTCCAAATAAACTTCGTCTGACTAAGAAATGTGAGAAGGATGGAACCATCCCCACAATGCTCTCGAACCTTGTCCAGAATTGTACAATTCCAAATACCAACTCGTCTGACTAAGAAATGAAAGAGGGGCCGGGCGGCTGCATGTGATCTGCGTGCTATCCATATTTGCCAGTCACGCCTAGACGGTGCCCCCTACAGCACGTGGGCTCGGGGGCTCCGCGCCGACTTTTGTGGATTGGTGTTTACGAAATAAGTCAGATCTGAGAGCCCAGAATGGATGTGCTGGATGCGGTGGTTACACAAACGTTGGGGGCCCGCCGAGTTAGGACACAACATCGCGGCTGTGTAAATTTTCTATGCTACCATGGTTCGCACAGGTGACCTAGAACAGACATATTCTGCCTAGCAAGTACTTCACATTGATCAGATGCTCATAAATTAGGTCTTGACTATATGTACACATCATCGTTCAGAGCTCCACGGCAACGCAGGTATTTTGATTTGCTAGACTTCAACTGACCCGCCACTTCGAGGTTGATATCAACTATGTCAGATATGCAAAAATAGGCCTGGACTTGAACAGAAAGATTTAGATCGTTTCCAGGGTTACATTCGGGTCAATTCTGAAGTCAACATGGCCTTGCAAACACCAAAAGTGAAAAAGTGTGCGCCAGAGCGCAGAGACGCTCGATTATCTGAACAACCAGATGCATGGAGAAGCGCATTTCATTATACTGGGCGAATATTAACTATTGGGGCACCTTGGGATGTCAATACATGTAATATCCAGTCCCCGTTAGAAACAATGTGTTGAAGAAGAGCTGGCCCTGTGTCAGTCGCGATTTAACAAATCTCCCTGGAGCGCGAATCCAGGCCCCACGGTCTGTATGCCTTGTTTATCATCCAATTCCTGTCCTCAAGATAGCGCACCTCAGCTCACATCGTTCTAGCCATGCGCAGTAGCAGTAGTGTCAAAAGAAGCAGTCACCGTCTCCACGAGATCATTCAGAGTCAGGCTAACGAGCTCATCCTTTCTGTCGCACATGAAGGTCAAGCATCGCTGCAGAACCTCCATGAAACTCACTGGGAACCCATTCTCCTTCCTCCACTTGATGTACTTTTCCTCCTCGCCGTCCAGCATGAAAAGCGAGTCGATACCCATCCGCATACAGTTCACAGTCGTGTGGCACGGAAAGTCCGCCAGGAACTGTTCGGGCCCGGCCTCGATGGTCTGCGACCATCGGCTTCCGGTAGGCAGCTCACGCCAGTTGAACTGCAGGTGGATATCCCGCGCCGTGTCGGCAGCCTCCACCAGCAGCCGGTGCGCGTTGAGGTCCGCCTGCTTGAGCGCGGCGTAGTGGCAGTGCATCCACAGGGACTGCTCGGCGACCGCGAGCGTGAAGCGGAACGGCGGGAAGAACATGGCGAAGCCGCGGGACTGGTCGATGTTGGGGATGCGGGTGTTGCGAGACGAGGAGGCGTTCCCGAAGCAGACGGACTTGGGCAGCATGTGGGTGCATTGGTACTCGTAGGCCGCCAGTGCCAGAGGCACGATGCTTTGGACAACTGTGGGTGCTGTCATCCCCATTGCGAGTGTGAGGCCCTTGAGATCGCCTGTCCAGATTGCTTGGTGGAAGGCCCCGTTTACGGACCACCGAGACACGCTGCCGCCAACGCCTGCATCCCATGGTGGGATGTAAAGTGGCCATTTCGAGGCGCCGTGGCTCATCTCATCGTCCCTCCAAAATTTGGCCTTACTAGCATGATTGGTCTTGGCTCTCTGGAGCAGATCGCGCACTAGTATTCCGGTTGCAAGGGGCTTCTGCGGCAGGTTGTCTACTGTCGCCTGTCCTTCATACAGCCTCACAACGTTGTCTCGCAGCCTGGAGCGAGAGGTGTTATCGGTCACGATGTGGCTATCAACAAAGTATAGTCCTCGACATTTCTCCCCCTGCTGGTTGGGGTAGCTAACAAGCAAGTACTTCTGTACGGACGATACGTGACGTTAGCATCCGCTGAGAGAGGTCGGAGGTAATGTGTGGGTGATGCGGGACTTTGACCTACTGATGCACGACAGCCAGGAATGTAACGCAATGCATCGTGCTCCCGTTGCAGCCTTTCAAGCATAGCTTGTCTGGAGGTAGCGGACCACTCCTCCCAATTCAGTGGTGCGACATTAGGTTTAGCTATGACTTGGAGCCACTCGTCGGATGATGGTAGCTGAGCAAAATAGGTTCGTGGGAGCTGTGCCCATGCAGGCAAGGTATCAGTACGTGGCTGTGATATGGCAAAAGACTTTGGGACGGACAGTCTTTTATAACGCACCGGCTCTGCCTTGGCCGCTTCCGCAAACGCCCATTTCAACTTTTCAATATCAACAGAGTCCTTAATCGGAGCCCCCATTGTGACGAATGAAGCCGCTGTGTCCTGAAGGCCCCATTTGGTTGTCAAGGTTTGGCTTTGGAACCACTTCGCTTCGGGAGACAAGGGGAGCACATCTTCCAGCTCATCAACCTGCAGTCCTGTTTGTTTCGTCACGTGGGCCAGCACGGAATCGAGGGGCAGTGTATCTTCTATACCCTCGATAAGCTCGCTGAGGAGGGAGAAACGAGCAGGCGGTTCGACGTCTTCGGCTACGTCTGTGCCAAGGTTGCTTGTCTTATTGATTCCTTTTCCAGAGGCATGCGACTTCAAACACATGTCGATAACCTGCTGAACGGTAGGATTCAACATTAGATCCGACATGGCAATACTACACCCTATATGGCGCAAGTCGCCTAAGAGCCTCGTCAATCTCATCGAGTCAGCACCCAATTCCAAGAGCGTGACTTTAGGCTGAACTTTTCCAGCATCGACGCGAAAAGCTTGTGCAATCAGTTCGGATATACGGGCCGGAAGATTCACGGGACCTATGTTGACAACATTTGCGTTGACTTCGCCGTCGGCCTGCTTCGCGAGTGTTCGGGACAGCTGAACTCGTTGTATCTTTCCGGTGGGGCCCTTTGGAATTTTGTCCTCGAAAAAGTGGATGCATTTGGGGATCTTGAAGAGAGCTAGCCTTTCTTCAAGAAGCCGCTGGATCGTCGCCTCGTCGTGAAGTTCTTGAGGTGCATCTTTCGCAAGAACGAGGGCGGCTTCAATCTCTTGGCCAAAGAACTCATCGGGGACCGCGAAACATGCCGCCTCCCGGACGTGCGGCGCGGAACAGAGAATCATGGCCTCGTCGACCTCAGGTGGTGAGATCTTCTCGCCGCCGCGGTTGATGATCTCGGACTTTCGCCCCACGATGCATAAATAGCCCGCAGCTTGACTGTCTAAAACACCAATGTCGCCCGTGCGGAGCCAGCGTATGCCGCCCGGGCCTGTGAAAAAGGCCTTGGCGTTGGCTTCAGGGTTATCGAGGTAGCCCCTCATGACCGAGGCCCCAGTGATGCAAATTTCGCCCTGGACGTCTGTTGCAAGTGGACCGGCGGCGGGGTCATCGCCGAAGATGCGGAGTGACACTGAGCCTGATGGTTTACCGACGTAGCCTGGCTTGGCTTGATCCGGCACGTTGGTAGTAATTTGATGAGCGTTCTCGGTCATCGCATACGCTTCCAGTATTGGGCATTCGAAGACGCTCTGCAGCTCTTTGAAAGTCGACGGGAGTAGTGGCGCAGAACAGCTACGTAGAAACTTGATGCGCAAGTCGGGGCCGGCGTGTGGTACGTGGAGGAGTATCTGCAACGTTGAAGGCGTACCCGAGAGCCATGAGCAGCCCGTTGAGACGAATTGTTGCCATGCCACGTTGGCGTCAAACCTGCTTGGGACCACGACACTTCCTCCAGAAGCCAGAGGGGCGAGCAGTCCGGCGACAATACCGTGAATGTGGAAGAGAACCTGGATGAGGTAGCCCCGATCGCTGGGGCCAAGACCGCAGGACTGGGCCACGTTTCGAGCGCCATGGCAGAGGTTTCCGTGGGACAATGGAACAGCTTTGGGCTTGCCCGTCGTCCCTGATGTGTGCAATATGAGGGCGATCGAATCTGCCGTGGGAGAAGCATCTAGAGGCACCGCGCCCGTCGATATATTTCTCCCCTCTTCTGGTTCTCCTGAATGCTCGCCAAGGACTGCTACATTCAACCTTGGAGTTGTTGGCCCCTCTTGTTCTATGTAGATTGAGCAGACGGGAATCCCGAGTTTGCGAGCAGCCACGATCCCCAAATGCGCTTCATTCACATCAGCTGCGTCGACAACCAGCACGCTCGCTTTTGAATCAGTGAGATAGAACTACGCTCGGAGTCAACATTATCACACCATACCGAAATTAATCCACGCAGGTCTGCCCCTACCTCATATTCTGGCACAGTGTAGGCCGGGTTCAGCGGAGCGGCGACGGCGCCACGGCTCACTAGCCCCAGAAACGTGCAAACGAAGCTGACGCCATTAGGAAGAGACAGGGCAACTACCGGTTGTCCATTGATGCTGGGTCCGTTCTCATGTGCCTTACTCTTCGAAAGAATTAAATCGGCCAACTTCTGGCTGGCCTGCTCGAGCTGGTGGCGTGTCAGGGTGATGTCGTTCAGACCTGGCGCAAACAGCGCGGGCGCGGATACCTCAGGATTCTCCGTCCCGAAGATGAGATTGGAGAGTGTGTGAATAGTCATTTTTGCAGTGAGTCGAAATCTCCCAATGACTGGTTGAGAATGAGTTCCCCAAGTGGTCCAGAGGGTTGAAAAGGACCACTTGCCACCATAAACGCAACTTGTTGAGATGAGCCACAGAGCTTCCCCTCAAATACTGTGTCACCCACTATCTCGGCTGGTCCAACGAGAAGTGCAGCTACCATATGGGCGAGTAAGCGGAAATCTCACAACCCCGGAATTGCAGATCGACAGTCAGATGCGTCCTGGTGGACCATCAGTTCAGACCAGTTTGCCCTCCAACGACGATCCTGTAATGAAACGGGAATGTCGTTCGCGGGCATTTTGTGCTACATGTATGGGACTGCTTGGCTTACGCGGCAGAGACTGATCTCTGAACATCATCAGCTTGCACGTTGGTAGGAACAGGGCGCACGAATCTGACATGGTGCATATGTACAGTGGAGAGTGATAGCGGCAAGCCTATCAGGCCTGTCAAAGTGGCAGCAACTTCCCACTCTTTATGCAGGCGAAGCACGGCATTGTCCGCTATTACATCGGCCACAACTTGGCGAGTCTAGAGGTTTAAGCCGCCTGCATTAGGTTCTGGGCACAGAAATGATAGTGCACCTTCATCTCTGGGGGAATGTGCCGGTGAGAAAGCGGTAATAGGTAGAGGTTTGTGATAATACATGCTTGGACGGACTGATTTGTTTCAACAAAGCCCAGCCACAACTCCTCGAACTTTCTCACAACCCTTTTCTCGTCCAGAGGCTACAAATCCAACCTATTCTTATGTGTACCTCCTTGATGATACACCGCCTAGCACACATTAGCCCCCAGTACGCACCCCGAAAGCTGCTCCCACCATCCTCCAGGGGCCTTCTCCAAAAAGGAATCAACGGTAGGCAGGCCGCCGTCGTTGCATACCATAATAACTCTCATATCTCCTCATCCTCTCGATCCTGTCCTGTCTCGCAACCACATACCATGCGTGCAGCAGCCCGGGCAGCCACGCGAGCAGGGTGAGAAGTATGTTGAGGCAGAAATGTGCACCGCATCCTCTGGCTAGCAAGACCGCTGCCGGAGGGAGGAAGACGGCAAGTACGAAGAGGATGATGCTTGACTGTCTCGTGCTTTAGGGTTATTCGAGTCCAGCCGACCATGGGGTAAGCAGATGTTTGGCTGGTGGAAGCCGCATCTCCGAGTTGGGACCTTGAGAGGGATAGGGATACTCACGGCTGCGATGCTCATACTATCTGGAGAAAAGGCAACTTGGCAGTGGCACTTAACTTTGGAAACAGCTCATCGATAGGTTGCAATTGCGCAAGAGGACTTTGGTGTGATTAAGTGTTGGACCCAATAGAAACAGGATTCCCACGGTTAGGACTCGGAGTCAAACTGCATGTGGTTGCGTGAGAAGGTGAAGTAAGTTGAAAGAGTGTTGGTGTTGGGTTAATTGCCTGGTTCAGAGCCCTAGAAGTACACTCGACGGCTGTGCTGGACCGCTGGAAGCATATTCCTTGAATTTCATGCCTCATCTTCTACTTATTCAATGCCGATCTCGCTCATAACACGCGATGTTCGCATGACCAAGTTGAGCTTGCGTAATCAGGAAACCCCTTCGGTGCCGAGCACTTGAGTTTGTTCTACTCATTCGATCAAGGCCTGGATATCCTGGTCCTGGAAACGTCTCGAAGGCTGCTACTTCCACTTCTCCCCCCGGCTAGTGGTTTCGCTAGGAACTATTCATGCGTGTTCGCTGTGTATTGGCCCAAGACGTGATGACATCATACCCAGAAGTATTTAAACACATATGATTCACAAATCCAACAGTTTTGGAGGGCGCCGGTGGCAGTGCATCAAGAGTTTCTGCTTATCCTTAATAAGGTCTCCAGTGCACGAGGCCAAGATTACGCACACCCGCAACTTGGCGAGCGAAGCTTAACGGTACTCTCAGCTAAAAGCCCGTTTACTGTTTTGTTCACGAGTGCAAGGAGCCCCACAGACTCTAGAATATACAATCAATACATGCAACGCACAATGGCGAGCCGATCCATGTATCATGGTGACAGAAGCCCATTCAACGATCAACGAGTCCCCCAAAACAGTGGTTGCGCTACAGCTCAGCGACCTCCCAATCGTTGTCCATTCAATTTGGTTCTTAGAGGTGTGCTTCAGCAGTGCTGTCTAGTAGCCCCTGACACGAAACCTGCCTACTGCGAGCAAACAAAGTGTGCTGGCCAACAGGCCAGGATTTCAATTCCTGAGACTGGTTCCTGGCGGTATATAAGGGCCGTACCGTGACAGCAGGCAAATGTTGCACACCCTAAAGAGCACAACGCCCTGGTTGGATAGAGGTCGCACGGGTAGGAATTCCCACACCATCTCGCTTAGCCTTGGCAGTATGTAAACCAGTATTGTGTTTTGTCCTTCTGGGAATTGTCGTTGCCGTTATGCCACAGCGAGGTTCCTCCTCGGTTTAGGATTCGGCATGCCAGACGTTACAAGAGAAGATAGACATTTTGCATGAATTGAACCGTCTTCGTTCTGATCCGGTGACTCTTGAGGAGTGAACTTGCAGCAGCATCGTGACCCTTCAAGAGGATTGCTGCCTGTTTAGCAGATTGTGATATTGCACCCCCTTGAGTCAGCTGACGTCAGCATCATAAATCCTTTCACTTTCCGCGCATTAATGCGTCTGCGGAGCAGAGCGTGAGGGAAAGTCTACGACTCTTTCAGTCACAGCGCTGCGATATGGCCGCATCTTTTTCTTTTGGCAGCTTCGGCGACATCATCACCCTATGCCAACTCGCCAAGGCTGGTGTCGATGCCCTCGACGAGAGCAGGGGCTCTGCTGCCAGCTACCAGTCTCTGAGAAGTGCCTTGTCGAACCTGACCTACGTGCTTTTTAAGATCAAGGCGTTGACCGAGACGGGCAAGATCACCGACCTTGACGTATTGACACATACCCTCGAGGATTGTTTTTCTTGCCTGAGGGATTTCTCAGACAAGATTCAGAAATATGGGAGCAGTCTTGGAGCCAGAAATGGATCGGGGAATTGGTTAAAGGACTCGTACCGCAAAGTCAAATGGACAGGCATGAAGGAGGATGTTGCAGTTTTCCACGATAATGTGGGGATGTACTTGGCTATGCTTCAGCTGCTGTTGCAAAGCGCAGGATTGTAGGTCCCTATTTTTTGAGCCTTGTTTGGTCTGGTGACGTTTAATCGACATGAGAAACTAAGTCTTTGCAGTGACGCCCAGGCCCAGGACAAAAAGCAGCTTTACGAACGACTAGAAGAAGCAGACACGAGGGAAGATTCTCGATTTCAAGACACAAATCAGCGGCTGCGGACGGGCTTTTCAACACAGAGAGTACTACTGGGCCAGATCATCGAAAGGGTTGAGGCTCTTGGTACGACCGGCATATCGAACGAGCAAAGGAAAGTAGCCGATGAGATCCGCTCTCTGGAGCGGCGCGCGACGGGTTCTGTCTTTATTGCTGCTTCGAGCGGCAACGTGCAAGAATCATACGAGGCGGCCATCGCATCCAGCCGCCAAGAGGTCAGCTCTCTCATCAGGTTACATCGCAGGTCCAACTCTCGTTTCGTCGACCCTCATTTTGATATCACCAAGGACCGTGATACCGGCGCTCGGTTCTGCATAGAAAACCTCGCTGGCGGCGGGTCGGGCTTATGCCCAGGGAGCCATATGCCACTGGAAGAGATATGCGACGACCCCCGGTTCCTGGTCGACGGATTCGACTCCACAGATGTCGACAGTCCAGTTTCGGATATGGACTGGCTTTCTCCCGCCTTGGCTGTGCTCTCATCGGTCCCCGGCTTGCTCGAGAATATCTGTCATACCAGGGATGAAGCCTTGGGAATCTACGGGTTCGCCTTCTATCGTGATGGCGAATGGACAGGTCACGTTGTGGATGCTACTCTTTATCTGGAGAAGCCGCTGTGGAGCTCTTCGCTAGTTGATCAATTCACTCTGAAACTTGTTAGAAGAGGAATCCAACGCAAACCGGATACGGCTTATCGGAAGGCATATCTAACAGGAACTCAAGCTCTTTACTTCAGTGCGTCGTATGACACCAATGAGACGTGGCCTTCTTTAATGGAGAAAGCCTACGCAAAAGCTCATGGGGATTACAGCTCCCTCTGTGGAATATCCATCGCGTAAGATGCATTGTCAATAGAAGAAAAGAATCATGTAACTAACTGCTTCCTATAGAGACGTCCTTGAGGACTTCACAGGCGGAGTTACTCTTGAGATGAGGACTTCAGAGATTTTGGACCATGATCGACTTTGGGTCGAACTCTTATCAACGCAATCAGATGTATTCATCGGCATATTGCCGAGAGATGAACAAGCTCACGCGCAAGCCGGAGCCAAAGAACCAAAACCAGCGTCGCGAAACCTGGCGGCCAGTATTCTCAAGGTCCGTGAAATCGAAGACCACAGGCTCCTTTTTGTCAAGGACCCAGACTGGCTCCGTTGGGATGGCGCGTGGAGCGACGGGTCTAAGGAGTGGACGCCTGAGACCTTGATGCGGCTGGAGCATAAGTTCGGTGATGAGGGTAAATATTGGATCAGCTACAGTGACTTCCTCGCCAAATTCCCGTTCATGCTCATGCACCAGATTTATGACTCGAATTGGACTGTTGCACAGCAATGGTATACCTTTGAGGTACCATTAGCAATGTCGCGGACTGAGGAATATTTCAAGGTCACTGTCCAGCCACTGGTACCGGAGGATGACACCAGCAGCGACGATGAACGGGGTCAAAAGAACGACGGGTTAGACCTTACGATTGTGCTTTCGCAGATCGACACAACATACTTCCGGGGATTGGAAGGCCGATACCAGTTCGAGCTTCAGTTTGACGTCGAGGATGAAGACGGCGAGTTGATAGCGAGGACGCGACAGCGCACTCTCAGCAAGCGGAGCGCCGCCGTCAAGCTGCACACCGAGTCGTCACCGGGGCGCCGCTGCTATTCTGTCCGGCCGAGAGTCGTCGCAACCAAGATGCCCGAGTCCCACAGCATTGACAACACGATTGCGCGCAGCATCGACCAGAGGCGCGACAAGCTGCTGCAGGCGGCGCTGTCGTATGATGTCGCGCATGCGAAGGTCCCCGGGTGGGGGAACAAGTGCGAGAAGGTCAGGCAGAGGCAGGAGGGCAGGCGTCGCGGGGCCGCAGGCAGCTCGGTGGGATCCTCTGGCACTGTTAATGCTTCCGTGCCCTACTCGATCAGAGACAATACGACACTTGTAGACGAGGCATGGGACGCGCTCTGCTGTATGGGTCTGCGTGTGTATGCCAAGGGGGCGGAGACGACAATTGAGATTCGGAAAGATAGTGTTGATGGTGAAAGCGAAGACATGAAATCGGAGAATGAGACAGTACAAGGAGAAGCAGCTCCAGTTGCATTTTCAGAAGGAAGTAAGACTTAAGACAAAGATTCAGCAGTTGTACGCACCATTTACCTTCTCAGACTTTCTCACACGCAAAATGGTTCGTCGTATAAGTTTCAACTTTGTACGCCTCTGCGAGCCATTGTCCATCAGTCTTGGCCCTCGCACCAACACTTGCAGCCGCAAGGCCCTTAATCTTTAAATACTTTTTGCCATCGGAAGGCTCCTTCGCTCTTCCTCTGTTCCCTGAGGTAGAATGCTTCGGGTTGATTCGAGACTTTACAAACTTGAGCAAGACTCGAAAGCATTGCGTTTCTCATCTCCCTCCTCTGATACCAGTGGCGTTCCCACCCACTCTGCTCTCCCATCTTTCCATCAATCAGCTGGCAGTTACCCGCAATGGACTTCATCGATGTCGCTATTATCAGCGGAGGGCCTGTAGGCCTCACGGTGGCCAATACACTAGCTCGTCAGGTTCACACAGCTGGTGTCTATGACAACAACTCCTACCGCAACTCCGGCGCTAACCACATGCACATGGTCCTAACCTGGGACCACAAGAATCCCCAGAAGTACCGCGCTGCCGCCAGGAAGAACATCCAAGGGAATTGCTCGACCATTGAGTTCGCTTCTGTCGCCGTCGACGAGATCGACAAGGAGTCCGACTCCCATTTCGAAGTCCATGACAGCAATGGCGACGTGAAGAAGTTCCGTAAGGTCATTCTTGCAGTTGGATTGTCCAACATCTTTCCTGGCATCGGCGGGTATGCTGAGCTCTGGAAGAGACGCATGTAAGGACTTTTTATCTATTCCACTTTCCCAACGCAATATCAGCTGATATCATGTCACCACAGCTTCCACTGCCTTTTCTGCCATGGCTACGAGGATCGCGGCGCTCCGTCCTCAGGGGTCCTGGAGGTTCAGACCGTCAATGCCGCCATTGAGGCTCACATGGCCCAGAACGCTGCGTAGCTCACCAAGAAAGTCAGCATTTACAACAATGGCGATGACGCCGTCACATCAGAGACGAAGCCCATTGTGGGCTGTCTGGACCAATCCAAATTCAGGGTCGAGGCACGCAAGATCAAACAGATCGTTGTAGAGAAGGTGGAAAACTCTGTCACTGTTGACTTTGAGGACAAAACCACCAAGCTCGAGAAGTTCTTGGTGCACAAACCCCAAACACCATCGCCCAGGGCCCTTTCGTGGCTCAGCTTGGACTTGCCACCGCACCACTTGGAGACATACAAGCCGACGGGCCTTTCTACCGTACCAATGTGCTTGGTGTCTATGCTATTGGTGGCTGCAGTACCCCTTATAGAGTGACACCGAGTTACATCACCAGCGGCTGTGACGCAGCTGTCACAGCAGCTGCTGAGATTAAGGCAGCCAAGTCCACCCGACCACCATGTCTGTGAAAGGAGATATCTCCTAACTACCTGGGTAGCTAGGTAGGTAGGTAGCTGTGTGTGATTCAACAGCTAACGGTGCTAGGCCGCAGCGTGTTCAGGCCACCTACACAGTATCTAGACCCTACAAATTGGTGACAGCTCATGATTTAGAAAAGAGTTGGTATGGAACTACTATTGGATTTACATACATTTCTACGCGAGCCACCAGCTACCGGCCACCGGCCACCAGCCACTAACTCTGCCATTTTTACCCCGTCTGACACGATCAAAGTCCCCCCAGCCGAATGTCCCTCGTCACCTGCGCACTTCAAAGTTCCGGGCAATCTTAGTGGGACGCAAGGCTGTAGTCGGCGTACCAAGTAGTGTCTCTTTGGCACCTTGGCTGGGGACCGAGTTAATGCCGTCGCAAACCTAGAGTGCTTACTTTTGTCAGCCCCCACGAAAGGTCATGGGTCGGCCGAGTGCGGTACAGAAAATAAAAGCAAGAACCCGACCCCCTCTCACCTCCCTCACACACCGCGTCAGAAGGATGACTTCCTCCACATATTCTAAATGTCAAGCTAGATACAAAAAGACTTCAGGAAGCACAATGTTTTCGTCAACTGCGGGAGAGGGAGCAGATCACTGAGGGGGTCCTCACCTTTGCAAAGCACCGTCTGTGATGACAGGAGACGACCGGTGTCCCGCATCCAGTGGCCCGCCCACATCAGGATGACACCAACTGGTCGTCCGCGACTGAGACGGCTATTGGGACAACGCCTTTGCTGCGCTGCTGACGAGTGGTGAGGGATAGGAGAGCGGCAATCTGATTGTGGCCGGCACCCCGCGACTGTGGGCGAAAATAGCACTTCCAACCAAAGGTCAAGGAACAAGTGCAGGCAAGCCGATGCAGCCGTATATGCTCTCTAAACTAGAACCAAGTAATATCCGGATGGAGAAGAGAGGTGAACACCTGGGGGGTTGAACAGCGGAACAGAATGCGGAATGGACTTTGAGAGTGGCGGCGGTGGATATTGAATCGTGGAATAAAATCAGGTAGAGGAAGAAGAGAAGGACTAGAACGCGGAGAAGTTCAAGTTTGTTTACTTTGCTCACGAAGAGGTTGCGTGCTACATTGCTACTTGGAAAGATCAGAGCATAATCTAAACATTTGCACTCTCCTCCCCTTCTCCACCGCCCATACTAGATAAACTACAGAGATTGCAGGCAAGATGGGTACGAGAAACTCGGAAGGAGTGCTCTGTTCCCACTGGCAGATGCCACTTCCTTCCCCGAGGTTTTCACCTGAGACGTTCCTATCTCAAAATATGGAGGGCTCAGATTCTATTCGCATCCTCTCCAACTGTACTGATAAAAGTGTGCAGAGGGGCGCCTGATTTATCTCTATAACACATGTGTCATGTATGTATCTTTCGCCCTTCCTCTACACCCATGAAATGAAACCAGCCGCCCGAGGAGGACCTAGCCCCGAAGTATCAGCCACGCCTGCCTGCCTAGGTGGGCAGGTGGATGGATAGCTGGGAGATACAAAAGTCTACAAGACGCCTGGACAATGTCGCAAATTTGAAATAGCTTGATTACTAGAGCTCCTTGCTGTTGGAGATTTGAGGCCTTTCTAACGAAGGTGCTAGGAATAGGAGAGACCCTACAAGTTGCCGTGAGTCCTTCCCAAAAAAGGGCACAGAGATATGGAAACGTGAATATATTCAAGCTACGGCTGAAAGGCGGAGGACCTCAACACTGGCGGCTCGTGTGGCATCATCTCATTCCTTCCGTTACCCCGAGTACGTGGGGCCGGTTCATGGTGTTGGTTATGGGTGCCAAAGAGCAGCCTGGAATGCTGTCAGACACTGCACTCACTACCGAATCGCAGTCAATTTTTATTTGTAATCCAATGGCGATTTGCTGCCTCAGGCGGGCTCCCAAACTTCGACTCTAGCATCAGTGGTGTTGATGAGTTTCTCGCACACAGGTAACTATCATGAACGCAATAATCCGTCGCCAAGCTACAATGCAAGCTTAACATTATTTGAAAAAAAAAAAAAAAAAGGCAGAACTAAACCATATTGCGCTGACCCTTAATTCCTGCGTCTGTGATGCGCCTCAGCAGTTCGAAATTGCGAATGGTTTTCCATCCACGCTTCACTCTATGTTGTTCAAGGAACATGAGTCCGACTATAACGATAATGAAAGTAACCGGTAAGGTCGACGCGATATATGCAACCCAAGAGCGATCGTCTGCCTCAAAGATCCCAGCACTGAAAATACTCTGAACGTTGGGTTAGCCGTGGCATTACAGCATTTTCGGGTCGGCGTGAGGCCGGGTAAGCTTACCGCTATCAGGCTAGCAGGAGCGAAGATCAGGGCGATAATTGAAATCAGGCCGGTCTGCGACGACTCTTGGTGAGCCATCATGTTGTGGATCTACAAGAACATTAGTAAAGGTGGAAATGATGCACATCGAATGTTCGTAAACAAATCTTGCCGCCTAGAGTTACGAATACCGTACTTACTAGTTGTATCTGGACCTCAACGCGTTCCTTGAGGCACTGAATCTGGGCCTTCCTACTCTGTGTGTAGGTCAATTCGAACTCTATGGAGTTCAGTATGTCCTCTGTCCTTTTCCTAGCAGACGCTCTCGGTGGTCGGTATGACTTGAGTTCTCTTCTTTCCATGACTCGAAGTTTCCGCCAGATGTCAATTTCCATTTCCACCGCCCGAGAGACAAACACCAGGTTGTTGTGGCACTGGTGCAGCGAGGTCATGGTCTTGTAAGAGTCCGCCGGCCAACGAATAATTGTTGCCTTCTTGTCCCAGGAGGTCGAGTTTGTTTTCAGCTCAGCGTTGAGGATGACACTATCTAACACGACTCGTTCCTCTTCTGATGTACGCCCTATGTCTTGCACCAATAGAATCAGGAATGCTATTGGGCTTCGCCAGTCGACCTCGGTCATTGGGTTGTTGATGATTTCGATGACCTTATCAAGATGTTCCGGTTCGCCGTCGAAAAGCAGACATGTAATCGAGCATCCACCCGGGGATATTCTCACTCTCATGGCAAGAAAGACCTCTCGTACGGGAGACTTTGGCGTGGATAGGATGATCACTTGCAAGTGTCAGCAGGTCAATCTCTCGCAACGTAGGCGAAGGTATGGGGTCTTAGACATAGTGATTTGCCAGAGCTATTCTCATCCTCCACAAATGTGCAGAATACTCCATGAATGGAGAGGATCGTTTGTCTTACTCTGCCCGGCAACTTCAACTCGTGCATGATATGTTCGAAGAGCATGCGGTCGAGACTAAGCTCTTTCAATGTCCCATTTCCATACCCAGCACTGTAGTTGTCAATTTTGGCTTGTACATCTCTAAGATGGATTCTGGCACCTACATCAGAGTGAATGAAGGATATGAGCCGTCTTTTGGTTCCCCTTGATTCGATCCCCCAAGTTCTTCCTACATTTTATTTCTCACGTAAGATTGAACAGATCTCCGGCACCCATGATTACGTTTTCTTACCTGGAGAAAGTTGATTGTCTGCTGTTTGTTACACCAACCTCCTAAACCAACCCTTGATTGTGCAGCGTCATCCGCTAAAGCTGAGTAAGTATGAAGTCAGATATGTATCCCTAAAGACATACCAGGAGGTTTCCTTCTGTAGCAGAAGATCTCTGCTTCATGACAGGGTCCTTTCTTAGAGGGTCTCTCTACGGAGGATTCCTTCTCAGAGAGCTCCTTCTTGAATAGCTCCACATTGATTGGCTTCCGGAATTTAATGCCCGGGTTCAAATCGATCTCAGTGCTTTCGGCATGTTTAGGTTGTGGTGAATCCATGTTGACGAGATTCGATAAGGCAGAATGACAATGAGGGTCACGGCGTATCTACGCCTCATTCTGTGCTTGTTGATCATTCAAACTTCCTTGTGGAATGGCCAGGCACTGCCGTCCTTAAGTAGAGGACTGGGAGACTATCAGTACTTTTTGAGAAAGTGAGAGAGCCAGATTTCCCGCCCTTCCCCTCCTAAAATCGCGACTTCTAAGTATTATCTATATGCGGCGACGGGCAGCAGTGAGCTGCAGCAGGCGTTTTGCGGGTATTTCGTGGCCTACTATCATTGGGTGCCCGTAATCCGCAAGAATCTGGTCTCTGTGCGGACCACGCCGCGCCGAGCCGATCCCATCTAATATTGACCGCAGTGTGCGTTAGGGAGTGCAGAGTACAAGCACATCCACCGCGACGTGGACATGCCTCGGCAACTCGGCCACCAATCTAACCCGGGCAAGCTTTCATCGGTCACAAACATGCATCATGCAACTTGCAGGAGATGTCTCACCAATGACGGTGAACAGCTGCCTCGCTAAGCCTTCTATGATGTCGCCTGATGTACCACTGGAGGTGGAATCCTGCGTCCAAAAAGTCTTCCGAAGCGGGTTGTCAGACTGGGGAATGTCCAGGCGCCTAATTACGACCGCAGCGGCCACGGAAAGGACCGCCTATTGACCCATGCTAGTCCTAGCGCCCGCGTGCATACTGCTTGTCTTACACCTAGAAAATGTAGTCGGCATGTTCCGCGAACGTCCGCGGAAGGTCGCAGCGCTCGTGATATGACTGAGTTGTGCATCCAAGCTCGCATCACCAAATTCTATTCATCCCTCCGCTATATTGTTCTGCAAAATCCAATCAATATCACCGCCGCCCACCTCTTCTCACCCCTTACTGTCTGAAAGGAAAAGCTGATCCATCGTGTATGGGCTCAGAGGCACAGCACTACGAAGAATCAGAGGATTGTCCATCGGGGCTTTACCCAGTCCAGCTGCTAAGTCGTGCATAATAACCCCTTTGGCTTTTATACCAGGTAAATATCATCAAACTCGCCTTCGGCTCTCCCACTTGCAGCAAACGCTTGCCCATCCATAACCCCGTGGACATATGCCTCACCTACAACCTCAAAAACAGGGATGGCAGCACCTTCCTGGCCGGAAACCTCGCCTGCAGGTCGAAGAACAATCGGCACAATCCCTCCCGCCATGATGGCGATAGCGTCTCCTACCTTGCACCAGCTCGGGGCAAGGCCCATTCTTCCGTTTTCCGTGAATACGAAACTCCTCTCCAACGATGCGGACGACACGGTGGTGTTTATGGGACGGGCCTGGTCGACGAGCCTGATTGCGAAGGGCGGTGGGGACGGCTTGAAGACGACATCCCACCATGTTTCGAGTAGTTTTTCATCGTCCTTGCCTCTCAGTCTGGTGAATACTCCAGCGTCCTGTGTGCAGTCCATGCAGAGTGTGTGCCAAATGGTCAAGAGAGTCTCTGTTTGCTTGGGATCGTTCCCGCCCATCATCACATGTGCCAAATCCACAATGCCTTGAAGTGCTCTGAACCTCAAGTTCCAGGAGCTGCTAAACCTGGGGACATTCTTGGCGCCGACAGCTTTTATTGAGTCGAACACAAAGCCGTTTGCGCTCACCTGCCCTGTCGAGTTGCGGTGCCACAAGGCTTTGAACCCCTTGCATGCGTCGAAAGCCTGGCCCTGGAGTATAATCCGGCTTTGTAGCGTGAGAATGGTGGGAGTTGAGGGCCGGTAACTCCAATCGACGGCAAAGGACGACATGTTCTTATAGATTCGAAGTTCTGGATCGTGGAGGTGGCCAAGCACTGTCAGGTCTTGGGTTTTCTGGATCCAGGCCAAGGTGAAGTCTTCAAAGAGTTGTTTAGGAGGAATGGTATAGTCTAGGTCGACGACATGATGAGAGGAAGGGAAGAGACCCATCAAGCTGTAGATCTTGTCTCTTGGGTCTCCCGAGTCGCGGTTTTGGAAACTGAAAAGTGCTAGGACAAGTGATGCTTCGGTAAAGGGCAATGATACCATTTTCATTTTTAGGAAGCCTGTAATCAGGTTCTCCCCAGAAGCCGGGTCCAATTCCGCGAATTTGAAAGGTCCTCGTATCTTTAATTGGACGATATTGTCAATCGCACAGATAATCATATCGAAGCTGATTTCGAGCCTTCCGAATTGAAAGGAAACTTGACGCCCTACCACAGCCTCCTGGACGGTCCATACCCTATTCCACCAGGGCCGATTAACAAAGGTTACCAGAGCCCCATGTACTTCTGTGACATTGTAGTCCACCCTCTCTGTAATTCGATCGACGTGCTGCTGCTGACCACCGGCAGCAACGGTGAGGAATTCAATGGCCTCAGAAAGCCATGGGTAAGGCTCTCCAAGGTAAGCAACAACGTTGGTCGCATCAGAAAATATTCGACTCATGCGTCGAACCTGCTGGCCTCTTTCAGCCAGATCAGCCGGTCCAGTGCCTTGGTTTATGCAAATGGCATCGATCCATAGCACCCGGACGTCGGCGTCTAGGGGGACAAGGCTAATCAAAGCCGCATGTAAATTCTGCGTGACTCTGAAGTCATGCCCGTCAACTTGGATGACTCTGAGGTCCTCTGTGTCGCCCCAAACATAAGACAAGGCTTCATATGGCGGAGGATCGTCGAGCGAGGCAACGGAAAGTTGACAGGTGATGGGATGTTCTCCGCTTGAAGCCAGGTGAAGAAGCCGAATCTGGCTGGAAGGGTCGATTCTTGGGAATGTAATTGATGGGTTAACGAATTGAGTTCTTGATGATGCTGCCATCGTCACCAGTGCTTCTGACCTGTGATGCAAGACGGAGGAGAAGCTACGAGACGTAGGGAAATGCGGGGCAGGGACGAGCTCTACAAATGGCTCATCAAACATTACTTAAGGGGATGGGACCGCAACTTTGTGATCTGTCGAGTAACACAACAGTAGTGTACAAAATTCGACCCGTTAACTGCATTGCCAAGAAGCATGCATGGTATCGAAGGTCTGCTGTCCTCACCACTTTTATACAAGACCCTTATAATAGCGAAAGATACCTAGATAGCAGAGACTCTTTCAGAGCTAGCTACATGTAGCCCAAGTAGCCTTTTTCCCAGAGTCCATGTAAGAAAGACTTTGTTTTGGGGAGTCACCAGTAAACATTAGCTATCTGCTGAAGGTAGAATTTTGTACCCAGGGGCTGTATCCAGGGGCTGTATCTAGGGAGATACTAGCAGGCCTCCTTGCTCCTTAGCAACATAATCAATCCCTCAACCTCTGTACTGTCTCATTACTGTCCCGACTGGGTCTTTAGGCGTTCACCGCTATATGAAGGGGCCGCCTACAGCTCAGTAAAGGGAGTACGTATACGGGTTAAAAACTAAACCACTTACTGTCCCGACTCCTGGTGGTCACCAGCCGGCGACATCCTATGCTCCATTAAAATTGAGCAGCCCAAGATAGGCAAGAGACTTGATTTAAATAGGCCAGTGGCTGGTTCTAAGAAGATATGGAAAAGACAAATGAATATGTTCAGACACGAATGGGAAAGAAACTAGTAAACATTGCTCAACCAAGGCGACTCAACAACTGGGAAAAGATCCATCAAGCTCGTGTGCTTCCTTATCATCGGACCGGGCCGTGTTGGGCGTTGCCCAAGCTGGCACCGTTGGAAACAAACCGCCATGACTGGCCTGATGCATAGGCCGGTGCTGACAACGCTCACGCGACAGCGCAAGTCTATTGCCGGGTACATGAACGGCGGACTGGGCGACGCGGCGCCGCAGAGTCTTCCTCAGCCTGCGCATGATGACGAGCCCAGCAGCCATCATGGCGACACCAACAACGGCCAAAGCGACCCCGATACCAAATACTACGGCAGAAGTGGTGCTGCTGAAAGTTGCAGAGGACCGAGCTGATTGCATAGACACGGTTACCGTGGGGGCTGCGGGTGTGGGTGTCTGGTCGGCAAAGATCCAGCCGTTGATATGGGCTCCGATAACTATCGACGAAACGTTCATGGTGCGGGTGAAGGGGGCCCACTTCTTTTCCGAATTGCTTGTGTACACTGTGAGGATGTCACCCGAGGCAATTTCGCTATAGCACTGCCCAATGTCACCAGGGCTCTTCCACTCGGCAAATGAGTATTCCCTGGGAGTGTTAGCCACGTCGGAACAGCACCTTACTCGACGGGGGCATTTCTGAATGGGTGGCGTACAGTGGACAACAAGCCACCATGGTCCTAGAGTCATCTATGACCGATGTGGCAACCTGCCTGAACGCCTTGGGGCAGGTGATGGGCCCGATGCTGACGACGGTGTCGCTGTTGGAGCCCAGCCTGTCGTGGTCCCAGACGGTCGTCGCCGCCTCGGGCACACAGTGCAGGTCCTGGATGCTGATGCCGAAGCCAGGGTCCCAAGCGACATAGTTGCTGTCCCGGCACCACCCCCAGAATTTTGTGGAGCACTGGGGATCATGGCCCGCGTAGGGGGTGACGAGCGGGATCCAGGACGTCCATGTGCCTGAGCTCGATTCGGGGGGTCTGTAGGAGGTTGACACGGCCGGCACTGAAGATGCCATGGATTTTTGAGGATGTTGCAAGGAGTTCCAGCTCCCTGAGAGACGGTGTCGTGGTCTAGGAAGGGGAGATGGCGAAAGGATCAAAGCTCGGGGATGTAAGCTTGATGGCCATGCACCGGGCCCTTTAAGGACAACAGCCGTCGCTCCTCGCCAGATACGCAGTGCATCATGGCTGACGTCCCATAACCACTCGTCAGGCAGGACATGGCTGAGGCCTCGTAGCCGACATTTTTAGACCAGCGTGGGACCAGCATGGCCGATGGGGCGGCCACAAGAGGGCGAGTTTATCTTACGAGGCCATGTGAGGACAGTGTGATCTGCACTGCGGCCAAGACTTGGGCTTTGAGGACATATCGATGAATATGGTACACGCAGTGGCAGTTGTCTGAAAATTTGCAATTTCGAGGCTGATGACAAATGAGCTCGTGTTAGGAACCTTGGGATCTATTGCAGTCCACAACGGGGTCCAAAAAAAAGAACCGCACAAATGGGCGTTCACGATGTATACTGTAATACGCGGCCGGCGATTGGGCCGGTCAAATGCAGGGGAAGGAATTAAGGTTGGACGGACCGGTCCCCTACCTGACCCCACAACTGACGGCCCCCAAATCCGCGCGGCAAAAGCACACCTCGGTCAACGACGGCCTGGGCCCTGAGCTGAGCTACTGCACGAAAGTTTCATAAGCTCAGCCCGCCCAAACTTCCACCTCAACTCCGACCTCAACTCAATTGCGAGCCTGACCCAGATTTGGAACTGGACAGCTGGGCAGTGTGGGGGACTTTCGCATTCAGCTCGCCATGGCTGCTTCTCCCACGGCGCCGCTGCGCCGCATCACGAGAGCCTCACTGGCGCGGTTTGCCTACGCCGGCAGTGACACAAACTCGACCAAGACCACGACTACGATCAAGAGCACTGCCTCGACTCCAGACATCGAGGACATCATCCCCTCTTCTGGCCCGAAATCCACAACACAAACCTCCCGAAAGCGTAAACGGGCTACCGTCCTCCCCTCAGCCCAAAGCAATGGCCGAGTCAAGATCGAAGCCGAGCAGCTCGAGTCCACCACCACACTCTCGACAGTCCCATCCTCCTCCTCCCCCCGCCGCGCCCGCAAGCCCGCACGCAAGACCCAGGACCCATCCACGGGTACCGAGACAGTGGAGGCGCCCACGGACTGGCAGGAGCTCTACGATACGGCCAAGGAGATGCGCCTGCCGGGCGGGGCAGCCGCCAACGCGGCAGTCGACACGATGGGCTGCGAGCGCCTCGCCCTCCCCACCGCCAGCCCGCGCGACCAGCGCTTCCACACCCTCGTCGCCCTGATGCTGTCGAGCCAGACCAAGGACACCACCAACGCCGCCGCCATGCGCAGGCTGCAGACGGAGCTGCCCCCGCACGAGGACGGGGCGCCCGCCGGGCTGAACCTGGAGAACATGCTCGCCGTCGCGCCCGAGAAACTGAATGAGCTCATCTGGGCCGTCGGGTTCCACAACAACAAGACAAAGTACCTCAAGCAGGCTGCTGTGATCCTGCGCGACGAGTGGGGCGGCGACATCCCCGACTCCATCGAGGGACTCGTCTCGCTGCCGGGTGTGGGGCCCAAGATGGCGCACCTGTGCCTGTCGGCTGCGTGGGGCCGCACCGAGGGTATTGGTGTGGACGTGCATGTGCACCGCATCACGAACCTGTGGGGGTGGCACAAGACTAAGAACCCCGAGGAGACGAGGATGGCGCTGCAGGCGTGGCTGCCGCGCGATCGGTGGCGCGAGATCAACTGGCTTTTGGTTGGCCTGGGCCAGACTGTTTGTGCGCCGGTCGGGAGGAAGTGTGGGGATTGTAACCTGGGGCTTGGTGGGCTTTGTAAGGCGGCGGATCGGGCTAAGGTCAACCAGGGGCGGAAGTTGCGGGAGGCGAAGGTGCAGGTGGAGGTCGATGGGGAGGATGTCAAGGCTGTCAAGCTCGAGGAGGTGGTAGAGGACGCTGTGGCTGATGTTGCTGAAGCTACGGAATTGGGCGATGAAAAGCACGATATCCAAGGCGAGTCGAAACCGCCTACGAAACGGCGAGGAAAGCGAGGATGATTGTCTCGTGGGACGACGAGCGACGATGGCTCGGCTGCGGTAGCTGTATTACAGGGCTCCTGACACTCGTGTAAGCTACTGAGAATATCGTGAGGCCTTCCTATCATGAATAATTCGCTATCCGCTGCAGCTCGATTTCACTAGACCTAGATGCGTGACGTTCCCAAATCCTGGACCTGTCCGTGTCCTCCGCCCAGTGTGTCTGTCAGGTTGTCGAGCGACCGCCTGCCCGGCGCACCGTGATTGAATATTAGACCAAATCAACTGTTGCTGGACGTAAATGCTCCAGCGACGACGACTATTGGTATGACCCCATGACTCCCAGAAAACCCAACCCCATCGACCAAAAAAAAAACCCTTCTTATTTCTCCCCCTCCCCCATCAAACGCCCTTGACCACCTGTGTCCTCTCCCTCTCCAGGCGGGCGGCGTTGCGATCGTGCAACTCCTTCCTACACTGCCAACCAAATTCATTAGCTCGCTTATTCTTCTCAATCACCGTCCACGACAGGTAGGGAAATTATGGGTACTAACGTCTTCCAGCCCGGTGCACTTGTGGTCCTCGAGCAGCCGGTGTTTGCCGCAGAAGTGGCCGTTGCAGAAGTCACAGTCCCCCGAGATCCTGTGTGGCTGGTCCTTGCAGCCTGAGAAGGAGCAGCGGATCTTCTTGTGCGCCATTCTTTCTTCGTGGGAAGGTAGATGGTGGTGTTGGTGGGTTGTTGCTTTCAAGTTGCGATGGGCGGGTGATTCGTAGGCTGCTGCTGTTGCGTATGGATTTCTCGCTGGGGTCGCAAGGCAGGAGACAGTCAGCTCGGAAGAGGAAGGCGATATCTATGAGGTTCGTATTTGTCCAGAAAGGTAGACCAAGACGTTTCAAGGAAAATGCTGAGGCGGAGACGCCTTGAAGAGTTTTCTGTTGTGTTACCTGGGTAGTTATTCGTCAGGCACAGAAAGACCAGAATCAAGCTACTTCAGGAACCGTGCTGCCTAAGGACCGGCTGTTAGTCACTTGGGTGCTTTAGTGCTTATGAAGTTGGGATGAGGCTACAATCTACGGCGGTAGTTGTGTTTCGAGGCTGCTGCAACAGTCAGTGCCCTCTCTCCTCGATTAGGGCCGCCAGAACAGGGCTTCATTAGGCGAGGACCATCCTAGCCTCGACTTGGCTTGCCCCATATGGATAGGTGACTTTTGACTTACCTACCCCATGGTAAGTGAATAAATGCTGATCTTGGCCTCATAATGTCCATCTTGATCTGACCCTGTGGAACGAAGCGAGAAAGCGTCTGCCTGTCAACCAACGCATACTTTGGGTGGAAGGAACATACTGGAAGCAAGTTGGCACGGGGGATATCTGGATGTTTGTGTGCCTCCTGCCATATGATTGAGTACCACCTAGATCTTACCATACTGGCAGTCCATACATACAGTGTAGCAGAATCATACACGTAGTATAGCGTATTTATCGAGTTTCGAGGTAAAGAGTGTGATTATGTCGGAACCTCCAATATACAAGACCCATGCCATCTGGGCAATTTGAGTATAATCCCAGAGATATCCCGCCCTGCCTCACCACTGCCCTTCCTTCCTCGACCACGGGGAAAACAAGTGGCCGCGTGATCGACTCCAATGAGGTCAGCTCATAGCCCCGGGCACGGCCCACGAGTCTCTCACCCTTAGTCCTCGCAATCCCTCATACACTTGCGTCCAAAAACCGGCCCATACTTTTTGAAGCAGTCCCACCTGCACCCGCGCTGCTCCTCGGAAACCAGGTCGCCCTCGCCAGACTTCAGTTCCGCCGGCGGCTTGGGGCGGAAGCACTCTGGAGCCGGGTCGGCCTTGATGAAGTTTACGAATACACGCCCGTCGGTCTTTGCGTGCATTATAACGTGGGTGTTGGGCTCCAGCGCGCTCGCGACCTTCACCATGTCGCTCCAGCGCGGGGTGTCCAGTGTGAGTCCATCTACTAGCGAGATGGGGTTGTCGCTCAGGTCGTCGATTTCCTGGGGCTGGGAGGCCTCGTCGTGGGTGGCGTCGTTGGTGGTTGGGACCGCCGCGACGAGTGCGGCGCCTAGGAGGAGAATGGTCTTGAGAGGGAGATACATTGTGCCTTGGTGGCGCTGGTGTTGAGTGGTAGATACGTGAAGGGTATGTGGAGCGTTGTACAGAGAGAGTAGAAGCCACTTGCTACGAATGGAAGGGTCTGACCGGGAGACTGCCCACGTAGTTATAACCAACCAGTAGACCTACATGATGTTTGCCGTAACTCAGCCGAAGATCCGTAAGCCACCATGTTGAATTTCTCAAATACGAGGTTTCACGGGCAGCGGGCTCTACAATTGCGATGCTCCGTTGTGTATAAAAAAGGCGCGGCGTTACGCCCGATTCCCCTAGCAGGAGAACCCGGCAATATGCTCTGTTCGACATGTACTGCTCTGATTCGTGATACGACGTCCTCATCACCAAGTAGGATGCTACCTGGGGCAGCATAGAAGCCGTTCGGGAGCAGTCCCTTGACGGTCTCACATGGTCTCTCCACACCCCATCGTTCCCTGTCGTCTACCGGGCAAAGCCGAGGTTCAAGTGTCAAGTGTGTTGGTGTTTACCTATCGCGTCGGAATCAAGTTCCGGAATGGACGCATTCAGAAGAGAAAAAAAGAAGAAGAAAAAAACTTGTACTTCATTAGTGGTCGCTTGGTCTTGTCCAGTGTGTACTTCGACCATGCCGCTCAGACTAAAGCCGGACACTGGCTCGAGTATGAGCTCAAAGGAGACGCTTTTTTGCTTAGTCGTCACGACGGCACGAAATATCGATCGCGGCGTGTTTAACCGTTTGGTCAGTTGGTCATTTAGCCTTGAACCATAAATGTGGGGTAAGAACTATCCCACACGCCTATGTACCAGCTATTACCAAGCCCAATACGCTCTATCTCATTCATCTGGTATGCAGTCATCTCCCAGAATGGTCTTGAACTGGCCGCCTTCTTAAGCGCGCCGTCCGGCTTGAGCTCAGTGGCTCCCAGCCCCCACCCATCCTGGAGGCCGTAGAATGAAGCTAATGCAGTGCCGTACGTACGGCCCCCTGGATTTGATTGATGAATTGAGATAATGACGTCTTGCGGCCTTTCCCCACTGCTCGGAAGAGAAGTGTTCAACGGATGTAGTGAACGCGCCGGAACTTCGGTATCCCAGCCCTCTTCAGCGGCCTTGGACCACTAATCGCGTCCGACGTATGTCATGGGAGGTTGCAGAGCCTGCGTAAAGTAGGAATTAGAAAGCATTTCCAATGCTACAAATGCGAATCTAGGCACAAAAGGTGGTGTTGCCAAGGAGGGAGGGAACTTTGCCCAAGGGAAACGCGAGCAGGGAATGAAACTCACCCTAGTCTGGGACATCGGGTCCAACCTCGCCCCGGAGAACGAATTCGTGCGCCACCCCTTCCATGAACGCCCACCGGATATAGTAGATCCAGCCCAGTGACTCTCGATGCTGGAGAGCCCAGTCCAGGAGATCGTGTAATTCGGACGCAGTCAGAGGCTCATACAGGATGTTTACCCGGAGAGCACCCATGATACCCATGATGGCACTGATAGACCACATGGCGATCGTTAAGAAGAATACAACATCGAGAATCTCCCAGGGCCGTATCGTTATTCCCCTGAGCTGCTCGTCCCACAAGTCGGCGATCCTGTTTGCCAGCACGAGGGCGAAGCATATAAACGACAGACCCAGGCACGCATTCTTTGTGTAAACGATGGCTCTCACCATGAGCGATGTCTCGAGGAAGCGGAGGAGGACGAATAGAGTGACGCTTAGTGGGTAGACGATGGCGACGGTCGTTCTCAGTATGCGGCGCCTGCTCGTCACGGGGGGCCCGATGAGGGCCCAGAGGAGGCGTGTCAGGCTCTGGGCGAGCGGTACGGGGAAATAGAGCAGCTCTGCTCCGAGCCGGATGGTTATGCGGTTGGCTGCCGTGTTGCCCTGGTAGAGGAGGTAGGCGAAGAAGAGCAGCTTGATCGCCAGAACCAATGCTGATGTACTGGCCATCATCTTGCTTTGGCTTTAAAGAGGATGGTCGAGGGGCAAAATCTGTGAGTAGGTGGTGATGGCTCGACGGTTAGGATTGGCAGGGCGTCGATGAAGACGATCATGGGAAGGCATCAAGATGATCGTGGCCCGAGAGATGCGAGCATTTTGCCGAAGATTCATCTTGTGTCAGTCGTATCTTGGTTCCATTCACTCCACATCTGGGAAAATACATCACTCACAGTTCTGTTACTATTCATCAGTTCCTGAAGCCTAGACTGCCCCGACAGAGTAACTTCACCACGAAGGGAAGTATGGGGTGGGTCCATGTGTCATGGACGATTCTCCATTTCCTTTCGTCTAGGATGTGGTTTACAGCTACCTAGAGCGTCACCTTCTATGCAGCTCTCATAGGTGCCATAAGGTGATATAGAAACACATCGTTCGGTGAATTTAGATTCTATGGACCCTGGTAGCGGCATCAGATGCTAAAGTATATGGCAGTTCCAAATCTTGCTCAGACCAAAATTAGTAACAGTCCATGTATGCATTCGAGTGATCAGCTGGGCGACGCTACATTGGCTTCGCAAATCCTCGATGGGTAATGTTAGGGGTGAGATATTTGGTATCCGGGCACTGGGAGACCCATTCTCTTTCAAAAGCCTAGTTTGGCAGGAGTGTTCCCATTTGAATCATAGATACAAGCGCCACTATGTATTCATAAAACCAATCACGATATTCCAGAACATATACACAGTCCATTCCTTCCGTTCTTCCACGCACCTTCTGTCAGAGGATATTCACCTCTCCGGGGAGGTCTGCCCCGTCAACCCAGGCAATGACAGTCCTCGAGAACAAGGCCGGGTCCTGGAAGAACCAAGCATGCCTCATGGTCAGCACCTCGACCGCAGTGCCTCCCAGCCTCCCCGCCACAGCCTTTGCCCTCTCCACGTTGTCATTTGTGGGCAGCACACCCTTCCTCGTCGCCGCAGCTGCCAAGACCCCGATGCCCCGGTCTCGAAACGCCTGCCTTGCGGCCGCAGGGATCAGCTGCTCATCCTCGACGCCGATCGTGAGAATGTCGGAGGTGGAACTGCACAGCTTCATGGACCGCAGTCCGCCGAAGGTCTCTGTCCCGCGCAGGCTCGGGTCTGCGTCGATGAGGTACTCGACCAGGGACTTGGGCATGGCATATAATAGTATTCCGTCGAGCCAGAGTGCGTATGGGGTAGCTTTTGACCAGATGAAGCCGGCGGTGCCGGCGACGAAGAGCGAGAGGATCTGGGGCGGATGGTGCGAGGCAAAGTGTAACGCGACGTTGGCGCCGAAGGAGTGTCCTACGAGATGCACGCGGCCGCCATGCGCTTTGGCGCGGACGAGTTCAGAGAGCAGGCTTGACGTGTTGGCCAGCGTGAGGTCACCAATGCCAGGCGCGGCAGCGGCGTCATGGTGTCCCGGGAGGGTGGGAATCAGAAGATGATATTTCTCCAGGTGGCTGTGGACTGGTCTCCACGTCTCTTTTGAGCTAAAAGCGCCGTGTAACAGGAGGATCGTGGGTTCATTCTCTGGATTGATGGAGAGATGCGGCAGCAGATTATGAGACGTCTCTGTATTCACTTCAGCCATGGATTAGGAAATGTCAACCGTTTGTCTCTGTATAGAGGTCGCTGCAGTCGTCGTTGCGCAGGCCGACGTTGATATTGGCTAACTTCGGACATCGGTGATATGTAGCGCTGAGCTCGGATCCGGTCCAGCCGTCAATCCGAAGGATTCACTTAAGCCCCGTAAGGTATGGACTCGTTCTCTAGTTCTAGCCTCTTACCTGCAAGATCCCGTTAACTGGAGGCTCTTCCATCATGGCATAAGTGATGGAATTTCTGCAAGGGAATCTAATGGAGTCATGCCTCGACTTAAATCACTTCACATCAGGTTTCTACACAGTCTATTTTCTTTTAGTTTGTTTATATTTCTTTTGCCCCCTTACTTTACATGAGTATCCAATATTATGTATTAACGCCGCATTTTGACTGCTCAGAAGGCAAGGGAGGGATTACACCATGTAATGCTGTTGTCAGAAACTAACAAGCAACTTTGATATAGCCCTGGACGGTTCTTCGCTACCGCAATCATGAAGATGATTATGGGACAGATTCTCCTTAGCTATAAGTGCGAGCTTGTGGATACTCACAGAACACGCTTTCTTCAATGGCGGTCGACGATACTCCCCAAGAGCAGCACCCTAGTGTCTTTCACACCATATTAAGGGCTGATTCCGTGCCCTTTTCAATTTGACATCGCATTTCTCTCGAGTGTGCTCACGGGCGTAACTTGTATTAGCTCGGGATGACTACCAAGTGAAACTGGCTGAGAATGAGATATGTATCTATTAGATAAGATGAATATACCGATATTGATTCTCCCTACATATCAGTACACCACAACTTGAATAGCTGTACTCGTCACGACCGCCTCCACAAGGCAGAAGGCATTTTGAGCTTGGCTGCGCCTGGAGGATTCCGAGATGGGAATTAAAGTGTGTAGGATTCCGCGGGGGTGTGTGCCTGTGAAATCTACAGAGTGAACTGCCCCCCCACTTTCCACACATCGGCTGAGGTTTCTGTGCAACACACCTAATTCCTCATCTGCAACAAGTTGATTACCAACTGTCTTTTCCCCCTCGCCGGTCAAGTCTATCACAGCCCGCCGCCACCCGCTCAATGTGACCTGCCCAGAACAAAATGCTGGGCCTCCGGATCCGCACGAATAGATTAGCGCCCACCAACCGAAGCACGGCACCAACGGCCCGGTTGCGAATGGCTCATTGGTTGGTCCTTTTGAGAGCCTACATAGTGTGTGCATTCTTGGCGTATCGTTCTCGCGTACGTAAAAGCGGCTGAGAATTCCTATCCCTGCGTCGCAGACAAGGGCAACCTGCATCCTTCCAGGTTCAAATGTGTCTTGGACAGTGTGATGGAAATGGAGGTATACTGTGAAACGTGGACCAACATGCATGTGTCGCAACTTGCGCATTTGATTTAGTCAACGGAAACTGACGACTCCCCGTGTTTTGTCTTTCAGTCTCTCAATCACCGCACTCGGCATCACACCCTCGTTGTAGAGGTAAAGCACCAACATAAAGCCTGGCAGCGTATACTCCTATCATCACTAGCAAACTATCTTCTGAATCCCAGTCACACCATATTCACGGTAATCATGGCTGCAAATGGCGTTGTCGAAGCTTTGAAGGAAGCCTTTCCAGGCGCGCAGGTGGTACTTCCCAGTACTGACGAGTTCACTACTCTCAACACATCATATCTTTCCAAGGCACAGACCGAACTTGAGCCAAGAGCCATCTTCCTGCCCAGAGATAGGGATGATGTGGTCAAATTCGTACGCTTCATCGGACCCTATGCACTCCGCGGCGACATCAAGTTCGCTGTTCGTGGGGCAGGGCAGCAACCCGCGCTCGGATGCAACAACGAACACGATGGCATCACTGTCGACTTGCGCAACTTGACCGGTATTCATCTTAAAGACGACGATGCCACCGTTTCGATTGGGGCGGGCGAGCGCTGGGGCGAGGTCTACTCCAAACTGCAGGAGAAGGGACTTGCTGTCACCGGTAGTCGATCCAGTCTGGGTGGCATTGGCGGGCTCTGTCTCTCTGGTAAGGATTCACGATACGCCTTTTCACTCCATTTCAAATGTCAAATGTCGTGCTAGGTGTCTTACTTACGCCTGGTCAGGCGGTCTGTCCTTCTTCGCCACTCGAGAAGGCTTCATCAGCGACAATGTAACAAATTTCGAAGTCGTACTAGCATCCGGAGAGGTTATCAACGCCAATGCAAACGACAACACGGATCTGTTCGTCTCTCTCCGCGGTGGAGGGAACAACCTCGCCATTGTTACCAGGTACGACATGCGTACCTTTAAGCAGGGCAAGTTCTGGGGCGGCACCACCTTCTATTTTCCCAATAGTTTCCCAGGCCAGGTGGAAGCCTACGTCAAGGAGCTCAGGGATCCAGAAGCAACCGACGAGACACACATCATGATTGGTGCTGGTTACAGTGCCGCCTTCGCCCAGGTCAGCGACATTATGTGTATGAACCAGGTGTATTACACCAAGGAAGTCGAAAACCCGCCGGTCCTTGAACCTTACGTCAACATGCAGCCTCAGCTCGATCAGATGAGATCCGTCCGCATGCTGAATCTCGTGGATGCAGCAAAGGAACAGACAGCACATGGATCCTCGACCTCTAGGTGAGACAGCCGTAACTCTTCTGAACTCTCTTATCTATGCTCCTACGCTATCAAGCCTTTGAGACTGACTCGGCAATTCCCCACAGAGTCTCTTACATGAACACCACCGTGAAGGCCGACGTTCCCACCTTGATGGCGGCATATGAAATCTATGTGAATGCACTCGGACCTCTGAAAGCTGCCGAAGGCCTCACCACATCGTTCACACTCCAAGCTTATCCCAAGTCTCTCCTCGACAAGACAGCGCCTGCAGGCGGAAACTCGCTGGGAATCGACCCCCAAGACGGACCACTCATGTCGATCTTGATCTTGTCCTTCTGGCAGAACAAAGAGGACGACGACAAGATTCATTCGACATTCAAAGGCGTCATCGAAGCTGTTGACAAGGACGCAGCGACGAGGGGAACGGCAGTCCCATACAAGTACATGAACTACGCCGCGCCTTTCCAAGACCCCATTGGATCGTATGGCAAGGAGAACAAGGCCAGGCTGCAGGCAGCCAGTAAGAAATATGATCCTGAGGGTCTGTTCCAGAAGGGTGTTCCAGGAGGCTGGAAGTTGTTCGACTGAGAATGGATGTGAACATGTTTTTTTTTTTAGAGAAGAGTTCCATGTGAGGTGCGGTCGTTAAGAAAATCATGGCAAATCAAAACACTTGCTTGCAATCATCCGATACCATGAGATCAGTAGTAGTTAGAATTTGTGTGTTGAACAAAACACCTATGGCGTCCACGGGTCTGGGTTGCAGACTCGCAACGTAAATCAACCTTACGAGGTGGGAAGAGAAGCTCCAGCATTTCTCTTGACTACACCAGGTTGGAAACCAGTACAATCGCCGACTTTTGGCCACATCGTCTAGCAATCCGGAAGCCCGCATGGGAGTGATACACGCTGGGAAGGTTGGTTTCACTTTAGAAGCACTGAGCGAGGACAATGTTTGTGAACGCAATATGATCTTTACTGCGGCTACCGCCGGAAGTGAAATAAGTTATGTACATGTATGCTGAAGTATATACACCTGAATCCCCAAGCTCGTGTGCATGTTATCGGTACGAGTCTTACAGGTATGCGACATAGTGCTTGTTCGCCACGAATAAGGGGTCTCGAATCCGACAATTCGACCACAAAGAGAGATTATGCATTTGTGCTGGTAGTCCTACCAATACCGGCATTAGCCTTGACCTTGGCAGGGACGTCCGCGACTCCGATGTGGCCGATGAGCGAGGACTTGAAGCCGCCCAGCTTGGACAGCGCGGCCGAGCTGGTGAGGGTGTTGACGGTCCCAGAGTTCGCGGCACGGTTCCACTCGCAGATGTAGCCCAGCGGGCCAGTGCAAGCTGATGCCTCGGCGACCGTGTTTACGACGTAGATGTTCCCGCCGTTGGTGAGGCTGGCCGGCGTGATGGGGGTGGTGACGGTATCGAAGTAGTTGCCCTCGAGCAGGACCCACGTGTTCCCGTCAATGTCGAACGCGTGACCGCCGATGTTCTGGAAGTAGTTGTTGACCCCGTGGAAGAGGTTCTCGCTGCCTGCCGTGTTCGTGGTGCCCATGTGCGGCGAGCGGCCCGACACATCGTGAAGCCAGTTGCCCGAGAATGTGTAGTAGTCCTTGGCCCCGATCAGGAGGGCCGTCCAGTAGTGCTTGCCGTTGCAGCCGGCTGACCACTCCGACTTCCCGTCAAACTCGGTGTTGGAAACGGTGACCTTTCCGGCGGCGCCCCAGCCGGACACGATAAACTGACGGCCGATCAGGGAGATCTTGCAGTGGTCGATCCAGACCTTGTCGGAGCCATCAAGGGTGATGGCGTCGCCGCCCCAAACATACTGCGGGTTCAGGTTGGTGATGTGAATGTTCTGGATAATGACATTGCTCTTGCCCCCGCGGACACGCAGGCCCTTGCCGATGATGACCCCCTTGGTCCCAACACCGACGATGGACTTGTTACTGTTCACGTCTATGGGCGACTTGGGGGCATTGTCATATGTGCAGTCGACCCAAGTACCGCTGGCAGCATCGCACGTGTCCTGGATCCAGGCTTGACCCTTGGAGGTACCGCCGGGACACTTGGTCGTCCGGTTGTCGCTGCAGCATTTGCCGCTGGTGGTGCCCTCGGTGTTGCGGAAGTCCCAGGTACGATCGATCATAATGGTCCGTGGTGTGCTGTCCGTAAGCCATTCCTTGAGTCTAACGAGTGTCAGTTGAGTCTCTCTTTGTATAGGGTAGTGATTGCCTGGATTTAATGCCGTCTACACTTACTGTGCAATGCTCGACGGGTACTGAGGTGCGGCAGAGCCACCGCCAGTAGTGCCGGCAGCAAACCCAAAGGCTTTGCCCTGGACCTGGGCAGTCGCCGTGCCGGCGATAGCAGCGAAGAGAGAAAATAGTGAGGCCTTCATGGTAAAGTTCCGGGAATAGAATGGTTATATTTAAGGTTTAAGCGTCCCAGTTTTGGCATTCGGGATGAACGAAACCGTTAAGCCCAGGCTGACCAAGGATGAGTGGTCTTAGCCTGCGGCGAGTGGCGATCATGTCCCACTAGATATACATTTTCAGATGTTTACACCTCGTGGCGGACCCCCTAGGGATAGATCCTATTGCGGGCAAACCCCGAGGGCACGATGGTGGGGCCATACGACAGAGCATTACGGAGATGCGAACTCAAGTCCCAATTCAGCCCTTTTCATCTCGCAACGGATGTCACTCCGTGTGAAGGGGGAGTGCCAAGAGGCGCTATAGTGCTGGGCGGGCACCCTGTCATCTTCCGAATTGGCTGTCCAGGTCCCCAGATCTAGATCGATTCCCACCAAACAAACTGCAGCGGGACTTGGAATGCACGTCTGGCATGGCAAGGCCGGCACCCGTGAGCCATGTGCCATTTACCGATGTAATGGTGCGTGAATCTTGGGTTCCTCCGTATGATGGGACCTCGGATCCGCACACTCCACTCTATTGCTACTCTTGCGTGCCGACGGGAAAATCCCTTAGCCTACCTACCGACTTGCATGTCAGATTTCTCCTCATTAGCTCAATGTACGACAGCTGCATTAGGCGATACTCCGTACAGCTTTACACTGCATCGTCACGAAAGTAACTAAGCAGCTAACATCAGCACTATCGCGGTGTGCCTGACGTCTTCCTGTTTTAGCATCATGATCAATTCACAATAAACTTACTTAAGCGGCCAGAAATCTTCATACTATTACAATGGGTGCAACCTAGGCTGTGATGCTTTCTCTATTAACCAGCTCTGAATCATCATGTCGTATCCACAGTTTGAAACGCGACCGCAGTCAAAGTCAAAACGTGCTTTCCATGCAAAGGTTCGGACTGGATGTCTCACTTGTAAGAGGTAGGGTGGCTTGTACATACCCAAGAAAAATGTGGATCGACTGACAACTCCCAAGACGTCGCGTGCGTTGTGACGAACGCAAGCCCTACCGCAAGGGGTGTGTGCAATTAGGCCATAAATGCGAATATGCGCCGCCTATCACTCACCCCAAGCCCTTGCAGCTGCAGCAGACGCTCCTACCGGCGCCCGTCCCTATCTGGACCGAGGCCGACAGTCTCCGGGTTGCCTATTACAATGCTTTCCAGAGTTACGATCCAACTGGACTCTCCAACTCCGACGCATTCACACGGGTCTTTCGGACGGAAGGCTCCACTGATGACATCTTTCATAACATATGCTTGAGCTTGGGGGCGCTCTCGCTCTCCTCAGTGGCCCAGTCTCTTGCCACTTACGATGATCAGTCCCCATCAACCCCGTCGTCGGTTCCCCCGTCGGATCCACAGCACGCCAAAGCGGTCCGGTACTACACCACCGCCTTGTCGTGCCTCCGCGAGCGTCTGGGCTCGGCGGCGGCGCCCTTGCCGCCCCGGACTTTGCTCCTCAGCATGGTAGCCATGGCGTACTTTGAGATGGTGCAGGGCAGCATGATAGCCAGCTGCCACATCCGACTTTGTTGCTTCTCGGTCATAAGCGATGCCGTTATATCTCAAGCACAAAAAGAGGATTCTGAGAGGTTTGGCCTCACAGCTCTATACAAAGATGATCTAGCAGTCGAGGAAATCGAAGCGTGTCCATATTCGACTTGCAGCCATGTGTCTACTTGGGTCGCCAGAACAATTCGAACGGACGGACCAAAGAACAGTGCCCATACCACGTCTATTGCTAGGGGAATCGTCCCCTCTGGGTACCTCTGTTGAAACCTTTCAGACATCCTGGAACGCCTTCACTCGAGGGTTCGAATCGTGGAAAGTAGCTTGCTATTGGGCCATTTGCATTAATGGGACATCTGCCAAATTACCAAATTATCTAGACGATCAACGAGTCCTGGTGGACTGTTTTCAATCATGGGAGAAGAGTATCAAGTGTAGGCTCAGACTCATCCGTTGCCTGTCCTTGGATCACGACCATGTTCAAGCACTCAGGGTGCTCCTCATCTACGTCAGATCGATGCAGCTACTGTTAGCCCCTGAGGACGAAGACGTTCAGAAGTTCGAGTGCGGGCATGCAACAGACATGGCGGACCTCGCGCGGCTACCTCTGAGACCAACGCCTCGTTTCATTGCGGGCCTCTTCTTCGGGTCGTGGAACGACTTCTTCATGGACACGCGATTACTTCCCATGATCAAAATTATGGTGCTGAAAAGGCGACGATGTACTACAGCTATCAACTCCGAGTTAGCAAAGCTACAACTGGATCTTGGGGAAGCGATTTGGTATGCTTTGAAGCAGTGGTACTACAATCCGGTGTCTCTTCCGGTACGGCCTAGAATCTCATGGACTCTTTTGTGGGGGAAACATTAACGCGATGTCTTCAAGAAGACCGTAAACGATATAAGCCACGAGGATCACTCGCGCTCATGCGATACACATTCCAATGGCAACAACGGAAGTGACTGAGCGGGCTCATTAACCAGATGTGTCCAGCATTTTGAATTTCAGCAACGGAGTTTGAGCATTGGCCGAGGTTGTTCACATAGTCGTCAGGGGCGGGATTGATAGGTAGCCTAAACACCACTGGGAGGGCCTATTGACCAGGCTAGGCTGACTTGATGGCCCGGCTTTCACTTTCCCGATGGGGGTCTGCGGACTGTGCCGGACGGAATATTCCTTTGGCAACATCTCCGGAGGCGCATATAAATGGACCGGGGGTGGGTTTCTCTTTTCGGCCGCATTTTGGCACGAGTGGGTGGCGCAAGCTCCTTGGCAGCATCTGGCATTTCCAAAAGTCCCACCGGCGGGGGTAAGACCTCGAATCTTCCCGATAACCATGCAAAAGAATAGCAAACTTGAACATATTCTCATACAATCTAGGAGTACCAGATTCTCGTGCGCAAGATGGAGAGCTGACATCACAAACATCATACCAAATGTACGGACCAGTGCAGCGCGATAGATCAATTGTCACGCCGTGTAGTATCGACGAAAATAACACAATATCCACTGTTATATGTATCAGAAAACATCGCCTCAAAGCCTCCAGATGTCTGTAGAGCAGAAGTTTTGAATTTGGATCAAGGCACTGGTATGTCTTTGGAAAGCACTCAGCCTCAGCCAAGGTTAAGGCAGGCCGAAGATGAGTTGATGGAATGCAAGGCCAAAGCCGCCGGCAAGTGGACGAAGAAGGAAAGAACAGTGCAAGCGACAGGTATGTTTGACGTCTAGCAGATGAAGTTGAGACAATTGGCGCAGCAGACGTTGAAGACAGTGCAACCTTAAACAGTCTGAAGGGCGCCGGCCACGAGTGAGGCAACAGCGGCCAGTGCAGAGCCGTCACAGTAGCCACTTGAGAGATAGAGATAGCTTGCCATTGATGTTGATAGACGAGTTGGCTTCGTACAAACGAATGCGCGAGACAAACGCCGACGATGTCAAAAAATACGAGGTACTTTTAGTGATGGCAGTGGCTGGTTCTGGGAGAAAAGGCCAATCTCGCTAACTGTGCGACTGAGTGCGGACAGGATGGTTTGGTCAAGGCCGAGCGTCGGTGTTGGGGGCCATGTTGAAGAAAGAGAGCGGGAGGGGGGGGGGGAAACAGAGCTTCTTCAGACCCCACAGATCTGATAAGGAGTCGGTCGTGCCAATCGACTGGACGGCAGATAATTTGCACGGTTATACGGCTTCTTCAGCTCTGCCGCAGCGCGGGACAAGCGAGCAAGTATATTTGTGTGCGGCATCGAACAACACCAATCAACCACTTGTGTTCACGAAGGGGACCAAACATCTAATGACAATGCAGCACACCTCCTAGGCATGGTAGTTGCCGAGGTGGCCAGAGTTTCCTAGCCCGAACCAATTAACGCACCGAACAGTGTTGTCATCTGATACCAACATCAATTTTTCTAAACAGCAATGCCAGGCTACATGGAGCCAGCAGCGGAGGCCTAACTGCATGGAAGCAAGTGGAGTACTCGCCAGAGTTTTGCAGTTGGATATACTTAGGCGGCAGCTGGGCCACGGTGGTGGTCACTGACGAGTCGCGTCAAAGCTGCAAGGCCAAAGCAGTGGTCCGGCCTGACACGGCTGGAAGCGCTGGACTTCAAAAGATGGGTTCTCGGTGGGCAGCGGCTGAGTTTTTACTGCAACACCCATGTCGGTGCTGTTGCAGGTGAGCCCCCTTGCCCATCTCCCATGCCTTGGTCTGCATGCAAGTGAGCGTCACTGCAGCACCCGCCTCGGCTCAGAAGGAGGATCTTCCGAAAATTGACCGGGGCAGAATGATGGAGAGCAGACATCAATGTGTGATCCTGAACATTAGGATCTAAACGGGGTAGCTCTGAATCTGGCATGCGATCTGCAACTGACACTGCTCGTCGGCGCCCCCGATGCGGGTGATTCACGAAAGATAGTGAGGCTCTGTTCGGTCGTGCATCCGAAACTGGACGTCCCCAGACCGTTTACAGTGGGTGGACCCGCTATTGACGGCCTCCAGGATATGGTCGATCACTTGGCAATCTTAAAAACATTGGATGGGGCCAGATTGCGCTCCCCTTCTTCCCTTGGTGCGCATATACGGAGTGAGGGGTCAGCATGGGATGAGAAGCGCCAGAACAAACTTTGACAGGAGGTCGATGACTTCATGCAACAGGCGATAAGAAAATGCCAACGGCGCTACGGTGAAGGAATTCAGATGTTTCATGTCGAGTTGATGAGGCTGTCATGTTGTGCAGGCCCACCTTCGGCGGCCAGCCCCTGACTCCTAAGCGACGAGTGTGGAAATCCCCTGCGAGTCTGTCTTATTCGAAACAAAAGCCCCCAGCCGACGTTTCGACAAGTGGGCCGTTTGTTCCCAAGATGGTATTAGTTGATTCGTGGAAAAGCTGCAAACATAAACACGCGGGTAGCCCCTTTTCTTGGCGGCGGCTCCCAATGGCCCCTTAATTCAGCATCCTCACTGCGACCACGATGCGATCAAGACTCCACCAAGTCAAATCCGGCCGGGCTGTCTGGGCAGGTTCAGGCAGCTCAGGCAGTCCAAGGGGCGATTGGAGATCCATGATGGATTATTCCCGAGGCTGATGAGCGGAGCAGAGAAGAGCCACTACGGCGCATAGGGGGTTGCGGACCGACGGAGCGGAGCATGACGAACACCGCATGTGGACTGCAGTGTACACAGCATCGAATGGTATAAAGCATGCATCGTCTACGCCTCTCCGGGTCTCCTGATTATTCTGGCAGTTCATCTCACTTTCAACTCTTCGTCTTCTGATCTTCATCACCGCAGCTGTCGCTTGCGCCATTCTTTCGCCCATTTCGGCTCATTCATTCTTTCAACCCTGGTGGTAAACAATCGATTCTCTCGTCACAACTTGAAAAAGTTTCATCTCCCGACTCTTTTCGTCCCCACCAAACAATCACCTACCAAGCCAAAATGCGTTCCACATTCGCTGGTGTTGCGGCCTTCGCGGCCACCGCTGCTGCCCACTACAACTTTGAGGCCCTTATCCACAACGACCAGGTCTCCGAGCCCTACCAGTTCGTCCGTCAGACCACCAACTCAAACTCGCCCATCACCGATGTGACCTCGGACGACTTCATCTGCAACCAGGGTGGCCTGGATGCCGACATCATGGCCAAGACCAAGACCCAGGAGGTCGCCGCCGGTGACTCGGTCGGCTTCACCATCAACTCCAACCTGGGCCACCCGGGCCCCCTCTCCGTCTACATGTCCAAGGCCCCCGAGGGTACCGAGGCCGCTGCCTACAAGGGCGACGGCGACTGGTTCAAGGTGTACGAGCTGACCACCTCCTCCATCACCGCGGAGGGCCTCCAGTGGGCCACCTCTGTTGGCGGCGGCATCAACAACTTCACCTTCACCCTGCCCGAGGACCTCCCCGCGGGTAACTACCTGATGCGCGGCGAGCACATCGCCCTGCACGGTGCCCAGGAGAAGGGCGGCGCCCAGTTCTACATCGGCTGTGCCCAGCTGACCGTCACCGGATCCGGCGCCGGCTCCCCGGCCCCGACCGTCAAGATCCCGGGTGTCTACACCGGCTCCGAGGACGGCATCGTCATCAACCTCTACTACCCCGCCCCTACCAGCTACACCGCCCCGGGCCCCGTCACCTGGCCCAACTCGTGCATCGACCACACCGCCAACTACGCCGACCAGACCTCCGACGGTGACTGCACCAACGACGACGGTGCCGGTGCTTCGTCTGGCTCTGGCTCTGGCTCTGGCTCTGCCACCGGTGCCCCTGCCGCCACTGGCGCCCCTACCCCCACCGGTGCTGCCCAGTCCTCTGCTCGTCCTACTGCTACTGGCGCCGCTGGTGTCTCTGGCAGCGCCGCCGCTGCCCAGCCCACTGAGGCTGCCGACGAGTCCAGCTGCACCAAGAAGCGCTCCAACAAGAAGCGTGGCATGAAGCTGATGGCTTAAGTCTCTCCTGAGTGTTGTTTGGGGTGGGCTTTGTCCGTGTTGTGAATACTTGTGGCTGCTGCAGTTGTGGCGGCCTCTTCGTTGTATATATACCCCAGTGTCCTCCTCGGGGCATTGAACCTGCATAGCGATAGAGGTGCGATAGATTCGGAGAGTCGAGTTTTCTTGACCTTGTGGCAGCTTGGAAACTTCCTGTCCATGGTTTTGACTTGTCTGTACAGTATAGCAATGATCAACCAATTGCCAAATTCTGATCCTGCACATATTATTTGCCGTGTTCTGTGTCACTGCATGTCGTGATTGGCCCAAACTTGAGTGCTTTTGACCTGGGCTCGGGGTGTGAGTAGTCTGGAACTTGCTGAAACCTCAGTCTGATGTGGAATACACTGTGGTTCATCAAGTGAGTGAGTGAAAGTGCTTGAATGTTATTCACAGGAGAATGTGCCGTACAAGACCGGCAATCCTGCGCACACTCAGTGACACTCGTGGCAAAGCTCTTGTGTCTTTTATGGCGCGCACGACCACGGTCCCTGTTCACATTGAGTTGCCCAGACATTACCATCGAGGATCCTCGGCGAAGCCAGCTCGGACCTAACTTTCGTGAATGTGGAGATTCATGACATCTTTTGGCAGGCCATTGTTTCAGCACCTAATTACTTGGGTGCGATATGTGGTGCAGCTTGGTTCCAAGGTTGTGAGGCTACATATGCCTTTTCTTCCCTTTTCTACGATGACGCAACAATCAGAGGGGCATGAGAACCAATTCCAAAGACAGTCTGCAAGATTTCTGAGTAAGTGCTCGTGTATTGCTGATACCGCACTTCAAAGTTACTACAACATTGCTCAAGTGTGTTACTCAATTGCTCCCGCCACTTAGCAGTTATCATTGATGTTGTTGACTTGATCATGCGGCAGGTGTCACACGGAAGAGTATCTCTACATTACCCTTATTTTTTACCCAAAAAGCATGTAACCTAGTTTATTAAATAGCCTGATTTCTAAAGTTTATCTATATTTAGTTTAGTTACTATTAGGATTAGGATTAGCTAGTTATTTATAACTAAAGATAATAGGTCTGTAAGGCGAATTTTCCGGCCTCGCCATTTCTGCACCAGAGCCAACCCTCGCGTGCCCGCGGGTAAGACAATGTTAGAAGGACTGTAAAGAGGGTTGACAGAAGCCTACTCGAATTTAATATAAAGTTGTCCAAACTACTTTCAAGCATACCAACAAGACCTCCAGGCACCCTACTGCTACCTGACCCATTCAATCCACTAACCTTTAGAATAAAGTTGTCCGAACCATTCTTAAACGTCCTAATTTGCCTCAGGCACCCTACTGCGACCTTGCCGAATGAAACCCACTGCTGAAGACACTATTCTTTAGATAAGTATATACTTTTTAAGGTATTTTTTATTTTTATATATTATTATAGATAATATATATAGATTGTGTAGAAATAAGAAGCTATAAGCGTTGCTAATGTATTTTATTTAAAGAGTAGAAGCTTTATAGGTTGTGGAAACTAGATAAATGTTTGATTTGCTATAGAAAGAGAAATAAAGAATCTTTTCTTCTAGTACTTTAATGTAGTATAATTGCCTTGTTATTGTTGTCGGGCATAGTGTTTTACTCATTTGGCTCTTCGGCCTCATTTGGCTCTTCGGCCTCATTTAGCTCTTCGGCCTTATTTAGCTTTTCGGCATTGTTTGGCTCGGTGGCTCTATTTAGCTCTTTGGCCCTGCTTGGCTCTATTTAGCTTTTACCCCGCTTAGCTCTTTGTCCCTCTAGCCCAACATAAAACAGGTCTCTGCTCTTCCCCTCTTCCGTAGCTTAGAAGAAAAACTCAATTATCTTATTATCTTATCTGTATCTGTATACCTGTGTCTGGAATCTGATCCCTTTTTGCCTCCTAGGCACCTAGTAACAGGATTCTCTTTTTTCGCGCAGATGCACCCCTTTCCTTCTAGTCGGAGGGAGGGAGGGGGTGGTCTGTAGAACAGGCAGCTTGGTTGTCCGGTTGCCCGTTTTTATTATAATATAATTATTCTAATTGCTAATAATATTATAAGATAAATCTTTTGTAACAAATGTTATATAAGTTATACTAGCTTATCGTTAAAGCATAATTTTATATGTATAAATATTTCTTGTCTTTATTATAGAGGGATTGTATAAGAGATTTGGCCTTGTATTTATTATAATATTGAAAATATCTAAAATAATGTATAAGAATCCGATAAATAAACCTTGTAACCAGATCTTAATTTTAGGTAAGGCAGATTACTTACCCGCTATAGGCTTAGAAGATATAAAGTTAGACTATTAAGCGACGTTTAAACGTAATTATGCCCTATACTTTATCTTGCCTATCCTTAAACTTGTTCCGGGAGGTTTTCTACCTAATAGTTTAGTCTTCTGCTCATAATATATAAATGCTAAAGACTTTTTATTTCTTTTCCTTCTTTACAATATAATAGTAGATAGTATATCTTATACTTAAGCCTTCTGATAGACCTTCTAAGGTTCTATGCCTTATTAGGAAAGATTGAAAATCTTTTATAAGAATCCTAGTTCTTAGTTTACGTTAAAAGCTTAATAAAAAATAGAAGAACTGTATCTTAAAAATAATATTACATTTCGAGCATATATAATAGTATAGACCTTATAATACTTTTAAGTCTATATTATTAAGTTTTTAACAAATTGTTTTATTTAAGCAAGTTTTTGTAAATATATAGGTATTAATCTCAGAAGAAATGCGGCATATAGGAATTATGTAAGACGAGTGACTATATGTGTTTAATGTCCCTTATAATGGGATCCTTATAATGATGTGGTAAATTAGAAAGCAATTTTAGCCTATGATGATAACGATGCGACCTAGTGTCTTTCCTTAAACAACCCTCGATAAAGTTGCCTGTGACAGGCTAAGGTGAGCATATAGGCTGAGGAATGTGTGTTTAGCTGCCTTATAGTAGGAAAAACTATCTACTCTAAGCTTCCTTAAGGTTAAGTAAAACTCTTGGTAGTATATGTAGAATAGGTGAGTCTTAGAGGCTATATAAGGCTTATTTAAGCATAACTATTATTCCTTCTTTCTTAAAGCTATCTAGGACTTTACAGTAAACTACTTAATCTCTAGATCTTAAAATATTTAGGATCTACGGCTTTTGAAACTAAGAATTAGAAGCTTGAATAAGAATAGCAATAAACGTCTAAAATAAAGATATAAAGACTGATAAGGGCTTCTGAGCCTATCAATATTAAAAGGCTTCTCACCCTTTATCAATGAATTATAGAATTCTTGTCGTGATATTCAAGAAATCATTTGCGTCGTGAATTTCAGGATACTCGACTCATCTATTTAAAGTTGAAGGGTATTTTGGATAGTAAGTCAAGTGGCCCCCTTTCCGCCAGCCCCCCCTTCCGCCCACCAAATCGCCACGCCCACCACAACTACCCTTCGGCTTCGTCGTCGTCTGACGATAACGACCTGCCCACCACGATACAATCTTCTTCTTCTATGGTATTTTTAGACCCTTCTTCGTCTGTTAACTCAGCTTCAATTGCCCCGGCCTCGATTTGCGCCCTCCGAATTGCCCGAATAGTCACGAACCTTGAGTTAGGGCTTGTTTCGACCTTCCTTCTCTTCGTTAGCCTTGTAGCTTCCAATTGACTCTTTAGCTTCTGGTTTTCTCTAAGGGCATTCCCTAATTACTAGTCTTTCTCGTTATATACTTTACTAACCTTTCTAAAGAGAATTCGCTGAGTTATGGTTGAGTGTTTCTGAGGGTCGAAATCCTTTAGAGCAGCCTAAACCTCTCGGGACACTAATAGGGTTGCCAATACATAGTTTCTCGCTATAATAGAGTCTTAACTAGCTAAATGAGACCCTCTGATTCTTATGGTAGTACTTAAATTAGTTGTAGATATCGTTATGTTGGTATTTTTGACGAGAAGGCAGCTTATTAGTAGTTTTGCTATATTAACAGGCTATAGACCGGTTCCTTGCTAGCTATTAAGTATGTAGCTTTCTTCTAAACTAGCTAATCTTGCCTTCTAATAGCAGTGTAGAAATAAATACTTTCTATTAAGAGTATCGTTAGTATAGAGATTAATTAGACTAGCTTCCTTCTAATAGGCTTCCTTTAGACTAGAGAAGACCCCTATATTAAGAGGTTATAGTATGTATAATATATATAGCGGCAAGTAAACATAATATATCTTATTTAAGAAGCACATCTATATAAAGTTAAGTATAGTGTAGCTTTTATGCCTATCTAGAACTAATAAACACCACTCTCTTAGGTTATTTAGCTTCATTTAAAGGATAAAGACCTTCTCTAGCCATTTAAGGGCGACGGCGTTATCTATCCAGCTATTTGGTATAGCTATAAACTCCTAGTCTTGAAGCCCTTCAAGCAATTTAAACCACTACTATTAGACTATTTTTCCCTTAAAGATTACGAGTAGAAGGTATGCTTTACCCGTGGTAGAGATATACTTGATAAAGGAGGTCTATATACGTAATCTATTACTTTTTCAAAGCACAACCTTCCTTCCAGTAGGGCTGAGGACGATGCCGTTCTTTTCTTCACCCTTGGCAACACCTGCTTCGTTAGCATTATAGCGATTTTCTAGCTTGATTTTGGCAATAGCTAAGAGGCAAAAGATAGTAAACTAGTCTCTAATTATCATTATATTTGCCCTATTAGTATGGCTTAAGTACATCCCTCAGCTTCTATAGCTCTAAATCTCTGGGTTTCTTACAAGAAAAGCAACTAACTAGCTTCGACCAAGTAGTAGTAGTTGAGTCTAAGATGTAGTCATCTAAGTAGCGAAGACCCTTAGTTTAAAATAGGTTATAGGTAGCCCTAGTAACGCCTAAGTAAGGGTAAATTTAAGTAACTTACTTTTCTAAAACGGTAATAGCCTTATCTATGGTTCTACTGCCTTTATTTTACTTTAGGCGCCAGCGAGGCGACCTCGAAGTATGCTTATCAGAATACCCTAATATGAGGAGGCCTCTTGCCTACTAGCGCCGTTTATGACGGCTTTAAGTACCACCAGCATGTTTTCTTCAGTGTATTGCTTCATTTCGTGATGATGATGGGGTATGAGAAGTTTGAAGGGAAGAGAAAAATCTGGTAGAAAGAAATAGTAGTCGAAGGAAGGAAGGGTGCCTGACGCGTACGCGCGTCTAGAATGGGCGGAATCAGGGGGTGGCGGAAAGGGGGCCACTTGACTTACATTGAACCCGAGTTGCTTTGATAGAAGGCTCGGTTGCCGTCGCAAAAAAGGTGTTCCGCCATTGACCTGAATCGTACGGCTACAACAAAAAGGTTAACACCCTCCAAGCCAGGCTTCCCGGAGAATTATGTCTCCGACGTCCGGACCTATTAGGATTATATGCCTTGCCTTCTTTAGAAGATCCAGGAGGCTTGCATTGCTGTCGTAGCAAGATATTTAGGAAAGCGGATATTCGCACCCAAAAAAACGGATGGCGCACCCAATTTGTTTACTAAGCAGCGCTTGGCCTCGCATGAGTAAATTGTCTACTCGATGCGATGGGTCGTACAAAGGGGCCCTGGCCCCTGAGTGCTGCTGACAAGGGTTCATCCAATTACAGATATAGCAATTTCCAATTTTGTCATGTTGTAGTCAGTGTTTAAGAATGAATGGTCTATCTAATAATGAGGCCGGGAATGCCCTTAGTCAAGAGAATGAAGCATTACTTGGACCCCCCAGCGACTTTAAATGTTTACTCGTCTTACCGACGGTCTAAGGCTACGACGCGATAATAACACTTATTGGAATTCGTGGTACTGCATAGCCGAATGGGTCCTTAGGCCCAAAATCCGGCAAGCTATCACTATATTTTGTGCTCAGGAGCCGGCTCTGCAGGACAATATTCTGACTCCAGCTAACTAGACGACCATAGCTGAGACTTATAAATTTCTCGAGCCATTTTATAATGCTACAATAGCCAATAAAGGCATAGGGATTTCCATCTCTGACGTTCTGCCTGCCATAGACTATCTCTTGCATCACATTAAGGCGGCCAAGAAGGCCACCACCATCCCCTACCTGGCAACTATAATGGAGACCGCGTGGGCAAAACTGGCCGACTACTATAAATTAACAGAAGATTTGCCGGTCTATTCAGTAGCGACGGTATTAAATCCTTCCCTCAAGTGGGCATACATGGAGAAGACTTAGGAGGACAAGACTGAATGGATTGAGAGGACTAAAGCCCGCGTATGCAAGCTATAGAGGGAGGCGTATAAATCAACCGCCTCCTTACCTATTCTTCCACCAGTTTTTACACAGGAACCAACTACAAGGCGACTAAATGGGTACAAAGTGTGGATGAAAGAGCAAAAGGCTACCATTTTCAATATGGAGGATGACGAGTATAAAGTATACTGCCGTGAGCCTGTGATGATGGTATCGGATCTGCTGAAATGGTGGTTGGAACCAGCGCAGCGACGGCGTTTCCCTAACTTATCATTGGTGGCCATTGACATTCTATCGATTGCGCCGATGTCTACTGAGACAGAGCGACTCTTCTCCAAGGCCAAACTCTCGGTAACAGACCAGCGATGATCTATGTATATCGAAACGTTGAATCTCTTGGAATGCCTACGATCCTGGGACAGCAGCGTTCTGATAGTCCCATCCGAGGTAAGTTTTCTGCTTTGTCAGATGCGCGGTTGTCTAAGTGTGTCTAGTGTCGCTATGTACGGCAGCTGCCGGCACCATCTCCAATGCTTAGTATTCAGGAAAGGGACTAGCAAGGCGGCGGGTGAGGCAATTCGACGACGGCGTTGGGAGCTTTGGAGGCAGCATGGCATGTATGAGGAGGGCAGGCCGCAAGTCTGGTTAATTTGTTCAGACTAATAGTGTAGGGCTTCGGCCACACTGTTTTTTTTTTATCAACTGTTTATTGGTCTATCTGCTATCTGCTCAGCCTTCCGACTGCTCTTCAGCCCTAAGCTCGTATACAAGGTCAATAATGGCTTTGTATATCTGCTTATAGTCCTCCTTTAACGACACCTCAAACTTTCCCCATAGCCTTGTGTCCTTTAATATTCCTTCTACTCATTAAAACACATCAGATTAATTGTTAACAACAAACCAATATATCTAGATTAAGATAAGGCAGGTTTAAGGTTTAAGCCCTGCTATTTAAGCTTTAGATAGGCTATCTCTGCGAATTTGGCTACAAATAAGTTCTTTTTTGCTTTCTGCCAGCTTAGCAATAGCTTTATAGAAATCTGTTGGATATTGGTTAAATCTCTTAACCATTTTGCCTTCTACTAAAGTTAGTAGCTATATGTTTAGATATGGGCTATAGTCTCTATAGGCCTACTTAGCAAAGGTTTTCTTAGAATCTTGTGTATTCCTATAGTTTCCTTGGAGAATCCTATAAAAGTATATGTTAATATAGATATTAAGGGAAAGAGGTATTGACTAAAACTACAGCTATAGGATTGTCACATTTTATATAGGAACCGCGTTAAGACGATTTGGTCTTTACCGTATGACTAATTGCCCTACTTTCTAGTCTATGGCGCCGCCACAAGCGGTTCTCACTAGCCTTGTCTATACAGCTGTTACAAGGCTGTCTATATTTTCTGGGCCACGTGCCACAATTGTATTCTAAACCTACTATTATCGGCATTGTATTTTTAAAAAAAACGCTGGGGTGTTTAAGCGTTTACCACTATATGAAGGGACCGCCTACATACTGCTTAAGAAGCGTACGTACACGGATTAAAAACGAAACCACCTAATAGTGTAGACCACAGTTTGCACTGTTAGTTTAGTTTGGCCGTGATGAACAGACCAACAGTTCAGTTTGCCTTTCTCAGGCAGACTGATAGTTTAGTTTGGGCCAGTCAAGCAGACTGATAGTTTAGTTTGGCCACGTCAGGCGGACTGGCAGTTTAGTGTAGCCAAGTCAAATGGGTCGGCAGTTTAGTGTGGCCAAGTCAAACAGACTAATGGATCGGTTTGAGGTCTCCAAACCGAACGGTTGCACTATTAGGAGCCCTGGACTCCGTATTGCTCTTGCTGAAAGACTGGTCCGGCTTGAAAAATCAAATAAGTAAAGTCTTCGCAGATGGACCTCTCGAATGAGGTGTCGCCAGCTTCACCGTATAGTTTTCTGTCTGGTTCGACGTTCCGCTCTGGACCTGTATATGATTACTGTTCATACTTGGTAGAGGAACTCACGATACGAAATGTACTAGTCTGCATGAGTAGTGCTGGATGGGTATATTCCTACATGACAGTTGGGCTGAGGACCCTATGTAGCGGTCATCTAAGTCAGATATCTACCTAGGTACCAATAGATTGCGACATACCCAATAGTCAAAATGTGAACCGGTCAAGTGTTATCAGAGATCATTTAGCCATGCCTGTAAAATTACAAGTAGCTAAGCTGATTCATATTTACGAGTTCGACATAGGTCCTTCTTTCCTACCAATACCCCCCTTTCCCTCTTTGCTCTGCCCACTGTCCCAAATGTTACCCTTCCCATTCCGCCACCATCTCCCATGCAGCGAATGGGATTCTGTCTTCTCCTCCTCAGGTAAACTGGGTAAAAAAGTCCCAGCTGTTCTTGGGCGCAAAGGGCGTGCTTTGCCCTTGGTTAACCTGGCTGGGGTTGTGGTCGCCGTTATGGATAACCCAGGTGACGGGGTACCCGGCCTTACAGCCCTGGTATTTAGTCAGGACAGACTGGCCCCCATTGGGCTGGGGCTCCGAAGCGAGACGCTGGCATCCGTTGTTTGCGACGAATGTATCGCGTAGCTGGCGGCCGTTTGACACATTGAGGACCGAGTCCGAGGTGCCGTGCTGGCCGTAATATGCGACGGGGTCCTTGCCGCCCTGGCAGCCGCTCAGCTGCGCGCCCGAGATGACGGCGACGGCGCGGATCATGGAGGCGCGCGCGCAGGCTAGGGCGTAGGACATGCTGCCTCCGTAGCTGAAGCCGGTCGAGAAGCGCAGGTTGGTGTCGACGCATAGGTCCGCTTCGACAGTCTTGACGAGCTGGTCGAAGAAGGTGATGTCCTCGCCGCCCTGGTTTGCCCACCCGGCGTTGAGACCGTCGGGGACAACGAATATGGCGCTGTTGTTTGCAAGGGCTTCGAGTCCGTAGTAGGGCAGGACGCCGCCCTGGTTAGGGTTCTCGCCGTTGACGATCTTTTGGGCGGAGCCGCCGAGCTGGTGCCACTCGAAGACCAGGCGGTACGGGTGGCTGTTGTCGTAATTGTTTGGCAGTTTCATAAAGTACTGACGCTGCTTGCCATTGACCGTCATGGTGTAGCGCTGGCTCTGGATGGTTGGCGCTTTGCCGCAGCCGGCAGAGCTCGCAGCCAAGACGACAGTGTGCAGCGAGGCGAGCACGAGGCAGGCCACCCCTATCAGCATGTTGTTGTTGTTGTTGCCTCGCCCGTACATGACTGACGATGCAATTGATCTTTTGCCTGTCTCGCGCAATGGTCAAAATGGGATAATGGTAAAAGAATATTTCAATAGATCAGTGTGGTGCGGCGAGTTCATACACCAGGAACAGAAGCTGCGAATATATCTCGTGGATTTATATACTAAAGTAGGTTTTCCTTTTTGCCCAGTTTTCACCCCAGAATGCCCCGTCTGTCCGCGGACCATCCTGAACACACTTGGTCAGTCATCTGCCACCAGCCGGCTGGAGCCTGAATCGCATCTGCAACTGTTCACGGCCAAATCGACAGGAACAGGAGATGATGCCAAACAGCCAGGAACAACTCCCGGGCAACATGCCAAATGACTGAGGCTTCCGTGAGCCCTGAAGATCCAGATCCGCTCGGAGAATATAGATGCCGTCCTTGTGCCATTGGCGCGCGTACAAGTTCTCCTGCCTTGTATATATCAGATGTGCAGAGTTATAGTTCCTCGCAATTTACATCGGACACAACCGCTTACTTTAACCGTACGACGACCAAAGCTTGGCGCTTAGTTGCAACCGAAAACGGCGACTCCCACCGTCCCTGCCCGAGTAAACCCTCGTTCACATTCGTATATCAGCTGAGGTCTGGTAGAGAAAAGGGCTGAAGTAACATCTCATATGTCGGTAGATGATTGACTTAGGTAATTCAGCCTAAATCTTTATGTATTGGTGGGGGGCGGCTAAAAGTTGGAGAACCTTGTAGCTCGGATTATTTGATAATAGATCTGGTCTTTTTATCACTTACGTTCTGGATATTAATGTCACGGCCGGTGCGAGATGCAGTATGGGAGCTGGGTCTATTGGCGCTATCAACGAAGATTATAAGCTGAGGAGAGGAGAAGAAAGGGGAGAGCGAAGCTCTGGCGGTCTCTGGCTCGCGAAGTCTTGACGCGACTGTGGGGCTAAGGGTTAGGGCCCTTGTGACGGCCAGGTGGCTTGCCTACCCTGGCTGCCGTCACAGAAAGTATAAAAGTATTAATATTTCCTTATAGAAATTTATATTATATAAAACGGTTTTAAAATATTAATATTTATACTTTTTACTATATAATAAAATTTTATTAAATTTGTTTTATTAAATATATATTTATAAATATTAAGAATTATACTTGTGTTGGTTGGGCACGTAAACGAGTAATTACTCGAAGGGGTTACCGAAGTGGCTACTTGATAGCTTCAATTCGGTGGGTCTGTCTGGTGTGTTGCTTCTGGCTGACCCCTTCGTGGGCGGCGAAGCGCCCAAGTAGGGTGCAGCCAGAAGGCTGACTAATCTAAGGTGTGCACGGGCCAGTGGTCGGTCCAAGCGTCCTTGCTGCCAGTGGCTGCCTGAGATGACTAAGCAGCCATCCGCAGCCAGCCAGCCAGAAGTGGCCAGCTGCAGCGGTCCGCTTCGGACCGACACCTTCGGCTATCGCTATCGCTATTGCTATCACCCATTCCACAACTTGTTAAGAAATCTTAATATTATATGTAAAATTTGTAACATTTTAAATTTTTTAAATTTAAAATTATTTTTAAAATTATTAACGTCAGGCACCAACGAGCGAGACACCCCAGCGAGCGAGACACTTTTCCACCAACCCCTCTAGCCCAACTTCCAACCGCGTTTTTTCGCGTCACATCTAAAAATGAGCAAAACACAGGAAGCCATTATTCAAGCTGCTATTCAAGCTATTAAATCCGACCTAAAACTAAGCTTTCGACGTGCGGCGAAGAAGTATAATATCCCTCACTCAATACTTGCCCATAGAATGGCCGGCCGAACTGTATGACGCGATACCCACCCCAACAACAAGAGATTGACAAAAATAGAAGAGGAGGTGCTTGTCTAATACGTACTTGACTGGGATTCGCGAGGATATTCGCTTGTTCTTAAGGATGTTGAAGATATGGCGAATTCCCTGCTTCGCGACCGTGGCGGCGGCGCCGTTGGGATAAACTGGGCAGAGAGACTCGTCATGTTAGATATATGTCTCAAAACACGTGTTAATCGTATATATGACTATAGGAGGGCCCTATGTGAAGATCCCGACGTGATAAATGCGTGGTTCGACCTTGTATCCAATACTCGCGAGAAATACGGCATCCCTGACTGTGATACCTATAACTTTGACGAGTTAGGCTTTATGATGGGTGTTGGTTTGCCTAGAACCGTGATTACGCGTTCAGATCGGCAAGGGAGAGCAAAACAAATACAGCCTGGGAATCGTCAATGGGTAACAGGCATTGAGTTGATTAGTGGGGATGGGTAGTGCGGACCGCTGTTCCTGATCGTGAAGGCAAAGGTTCACCTTGCGAGTTGGTATACTGAGGGCGGCCTCCCTGACGACTGGGTTATTGAAACAAGCCTAAATGGATGGATAACTGATGATATTGCTATAGAATGGATTCAGTACTTTGAAAAACATACTGCGCCATGGAAAAAAGGTGTTTATCGGCTGTTACTTCTTGACGGGCATGGAAGCCACCACTCTACGGATTTCGAGCGATATTGCAAGGCAAAGAACATTATCACCCTTTGTATGCCTCCTCATTTATCCCATCTACTTCAGCCACTTGATGTTGGGTGTTTTAGTCCGCTAAAGAAAGCTTATGGTGTGGAAATCTCCCTGTTTAGCAGGGCCCGGATTACCTACATCAATAAGACTGAGTTCTTTCTTGCCTTCCACGCTGTACATAAGAAGGTTTTCAAGCTGGAAACTATCAAGGGGGCTTTCAGAGGTGCAGGCTTAATCTCATTTGATCGAGAAGCTGTACTTTCTAAGCTGGATATCAAGGTTCAAACACTAATAAGATAGCCGGGCTCCCTAATACTACCTATACCTTGGGTCTCCCAGACGCTATACAACTCAATAGAGGCAGCTTCTCAATCAACTCTAATCAAGGATCGCATCTCTCAACACCAGGGAAGCTCTCCAACACTAATTTTGGCTGCTGTTGACCGGTTAGCAAAGGGGACATAGTTATTAGCCCATGCAGTCACCCTATTAACCCAAGAGGCCTATACTCTTCGAGAGGCAAATATCGCACTTTCTAAGCGTTGGAGAGCTAAAAGAACCTATATATAGGATGGAGGGGCACTTCGTATATAGGATGCCAGGGAAATAATTAATGAAAAGGAAAAGGGGAAGCGGCTAGCTGGTGAAATAAGTGGTGGCGACGATAAGGTGGTCCGCGGCGGACCGAGTAAGCGACGCTGTGGTAACTGCGGCGAGACTGGGCATAATGCGCGAACATGTGAGAAAGATGTAGAATCGTCTGCAGATTCCGATTCTGATTGAATTCAATTGATTTTTTTTGTTGTGGTGCTGTAATTGAGGTTCCAGTGCTGTTGGTGCAGAAAAGTGTCTCGCTTGCTGAGGTGTCTCGCTCGTTGGTGCTTGACGTTATACTTTATAAGTAATTTTTATAATATTTTTATTATATAATATAGGTATTAAAATATATCGACTATTTATATTTGTTTGAGTTTCTCTATTTAGCTAGAAACCATAGTTAGTGTCCTAGAAGGACAAGACATAATTAAAAAAAAACAGTAATTTTTGTCATATAGGACTTTTTACAGTGACTTTACAATCTTTTGCAAACCTGTCTATAGTTAGAAGCCGCCCGCCATTTTGCGCTAAAAGCCGTAGCGTTGGGCCGTGCCTAATTTGTTTGCGCCAGTACTGTTGATAAGCTGTTAGCCTGTTGAAATTAAAGCTATTGCGGGCCGCGAGTAATCTAGTCTGACGCCGTTAAGCATTATGTAAAAGTGCCATTGCCGTGTAACTTAGGCAAGTTGGCCAAAATGGGCGATGATAAAAGCAGCCATTGCCCCGACTGTGTACTCTTGTGGGATACGTACAGGTTTTGGCTCTGCTTAAACACACTCATCATGACCTTGTTCCACAAGACCATATAAAAGCAATCATTCAGCCTGCCGCGCCACCGAAGCCGAGACAACAATCAAGCTTAAACCAGTACACACGTCTACTGAGCGAGTTCACAGCTACAGTTAAAACAGACAGGTAAGGCAACTACATTCCATTGTCTAGATACATAGACCTAATAGCTTACAAATAGCCACAGAAATAGACTTTAACTATAACGAGTAAGTCCGTGCCGATATAAGGACATTATTTGCAAAGGTAAAGGAGTGTAATAACAAGAGACCTTGTATAACCAAATAGATTAATGTATTTATTGCCACCTTGGAGAAGTTTAAAGACTATTTTAAATAAATAGACTAGCTTATTGCTTTTAAAACAATGATTAAAAACAATAAGTTAAAAAGAGGAAAGAGGGTAGTTAAGGATAAAAAGCGTTTCTTTGACAAGATTTAACATTTGAAACCTTGTTGCAGAAATATTACATAATTAAATATAAATCAGTTAAAAACACACAATTATAGGTCTTTTACCCTTATACCCAGGAGGGGTATTAAAATATATATATTTAAAGTCTTATTATTTTAAGATTTAAATTGAATTTATTATAAGATTGTAAAAGTGGGCGTGTTTTGGTGGGAATACACTGTGTGTGGGGGTGTCGGAATCAAGGGGGGGGGGGCGGAATCCGGGCCGATGATGTTAATATATAGAAAGGAATTTGATACTCTTTGACACTTTTGGAAGGACCAACCAAGTGCCGAAAGCTGAATCTTATAGAGTGATTATCAGAGGTGAGCATGCCCCCTGTCAGTTGCATGCTTAGAGCAATGCTTGACTTGGTTGGCCGACATGTGCTGGCAGATTATCCAGGGATCGTTGAGAGCAACTCGCCGGATGACTGTTGGCCAGCTTGAAACCCGCAGACGCGCTTGACTGGATCGAGACAGGTATCTATCTATTCACAGGAGCCATCTAACAACTGTCTTCAAGATCTTCGTTTTCAGATGCTACAAGGGGCTTGGGAATGAGGCTTTGTGAGCTCCAGGTTGCCGCGCCTGTCAACAACAACCTTTACCGTGAACATTGCTGGATTGTCCCTTGCTTGGAGACACCGGGTATGGGGTACTGAGGATAGTGTTTTCGTTTCGTGTGAAATAGATTCTGTGGGCACCCCGGCTCTTGAGGCGCGCCAAATATAAATTATCGTACATACAAGAATAGTAAAATAGCGCAACAGTGCAAAATATTCCAAGGGGCGATGTAAGCGCCTCGGGAAATGAACTTTACGGAACTCATGCTCGTTCCTTGCGTTTTAGTCCCTCCTGGCGTAGGCATAGCAGTTTCTGATCTAAATGAGTCGCCAGAGCCCTGCAATTTGCACAAATCAATAGCAAGATTGATTTCTGCAGCCGGAAGATGTCTCAGATCATCTAGTCGTTGCCTAGGTGCCTCCTACCCAATATGATTCGGCCTGGTCCCATCATAAGGTAGTTTCTGGACAGCAACTGAGCCGAGCGGCCCATCAACCTTCGGATTCAGTTGGCCCTATGCATCGCAGTGTCAGTGCTGGTTCTCCTCTGGGCGGCGATCATCACACTAGTGATGGGAAAGGGGCGGGGATCGTGCCATACCATGTCGACAGCACAGGATGCCGGTACTGCGCCGAACGTCGTCACAGACAGGTTCGTGCCGACAGGGTTGTTGAGGCGGATTTGCTGTGTCGTCGCTCTCGAAGGGTCACCCGAGAGGTAGTTGAATGGCTCGATGATTAAGCCAGAGTAGGCTGTTGAGAAGACCGTGTTGGGCAGGTCACCCGTGTGTGGCATGTGGTGCATTCCGAGGTTAAACCAGAGGACACTGCGGTCCCGAATGTTAGTTTATCGATCAAGGAGTTGCAAAGAGCTGACCTTACAGATCTTCCTGGTTGAGGGAGTCGCCATTAAAGAACTTGTCAAACTCCACAACCGGCTCATCAGGGTCAAACAGGTTGTTCATCAAGTTGTACGGGTGGGACGCCCGAGCCTCTGTGTCCTTTTGTTGAGACACGAAGAAGTGGTGGTCGGACGCCATAATACCCTTCTTTGTGACAGTGGAGTTCTTGATGGTGAAGCGAGCAATCTGGGCAGCGGGCATAAACCTGTATCCAGGGCTCTCACCGAACTGGTTCTGGGCATCCCGGTTGACGATAGCATACATGGAATTGCCATTTTCTGACCAGTTGAGCTGAGAATCTTCTTCACTTTCGATATACGACTTGCTGCTTTTCATCGTGCTGCGAACCTTCCCTTCACTCCAAATATAGCTGTTCGCCGTGTGAGCGCAGGACAGACCATGCATAGGCCACTACTTACGTCTCGTTGGTCGGTAAAAACTCCACCTTTTGAAGGGAATTTTTCTCCCCAAGGATGTCCAAGTCGGCCTTGAAGGTGAGAAGATGGTCGTGCATGGAGCCGGAGAGGTTGTCGTGGATACGGAAACCATACTCCTCGTTGTGGGCAGCGAATGCGCTCATGATGTAACCAGAAGCCCTAACAGCTATCAAGATCGAGCCATCCATGCGGAACTCAAACGAAGTCATGTAATCGTAATTCCCGATCGTCGACACAGAGCGAAGCGTGAACGCAATGTTCTTAGTTATGCTCGTGTGGCCTGCCCAGGAATGCCTCTGGATGGGAAAGCCAGCGTCCTGCTCAAAGAGACCTATATCAACGTCAGCAGATCGAAATATCAGAAGAAACTCGATTGTCCCTACATATCCCGTTTGGCTGGGTCCTCCTGATCGTTCCATCCATGTAGGTGGTATTCAGGTAAGTGGAATAGGACGGACAGTCATAACCTGCGTTGCTGTCAGCCGCGTGCCGTTCCTTACTGATAGCACGGTAGACTTGTGTAGGCTAGAGAGAAATACCATTGACCAAAGAAACAATAGAGCTTCCAAAACCGGAGCCCTGTATGTCAGAAAAGCTGAAGCACTCTGATGTTAGCATATAGTTAGGGCGATCAAACAGTGACCTTACCAAGTGCCCGACTGAACAGGATCATTGCCTCTACATATGCGTCAATGTATGCTCGTATGGTGGTTCAAGAGGAGATCATCAATTCTTACGCGTAATGAGCCACCGCATCCTCCATGCCAAGCTGCGAATAAATTCAGCGTTCGAGTTCCCTGACCCCGGATGGAAGATCCACCTACCTCATACAAAATTCTTTTCCCTTTGTACTTGACATCGAAAAGCTTGATACCGGTGCTGAGGCTGACTCCGACATAGAAACTAAAGTCCACTGCGAAGTTTCTTTGTCAGTAAGGCCCGACAAAGCCTTCCCGAGTTGGAAAATTCCAGACTTACTCCACGAAACGTATTGCGCCTCCGTGTCAACACTGAACCTCTTTGAGCCGGACATAACCTGCGCGGGTGGTGGAGATTCGTCGAACTGGGGTGTATCTCCTTCCTTCTCAAGCTCGGCCCAAAGTCCTTCAATGTTCGCTCCCAATGACTTGAATTCTGGTTGCATCACCGCCGCGCGAAAGTCGTCGGTGGACTTGTACAGCACATTGTCGTACAGCCAGGAGTCCACTGACCACTTGGACGGGTCGCGGCCTGTCACGTCGGTTTTCAGATAGAGGCCCAACGGCAACACCGACCAGGTATCGTGGATGCTGGTCGGGTTGCCACTGAAGGAGGACCACTGCTTAACACGACCATTGTCTGCCTCAGGGCCGGAACCGTCCCACAGGCGGATCGCACTCGGCTCCTGATACGATCTGGTTAGCAAAGACTGAGATGGTCGTGGTTTCAGCCATGGTTTGTACATACCAAGTTCCAAAGCTTCTTGACAATGTCCGCGGCGTCGGATATGATTTGTTGAGTGAAGTTGTTATATGCATCAGTATCGGCCTTGGGTACGCGGACTTTGCTATTGTTGCGCGTAGTCAAAAAGTTGAGCGGCTGGGCTTTCGTCAGGTTCGAGAGGGGCAGGGGTCCGACGTAGAAGTCCTCCAGATACGGCTCCTCTTGGGTTCCAAACATCAAAGTAGCGCCAGCATATCGTGGGGGGGCAGGGCCCGTTCCCGCCAGGAAGGGGAGAACATCAGACTTGTTGGGTTGCAGGAGGTCAATGAATACACTAGATTTCGGTCTTAGCAGCAACCCTTCGTCAGTTCGACACAGGTGCAACTTACAGCGTGTTATCCCAACTATAGATTCGCGTCAGCTTGGCTTGAGTTGCGTATAAGGACACGCATGCGGGCTGCTACTCACCTTCCTCCGTCCTTGGTCAAGTTGAGCTCTTTTGAACTGTACAAGAAATTGAGCGCATCGGCCATTTCTTGATTTGTCAGGCCAGCCCATAGGTTTGGGTGAGGAGCGGTTGACTCTGGCTGCGCTCCACATACACCAGCATCCTGTCGCCGTCCCAGTGTTTCGATAACTTGCGGCGAGAACTTGGGTTGCTGTCTTACGAGTCCGGCCGACAAGGTCAGACTCCCAAGAAAGACTGGCAGGATTGTAGAGCTGATTCGTGTCATCGTTGCAGAGTTCTATTCGGCTCCCTGTGGATGATATGCTAGGAGAGATGGGATGAACTGATGTGTTACGGTTTGCCCACGGCGAGTCCTCCTTATATATTATAAACATGCGCGTAGTCGTGCCATATCGGCTCTGGTCGTAGCCAGCGCCTAAGCACCAGCTTCAGTATAGACTTGTCTCATTTTCGTCAAATCCCTCACTTAGCAGTTGAGGCCGTGGAGCAAACGTGGGGAGGTGGTAATTCGAGTCCCGCTTCTTTTCTTTGAATCTCGTGCGCCTCGTCGCGTTCCGAAAATTCCGTCAGTTCCGCTGGTCGTCGATTGGCTGCAGCGTAATGGCTACCCTCTCCATATGCACCGGCAAGGTAGCGACAAGGTACTGACAAACCTTAAGGAACAATTCTATAAGCCGGCAGTCAGGTCGGAAATTATTTGCCTACCGCAGCCAATCAACGGCGATAAGCACAGACAATCGAGCAATCAAGCCCATATCGTGTGGGACTTCAGCTATTTCGACTTCAATGTTCTTATCTCACAACATAGAGCCTCCATCCGTGTCAATCAACGAATTGGACGGTCGATACCTATCACGGACCTCTAGATACCTGATTTCGGGGAATAGCTCACTGGGCTGGCGTGACTTGCCAAGGCTTCTCGGACGGCGGAATACTACTATCCTTCCGAGCATGCAGCCTGGCGTCGACAAAGCCGTGGTGGGGGTAGAAGATGGGGTCGCCAGGAGACGCGGCGGCACCAGACATCGTGTCAGTGTTTCCGGTTCCGCCGACAGCAATATGGCCATGGCATGGGCTCTGTTCTAAGTTACACATAATATGTTGGCGACTGTCAATTGAGGACTGGCAGAGGAGATGGAGACTTGCTTACCCGTTCTCAAAGCATTGGTGGAAAATCCAGTAGTCCGTTGGCACTCTTGCAGTCATTGAAGGCATCCAGCTTGATTTGGCTTGAGGCACCCTCTTCAAGCTTGCGGCTCAAACGGCGCGTTTGGAAACCCGTGCCGGGCCCAATGTGGATCTGGAGACCCGTGGAGACACCCGTGCTGGCGACGCACACGGAGCTACCGTTGCTGCTGGTGCTGGACGAAATTGGTGGTGCATGAAAAAGTTGCCTACAAACTTGGTTTCTTCAACAACGGCAGCACGCCGCTCCAACCACACTGGTTGCGCAGCTCTTGCTCGAAGACGCTGACTTTTGTGCGTGCACCCAGGCGAGATCCTCGTAAGGGCTTTTCGAGTTGGCCCATACTGTGCTTGTGTGGGCCGTGAAAAGGGTCACTGTGAGCACTATAACCCTTTTATAGCTATTTATTAATTGCTATATCATCTTTCTTCACTATGAGACTTTTCTTGCTTTAACATTAGATTTAATTTATATCATGAGCTCTGAATAAATTCCTATGAATTCCAATTGAATTTCAAATTGTAGAAATGGTCGGAGTAGAATTAATCCCTGGAGAGAGTAGATTTTGGAAAGGGGGTTCACCTTCCCTCGAGAAGATTGCTCTCAATTCCCACATAGTGGGCCTCTTGCTTCAAGGCACCGGCTAGCTGAAAAGAATCCCTCCCCTTTCCTCTCTACTTGATCTAATTTTGAGTTTCTAGTTGGGTCTGGTTTTGCTTTTGATTTTGATATTGATTTTAGTTCTAATGCTTGGACTTAAAGTTGAGGGGAATGTGTTGGAGAAAAGGGAGGCAAGGAAGGTACTTTTCTCTCTTCCTGTGGTACATACCCCGGCCCCCTCCATGCCTGCCCTTCCCAATGACCAACCATTTGGGCTTTAAGTTCATTTCCTCTGGGAAGATCCTTGATACCCAATTTAATAGCTTAGAAAGAAAAACAGATATGTATTATGATGCCTCTGAAATATGTCTTTGAAGGAGAGGTATTCAAAGTGGGAATTGAAAGTCATAGTGACTCTCCTCGCGTCCCACCAAAGCACGGTATGGGGGATACTGTCCAGATGATGGCTTGCCGAGAAGGCCTTGATGGCATTTAGGTACGCATCTTGCTAGGTTACTTACACATTTAGCTGAGAGCCGCTTAGGAGCGTCCACTCAGTGCGGATGTCCAGCGACCTGCTGCACTGGCCAAGCGAAATCTCGCTGCCGAGATCAGGGGGAAGGGGCAGCAGTGGCTTCTTTTTCGCGTCGTTGACGAAGCACTTGGCTTGGTCATTCGACCTGTCATGCGTTGATGGGTGTGAACAAGAGTGTTGTGGTGGTGTTGATAACGTCGATACAAGGGACCAAGCCATCCATGGATATCCATGGATGATCTCACCTCGTTGTGACCCTGGAGCGGTCGGCGTGGGATTCTGTACCGCAGCGTACCTGGCATTCGCCCCACGGCAGATTAAGCTTTGCACACCGAATGCATCGTCGATCAGGGATGCGATACGCGAAGTTGCCTGCCGAGTCCGAGCCCGGCTGCATCAAATGATTTGCCAGCCCCTGCCAGACCAAGACAAAGCAGTCGACTTCGGCCATTAGCTCTCAGCCCTGTTCTCCCTCCTTCTGCGGCCTCTCCCAGTTCCGTACAAGTCGTTGCACTCGCTGCTAATAGATTCGTATTGCCCCCAGTCTGCCCCCAGTCGAGACTCTCCATGGTGATGGCAAAAGTGGGAATCTTTGTGCTGGGGTTACGCGCCGTAGTGGAGCGCGTCTAGGCAGCCAGCGGGCCCTGTGGGCCAGCTGAAGGAATAGGAGCCTCAGGCATCAAGACTCGATAAACTATATATGGCAAGAGTCTAGCACTTATATCCAGGGAGGATCCTTAAACCTGGAAGAATCCCTTAGACCCCCTTAGAGATTATCGTTAAATACTATACAAGCCCTATATATATACTAGCCCTTGTAATAAATAATCTCTAAGCCCTATATTACTTAGATTAATTAAGACCGCCTAACCTATCTTTAGAGAAACTTTATTTCTATATATTATCTCGAGAATACTATAGTTAGACTATTAATCTTGTCGCTACTATGGCTTTTCTATAGTAATAGCCTTAAGCCTTTTAATATTTTAATACCTTTCTGTAAGCTTAGACCTATAACAACTTCCTCTTTTTTAATAATAAAGAAGACATCCTTAAGAAAACTATAAAGGTATAACTTTAGGCACCTATATAGAAATTAGCTACCCTTATTTTTACTAGACCTACTTTGGTTAAGAAAAAGACTCTATACTAGTCTTAAGAGAGAAAGACTTTAACTTTAGTCTAAACCTTAACTATTATATATTAGCTAATTTTAGTATAAATATTTAATACTTATGTTAAACGGAAGCGCTTGTGTGGGCGCTGCACGTAAGGAGTTACCCTAGACTTGGCACTGGATTTTGTCTAAGTGCCTATGGGGCGTGCACGCCGGCAGATGAGTTTGGTGGCCGTGAGTCGATTTTTTAGGCTGTTTTAAGATCCTAACTTCGTACCTCTGCATTCCCCTTATTTCTTACCCAAAAAGCATGTAACTTAGCTCATTAGATGGTCTGATTTCTGAAGTTTATCTGTATTTAGTTTAGTTACTGTCAGGGTTAGGGTTGGCTGGTTATTTAAAGCCAAAGATAGTGGGTCTGAGGGCCGAATTTTCCGGCCTCCCTATCTGCGCACCAGAGCCAACCCACGCGTGCCCAAGGGTGAGACGATGTCGGAGGGACTGTGAGGAGGGCTGACAGAAGCCCACTCGAATTCAATACAAAGTTGTCCGAACCACTCTCAAGCGTCCCAACAAGACCTCAGTGCACCCTACTGCTACCTGACTCCCATTCGATCCACCAACCTTCAGAGATTCTTTAGAACCTAAAGACGGTTTTTTCGATATAGTAACCTGTTATTAAGGAATAAGTCTTTCTTAGTGCCAATTGTTGCCTTTACTTTTAGGTAGGCAGGGTCTAATTTCGCGGCCTCTTTAACCTTATCTATAAAGGCATTGGTCTATCTTACGGCAGAGATGCTACTTAGCCTTACGAGTATTAATAGTAGGGATGTCCCCTAACTAGCCGCTGAGACTTTATAGGGTTACACAAAGTATTTTTCTTGCAAGACTATTATAATTAGTTGGTTTTTATTTTCCCTCTTCTTAGATTGTATTCCTAGTAGTCTAGAGAGGACATTGGCCTTGCCATTAAGCTTTTCTAGTCGATAATAAATAATAAACCAATATTCTGCCAATATCTAAGCCTACCGTGCTTGTCTTTAGTTTAGCACCTTTGCCGTTATAAAGTAGGCTAGGTTTTAGTAGTCTGAGTATACCTAGATTTAGTGCTAGGCTCCTTTAAGGTAGTATTTCTACTTTTTAAAGTAATCTATAATAGCGAGGAGTTTCTTGTTATAGATCTTATAGTTTATTTCTATAGGGGTAAGCTTTCTAGAGTAAAACATAATAGGGTATAATTTTTTATCAGGTCCCCTTTAAGATATAACTAAGCTAAGGGTATAGTTAGAGGCATTAGGCTTGATTTCTATTAAGAGTGTGGGATTATAGTATTTATGGACCGGCGTAGATATAAAGGCGACCTTTAGGGCCTGGATGGCGTCCTTTATTTCCTGCATTAGTGTCTACTAACCTAATGGTTAAGCTCCTATAAGAGGTTTTATAATTTTAGAAAACCCGTCGATAAAGCGGCGGTAAAAGTTGGTAAAGCCTATAAACTATTGTATATACTTAAGGCAGGAGGGTAACGGCTAATTAAGGATATAGTTAATTCTGTCTTAGGCTAAGGTAATTTCTTTCTGGGTAATTATATTGCTAAGGAACTTAACTTTTTAAATGTCTTATTTGCATTTTGCGGGGGTAACTGTAAGGTTAAGCTTGATAAGGCATTGAAAAACTTTTTTAATTAACTTATTATGCTTGTCTTATGTTTCTATGTAGATAAGGATATTATTAAGGTAGACTAGGATGCCTTTGTCTATAAGGTCTATAAAGATATAATTTATTATAGCCTGAAATATGGCCGGGGCATTAATGAGTCTTATTGGCATAACGGTATACTTATAGAGACCATACTTATATTTAAATGCTGTCTTTGCCTTATAACCGGGTGCTATGTAAATAAGGTTAAAGCCTGTCTTAAGGTTAAGCTTTATTATATATTATATATTCTAGAGACGGTCTTGGAGCTTTATAATAAGAGGTATTAGGTGATAGATAGGGATTGTCTTGCTGTTAATGTCCCTATAGTTAACTACGAGTTTTAAAGGGTCGTTAGGGTCCTTTTTTGGCGCAAATAGGACGGGAGAGCTGTATAAAGACTTGGAGGGCTGGATGTACTCTGTCTTAAGGTTCTTTTGTAGCTACTTCTTAAGGACACCTAGTTCCAGAGCGCTTATAGTGTAGAGCGGTACCTAAGATAGTTTACAGCCTTCTTTAAGGTTAATGCGGTAATCCTATAGTTAGTGGTCTAGAAGCCAAAAGGCGGCTTTTTTGGTTATAATTAGAAGGAACTCCCGAAATTGCTTAGGGACAAGGTCTAAGGCCTCCGTAGCCGTGAGCACGGCAGTTCTTGCCGTGCCTGATTGGTAATTCTTGAGGGTATACTTCTTGCATTTAGTAGATAAGAAGTGGATTTTATTAGAGTTACCTAGAAGTCTGATTAAATAGTAGAGCTTTATCTACCAGAGGGGGAGGATGGCGTTAAACTCCTTATCTAAGGGGCTGACCTTATACAAGATGTGGGTAAAGTAGTGACGGTGCCTTAGTAGGAGGTCGGGAATATAGGCATGTCCTGTAATCCCGTCGTTAGCTGCCTTTATGTTAAAGGTTATAAATAGCTTGGGGGTCTTTCTTTCTTTCTAGGGAAGACGTAGCTTAGTTGCTACCGCGGAGGAGAAGACAGTGACGGATAATCTAGTATCGAGAAGCATATATACAGGATGTTCCGAGTAGTCTAGTAGCCGGAGGTATATTATGATAATAGGACATGGTTCCGTTAGGAATTAAGTGTTGTTATAAATAGTACAGACCGATTCCGAAGCATTTCCATACCTTTATATATTATTGTTAGTGTCCTCTATCTCTTTAAATAGAGACTTTCAAAATTATTTAGGGGTGGCATTTGTAATTTCTGCAGTAGTAAGAGCCGCAGTTCTGGCCTTTTTGGCCTTTTGTAAGTTATTGTCATTATCTGCACTATGCTTAGGCCGGGTGGCTATTGTAAGGATGGTACTAGCTATCCTGCCTAGAGGTTAAAGGAGAGTCTTGCTGTTAACATCCTTTTTGGCAAAGCAACCTAATGTCTAATAGTTATCTCGGCCATATTGCCAGCATATTTGGCGATCTCTCTTACATTAATTAATATCCTTCTAGTCTATATCCTTAAGTGCTTCCTTATTAAAGCTCTATTTCTTCTTACTCTAAAGGGCCATACTAGTAGAGCCAGATGGCGTTTCTTATAGGGTTCTTGAGAATAGATTAAAGTTGAGACGGCTGTAACAATTAGGTTGGCCCAATTTTGAGCGCCCTTAAATTAAATCGGGCCCGCCTTTTCTTAACAGCCTAGAGTTTAAAAGTATATTCTTGTAAATTAGTCTAGATTTCTATACTGCGGCTAAAAAGTCTTTATTAATCTCGAGAATTCTTCTTTATTAGGAGTAGACTATCTTAATAATGTTGTTAGGTAGCAACTGGCAGATATAGGTCTAAAATATAGTGTCTAACTATTATATATCTTTATTTAAAGCCGTTAACTTAGTTAAGTATTAAGCAATGTCTCTGCTATATTTAAGGACATATATTTTGCAGGCTAAAGTATACCTTACCGAGATGTCTGTAAAACGTTTCTAAAGTACGATAGAGTAGGTAGACTATTGGTCTTTGCTACCTATATTTTTAATAGCGGTAGTATAAAACTGGTGCCATATTTTTGCCTTATCTATTAAGAGGGATCCTACCTAGTTGATCTTATAGAGGCTGTAAGGAAAGCTATTGGCATAGGTTTTTATATATAAAACTATAGCTGTAAACTAAGATTTAAACTTAGAGAGGTCTTTTCTATTGTAAATAGAGAGGCAATTAAGATAGATTGGGTTAATGGTAGCCGCCGGCCTTGCTAGGCAATAGATGGCCTGGAGGATAGGGTTATCCCAATCTTGGCCTTAGTTATTGTCCTTGCTGTTAAAGTTGTCGTAACAGCAAGGCAGGTTACAAGGTAGTCTGCGCGGCAGGCTGCGCGGTAGGGCCGACCTATCTGAGTCTAAGCTATCCGGGTTGCCCGTAGGGTAGTGTCGAGTAGGTAGGATGGTGCCGAATTAGATGGACCTAGCGTAGGCCGCGTGGAATTACATGCAGGCGGCATTGGCGGCTTAACTGGCACAAGCCGCCAGGATAGAGGCGTTAGAGAGGGGGAGCCCTTAGAGTTAAGCCTTAGATGATAAGTACTTGGACGGGGGGACCGTAGAGGCCGGGGCTGCTAATTGTCTTGTAGGTATCTGGGATGCTGCCTGCTGGCTGAGGCGGTTAATAATAGAATTAATGTCGGGTTTCTGGTAGGCAGTTTCCTGGTCTTAATACTTGTTAATAGCGTCCTAGAGGAAGGCACGTATGTCTTCTATCTGGCGGCAACCTGCTTTATCGAGGTCCCCTGGTTAGATGTACTGCCTGGCCAAGAGGTTGTTAATATAGGTCTTAGTTTGGGTGGCCTAGGAGTTGATGTCCTGTTTAAATGTCTTGTTTTAGGCTATAGAGTGCTGTAGGGCGTGGATGGTAGCGTCCTGTTGCAAACAGCCTTTTTGATGTGGGCGATGGCCTGCCTACATTGTTTAGCATTGTTGGTAAGGGTAGCGACTGTGCTCTAGACGTTTTCCGCGAAGTTGGCGCTTGCCTGGTAGACGTTAGTCTGGAAGCGCTGGATCTGCTACTAGTTGGCTTTAATGCCGACTGGGTACATAGAAATTATAGCACAGTAGTTCTCCTGTATTTGGGAGTACTAGTCCTTAAGGGTGTCTAAAGCTAAGTGATTAGTTAGTTAATTGTGACCCATATTGCGCGAGAGGGCAATAATAGTATTATGGGAGGTCCGGATGCCATAGTGGATCTCTACCATCCAAGCGGGTGGATTTGAGATCCTGACCTTGCTGACTGTAAGGTCCGGGGCATCTTTTATGATGACGTTAAAGTCCTGTAGGTTCCAGAAGACAAGGGCGCCTTCTATTTCTGGGGAGAGGGAAGCCATAATAGGCTCGTGATCCCCTATAGGTTTGATGGATGGAATGATGGGGACAGGAGGAGAAAGGATGCTGCGGCAACGCGGCAGAGGGAGAGGGGCTCGTGGAGTAGAGTCGGTAGACCTAGGGCGGCTATATCCGAAAGAGGTGGCCGTGATACTGGTCCTGATTAGTCGCGCTTAGAGAAGAGGAGAGGGCGCGTGAGGTACAACCGGGTAAGTATTAGGTACTTGTACCGGGATAGGTTAGTGCGTAACCGCCGGGTTTTAGACCGGAATTAAAATCTTTCCCTCTTAGGCCAGGTATAGAGCCTTTCTCTTGACCAGGGTAGGTCTGGCAGAAATTGTAGTGACTGGTTCCTGCATGGGTGCCTAAAGTTGCACCTCTGGAGATTCCTCAAGGTTGTCCTCTTTATTGTCGAGGAGGAGAAGGTTGTCCCGGGTCTGGGCTTGCAGGAAAGTATCAGAGCGTTGGAGGAATTAAGGCTGCTCTTGTAGGGAAGCCGTAGTGGCGACACGGTCGGTGATCCAACCGTGGTGTTTTTTGAGAGGAGTATAGGAACAAAGTTTCTCCAAAGGTAGGTTAGGTGATTAGTGTCAGGTAACACAAAGCTTAGAGATTATTTGTTACAAGGGCTAGTGTGTATATAGGGCTTGAGTAGTATTTAATGATAATCTCTAAGGGGGTCTGAGGGATTCTTGAGGTTCCAGGATCCTTCCTGGATACAAATGCTAGACTCGCGCCATATATAGTCTATCGAGTCTTGATGCCTGAGGCTCCCGATTGCCCAGCAGGCCCACAGGGCCCGCTGGCTGCCTAAACGCGCTCCACTTCGGCGCGTAACTCTTCTGTGTGACATTGTTGAAACTTTATCTTAAGGGATTTAAACGCCTTTTGTGTTTTTTTATTTTTAAAGACAAGGAGGTTAACTCTTTCTGGCTTGCGCCTATTCTTTATTTCTTTTAGCTGGTTGTTAAGTAGCTGTATAATCTTTAAATAGCCTTTGATAAATTGTTGATAAAAGTTACAAAATTTAAAGAAAATCTAGATATTCTAAAAAGTCTGTAGGATTAGCTAGTTGTAAATAGTTTAGACTTAATTAGAATTTATTTAAACTTCCTTTTAGTCTATAATAAATCCCAGGAATTTAATACTGGTCTAAAAGAAACTATACTTCTTTATATTGCTATATAACTCGGCTGTAACTAACTAATTAATAATGGTTTATAGGTATTTTTTATACTCTTCCTTATTTACTAAAAACACTAAAATATTATTTAAATAGACAATTATATAGACATTAATATAGTTACTAAAGACTTTAGTAATAAAAGATTAAAAAGTAGTAGGGACATTTGTTAACCTAAAAGGTATAACTTTAAACTTATAATAACTATATTATATTTAGAAAGCAGTCTTTTATTTATCCTCCTTTTATATATAGATTCGGTATATATATTAGTAAGGTTGATTTTTAAGAAAAACTGTATGCTAGATAGCTGATTTAAATCTTAGAAACTAAAAAAAGGAGATAACGGTTTTTTACGGTAATTTTATTAAGTATTCAATAGTCTATATATAGCCGAAGAGTTTTATCTTTCTTTAGGGTAAAAAGAATTAGTATATCTGGCAGGCTTTTGCTAGGGACAATTTAGCTAAGTGCAAGACTTTCTTTAAGCTATTTTCGAAGGGTCTTTAGTTCCTTTTCAAACAGCAGATATAGGGGAAGAAATAAAGGTAAAGTACCTAGAGTTAACTTAATAGTGTAGTCTGCTGGTCTCCTTAGGGATAGGCTTTTAGCCCTCTCTTTAGTAAAGAACAACTTGAGCCCCTTTAATTACAGATAGAGCTGGGAGGAATCTAGGGGATCTTTATTACTGTTGTCTATTCTATAAGGTTTCTACAAGTCTACCTTGTCTTTAAGGGTTAGATTATAGGATTTCTTAGAGAGAAGGGCCGAATAATAAAAGGCCGTCTCTTTTAAATCTTTATAAAAAGCCTAGGGGGTCTGCTCTTTAAGGCATATACTGTTTTGTCCTAATTACTAGTCTTTTAGGGTATATTCTAGACCAATATAAAAAGTATAAAGGCTGGGGATACCTAATAATAAAGCAGACTTTATATGCCCTCATTTTATTGCGATATAGTCCTAAACCTTCTTTCTTTAATTTCTATAGCAGTCTTTTAGGAGAATAGGGATTTGGTAAACACTATGTATGGGTATGCTAATATGCTGGATTTCTATAATTAAAATAGGGTTTTTGAAGACCTAGTAAGCTTATACTGTTTTATAAAAGAAAGACTAACTAAGTTAACTTCTGCCTATAGATTTAGGTCGACTTTTACCTTCTGGGGGCCTTGTTTAGTAGCTACTTAGCTAGTAATTATAAATGTCTTTCTTCTTTCTACCTTATCTTTCTTTAAGTATAGTTATTTTTTTGCTTTATAGGGGTTTTAAAGTCTTGGAGGTCACATGAGGATCGAGGGGATGATTATATAATCAAATAATAATACTATAAAGATAAAAGTATTATTGTTGGATTTTTCTTGTTGCTTGCTTGCTTGAATATCTGGCCTATTCTCGAGAGAGGACCCGCTTATTTATAGCTTTAAAAGAGGGTCTATAGAATATTCGAGAATTTATTAATTACTAATTACCAAGTGGTAATTAGTAATCCATTAGCTAATAATTAGCATATTATTACGTAATATGGAATTCCTTGAAAGTGGGTCGAATAGACTAGATCCAAAGAAGGTGGGTCGAGGCGTATATATAGTTTCCGCCTACCCACTAAGTGGAAGGTTCTAGAAACCGGCTTACGAAAGCAGATTACGTAAGCATATATTATTGGATTATATTATAGTATAGGTTATTAGTATGCGAGATATATAGGTCTTAGCTTTATAGCCCTAATAATTAATAAGTTATTAAAGAAAGAAATATTTTTTATTTTTTATTATTTAGGCTTTTTATTCTTTTATTTTATTTCGGGGGTTTATTATATATAAGTAATATATATTATTATAATTCTTATTTTATAAAGTATTACGTAAGCATGTCTGCTTACATAATCGGGCTAATATACTTATATAAAGAATCTTGATTTCTACAGGCTCCTACTCTAGCTCCTACAAGATTTTTAATAACCCTGGTATTTCTAGAAGTATGTATTTTCTTTTTTCCAGACTTGGCTTACCTGGGCCTTAATTGTTTCTAGGACTGGGCAGCAAGGGGTATAATAATAAATGCTTTTATAACGGAAATACTTAGTTAGATTGCCCTACTTATCTAATAGGTTCTACCTTAAAAGTATTTTACTGGCGCTTTCTTAGGGCTTTTGGTTTTCTTAATTAGTAGTAACTTTATTTCTCAATTCTCGGCCTTTATCTATACGGCTCTGGCTTTAGGAATTAGAGAAGCTTCCTCTTCTTCTATTTAAAGGAAGCTTAATAAGGTTTTCTTTACTTCTCTTATTAGGGGTTTCTATTATATTCTCCCTTTTTAGTTACATTTCTTTATATCTTTATTTTTTAATCTATTTTAGAGTATTAGACTAAATTGCTTAAGTTAAGGTAACTATTTTATCTTTTGTCTCTAGTATATTTATAGTATAGTTTGCCTAAATTTGGCTTAATAGCTAGGGAATTAGTTATAAGAGATAAAAATTTGCTTGTTTTTAATTACCTCGAGGCTTTTGTTTTAATTTTAGTATCTTAAGGTACTAGTAAAAGCTTTATAGGTTTTGTCTTTCCTTTTAATAGGCTAGGTTAAAGGCGGTTTAAATAAAACCTATAATGTTTTAAGGGTTCTTTTTATAGTTTTTACTAAATTCCTTAAATTTTTCTTATTTATAATAGTTAAAAGTAAAACGATTTTTCTTTAACTAAGACTTTATATATATATCCTAGCAGTTATAGTATTATTTATCTATATAGTCTAAGATATAGATAATCTTTATATAATTATTATAAAGTAATTAGGGTTAAGAAATATAGGCCTATTTAAGGTCTATTATCTAGTTATTATACTACTAGTAAGAGTAGTCTATGGGTAAAGTAGTAATATTAGCGAGTTTAAGGTCTTTTAGTTACCTCTTAGAGAGTATTTTAGCTATACTTAAGAGATTAAGCTGCTATTATAGGCAGAGGTTTTCTTGCTAGAGCTGGGTGGTTTCTTTTTACTAGAGGGTTTTTAAGTTTTCTTTACTATTATTAGGATTTCTTTAGAATGCTCTCCTAGAAGGATTACTTCTTGGTAATATTATAGATAGTACGAGAGAAGAATTAGAATTATTACAAGTATAGGTACTAGGTATAATAGTTACCTAAGGGTTAAGAGAGGAGGTCTTATATTAGGTGTAGATATATTATAAGATTAATTCTTACCGTTTTTCTTAGTAGGTTATAGGATCTTTAAGCCCTCCTTTTAAGGGTATAAGCCATACTAGCTACTAGTTACTATTTAGGCCTTATACTTGTCTATAATAACATAATTACTAATAGATTCTATAAATAATATAACGTGAAACACCAACGAGTCGCGCACCCTAACGAGTCGCGCGCTTTTCCGGAATCTGATATGATCCACCTTCTAACTGTGTTTTCTCGCGCTACATCCGAAAATGGGTAAAACAAAAGAATCCACTATTCAGCTTGCTATCCAAGCTATTTAAAAAGACCTAAAACTAAGCAGGTGATGTGTATCTTGGCTATACGATATTCCCGAATCTACCCTCTGTGATAGAATGGCTGGCCGAACTACACGATAAGATACCCACCCTAATAACAAGAGATTAACAAAAATAGAAGAGGAGGTTATTGTTTAATATGTACTTGACTAGGATTCCCGAGGATATTTACTGGTCCTTACTAATGTGGAAGATATGGCTAACACACTACTCTGAGACTGTAATGGCGGTACCATTGGGAAGAACTGGGTGTAAAGATTTGTCGTGTTGGAATTACGTCTCAAAACATGCGTTAACTATATATATGACTACTTGAGGGCCTTATGTAAAGATCTAGACGTGATTAATAGGTGGTTTGACCTTATATTTAATATATATATAAAATATGGAATCCTGGATAGTGATACCTATAACTTCGACGAGATAGGCTTTATAATGGGTATTGGTGTACCTAAAATAGTAGTTATTGGTGCTAATTAATGTAGGTAAGCAAAATTAATATAGCCTGGAAATCGGTAATAGGTAATAGGTGTTGAATTTATTAGTAGAGATGGGTGGGTTGGACTACTAATACTAATTGTTAAGGCTAAGGTATACCTTGTAAGTTGGTATACTAAAGGTGGTATCCCCTATGACTGGATTATCGAAACAAGCCTAAATAGATGGATAATAGATGTGATTACCTTAGTATAGATTAAGTATTTTGATAAATATACTATACTATGTATAATAGGTATCTATTGGTTATTAATACTTGATGGTTATGGGAGCTACTATTCTACAGACTTTGAGAGATTCTGTAAGGTAAAGAACATTATTACTCTTTGTATGCCTCCTTATTTATCTTATCTATTCTAGCTACTAGACGTTGGGTGTTTTAGTCTACTCAAGAAGGTATATAGTGGAGAAATTAACTAATTTAGCAAGGCCTGGATTATATACATTGACAAGATAGAGTTTTTTCTCGCCTTCCATGCTGTATATAACAAGGTTTTCAAGCCGGAAACTATTAAGGGAGGTTTTAGAGGAGTAGGGCTTATTTTATTTGATTGTGAAGTAGTGCTTTCCAAGTTGGATATTAAGATTCGGACACCATTATTACAACCAGGCTCCCTAGCATTACCTGTACCTTGGGTCTCCTAAACACTATATAACTTAATACAGGCGGTTTCTCAATTAACTTTGATTAAAGATTAAATCGCTTGTTATTAGGGAAGCTCTCCGATACTAATTTTAGATGCTGTTGACCGCCTGTCAAAAGGTACCCAATTATTAGCTTATATAGTGTCCCTACTAACCGAAGAGGCCTACAACCTTTGAGTAGCAAATGCAGCACTTTTAAAGCATCGCTTAGCTAAAAGAACATATCTGTAGTCAGGGGGGTTACTTAGTACTTAAGAGGCCATGAAGATAATTGATTCAAATGTAAAGGGGAAGTGGCTAGCTAGTGAAATAAGTGGTGGCGCTATAGAGGCGGTCCGCTGCGGACCGACTGTTCGACTATGTAGTAACTATGGAAAGCCTGGGTATAATGTACGAATATGTAAAGAAGATGAAGAATTATCTGATGTATCTAGTTCTGATTAGTTTTGGTTAATTTTAATTGATGTGGTGCTGTAATTTGGGTTGTTTTGCTAATAGTGCTGAAAAGCGTGCGACTTGCTGGGGTGCGCGACTCGTTGGTGTTTCACGTTAATATTATCTTAGTTTCTCTATATAGCTTATAACCATCTAATGTTTATAAAAAAGATATTACTAATTTAGATACTTTATTTATTTTATTAATCTTTAATATTAAGTATAATACCGGAATCTTCTTATTAGAAAGGTATTAGGTATAGCTCTTAGGGTACTATCTTAGCTTTATATTTACTAAAGCACGGCCGGCTAAGTTTATAGATAGGGAGAAAAGGAGTAGTTAAGACGGCTACCTGTAGAAGCTTTTTTTTAAAGCATCCTAATAGTTTAATAATAGAAATAATAATAAAGATAATAACAAGGCCCCTAATAAGCATTTTAGGCTACTTAAAGAGCTACTCTTATAAAAGATAACAAGCTATAGGTATCTAAAGGCACTCTATTATAAGGATATCCAGCTAATAGTTATATGCTACCCGGAAACTAGCAAAAATGTTCTAGCTATATTAATCAAGCTTATATATTATAAAGAGGTAGATAATAAGCCTAAGCTATATATAACTATATAATTATATATTTCTTTTTATATTAAAGCTAATAATTAGTCCTTTAGAACTATCTTTTACTTTACTTTTATAAGAATATTGATTTTTTACTTTATTAGCGTTATTATCAGCCTGGCTTTATATAATAACGTATTTTAAGCATTAATTTTTACTAGTACTAAAGCTGATTTTTAGATTAAAAACAAAGGGCTAATAAAGTATATGCCTCTATAGTAAAAGAAGAAATAGCTTAAATAGCTTATTTTCCGTAGCTATAATAGTTCTACTTTAGAGAATAAACTTAATAAGCTAAGAAACAAGACCTCTTTGCTACTCTTAGGTATATTATTTAATAATTCTGCTTTAAAAAATAATTAAATTTAGCCTCTTTTATATTATAAGCTTAAAGACAATATAAGGTAATAGTTACTTAATATAGAAAAACAGAAGCTATTATAACCTAATGTAAAATGGGTGATAGTAATAGTAATAGTAATAGCTAAAGGTGTTGGTCTAAAGTAGACTGCTGTAGCTAGCTACTTCTGGCTGGCTGGCTGTAGATAGCTGCTTAGTTATCTTAGATAGCTATTGGTAGTAAGGGTGCTTAAACTGACTACTAGCCTATATATACTTTAAATTAGTCAGCCTTCTAGCTATACCCTACTTAGGCGCTTTGCCACCTATAAAGGAGTTAGCTAAAAGCAAGATATAACAGACCTATTAAATTAAAGCTATTAAGTAGCTACTTTAGTAACCCCTTTAAGTAATTACTTGTTTACATACCCAACCAATACTAATTAATAATTACTTAGCAATTCCTAATAGAAAGGAAGAAAGAGATAAATTGCTGTTATTATTACTATGGTTTTTAAGCTATTTTAAGTAATAATATCTATGCTAAGATTATTACTAAGCTAGTATACTAATATTTAACATGCTTCTTACTAACTAGTAATAATTAGCCCTTAGATAACTTAACTCCTCCTAGTAAAGAAAGGATTTAAAACCTATTAGTATACTCTATTGTATAAGAAAACACCGTTAAGATTATTATAAATACCTACTATAATAATTACATTAACAAAAGCCCTTAAAAGTATTCCTTACAAGGCTATACTACCTATTTACACTGCCAAGAACTCTAAAGGTTGGTGGATCGAATGGGAGTCAGGTAGCAGTAGGGTGCACTGAGGTCTTGTGGGACGATTGAGAATAGTTCGGACAACTTTGCATTGAATTTGAGTGGGCTTCTGTCAGCCCTCCTCACAGTCCCTCCGACATCGTCTCAACCCTGGGCACGCTGTGGTTGGCTCTGGTGCGCAGATAGGGAGGCCGGAAAATTCGGCCCTCGGACCCACTATCTTTGGCTTTAAATAACCAGCCAACCCTAACCCTGACAGTAACCAAACTAAATACAGATAAACTTCAGAAATCAGGCTATCTAATGAACTAGGTTACATGCTTTTTGGGTAAGAAATAAGGGGAATGCAGAGGTTTGAAGTTAGGGTCTTACAATAGCCCAAAAAATCGACTCACGGCCACCAAACTCATCTGCCGGCGCGCACGCCACATAGGCACTTAGCCGAAAAAGTGCCAAGTCTAGGGTAACTCCCTACGTGAAGTCTAGGGTAACCCCTTACGTGCAGCGCCCACACAAGCGTTTCCGTTTAACATATACCTTTAAGGAATGTCGGAAGGTATATAAGTAGTACCTCTTAATCTATGAAATCAAGGGGTATTTAACGTCTAATACCGAGTTTACTTCTTTTCTCACCAACTTTAAAGGACTCGACATTACTTTAGAAGATGTTTATAATAAACGAGAGGATGGCATAAATGGTTACGAGGAAGCTTAATAGCTTCTTGCTGATGCTTTGTTTCTGTACTTACTCGGCTCTGATGATGCTAACAAGACTAATGATACTATTATCCCAGTAAGTTAATTTATACTAGAAGGGAGATATTCTTATAATAAATTTTAAGATATTATTCCTAATATTGGTGCTATATAATTCTTGACTGCTGGTTGTGAATAATACTTAGCCCTAAATTGAGAGAACCCCTCTGTTATTATGGATGCTGGCTATACTAGCAAGGCTGTTGTTAAGTTTAGAAAGGGATCCCGTCTTACCTTAATTAGTACGATGACTATAAAGATAACTATAGGGCCTATTACCTTCTATATTATGGAGGCTCTAACCCTATTCCTAATGTATGTCTAAGATATAGACAAGCTAGGGGTCTATTTCCATAATACTACTGACGAATTAGTGTTATTATGGAATTTAGGCCTAGATATGACTATTCTAGTAACCCGGAAGTAGGGTTATCTATAGTTCTTTCTAGGAAGCCACGAGGTAGGCATGTTTTTTATGGAGAACGAACTTTAATGACTTTATCAATAATTTAGTTACCTAGCGGCTGACTATCTTTATTATCTACTTAAGGATACCAGTTATGATTCTAACCTCGCTATACTTAAGGTTATTAGTAAATTTTATCACCACTATTAGCTAAAGGGTACTGCCTTGAGAAAGTTTAAGTTTAACCTTAGAGATAACCATAACTTTAACTACAAGATTATTATTAATATTATATATCTTAATAGCAAACTAGTGCTATATGTTGTGGACTCTGGAATGTCTTTTTAAGCTAGAAAGTTTCTAGCATTAATGTCTATAAAAGATACCTGGGAAGCCCTTTAAATGATCTGGATGGATATATACCTGGGTCCTCCTAACCATCTTACTCATAATACTAGTACTAACTTTACTTTAGTCGAATTCCGGAACAAGACAAAGATTATAAGGATTACATACAAACAGGTCCTAATGGAAGCCTACTAGTCTATAGGTAAGATTAAACACTATTACAGACTACTTTAACAAGTATTTAAGATTCTCTACACGGAATTAAGAGGAATCTTTTTAGAGGATGCTATCCTTTAAATAGTAATAAAGGCTATAAATGATACTACCGGCCTGGACGGGCTGGTACCTACTCTGCTCGTCTTTAGTACTTTTCTACAAGTAAACATGGATTTACCGCTTATACTATTAATACTTAAGCGTGCCGAGGTAATTACTAAGGTGATGCGAGATCTCTAGAAGTACTATACTGAGAAGTAGATTGCTAGAGCTCTCAGTACCTGGAATAGCCTAGACACTACTAGTATACTAAGTATACTATTATAGGTAGAGATGCTTATGTGGTAAGAAAAGAATGGCTAGTAGGGTCTATATAAGTTGATAGTAGTTGATAGGTATAACGTAATTCTTAACCTACTAAACAAACCTATAAAGTTTAGGTTAACTATTATTTGAAAATATTTCTAGAATAACGAGAACCTCTTGCCTGAGTTCTTATTAGGTGACAGACTAGATACTAGTTTATTACCTACTTTAAATAGTAGTAGGCCTGAAATAGATTCATTATCTATTCTGGAGACTGGCTAGCTTAAAGCAGGTCTGTTACCTGCTTTAGATTATACTAGTACCCTAGCCCTGCCACGAAAGAGAGGCCGACCTCCTGGATCTAAGAATAAGCTGAAGCTATCTATAACCTTCCTTACTTAGAAGGAAAAGGATAACTATACTCTATTGTTAAAACTTTATTAGGATGGTGTAATTATAGCTGCTAGTAAACTGTTTGAAGTATTAGATACTAAGGAGATTAATAATCTCGTTACTTAAGGTATCTTTTAATTTGAATAATTTGACTTAAAGGTTTATGGTACCCTTTAGCTGTTTAACTCTTAAATAGTATGGGAGATAAAGGGAAAGATTAAAGTCTCTTATGAAAAGTCTTGCTTAATTATTTAGAGGTATAATAATGAGGATAAGAGAAATATCTTTATATAGTTACCTATAATGTAACGGGCTAGTTAATGACTTCTCGTTACTATAGTACCTAGCCTGATTAAGTCTATTAATGCTAGTGTTGAATTATATAATGTAATATAGGTGTATCTATAATTAAAGTTAGAGCTATTTTGTGAGATTCTAGCCTAGCTTCCTTCTAAAATACAAGCCTAGTATCTAGCTAGTATAATTATAAGGGTAGTAAAGCTTCTCTATGGAATTGCTAAAGCTAGAGTTTATTAGTAGACTACTTATTATTGTTATTATTGTAAATAACTATAGATGTAAACCTTGATGTTTAATCTGTGTCTTCTAGTATCTACTAGTGGAAAGAACAAATTCACTATCGTATGTATATAGATAGATGATACTCTACTACTAGATATATTAAAGTTTTTAGCTTTTAAGGATGAGAAGATCGTTAAGGTAGAGCTATGATGTAAGCTAAAGGAGAAGCTATTACTAAAGAAGGTACTTAACTTTAATAGTAACAAGCTAACGATGACCTTAGAAGGGGCTATTTGCTTTTAATAGAAGGGTTAAGGTGAGAAGATTATGATAATTGATCTAAAGTTATATAACTTTGCTTAGAAGTATCTCGAGTAACGTGCTTGTGGTGCTTACCTTGCCTTGATTTACTAACCTGAGGCTTTATTTAACTTATTAGTTACTATTTAAGCCTAAATACTTAATAAAGATAATTATACTAAGTTGAATAAATGCTTAGAATAGTAAATAAAGAATCTATTAAGAGGATTGTAATATATTATAGTTAATTTGAAGACTACTAAATTAATAGTCTTTATTAATAATTCTTTTACTAATAACTAAGATCTAAGCTCTTAAATTAGCTTTGTAATAGTCCTTGTTAATAAGAAAGTGGATAGTATAACGTTATGGTATAAGCTTTAAGGAAATGTTGTATACTAGTCTTCTATAAAGTATAAAAGAGTTACTTAAAGTGTTTTTGCTTTTAAGATCTATAAAATGACTAATAGCTTTAATATAGGAATCGTTCTTTTGTTAACTCTAAAGCTGATTACTGATTAATTAGATATTAATTGGATACCTCTGGTAATCTATATAAATTCCTACTTGCTTTACGAGTATTTAGTAAAGCTGGGAACTACTAAGGAGAAGAGACTTATAATTAATATTATGTCCTTTTGCTAGGTATATAAATAATGGGAAATCGATAAGGTATAATAGATAAATGGTAATGATAACCTTGTAGATGTTATAATGAAGATATTACTAAATAAGGCTTTGGAATGCTTTATTGATACTAATAAAGTAATTATTTAGGTAGAGGGATATGTGGACTGAAGTATGTAATAAAGTATGGGATAGATTACGTAACTAGATATGTATAATATAGAGGAAACTGTGTTTTTAGAGGAATTGGCTAAAAGTAGAAAACTGCTAGTATGGAATAGGTGATAGTAATAGTGATAGTGATAGCTGAAGGTATTGGTTTGAAGCGGACTGCTGTAGCTGGCTACTTCTGGCTGGCTGGTTGTAGATGGCTGCTTAGTTATCTTAGGTAGCTATTGGTAGCAAGGGTGCTTAGACTGACTACTGGCCCGTGCATACCTTAGATTAGTCAGCCTTCTAGCTGTACCCTACTTGGGCGCTTCGCTGCCTACGAAGGGGTTAGCTAGAAGCAAGACACGACAGACCCACCGAATTAAAGCTATCAAGTAGCTACTTCGGTAACCCCTTCGAGTAATTACTCGTTCACGTGCCCAACCAACACCTAAAGACTTTTATAGAGAGGTAGTAAATATAGCAAACAGTATATTCCTTTATTGCTTTAAAAGATACTTTTATTCTAATAGTAGGTAGGTAATGCCTCTAATATTATATATAATTAGATAATACATTATAATCTAAAGTAGGCTACATTTAATAATATATATATTAACGAGAAAATCGGGTTCTACCTTTAAAATACATTTCTTAATAAGCTAACTAAGGATAGCTTGCTTAAAATACTCTTATATATTGACTATATATATAACCTCTACACAAAGAGAGATATAGTTCCTAATAAGGTTTAGAAAATAATGCCGCCTAATTTAAAGATTAAGGTACTAAAGGTAGAAAAGATATATATTAAAGGCGGCTAATACTGTATTAAAGGTACGGAAAATAAAAAATAGATTTGCAAGCTTAGTAAGTTAATTGTAACTAAAGAGGTACAGTATTAGAAAAAGATCTGGTAAAAATACTAGGAAGATTACTTCTATAACTACCTAATGTAAGATATTAAGAGATAGGCTATTAAGAATAAGAAAGAGGAAAAATATATTAAGCTGATTATTGACCTGTAGATCCCTAAATATGCCTAGCTTGCCGAGATCTTCTGCAACTAGCCAAACAACTTAAGCGCTATAAAGCTACTTAAACTCTGCATCTAGGCAACTAAGCTTATAGTCGCCCTATATAGTAAACGCGAGACTATAAAGTAAAACATATCTAACGAGAAGCAAAGGCTAATATTATGGTAAAAGAGAAGTCTTCTAGTCTAGACCCCTTTCCGCTCCTAATAGACAAGAAGTAATATCTACACTATATTAGAGATAAAACCCTGTCCTATAAAGAAAGGATATTTAAGTACTGTTGGCCGGCGGTAATATATAACTATTTTAATAGAAAGTATATATAATAGCTAGATAGCATAAAACAGATATTATATAATTACCCTAAATACAGGGAGAAAATGCTAGAGTTTAAGCACCTAAACTATTTTAAGAACTATGTAGAGAGGGTTTATGGCATTAGATTACGGGCCTAAGTATATTTGGTTAGCGTTATTATAGTTAATAGTTAGCTATTTTATCTTTTTGGAAGCATGTAATAAACTTAGCTTTACAGGGAACGTGATTGAGGCTGCGACAATATTAGTAACCTACTAGCGAAGGAGGATATCAGCCTGCCAGTAGAGGGTGGGCGTTATAGAGCCGCCGGTTTAGGGTAGACTGTGGGATGTTGTACCGCTGCATCTTTCTAGAAACAAAGGCCTTCTTGGATCCTGGTTCCGGAGCCCCCTTGGATAGCTGTTGACATGGATCTCAGTTCCTGCGTAGGCAGATCCGCGTAGGTAGACTGTTGTAGGCAAATCTTCGCGTGGGCAAATCCGCGTAGGCAAATCTCGGCTTGGGCGGATCCTCGTACGCAGATATCCGCGTGGGCAGACCGTTGTCCACGTAGGCAGACCCGCGTAGGCAGATCTCGGCCTAGGCAGATCTACACATACAGATATCCATTCCCGTCTCTCAATTCGAGCCATACTATAGCCAGAAAAGACCTCCTTCCCTTTCCCCAGCATACCTCAGCCGGTTATACCATACTACGCTTTAATATTTACCCGCCTTAAATTTATATACCTACCCTTCTATCTCGTCCCGCCCTATAGGCAAATTCCCTTTAACTTTACACTCTAGACCTCTCCTTTTTATCTTTTCCTCCCCGTTAGCACCCCCCAAGTCTCCGCCACCACCACCACTATCATTATCACCACTACAGTCACCACCACCACTACTACCAACAGGGTCTTGGCACATATAAGACTTTAGTGGCATCAGGTTGGGGCGGCGCTGACTTTACTGGGCCTGGTCGTTTTGAGCAAGTTGGGTGGAGACTCGGGCTTTGGTAGACTTTGGTAAACCTAGACTTTAGTAGACCTGAACTTAGGCGGACCTAGACTTCGGTAGCCTCGAGAGCCTCAGACTTTGGTAGACCTAGGGATATAAATAGCATTTTAGATTAGTAGCACAGAATAAAATCCAGCTAATTAGGAAAATACTTAAAACTAATTTAAATTAAATCAGTCTCGGCATATCTTTAGAAATAACGCCCTAGCGCCCCTTACATTTCAAATATCTTCCATATTACCAACAAAGAGACATCATCTATCTATCCAACCAAGTTTTTATAATAATAGGTTTCTTAGCCTTACTATATCATTCCTACTTAGCTACAAAATCAAGGACAAACAACTTTTATTAAGCCCCGACTATACCGAGTTAATTAAAAGTTTTTGCCAAGATATATGCCGCTATAAAACCGACGAGTAGAAGTTACATCTATACGCTAAGGCATAAAGCCGGCTCTTAGAGCACAACATATAGGTTAAACTGCTAATTGCTCTCTTTAAGACAGGACTAGGATATAGAACCTAGGGGGGAGGGGGGGCACATATGCGCACCAGGGTATACCAACCAAGATATGTATGCTAAGATACATAAGCCTAGATAAAAGACTCAAAATATAGGACCTAGAAAATAGGCGCCAAGATATAAGAGCCAAGATACTAGAGCCAAGACACTAGAACCAGGATATAGAAAATAAAATATAGAAACTAGGATATAGGAATTAGAATATAAAAAACCAGGATATAGGAGTTAGACTTATAGTTGTCCTAGGACTAATTATTGTCCTAAGGCCAGTAGTTGTCCTAAAAATGGCGGCTATCCTAGAACCGGTAGTCGTCCTAGTACATGTAGCTATCTAAGACATATACACATCTAGTCCACTATACGCCCCTGCCTATACAGAACTATATATACAGATATATCTATATAGATATCTATGTTTTAGTATATTCTTCGAGTAGAATAAAAGTTAAATATAAATTTATATTACTTATTAAACCTTGCAATAATTTGCTAATTTCTACTTTCTTATAAAAACCTAGCTATACTTACAAGTACCTTAAGTTATATACCCAGTAACTATAACTAGCCGGAGATATATCGTTTCCTTTTATTATTAGTCAAGATTATATTAAAAGGGGCCAAACTATATACTAAGTTACCTAATATAATAAGCAAAACCTTTTTATCTAAATAAAAGATAAAATCTCTCTATATCTTAAGGATAAAGATTAAAAAATAGATCTTTATACCGTAAGTTTGATAAAGCATATATCTAGTCTTAACAAGGGTTTGCCACCACTTCTAAAAGTTCTCGCCGCTTCTATCGCTATTTTATAGTCACTTGTACGGGAAACAACTTTTACATACCGAGTCGTTTAATAGTTCTAGAGCGGATAGCTCTACACTTAGTATCTATTTCTCTATAGCTGTTTGCAGAAATAGAGGTGCCTGCTTAGGGTAGGTTGTAATGATCACACTAAACCTTTGTAGGGTCTAGTAGGTAACCTGTAGGGTTTATGTTAGTAATACGGCATAGGGGTAATACTTGACTATGCTTGTATAAGGCACAAGGTTCCTGCAAGTATAATTACTAGCTATAAGGCTATCCAGTTATTAGACTAAATACTTAGATTAATGACTAAAGAATCTGTTCTATGAAAGCTATTTACTATAGTAATAACCATATCCTTATATATTCCGACTCTTTAGTGGCTTGCTAGCTTGCAAGGCGAGCTGGCGATCCCTTTGTAAGGCTCGCTAGGCTTGCAAGCAAGTCTTGCAAGCCTAACCCTAACCCTAGGTCGCGGCATATCCCGTGACTCCGCACCCTAGTGCTAAATGATCTGCGTCGTGGCATCCTGCCCGGGTTCCCTGGGTTACCCAACGGGTCCTTTTGTCGCCGGACGTGTTGGTTCATAACATAGGTCTTAATCGGATATTAAACGCCGTTTTATTAATACTAGCTGCAGGCTATTGACAGATCTTAGATTGTGGTTTCCGATCCGGGATTCCAGACCTTGGGTTTAAGAATCCGGGTTTCCGGAACAGGTTAACGATGCCGCTATTCTTAACCTACTAAATAATTTACATAAGCAGGAAGACGCCTATGACGGCGCGCTACGCCAGACACAACTACCACTGCAAGAGGAGACTTACCACTTCTTGATCAAGATCCATGAGGCAGCTTAGCTGAGCACTCGCTACCTCCTCTTGCCCTGAATGGTCGAGTTTCCATACAAGAGCAACTTGTTGCGTCAAATCTTCCGGTCGTCTTCTGGGCCGCCAACTTTCACGGCGGCTTTTTCTTCTCGCGAGGTCAAGAGCAAATGGGAGAATGCTCGCGATCCCCATGCCTTCGGCAATGAGTAACACAGTTTCGAACCGTTCGACATGGATATTTCTTCTATAAGGCCCTGCCATGCTGACACGACTGGTTCGAGGCTTGTCCAGGAACCGACTGTCAATGAGGAATTGAAGGCGTGTGGTCTCCTCCTTCTCTGGGTCACCTATCCTGTCTAAGACAGGTTCCCAGGAGTACATGATTTAGCAATGGAAGACGATGAGGATGAGATGATGGCCATTGATGCCGGCACGGATCCCTTCCTTGACGAGTACGAGAGGTATTGCAGGACTTGGAAGCGTGCGGATCCTCAGCTCTATCGAGAGAACCCGTATCTTTGGTGGAAGGCACACGAGAAGGAATACCCAAGGCTTTCTCGTATGGCTAGCGACGTCTTGTCGATCCCAGCGATGTCGACGCAAACAGAGCGAGAATTCAGCTCTTGTGGGCGTATGGTGGGTGTATTGAGGACTAGGTTGGACCGTTGGAGCATTGGGATGTCGCAGTGTGTTCGCTCATGGAAGAAAGAGGGTGTTATATAGTTTGGCAGCCCGAATAAGACTTTCCAACTCTCCCGCAGTCTCCGGGGCTTGCTACTACGGTGTGGATGCAAACTGCTAGAAACTGGTTATCTCCAGCCCTGATGTTGTGGATGGATTGCCAACTCATCCAACTCCAACCAATTCTGGGTTCAGGTTGGTTGGATCCAACCAATCCTAGCTGTGAAAGTGTTCAATTGATCCAATCGAAGGGTTGGGTTGGTTGGGTTGGTTGGAAGGACACTCTGGACCTTCCCCTCTTGTCCACGTGCTGCAGGTGCTGCAAGTTGCTGCAAGCCAAGTACCCCAGGGGGCCCACAGCGCAAGTCAGGATTGCTCCGTGGGAGTGTCTCCTTCTGGTGCACATCCGGCGCCGCAGCCGACAACAACATCGATCAAGCAAGCGAGCCGCACGTCAGGATTGACACGAACTCTCCTCGCTTGGCTCAGCGTGCGTGCGTGCATGCGTGCGGTTCGGTAGTGGGGCCACAGTTGCACCCTGATGCATGCCGCCCACGCGTGCCGGATGTCACGTTTCCCGTGCGCTCGTGGTCGGACCAGCTGGCAGGCTCACAAACGCTGCCCGTTGCAGTAACCACAGGGTGGTATTTTCTTTCCCTTCCCTGGCCCGTGGCACGATTGAAGCCCCAGATTATTAGCGTGTTTGTGAATGGGCATCTCAAGGAAGCCCTAACCATGTCGCCAGCGGCGTCCGGCTGCAACGGCGTGCTTCCGAGAGGGTCCCGGCGTTGCGTCTGGCAGTTCTTGGTATACAATATCCATGCTCCATCGGCCACTATTGAATATTGTCACGCTACAATCATGGCGATGACTCGTGCTTGGCGAGTCCCGTTCCCCTGAGGCAGCGATCCGTGTGCCAATATTATTGTGTATTGACAGTACCTGGCTCAGCGTGGCTCTCACGAATTGACTTAGCAACAAGGTTTACATTCCAATAATCGGGCTTTTAGGGGTCTCCCCTAGAACTAGAGATGCAAAATAATGTTGTCGAGCAGCTGAGATCAATCCGCTGTGATAGTCTTGACCCCAAATGCGACCAATTACAGTAAGCAAGCGGGGTATATTTGGCTTCGGAAAATCTGCATCCTACTTTTGTTGAAGGGGGGACCCGGCTAGTTGTCGCGCCAATTTGATGGAATTATCTCCCGGGTAATAACTGCGTAGTAGAAAAGCCGCACACGTAAGCAGCGTGGCTGCTAAATCTAAAGATTGATGACCCCAAGTGAGTGAGAGTTGCGACGCGTGGGAAGGCGCAAACAGGACGCTGGCTGTTGAATAGCATTAGAGCTGTTGTTGATTTTATTCTGGTTTGAAGCTCTCCTGAAGTCCAAGCACCCTTTCTCCGGTGCTGATCTCCCTCTTTGCTACCAGCAGGCACTAGAGTTGGGAACTCCTAACAGGCAACGGCATCCATGTGCACCCAAGTTCCGCTGCTAGCACTGTCCACTAGAACTGACTTGGCGCAAGCCACAACCTCCATCCTATCTGGCGCCCTAGCCTTTAGAACGATTCTCCACGGTCCATATGCTCATCAAACCAGGTCGGCGGACCGCGCGGGCGGATGGACGCGAGCTAGCCTCCGGCCCGTAAAATAACCGCACTTGGGCAGCTTTGGAACAAAGCGCTGAAGATCGTTATACGCTTGAGTTAGTAAGCGCCTTGCAGGCATTGAACCTAACGACGACCGGTGCTGGGCGGTTGCGATGCAGATCAAGCCACGGCAGGCGACGAGCTATTTATACTGTCGCGTGTTGGGGAAGACCAAACTTTTCTCATAGACTGAGCATTGATCATGCTCGGCTTGGCAGGACGGCTGAAGCCACAGGTGAAGTCCTGTAGTCGTGCTTCATATGCGCATACTATCACCTTAGTGCTGACCTTGGTCGTAAGCTGGAACTCAGACGAAAAGCAGGAATTGAGTACCATGGCTGACATAAGATGAAACAATACGAACTCAAGTCGAGCCTCTTTTTGGAGTGAATATGACGTCTTGGCAGTGAGACGTCCGAGCTTGACAGGACCTCGCGCGAGAATGCAACACCAAACATTTGCGGCCTGATCGGGCAGCTGATGCTGTTGACGCCGTCACCGCCGGTCGGGCACAGCGCGCACGAACAAACCTTGGCTGGCGTCCTAAATGCCCCTGAAACGAGGAAATTGGGCTACGCCACCATCGAGGCCTTCCTATTGGGGTTCTAGCTAGAAGCTTGTCGGTACCAGTATTCGCGTTCTGGGTGGCTTGTGAAAGAGTTCGCTGGTAAATGTCGATCCCTCAACTAGTGTGGCCGACGAGCGGACACGAGTTCAGCTGCAGACTCACCGTTCTAGCCTAAGTAACTCGCTTGTGGCGATAAGAGTACAACGGCGTTTGGAAAGGCATCACATGTAATTGATCCAGTGTGGGCTGGGTGCCTGGGATGTCCCATCCTTCGGACCGTAACAACTTAAGGACCTGTGGATATAATGCGGCCAATCTGCATGAGATTTAGCAAATGTTTCTATTAGTTATTACTTCTTCTTTGAGAAATTTTCATTCGTTCTTTCACCTAGTTCTTCTGGGGTAACTGTGCGCCCAGTCACCAGTATGGTGATAGATAACCTCCAGCCGTTGGCTTATGCCATCAGTTCGGTGTTGTTCGCTATCGGGACCACCTCTTTCTTTGTCAGATTCTATTGCATCGCAGTCGTGAAGAATGCTTTCGGATGGGATGATATTCTCTCGATTTTCTTGCTGGTTTGTTTCATCAATCAACCCCTTTCCCGCAGAGTGGCAAAGCAGACACGCTCCCTGCAACGTTGAAGTATCAGAAGGAATGACTGACAGACAACTGTAATTAAGCTAGTAAACACTATGCAGCAAACGATCCTATACATATTTCTCCATTACGGCTGCGGCCTGTAAGTGTTGCTGCCCTTAGGAAAGACTTCAGGACATTAACTTCTGGCTGGGACCATGCAGGCATGCCTCGACTCTGTCACCATACCAACTCGAGAAAATCACCCAAGTACGTCCAACATCACGATGTCATGACCAGGGAGACTGACTCCTTAGAAAAGTGGCTTTTCATCGAGGAATTGTTTTATATGGTAACTCACTGGACGATCAAGATGACCTTCCTGATCTTCTATTTGCGATTGTCGCCCAACAACATATTCCGTGTCACGTGTTTCGCGACTATGGGACTGAATACGGCTTTCATGGTGGTCAATTGGCTCCTGGCACTCCTCCAATGCATACCACTTGACGCATACTTTCACCCAGCCAATCATCCTGACGCCAAGTGCATCAGCAAAGGTGTACTCCTGTTTGGCCCATCTATCCTGGTAATGTCCACCCTTGAGCTCAGTGTACTGTTGTAGAAAGTATGGCTAACGTTGGTCTCATGTGACACAGAACATGATCACCGACGTCATCATTCTCGTCCTCCCGATTCGAACCATCTGGAACCTGAACATGTCCCGGCGCAAGAAAATCGCGGTCACCGGGGTGCTAGGCTTCGGAGCATCTTCAGTCATCGTGGCCGGGTGTCGTTTCATCGTGCTCGCGGAACTAGGTTCTACCCAAGATCCCTCATACGTCCTGGGCAACATGGTGATCGTCGCGGCATTCGAAATACAGCTAGCGATAATCGCAGTGAACCTGCCCGCCATGAAGGCACTATATTCCGGGATGACAGGCGGCTCCAGCAACGACCAGTCTAAACCGCTCAGCGGCAGTAACGGCTACAAACTATCTTCCATGGATGCGAGGGGCAAAAAGCTGCGCTCCACGACATCGCGGAAGAACCCGGCTGCGCCCATGGTGGACGTGAGTATCACCCGCCATATGGCCAGTGAGTCGGAAGAGGAGCTTTGGCAGCGTGAACATCAGGGCAAGGTTCAGGTCATAAAGACTATCGAGGTAAAGTCTGACCAGAGCAACACCAACTCTGATGCTATTCGAAAAGAGCCGCTGGAGCATCAGTATGCGAGGAACTGGGCCTGACAAGACGTTCGATTTTGGGGCAAGGCAGGGGGGAAGAGCAGGAGGACGCCGTGAAACGCACTCCATTCCCGTTATGCGCTACAATGCATTCCCATCTTAATTGGAAATCAGATATTGGCACCTGTAAAAATGGAAGATACACCGCTACGTAACTCGCTTGCTCGTAGCTAATTCACACACCCACACTCAACTCCCACACCCAACACCCAGACCGAATCCTTAGACCCAGTACCTAGACCAAATACTCAGGCCTAATACCCAAATTCAATGCGTGCGTATGGATTAGCGAATTAGCTATGTGCTTGCGAATCTCTATAGTGTTCGCAAATGACCATGGCACATTGTGGTTGCATCTCCCTAGCAATCATCGGCTCGAAGTTACTTTACAGGGGGGACTCAAAATGCTGGCTAGGAATTGTGATCACGCCCTCAGTGTTGCAAAAGTGGAAACCAGAGATATGCGATAAGGCACTAATCAGAAAACTAGGAAGAAAGTTTTCAGCCCGCTTTGATCTCTAAATGCAACAGCATTCAGACCACCTGCATCGGTGCTGGAAGTGCCAATGTGCTTTGCGAGTTTCCTGCCACACTGACATGACAGGGGGAGGGGAGGTGGGTCCACCTTGCTTCCAAGCAACAACAACCTGATTATTTGAAATCCCCAAGTACGTTATGAAAGACCAAGTCTGCCACAAGCTTGCAGCTGTTAACCATGGATTTTCTATCAAATGGAACTACGGCGGCTATCTGGGTCTCTGGGAGCGAGATCTACGGTACAGGCGGCGGTAGGTGGGACGTAAACCAGGGAGGCAAGCAGTGTGTCAAAAGAGGATCTATCTTTGGTTTCTCAAGCCAAGGTGGGCATATATGGCTCTCTGGAGGGGTCTCTCTTGCCTGACGTTGCAGCTGACCCTGCGATGGCGATAGCTAGCTCAGCCTCGAGTTGAAAGGCAACATGTGGCATTGAGCTTCCACATTTTCGAGCTTGCAGTCAGACCAGCACTCTTTTGAGGACGTCGACTGTCCCAGTGGAAGAACGCTTGAGCCTGAGATACAAGACGCAGAGGAATCAGCGCAGTCTTCCATGAGGTTAAGCTGAGGTTGGCTTCCCTCCCGACCAAGAGGAGTTTATGCGAGGTTGTTAAGTGCTTACATCATCGGGAAACTTCTCATTCGTCATTCATCGGTATAAGCCATGCCGTTTGGTGCTATAAGCACATAAGCATATCGTCTATGCTAATTAGTTTTTTTTTATAAATCTATTATATTATTATTAAACTAATCCCTTATTATTAATATTTTAAATCTACTATTATAAATATTATATCTAAATATAAAATATATTAGTAAGTTGCTATAAGCTAAAATAGTAATTAACTTATAGTATATACTATTAAGATCCTTTAAAACTTAATCACATTCCATCCTTAAGGCTCTTAACACAATCAGCAGAAGTCTGCTGTAGTTACCTTAGCTGCTAGATGTCACGAACGTGACAGGAATAGGACCAGCACTGGCTGTTGGTCCTTTGAAGGCGCAGACAAACCCTACAGGCCAGCAGGACAGGCCTGCAGGATGAACCAAAGGCCCGGTCAGGGTCACGTGACACTTGCTTACCTAAGTATAGGATCACTTGGATCACCAACAGGGACAGTGAGCCAAGTGAGCCATCTGGATCACCCAGATCACTAGATCACCCCGTGAGCCAATGAGCCTCGTGAGCCAGGCTGAAGAGATGAACTATATAGATCACACTCATTACCAGTAGATAGCATTAGGATAGGACAGCTCTTCAGCAGTCAATCTAAGTATTCACCCTGAATAGCTTCAACGGCTTTCGATCACTATTGTCATACATTGCTCAGAACAATTCCACCTTAAACGCCCCTCAAACATAACCCGTTTACTAGGTTTATTAGCCAAGAACTCCTATGATCATCACATTTTAATTACTCTTATTCAAACGTTTTATATAAACCCTAAGTAATATCTTATATGGTTATCAGAACACCCCTTTACTTCACCATATCTTCTAGCTACAACCAGAAGAGTCTCTAGTAGGAGTTGAATAATATTAACTTTAAACTTACCTAGCAATAATATTTAGAGATAGTTAAAGAGATTAAGAAACTTTAAGTCTATATCTAGGAACAAGCCAACTAAGGCAACAAAATGAAAAAACTTTAAACTAAGACAAATTAATAACCACATTTATACTTTAAATTAAATATGTAAATAAGGTAGTATAAACGTTATTATAGATTAATAAATTATTATATTAGCTAATTTGTTTATAATAAAACCTATAACTACTATATTTATAAAAGTAAAAGTAGCCCTACTACTAGATAGTACTTCTTACACCTTACTTAATATTATATAATAAATTCTTTTTCATCCATATAGCTCTAATGCCTAGCCTTAAAATACTATAAATATAGTATATAATAAGTAACTAGGACTACTTGATTTAAGATGTAAATATCTTTAACCTGCTGTATACTCTATTCCTACTAAGTAGAGGCTATAATCTATAAGTCTTATTCTTATTATATAGAGCTATAGCCTATATATATTAAGAATTTAATAAGATTAAGTTATATATTTTATAGGACTTATATATAAGAAATAAGTATAGGAGTAGATATATAACTACATTATATCCTATATCCTTCACTATATATTAATATAGTAAACTATTATATGCTCTTTATAGCCTTTAACTATCTTAGTATATGGCTACTATACTTAAGCCTCTATATGGTAGGAAAAAAGAATAAGACCTAAGGATCTTATAAGTATTTCCATCATAACTATACCTTATTATAAAATGGCATCTGATAAATATAGTATTATATAAATAATTAGAATAGCCATTATTATAGTAGATATAGTTATCTATAATCCTCTACTTATATTAACTATTTGTATTTGTTTGAGTTCCTTTATTTAGCTGGAAACTATAGTTAGTGTCCTAGAAGGACAAGATATAATTAAAAAAAAAACAGTAATTTTTGCCATGTAGGACTTTTTATAGTGACTTTGCAATCTTCTGCAAACCTGTCTGTAGTTAGAAGCCGCCCGCCATTCTGTACTAGAAGCCGTAGTGTTGGGCCGTGCCTAGTCTGTTTGCGCCGGTGCTGTTGACAAGCCGTTAGCCCGTCAAGGTTGAAGCTATCGCGGGCCGCAAGCAACCTAGTTTGATGCCGTCAAGTACTATGTGAAAGTATTATCGCCGTGTGACTCAGGCCTTTAAGTTGGCCAAAATGGGCGATGATAAAAGCAGCCATTGCCCTGACTGAGGTTCTGGCTCTGCTCAAACACACCCATCTGGCGAAACCGAGCGACCACCACAACCTTGTTCCGCTGCGTTACAAGACCACACAAAAGCAATCATTCAGCCAAAGCCAAGACGACAGTCAAGCTTAAACCAGTACACACGTCAGGTAAAGCAACCATATTCCATTGTCTAGATGTGTGGACCTAATAGCTCTGCAGCCATAGAAATAGACTTTGACTATAATAAGCAAGTCCGTGCTGATATAAGGACATTGTTTGTAAAGGTAAAAAGCGCGATAACAAGAGACCTCGTATAACTAAACAAATCGACGTATTTATTGCCATTTTAGAGAAGTTTGAGGACTATTCTAAACAAATAGACCAGCTTATTGCTCTTAAAATAATGATTAAAAATAACAAGTTAAAGAGAGGAAAAAGGGTAGCCGAGGATAGAAAGTGTTTTTTTGACAATATTTAACATTTGAAACCTTATTGTAGAAATATTATATAGTTAAATACAAATTAGTTAAAAACACATAATTATAGGTCTTTTACCCTTATATCTAGGAGGGATCCTCTACTTATATAATAATAATATTTATATTAATTTTAAATAATCTACTTTTATATTACTTTATTTAATTTCTTTAAATATTTAGCTTTTATTTAAGATAAAAATATTTTATTAGATTTATAATATATGAAGTTTTAAAGGACAGGGAGTAATAATAAGCGGGAGAGACTTTTGTTAACTTTATGATAATACCTTCCCCGGAATGCCTCGTGACAGACCGGCTGGGCGCCGCCAGGCGCAGCCCCGTAACGTGGCCGCTGGAGCCACAGCTAGCTTCCGCTATCCCCGTCCAGGCTCCCCAGGGCGATGTCGGCAAGCACACGTACTAGGCCCCAGCAGGGGTAGGTAGAGTGCCGCCTAGGCGCCCCAAGAGGAGGCCGCACCCTAGGACATTATAAGCAAATTGCAATCCTCCTGGGTTTAAGTCCTAGTCTTATTAAATTTTACTATTTTTTTTTTAGCATTTTTCTTTTTAGTGTTTTTGCTCCGCCACTGCCTACTCACTACCTCATTTTCTGGGTTTTAGATCTTGTTACTACTTTCTAGCCTCTAAGATATCTCGTTTCTTTATTTTATTGACGAAATAAAAGACAATAATATAGGAAAGAAGCAATAGAATAGAGAAGATGGGGAAATAAGAAAATGGAAAACCAGAAAACGGAAAATGGGAAACGGGAATTGGAGAGTAGGAAAACAGAAAGAAGAAAGGTATCTACTATAGATACTAAAACAAACAGTACTAGGTACATCCTTATTTTTATTCATAGCATCCTGATTTTAATATAGCCCTGCAGCTATAATATGTTGGCCTTAAAGCTGGCAAACCCTTAAGGTGATAGGGGGAGCCATCCTATAGTTTTAACTGATTTGCTTTATCTTTAATTCTCTTAGCCTAGCCAGTATATTATAAACCAACATGTTTAACGACAAGGGGACCCATTTGGGTAACCCAAGTAACCCAGACAGAATGCCATAATGTAGACCATTTAGCACTAAGATGCAGAATTACAAGATATGCCAAGACCAGGGTTAAAATTAGGTGTCTAACAACTAGGGTAGACCGATAAAACTAACAAGCGGTCCTAACAATACTAGGCTAGACCGCAACTATTGTTAAGCAGTCTAGGCAGTCTAATACCTAAGATAGATAAAGAGTTGGAATATATAAGAACATAGTTATTACTACAGTAGATAGCTTTTATAAAATAGACTCTTTAGTTATTAATTTAAGTATTTAGTCTAATAACTAGATAACCTTATAGCTAGTAATTATATTTATAAAATTATTATGTCTTATATAAAATTATTAAGTATTATTTCTATACTATATTACTAATATAAATCCTATAGGTTACCTATTAAACCCTATAAAGATTTAGTATAATTATTATATTTTAATAACTCTTATTTAGTACAGCTATATAATTACTAACTATATAATATTAAGAAATAATGGCGCTTTAAACTCTTACTACTTCTTAAATTACCTAGACTAAGACTAAATTTATTAAGAAAATAGGTAAATAAATTGGCTAATTTTAGTAAAAGATTATATATCTCTATATACTCCAGTAAGCTAAGGCTTTTAAGATAGACAAGCCTGGCCTCTATAAGGAAGATAAAGAAACCCTTTAAAGATTTTTTATACAGTATTATACTTACTTTAAATATAACTATCTCTAGTTTAAAACCTACTATAACAAGATTATCTTTACTAGACATTGGCTTAAAGGAAATATATTTATTTAATTTAAACTTACCTTAAGAAACTATTTAGAAAACAATAAAAAAGACTAGAATAATAATATTAAGAAAATCTTTAAGATCTTTAACTACTTTAAGCAAGCTTTTAAAAATGCTTTTAGAGATTTTAACAAAGATAAAATTACTAAAAAATAACTTATATAGCTTAGACAGACTAGGTTAACATTAATCTATATAGCTTACTTTAAATAACTTATTATTTATATTAGTTAGGGAGAAGATATATGTTGGTTGGGCTTTATTGTATACAATAGAAAGAAGTGTTAGCGAAGAGAAAAGGAGAGTGTAGACCAAATAGGTATTCTATTAAGTCTATGGGGTCTGGTTGTTGCTTTAAAGGGTGTGGCGAAGCTATGCCTGTAGGGCGACAATTTTTTATAGTGTAGGCCCCGCGCTAGCCACGGGCCCTCTACTATTTACTTATAGATTTATTTACTATAGACCTATTAATACTGGTAGTCTTTTATTTATGCCAATGGCTGCTCTAAAAGTTAAAAAGAAAAGAAAAATAAAGAAAATAAAATTTACTTTTATAGTAAATTAAACCTTTAGCTTCTTAATTAATTATTATAAAGTATCTTATTATGCTATTAGCCTATAATGATTGTACTATTTATATTTATTTTCCATCATTTTGGTCCCCTAGTTTATATATTATTAGGTAGTTAGTATTTGCTAGTATTAGGGTAAGTATACCTAATTGGCTATATAATTGTCCCAACTTACTTAAGGTAGAAACTTTTAAAAGTTGTTTCTGCCTTATAAGTAAATTGTTTTTAATATATTTTATAGAGCGCCAGCCCATTGTTTATAGTATTAAATAAATATCTGGAATAGACCTAGATAGAGTAGATTAGGCTAGCACTAGCTAGCCTACCTGATCTTATTAATTAACCTACATATAGATTGATAGATTTAATCAAACCCTAAGAGAAAAAGCCTTTTTTATTAAGGCTATAAGATTTAGGTATATAAGATAGAAAAAGAGGTAGTATAGTAGTTAATAATTAATTATGTTAATATTAATTACTTGTTAAGAAGATTAATATTGTTGTGTATAATAAAATATAGCTTGTAGTATAATTTTTAAACTTTTAATATATAGGCATTAAACTATAAAATCTGACTAGGGATACCTATTAAATATAGGCTGGCAACTTTAAAGTACTTATATAATGATAGATAATATATATATTTTCTAATTCTTGTAGCATAGATACCCTTATAACTAATCTTAGCTACAAGGTTTGTCTTTAGGAGAAATATAATTCTAATTAAAGGCTAATTATATAGTCTTTTAAGGTAAGACATAGGTAATTAATATAAGGATAATCTAAACTTTTGCCCTTTTTATTTACTAAGTTTTGTAAGACTAATATTTAAGTAACTTTTAATTAACTTTAACTTTTAATAGGTTTTTAATTATATAAATTACCTTGCTTTATAAAATTATTAACCTATATAGTTAACTTATTATAGTTAATTAGTTATTATAGGGCCTTATTTGGTAATGTTTTTATTATAATATTTATTAAATTATTGTTTTTGTTAATCTACCTTAACTTATTAATCTTATAATATTTATAGGCTTAGTAGAAAGATATAATATTAATTATTAGTCTTTTTTTATTTATTAAACCTAGCTTAATAAGATACTTATATAGTAAGTATAAGTCTATATAAATTACTAGTAGTATTAGAGATAACTTAAGTTAATTGGTAATAATTTATAGAGTTATAGAAAATATAATTTTAAGGTTAAATCTATTAACTATTTTATAGATTTCTAATGTTAGTATGTTTCTAGTAATATACTTATATTTAATAAAAAACTAATATAAAATGTTGCCATATATCTTATATTATATTATATTAAGGTTCTTCTTTTTATTAATTAATATAATTATAAAGCCTATTTAGGAGCTAAGATTATAGTTATTGGCAAATAATTTATTAATAAAAATAACAAGTTTTACTCGTAAAAACGAGGTTGCGGTGTTGCAGCCGCCGGATCTGGCTGGCGCGTGCTGCTGTTTTAAGCGGCCTTGACACCATGGGCATATGTCCCTAATAAGTACCGTGTACCTACGGCCGGCTACATGGCCTTTTGTGTCCCTTTTTGAAATTCAGGATTGCACTGCCGGCTTTCCGGGAGCCAGTCCCCAGCTCTTTGATCCCACTACAAAATGGGCTTGCGCCGCGCTCCTCCTTTCTCTCCTGACACAATCTGCCAGAATTCGAGACTCAGGCTGTTCGAGTTACCTCCCTCAAAAGTACTCTTCCCGGTTGGATACCTTCAAACCCACCGCCTACCTCTACCATATTGGTCACTCCTTTTCTCTGCACAATGAACTCAAACCGTACGAATGCTCGTGCCGCCGATTTCCTCAAGGAAGTCCGCGTCCGAGATGCCGACGCTCGAGCGAGCAAGCGACGTCCGATGTCCGTCGAGGGGCACGCGAGGATGAGACAGACCTTGGAGGGTGTCCTCTTTATCAAACCAAGATACGCGCATGAGACCGAGGTCAATGTCAGCGGCATGCTCGCAAAATGGCATCGGTTTGTCCCCACTACTCTACCAAGTTCGGTCTGCCCTTTACCTTTCTGACTGTTTCTTTCCTTGGGGGCAGGTACTGCAATGATATGAAAGTCGGGGACTGGAAAGTCACGATCAGTAATATTACGCGGTCAACGATGCAGGACTTCTTCCTTTGGGTCTGCGAAAACTACAATATCAGCACCTGGGGTACTTCGAAAGTGTACATCCGCCAATTTGGGCAGCTCTACACCACTGTTACCGGCCGCTATCCTGACCGGAACGATATGAAGGAGCTGTACAAGGTGCGCAATGCCTCATACGTAGCGCTGTTTACAATCTCTTGACGCTCTACTAACTTATAATCTAGTACCACGACAATATATTGATACCCACATTCAATTTGCAGGTACCTAATGCTCACGGCAAGCCAGTCGTGAACTGTGACGATCTGAAGATCCTTGTTACTTATAATATTGCGTATGACCCGAGCATCCGTTCCCTCGAGCTTCAGCGTCTCAATGATGCTGGCTGCTATATGACCATCTGTTATACTGGAATACGCCCTGCTGAGATTGTGGAAGGCGAGAGGAAGCCCCCAAAAGATGGGTCCCAAAAGAAGCTCTTTGGCACAAAAGTCGTGATGTCAGCCGATGCCAACGCCGAGGTCGAGGACGGCGAAGGTTCCGCGGACGAAGATTCCAAAAAGCTGCATGAGCTCCTCCTCAGAGGGACCATTGAGAGGGGCCGGCCGAAAGCTCTCTGCTATGAAGACATCCTCATGATGCTAGTCCGGCATCCTGTTACGGGGAAATCTATCCTAGCCATGTCACTCAAGTTCATCTTTCACAAGGGATGTGACAACAGGCCGAAGCCGTATGTTGGCCTAGTATTCATTGGTCCTTATTTATACTGATGCAATTTAGGACAATATTTATCTTGAAACCTACCAAGAAGCTGATCTTCTGCCCGGTGTCACTCTATCTGGCGATTGCATTGTTCGACGACGCCTTTGACTCGAAGCTTCTGAAGGATGCGAGCTCTGTGCTGGGCGCAAAGATCCCAGCTGGCCAGGATTGTTTGCAGCTCCGCTGGAAACGATCAAAGCTGAAGATCCCATTCTTTCGTCGGATTTTCCGAGATGGCACTATTTCAAAGGACCAGGCTATGTTATATTCCACACTCAGAGAACACATGGGCGACCAGAGCCTCGACGCAGGGTTTGAGAAGAAATTGACACCCAAGGCCGGGCGCCGAGGCGCTGGGAATGCTGCTAACGGTATGTTGATGCTTTTCCAAGGCGATTGTCTATTGCTAATATCCCATAGGCGATGCGCCGGATGCTGTTCGCGATCAAATTTTGCGGCAGAACCCGAAGTTCTTCGTATTCCAGGATGCGTATCTAAATATAACGGTCAACTTCGACATTCAAAATGCTTTCCTAGAGGAGGAAAAAGAAATCGAGCTATTTCGAATGTTCGCACATGTCAGCCTAACCCGGGACCCCCGCGCCACAAAAGACATGGTCCCCCCTGAGGTGTGGGCCAACCTGCCGCCCGATCCATGTATCAGTGGACTGGAAGAGCGGCGAGCAATGCTTAAGCACGGCCAGTACCGATTCGATGGCCGCGAAAACGAGTCAGAGATCCGCGAGCTCACGGCCGAGATTAGATCGAAACAGGCGCAGCGCGAGAGACAGATCGTAAAGGACTACCGCGAGTACTATTTCTACAATCGCCCAACCTGGGATCTCGAGGAACAAGCCAGGGGGGGCGATGTGGAGGAATACAACGAGCCACCTATTGACCTCATTATTCCCGAGCGGGCAAAGTTGGCCGAGATCCTCTGTCACCAGCCCGAGAACCTACCTGCCGAGGAAATACATCGACTAAGACTCAAGGTCGTTGAATTATACGTAGCGTTGTGTGGCAAGAGAGAAACAGGTCAAGCGCAAACGCCTGCAGCCGCCGCCTGACGACGGTGTCCCCCTGACGTCGAAAATACAGCTGGAGCCTGAGGTGGACCTTTTTCCGCTTCTCATGGGACCAACGCAGTGTCCCGGCTGTATTGGTGACGAGCGGCAAACGGTGCAAGAACGAATCTTTCCGTATTGTCGAGAAACGAAAAGAAACGACCACTTTGACGATCACCACCTCGAGGAAATAGAACGTGCTGAACAACATGGCGACCCCATCAACTGTATACATCCGAAATGCAGGGAGCGGAGGGTGTATTTTCAGAGCGTGGATCATTTTAGAAACCATAATGACACGATCCATGGAGTTAAGCTGCGAACATCAAAAACAGTTCAACAACGGCGGGCGCGGAAGCTCAAGCTTCGGAAAAAATAGTGATCAATTCAAAAGAGAGTGACGTTCAAAAGAGTGGCCAGTCCCAAAAGAGTGACCAGTCCCAAAAGAGTGACAGTCCCAAAAGAGTGACCAGTCCCAAAAAGAGTGACCAGTCCTAAAAAAGTGACCAGTCCCAAAAGAGTGAGTCCGAAAAGAGTGACCAGTCCCAAAAGAGTGACCAGTCCCAAAAGAGTGACCAGTCCCAAAAGAGTGACATTCCAAAAGAGTGACCGGTCCCAAAAGAGTGACCAGTCCTAAAAAAGTGACCAGTCCCAAAAGAGTGACCAGTCCCAAAAGAGTGACCAAAAGAGTGACCAGTCCTAAAAGTGACCAGTCCCAAAAGAGTGACAGTGACCAGTCCCAAAAGAGTGACCAGTCCCAAAAGAGTGACCAGTCCCAAAAGTGACCAGTCCCAAAAATTACGACCAGTCCCAAAAGAGTGAGTCGAAAAGAGTGACCAGTCCCAAAATGATAGTCTCAAAAGAGTGAGTCCGAAAAGAGTGACCAGTCCCAAAATGATCAGTCCCAAAAGAGTGATCAGTCCCAAAAGAGTGACCAGTCCCAAAAGAGTGACCAGTCCCAAAAGAGTGACCAGTCCCAAAAACCATTCCCAAACATTACGACCAGTCCAAAGAGTGAGTCCGAAAGAGTGACCAGTCCCAAAAGTGACCAGTCTCAAAAATTACGACCAGTCCCAAAAGAGTGAGTCCGAAAAGAGTGACCAGTCTTAATAAGGGGGGCAGGTTGCCACATTAGGTAAATTACCAACCTCGTCAGCGGCATGCGAGAAATCACACCGCATGTCGCGGAAACTGGCATCCAGCTGGACTACCGATCAAAAAAAAAAAAAAAAAAAAAGGCCGGAGTCTGCCTCGCTGATAGCTTCAAGGGGGCATTAGAGAGGTGCCAAGGTTTACACCACAGAATTTCCTTATTGGGTAATTCGCGCCTTGACTGTAGCCTGGACATTCGGCTCATCTAACCTGGGCGAGGTTCCACCGACGATGACGACCTCACAAAGCCTAACCACAGCATGGCCACAGCATCCTTGAGATAGCCTATTTCACCAGAGGCGGTGGCTCATACAACGTCGGACCAGACCGGGGATTTAGCCCGAGTCTTCAGCCAGGGTGCAGCAATCCGGGAATTGGCAGTAGCGAAGCTCCTCTGTCACCAAACGCTAACAAAAACGCCTGCAACACTTCGCACGATTACGAGCGAGGGCTCGCCGATGAAATTGCCCCATCGGGATACCAACACATTCCTACATTGGAAGACGAATATGCACCCAGCGATGGGTAGCAGCCAAAATTGCCTGAATAGGGAATTCTGACGGTGCTAGGCATTCGGCTCTGCCTGCATTCCTACGTGATGGTGTCAGGATTGATTACATTGCATATACGAGACGTAAGTACGCCAGGCACCTTATCACAGCCCGGCCCTGTCCGAACCTATCGTGCGGCTTGCAAGGTAGCGTCCCTGACAAATTATGCGGCCGGCCCTGGATATCCCTCCCAGGAGTTGAAGCAGGTGACTCTCATCACCCATACCAGGGGTGGGTGGTTACGCCAGCTGGGAGGTTGATCAGGCTTGGTGGAGGGCCAGGCTCAGCTGAACAGGCCTCTGCCGGTGCAACTTCAGATCCGAGAGGCACTGTCTGTATCCACACTGGGCCAGTGTTTTGGTGAATTCTTTTTGCCAAAGGAGTGGCGAGATTCGCAGTCCAGAGTGCTTTGTTTACCATTCATGTCTTGATCAATCGGAGCATCGACAAAAAGCGCGTTGACCACGTCGTATTGGATCAGCTCGAGGTCGAATTTGGATGCAATACGTACTGACGGAAAAAGAATGCCATACAGCTTTATCGGTCTTAGGCCTTTGAGGATCAATCAGCCACTGCGGAATCGGACGTTGGCTGCCTCAGCAAAGTTCAGCAATTAGGAAGGCGGTGTGCGAGCTACAGTGATATGCCAAGTGAAAACCTAAAGACACCGCCTTCTCTATTGAGGTTGACAAAATAGAAGGTGGGGAAGGCTGACAACTGGAGGTGGCGATTGCAAGCCAAGAAAGCGGTGGTACTAGCGGCTGGGAGATTAGGAAGGCGGTGAGACATCACTGTATAGTAGATAAGGGTGCCACGGCCTACTTATTTTCTGAGCGCCGGACCATGTCATGATCGCAGGCAGGCAGGTCCAGGCAGGTGGACGTTGAGCAATATCACAACCACTTGCAGGCTCACTTTTCATTCCAGGCATTCTGGAAACGTTCAATTTTCCGTACAGCTCATAATTCCAATGCCCATTTCATACATGCCACCACAACCGCGCCCGGTACCATGCATTGGCCAGACAATCAAGACAGAAGGCGGTGACAATGCGTCAGGCACAAAGAAAGGCGCAGCTGCGCGAATTACTCACCGGCTAGCACGACCGCCGTCTTTGGTTGTCCGCCTTCCTGGACCAACTCTTATCTTCTCACCGCCTTCTATGTTGCTCTTTTGGCTCTATATGGCAGGCGGTGAGATTGAGACGGTGGACATGGTGGTTTTTCCAGACAGCTGCTGGTTGGCTAAGGGAAGCTTGGCAAGTGGAAGCGAATTCCCTAAACTGTAGCGCAGAGGTGTGTTGCAGCAGGTTGTCAATCGCATTACTGTGTACGCATGGCCTGAAGGCTATCCCGTGAAGGTCCTCAGCAACATCCATGCGCACCTTCATAGAAACCAGTTGCACATGCCTTGCAAGTTGAAAGTGATTATGATATTGCTCAACCTACCTGGCTGAACAAGGAGGCCGTGGCACCCTTATCTACTATACAATACTTGTGTTGTCTCACCGCCTTTCTAATCTCCCCGCCGCTAGTACCACCGACTTGTCAACCTTCCCTGCCTTGTATTTTTGTCGACCTCAATAGAGAAGGCGGTGTCTTTAGGTTTTCACTTGGCATATTACTGTAGCTCGCACACCGCCTTCCTAATTGCTACACTTGGCAGCCAACGTCCGATTCCGCAGTCGCTGATTGATTCTCAAAGGCCTAAGACCTGATGACAAAGCTGTATAGCATTCCTTTCCGTCAGTACGTATTGCATTCAAATTCGACCTCGAGCTGATCCAATACGACGTGGTCAATGCGTTTGTCCATGCTCCGTTTGATCAAGACATCTTCATGAGAATGCCTCGTGGATACGAAAAGGGAACAATCCTGAATGCTAATTAAAGCAATTTACGGACATGGGGGTGCTTCAGGCATATTTTGCTGTTTAAAACCCGCCAGGGCCATTGTCCCAAGTCGAGCTGCCTCTGTTCTGGCTGCAGAGTCACCGCCTTCTGGATTTGACACCGCCTTCTGGATTTGACACCGCCTTCTGGATTTGACACCGCCTTCTGGATTTGACACCGCCTTCTGGATTTGACACCGCCTTCTGGATTTGACACCGCCTTCTGGATTTGACACCGCCTTCTGGATTTGACACCGCCTTCAGGATGACACCGCCTTCTGGATTTGACACCGCCTTCTGGATGACACCGCCTTCTGGATTTGACACCGCCTTGTAGGGCTAGCACGACCGCCAGTACCAGGCGCGGTCGTCTGCTCAATTTAGTAAGTACCGCTTGTGATGCACCCCACGGTGCATCACTGGTGAATTTCCCGTGAATTCACCGTGAATCCATTCGTTCACGGTGAATTCACGGTGTATTCACTGTTAATTCACCGTGTATTTATATAGTTAGGGAATCCTCCGTGAATTCTCTGTGAATTCAGGAGGGCATCGTTTTACAATATTATTTTCCCATCAGCTTGGGACGTTAATTACACATCCCACAACTTGCGCCCGCTCCCGCGCCCGCGCCTGTAACGCCGCCCTCAATACCACAGTGGGACGCGTCTCGGACACTACGGCCATCATCAATGCATGTTTCACAGCAGATGGCTATCAATTTTACTACTTAATATTACCTCGTGTCCTCATTCTCAAGTCGGCCAACTCCCCGTGCCTTGCCTTCGCCATAAATAATTAGTATAGACAGCCTGAACTTTTGTACTCTTGAACAAACCATTGGGCCTGGACCTCTTTTGCCCTTTTCTAAACTAAGTCCACCGTCTCAATCTCACCGCCTTCTATATCGAGACTTAAGTACAAATGTAGAGGCGGTGAGAAGACAACACTACGTGCAAGCATGGAAGAGAGAAGGCGGTGAGTAATTCGCGCAGCTGCGCCTTTCTTTGTGCCTTGTCACCGCCTTCCGAATTTGACCCCGACTTGGGATAGCACGACCGCCGTCTTGGTGGCCAAGCCATGGAACCGGGCGCGGTTGTCGCGGCATCACCCTTCCTCTCGACAACGATTAAGCCACAACCACGATAGTTGATACCTCCTTCGTTGGTGTTTCTGATTCTTCTGATTCGTCGCTTATTCATCTAGTTTGTATTTCCCAGGAATAAATGGATACGGGTGCCAAGTGCATGTGGGAGCCCTATAGGTCACTCCGTTCGCGCAACCGACCGTGTCCGTCGCCGCTTGGTTGTTATGCATGGATCTGAAGATGAAATAACCGCAGGTAGGCGAAGGCCGTATGTATCGTCCTGTAAATCGACGCGACCAGCAGCGTCCATTTTGATTGGTACCAAGCAACCTTCCCTATACGAACTTTCCGCGTCTAAACGCCTTTCACAGACAGCGGCATACATACCCTCGATCCTAGCTTCGGGCTCTGGGAGAGCCACCTGAGGTAGCCTAGCTGCAAGGCACTGGCAGAAGTAATATTCCGACATATAACGTGTTGTGTATAAATAGGGGGCCATACTGCCCCCCGCGCGGCTTCTCTTTCTCCATCTCCTATTCCCCGAAGTCCATTTCATCCTCAGTATCTTGCGTACACACCTCCAAGGCAACACATACTGCAATGAAGAATGACTCAATTAAGGCTGCAGCTCTAGGTATCCGACCGGGTATTTTAGATGCCCATCACGGGCGACAAGTCGTGGATTGTAGGGATCACTACGGTCACATTCTCTGAGGTGAAAGTAGGCCTTTCTGGGACCGGTTTCGACTTGTATGTCCAGAGGCTGTAGCAATAAACTAGCAGGCGCACATGTCGGTGCAACCTGGAGCACCATCAGCATGGGTGTGCAAGGGGTTATGTTATGGTACGGCCGCAGCACCTGCGCGACCTGCCGGTGACGCCGATTGCAGAGCCGTTGAACGGTGGATCTCTTAGTTTGAGGCTAGTCTCAAATTCATTCAGGTGTTGGGACGGAAGTGTATGAATCGAGGCGCTGCTCCGTCCTACTGGCGATGACGCCTGTAACGCTAGACCAATGGAGGCAAGCTGACAAGGTTGCAGTTCTCTATGGTCGGCTACAAGTGGCGACAAAGTCAACTTCTCACTACGCTCGATTTAGAAGGTGGTGGCGGCCTTAGACCCTGGCGAATCACTTCTCCACTTGCCAAGCTTCCCTTGGCCAACTAGCAGCCGTGTGGAATAGTCACCATGTCATCATTTCATGCTCACCGCCTTCCTATAGAAAATTCAGAGGAGCAAGAACGGTTCGAAAGGCGGAGAATAATTCGAAGCGCAGCGGCGCCTTTCTTTGTGCCTGACGTGCATTGTCACCGCCTTCTGAGATTGACACAGCCTGGCAGCTAGAACGACCGCCTGGTAACGGGCGCGGTTGCATGAAATAGGCTTTGAAAAGCCAAACAAGCTGCACGGAAAATTGAACGTCCACAATGTACCTGTCTACGCCTACGAGCCTGTACTTAGTGAATGCTTAACCTGCCTGAACCTGCCTGCCTGCTATTGTGATATGTTTCTCACCGCCTTCCTAATTTGCCAGCCGCTAATCGCAATAAAGAAGGCGGTGGCCCTTGGGTTTATACTTCACACTATTATTGTGGCTCGCACACCGCCTTGAACAGCTGAGGCTGGCGGTCGTTCTCAATCAGAGCGATGCCTTGCAGCCTCGGCAACCCGTTTGCAACCGCCGGGAAGTCCCTGGGAGCAAGGGAGCAAGATGTCAATCGCCGGCTCAATCTATACTTTTCAAGCGTCCTAAAACGGTGCACGACCCGGATTTATTTCCTGGATGAAGCTCATGCCTTTTTGGGTTGGGCTTCAGGCGGGGGTTATTCGTCACTAATAAGGAGGGGGATACAGATTCTGGCCACAAACTTGGGCGTCCGAAATCACGCCCTTTGTGGTGGGCCGACCGTGTCCCCTCCGATCTGCCCGCCCACGCCTATCAGAGTACAGTGCAAATTAAGCCAACTTTAAACGCAAGGTCTTTCTAAGCAGAGGTACATACTGTACATTTGCTCTACTATACAACAGTTTGAATTTTCATTACAGCACAGGACTTCCTATTGTACACTACTCTACCGTATTAATTCACCAAATTCGTCCAACCCCCTGTCAGTGGCAGAAGCCAATTGAACTCTGTATTCAAAGGAAAAGTGGAGAGATCTGGTGGTTCAATGTGGCTCAACGAAAACCCTAAACCATCCTTAGACTGTCACTAAGCTGTGTTAAGGAAGGGCGATGACAGGGGTTTGGGCGAATTTGGTGAATTAATTAGAGTATTACGTTCAATCTCTGACGGTACTTCACGCTGTGCTAAGAACTGAGGCCCTTTAAATTTGTCCGAGCAGCCGTCTGAACCAGCTTTGTACTTAAACACCCATTTCAGCGGAGGCGGCGTGTTGATAGGCTTTTTCTGGTAACCTCTTGTGGAACTGGATTGTCTTATTGTATGTTCCAAATGAAGGAAAGTCTTGCTACAGTACAGTATATGTACTTATTTCATATGTCCTAGGGCATTTTGCCTCAACACGCTGGTATGTACTTCTATATCAACAAGTACAAAATACGAATTATATTTCCCTTCAGCGGTACTTAATGGAAAGCACTTCTCTAAATACATCCTAAGCATGAAGACAAACTATATAGTACCGTAGAAAGGACTAAACTGTACTGTACAGTATATATAAGTAAACTCTCTTGTCATCTACTCTTCTCTTGCCTTCAGACTTAGCATGGCTCCGCTAATCTGTAGAGTAATTAATGCTCTCGGCCAGGGGATTCCCAATGCTCATGTCACATTAGACGGACTAATATCACAAGAATCCGGATTCACGCGGCATGTAACTTTCACTGAACAGAATGGCTTCACCCATTTCTGGACCACGAAATCTCAGACAAGCAGGTCAGGATGGGCACGAATCCTAGAAGACAACCATAGTATAAATGGTCTGCTCCATTTCCACACCCACTGGGGAGTCATTCCTATCGAGGTCGAATTAGCAGGCGAGAAGAGTCACTACATCCTGATTCAATTATTCAATGCTTCTGCTTATCAAGTTCAGCACTTTGAGTTCCTCACACCAGTTGCCATGGTCCACAGATATGGTCAGTGGTCGGCAGAAGAGGATGAAACGCTGATTGAGCTCAAGCGAATGGGCCTCAATAGTCAACAGATCTACGATTCAAGACGCCTTGATGACCGATCAGTGAGTGCTATTACATCAAGAATCAAGGCTCTGAACAGTCGCACTCGCCACAGTCTTCTCCTCTTCGCCAGCAGCCACCATTCCGACAAACTCTACACCCAATCAATAAGCGGAGCAAGGACCTCATCTGACGAGAATTCTCGTATCCCGCAGCCTACAGACCTAGTGTATAAGTTTGTTTTCGACAGCCATAATCAAATACGAGGAGATCCAGATAATGAACAGATCGCTCAGGCTGGCGCGATTGTGCCCCATAGCCCAATACCATGATTTAATATGGGTAAACGAGAATGATACAGCTGCGGGGACCGAAACAGGCAGAGGATGTTAGTCTAAGTAGTGAGAAATTGACGGGGTGATACTGGATTCCTGGGATTATTTCCATATTCACAGAGCACCAATTCGAGATTTAGTAACATGAACCTGTAGTTCGGAACATGATGATTGGTCAGCATTTATATACTTGTGTGGACCTCATGTCGTTCAACCAGTCCGCTCAATAAGTTGGCCCACCACTATGCCTCGAGTCTCATGTCACACACGAAGTGGGAGACTCTATCTACGTGGCCGGAAGTAACCTTGCCGTCGACAAAGCTATGGTACGGTTTATAGGTCGGCCGGTTGAGAAGACGACGGTACCCAGCAAGCCTACCCCCGTTGGCTATAAAGTGTGGGTATTGACACAGTCAAGATACTTCCTACGATGGTTGTGGCACGTTCACAGCAAGTAGCCCTCTGATATCAAATTCTCGATCCTCTCCCAATCTTCTCTTGGTTTGAGCACGTACTTATTCGCATCTCTTGCTTTGCGCTTCTCTCTCGTGTGCTCCCTTTCAAGCGTATCAGCAATCTTATCCAATTCTTTCTAAAATTTCGTAGGGGATACGTGGTAGTGTCGTGGCATCAGAGCTGTAGCAGTCGGAATATTGGGGCAGAGGTCGCGGCGACGAATTCCTGCCGGAGGAAATACCGAGCAGTCGCGAGGTAAGCTGGTCGGCATCGACCGGGCGGGACTGGTCAGGGCTGCTAGCGTGCTCTGCCCGATCTCTATCCAGTTGTTGTCAGGAGATTGCGACGCCAGATATTGGCAAGAAGAAGGAGAAGAGCAATCTGGACATATTGGCGTACCGGTATTCTTTCTCCAGACCTTGGGAATACTGCATTGTCAAGAGTTAGAAGCTCCTATAAGCCACAGGCATTTAGTTTGCCGCCGAAACTGATCCAGCTCAAAGACCTTCGACAATGAAATTTGAACGGAATTTGTTCGAAAAAAAGGTTGAAGAAGGCTATGCTCGGTAATTCGTGGCGAGCCTGTGCGTTGGCCTGGGAGCCCCAACCGGCCTAAATACAACCATATTCAGAGGGGCACACAATCACCTTACTAAGCAGCTGCAGCCAATGAGATTCCGGGGCCGTATCCTTCCTCTACGCAATCCCTGGCGTCAGTACCCTCGCCGTCCAAGCCCACCCCCCCAAAGTTGACCCTGAAGGCATTGCCCTCGGTGTAAACGCCGTGCTGACAAAGCCGAACGGCGGGAAGAACATGGCGAAGGCGCGCGACTGGTCGATGTTGGGGATGCGCGTGTTGCGGGACGAGGAGCTGTACCCGAAGCAGACGGCCTTGGGCAGCGCGCGGGTGCCCTGGTACTCGAAGACAGCTAGTGCCAGGGGCATGATGGTTTGGACGACTGTCGGCGCGGTTATGCCCATTGCGAGGGTCAGACCTTTGAGGTCGCCTGTCCAGGTGGTTTGGATTGAGCAGACGACCGCGCCTGGTACTGGCGGTCGTGCTAGCCCTACAAGGCGGTGTCAAATCCAGAAGGCGGTGTCATCCAGAAGGCGGTGTCAAATCCAGAAGGCGGTGTCATCCTGAAGGCGGTGTCAAATCCAGAAGGCGGTGTCAAATCCAGAAGGCGGTGTCAAATCCAGAAGGCGGTGTCAAATCCAGAAGGCGGTGTCAAATCCAGAAGGCGGTGTCAAATCCAGAAGGCGGTGTCAAATTCAGAAGGCGGTGTCAAATCCAGAAGGCGGTGACTCTGCAGCCAGAACAGAGGCAGCTCGACTTGGGACAATGGCCCTGGCGGGTTTTAAACAGCAAAATATGCCTGAAGCACCCCCATGTCCGTAAATTGCTTTAATTAGCATTCAGGATTGTTCCCTTTTCGTATCCACGAGGCATTCTCATGAAGATGTCTTGATCAAACGGAGCATGGACAAACGCATTGACCACGTCGTATTGGATCAGCTCGAGGTCGAATTTGAATGCAATACGTACTGACGGAAAGGAATGCTATACAGCTTTGTCATCAGGTCTTAGGCCTTTGAGAATCAATCAGCGACTGCGGAATCGGACGTTGGCTGCCAAGTGTAGCAATTAGGAAGGCGGTGTGCGAGCTACAGTAATATGCCAAGTGAAAACCTAAAGACACCGCCTTCTCTATTGAGGTCGACAAAAATACAAGGCAGGCTGAAATGGAACAGATTGAATTCAACCCCAAAACACGTCGAATCCGTTGCCTTGGCCATATCATCAACCTCTCTCTACAGTCATTCCTTCTTGCCAAGTCCAAAGAAGCTACCACTGCAGCTTTGGAGGCCAGCATTGACAATGATGAGGTAGATCTGGTGGGGAATTTTACCACCAGGCTGATGGAAACCCCCCAAGAAGTACCAGATGAACCCAGCAGAAAGGCCAAAAGATCCAGACCCACCCCAAGGGCCAGCCAGCAGGGCAGCCAACCGACTGTCATTGATGAAGATTTCACTGGCTGGCAGGGCATTCCTGCTCTCCAGAAGCTCCATGACCTTGCCGTGTGGCTTCGCAGCTCATCAATCCACAGTGACCTGTGGAATGAAGCTGTAGGACTCAAGCTGGGAATTGACAATGCCACCAGATGGTCATCCTGGCACAAGGTGATCGGCAATGCCATCCAGAAGCAACCTCAGATCAGCCAGTTCTTGCTCCAGCATGATGCTGAACTGGCAGAAACGGTTCTGAACGGTTCTGATTGGGATTTTCTCCGCAAAACCCACAAGTTCCTTGGTCCATTTGCCTCTGCCACTCTGTATGCTGAAGGTGGTCCCTCTTCTGTGTCCCAAACTCTTTACTTGATGGATGCCCTGCTCAGCCACTACGAGAAGGCAAAGCAATGGTATCAGGAACCAGAACATCTGGATAAGAAGATGCTCCATGCCATTGAGATGGGCTGGTTTGTCCTGAACAAGTACTACAGCCTGACTGAAGGTGTTCCAGCCTATGCAGCAGCATTGCTGCTTGACCCATCCAAAAGACTGGCATACATCAGGAAAAACTGGCCTCCCAAATGGCATAGAACAGCCATCTCTGATGCCAAAGGCTTATGGGAGACAGAATACAAGGGCATTGAAGTTCCAGAGCAACCAGATACCTCTGCAATGCCGCCACCTTCCCAAACGAAAGATGAAGAACTGGAGAGCATCTTTGACTCAATCAATCCGGAGACAAGACCGCAGATCCGCTTTGCTGATGATCTGGAGGACTATATGATCCAGGATCCTGTCAAAATTGACTGTACTCCTCTCCAATGGTGGTGCAAATCTGAGAACAGGAAGCAGTGTCCAAGACTCAGTCAGATGGCCATTGACATCCTCTCCATTCCTCCTGAGTCTGCTGAACCAGAGAGGGCTTTCTCTGGTGCTCGGAGGACAGCGTCATGGGATCGCCTCAGGATGAAGCCTCAGACACTGGAACAGATTGAATGCATTGGTAACTGGCTTAGGGAAGAGTTGATTGTACCATATGCCAAGGGAGGACAAGGTCTGGAGTTGGTTGAGCTCCCTGCCATATCTCTGGAGGATGATGATGGTTCCATAGACTCTGAATGACATCCAGAAAGTCTATTTGATTGGTATTGAGGCCAGAATTTCCTCAGTTGTGTATGACTCATGAGTTACTCATGAGTATAACTCATACTCACTCATCAACCCCCAGATTGATGAGTAACTCATATATGAGTTACTCAACTCATGAGTAACTCATATCCACAAGTATGGGTTATAATAGGCGGCCAGACACACTGTAATCACAATGTAGTTAGGTAACCATTGCAACATGGCACGGAATGTTCAGATCCTGATCTGCCCTCAAGCAATCTTTGCCCAGCATCTTCCCCTGACCTCTCGACATAAATGTTCTATGATGAGGCCTCTTTAGATGCACAACGCAAGGTGCAATGACAGTGTAGAGCACCAAATGTGGCTAGTTTTGTATTCAACCTTTTTATGTCTCAACGATCATAAACCTTTCCATCCCGAGACTATTCCACAATGGCCCCAATTTTAGACAATAGCCTAGATGATTAGACTATTCTACCGCAGAATGAGGTGTGATTCTTAATATTTTGCAGAATTATCGGGCAATTCGAATATTTCCAGGAATTCTCACGTCCTGCCGAGGCAACGAAGACCACAGTATGCGATTGAGCCTTCACTTCGTATTTATGGACCCAGAACGGGTAGCGACCATCAAGGAGTGGCCGCTTCCCCAGACTTTCCGAGATATTCAGGGTTTTCTCGGGTTTTGCAATTTTTATCGAAGGTTCATTGAAGGATACTCGAAGATTACGCGACCACTGAACAACCTGTTGCAAGGAATGCAGAATGGGCGAAAACCAGGGGGAGTCGACCTCCTTTCAGTGGAAAATCAGAAAGCAAGGAGAGCCGTGGATACGCTTAAGCAAGCTTTCCAGCAGGCCCCCTTACTACGCCACTACAATCCTTCTTTTCCAACGCGAGTGGAGTGTGATGCCTCAAACGGGCCCTCAGCCGCAGTGATCTCCCAGCGAGACCCCAACGATGCGCGCCCGATGTGGCACCCTATTGCTTTCTGGTCACGGAAGTTCTCCGGGGCTGAGCTCAACTGGACTACCTATGATAAGGAGTTGAGCGCAATTGTTGAGAGTTTTCGCCACTGGAGGCAATACCTCGAGGGAGTTCGCGAGCCTGTCACCGTTCTAACGGACCATTATAACCTTAAGGGGTTTATGACCCAGAAGGAACTGACATAGAAACAAGTCTGATGGCTCATGTACCTATCTGGGTTCGATTTCCAAATTGAGCATCGGCCAGGCAAGACAAACCCTGCAGACGCTCCCTCTCGAAGGCCTGATTATCTGCAAGGAGAAAAGCCTGCAAACCCGAGTTGGATCCCAACTCTGGAATCGAAGATGGCTGCGGCCATTGGGAAGGGGTTGCGATCCCATCCCGAAGACCAACAAAAAGGACAGCATTGTGCTGTGGTCGGGCAGACTAAGACGTCTGAAGGACCGCCAAGCGATCCACCCTTGACCCAACGTTGGCTCAACTCTGCGGCACCCTTGCTAGGGCAGTTTGTTACAAGAGTCCGGGCTCGGGCGTGCACTATAAGTGCTGGCACAATGCGCCCTGAGTCCCACTCTCCGCTTATAGAGTTGATCCGTGAAGCCCAGGAATGTGACCCGAAAACACTCGCTGAGACTGGAAAAGCTCAAGCTGAGAGGGCACTGAATTCCGCAGGATCTGGATATGAGCTCCGAGATGGACTGCTATATCAGAAGGGACGCATATGTGTGCCAGAACAAGAAGCACTCCGGCAAGAGATCCTCCGAACCTACCACGATGAACCCGTGAGCGGGCATTGGGGGCAGATGAGGACATGAAGCCTGATTGAACGATACTTCTATTGGCCAGGCTTGAAGGCTTCTGTAGCAGAGTATGTGCGCTCTTGCGCGACGTGCCAAAGCAACTCTGCTCCACGCCATCGCCCATATGGAGAGCTCGCTTCACTCCCGATTCCATCCAGACCAATGCAAGAATTGAGTATGGATTTCATCACTGGACTTCCTATTGCCGTTATAAGCGGCCAAGAGGTTGACGCAATCCTAGTGATAGTGGATCGATTCACCAAGATGAGTTTCTTCCTCCCTGTAAACAGCCTGATTAATGCTTCAGAGTTAGCTACGATTTTCTATCGGGAGATTGAGTGCAAATACGGGCCTCCGCAGGGGATCGTCACTGATCGGGGGACAACATTCACCAGTCAATTCTGGAGATCCCTTTGCGAACAAAGTGGGATGAGGAACCGATTCACCACGGCGTACCACCCACAGGGTGATGGGCAGACAGAAAGAGCGAACCAAACACTTGAACAGTACCCAAGGGCTTTTACATACCAGAACGTTTGGAATTGGCCTAATTTACTACCAACCGCGTTCTTCGCATGCAATTCAGCTCGGAGCGAAACCATAGGGAAAACTCCCTTTATGGCACTATACGGCTATGAACCCTCATTTTGGATACCATCAGAACACTGGCACTCTGAGGACAAAGTGCCTAGGAGGGAGGTACCAGCAGTAGGAGAAAGACTTGAGAAACTAAAGACAATCCGAAAAGAGTGCGAAGAAAATTGGAAACACGCGGTAGAGATCCAAGCACGATATTACAACGAACGACACAAGGCCATGGAATTTAAGATTGGCGGATGGGTATTGCTATCAACCCGCCATCTTGCGCTGAAGCACCGAAAACTGGCACCCAGGCGGATTGGGCCCTTCCGAGTAATTGGCCGTCGAGGAAGCAATCCTACCATTTGGCACTTCCAGAGAAGTACGCCCGAATGCATGATGTTTTCCACGTCAGCCAACTAGAGCCGTGGAAAGTGAGGGACAAGGAAGACCTCACGAGTGGCATAGGTGACCTTCCCGATCTAGAAGAGGAGGACGCCAACTGGGAATTGGAGGAACTACGTGACCATCAGGACCTGGAGGGCACGACCTATTACCTGGTGAAGTGGAAGGGATGGCCAAGCGAATACAATTCCTGGGTCTCGGAGGAAGACATGAACGCAGACGAGGCGATCGAAGCCTACAAGAAGGGCCGGAGGAAAAAGCATGACCGACAAAGAAGGGATGATGAAGGGGCCGAAAGACCAAGGAAACGCCAGCGAAGGCGATAGAAGGCCGGATGACAACCTAATGAGGCAAGATGAAGGCCCCATGAAGCAGAATGGAGGACAGATGAAAGCCGGATGAGGGCCAGATGAAGCAGGATGAAGAGGAATGAAGGCCGGGTGAAGGCCCGGGGAAGACCTGAGGAGGTCGAATGAGGACTTGATGAAGGAACCATGCCGCGCGAAGAAACTTGAAGAGATCAAGACGCTACACATAATGGCTCCGCGACAGAGGCCCGATTTGACCACCTGGTAGCGAAAACGGGTAAAAGCAACGCAAAACTTCAATTAGAGATGAGTACTATGGCTCGACCCAAAGACGAAAAGTCAACGATGTGGGTTCACCCCAAAATAACGCCTGGGTATCATCCTCTAGAACCAGAACCAACCGCCCATTCTAAAAGCTCACCACTGGACATTCGAACCGAACATCTCTTGAGGAAGAGCCGATCGCATCCCATGGGTCATCTCCTGCATCAACAGGATGTATCCTTCCGGCCAGTCCCCAAATACCTCCACCATCACCGCCCCAACCTCTGTCAAGAATCCCTGGACCGATGCGTGCCAGACCGGGAAGCCATTCTCGGCAGGGACAAGGCGAGGCATGCTCCGGCGGGAATTGATCAGGTCGCGCATCACCTTCTCGCGCAGTTCGTCCTTGGTGGAAGAAGCCGAAAACTCCACGATGTTCAACGGATGGGAGTTCGCCAGCGCCTGGGAACGGAAAATGCTTGCGTCCATGATGGCCGACTCCTGTCTCTGGGTTAGAACCAACCATGAAAAGCATGAGAAAGACCTACGTTTGCGACCGTGATGAGCCTCTCGTCCCGAGGAGGATACGGCGCTTTTACTCATCCCCGATGGCACCCCCTTTTCCGACCATATCGAGTATTCTGTGCGCAAGGGACTTCGACAATTCTTCCGCCGCATGCCAACCCAGCTCTATGACTACCGGGCCCTTTGCAAAACCCTTAAATCTCTGCCAATTGATGTTCTCGCAGGACGCAACTTACGGGGCATCATGGGCGACATGAGAAGAGGCAAGAGCGACTGGGATCCTGACGAGAGAAGAGAGATTGAAGGGTTGAAGAGTCTGGCACGAGACTCGGCTTTCAGGTTGTTATATTTGTTCCTCATCGACGATGGGGAGGCCAGGGATCAAAATTCGGCCTACAACGCAGCTTTTTTTGTCGTCTCACATCGCAGGATTTTCAAGTATAGGACCCGGAAGATGGTTCGAGAGGCATTCGAGGACCGTTTCAATGTCTCGTACAAGCAGCGGCAGAATTTGGACAAATGGCCTATCGGGGAGCAGGAGGAGGGAAGTGACGTAACTACAGAGGATGAAGGCTTTGGCATTGGCTGTGGCTTTGACTCTGACTTCGATTCCTACTCTGACTGAATCCTTCTGAGCCAAAGACTGGACTTAGGGGACTGCGCATGATTAGTTGAAGGTTGGGCGGGCCATTTTTGTCAAAAGTTTAACTATGGAGGTCTATTTTGCCCCAAGTTGACCGGCGGAAGCTTTGTCTCCTAGTTGAAAGATAGGAATGCACTTGAAATAAATTACATGTTGCATTGATCCTTGATCCGTTTGTCCCCCAATCTGACAGGGTCGGCGCCTGATAAGTTGTGTTGTGACATATCTATGGACACACGCCACTTATGGCGACAATCAACTGTAATTGCCACTCGATGCTGAGACTTTTCTTACACAAGTACTCCAGCCACGTTGACAACAGCCACGTATTTGCTGAGTACGCGTACTCCGAAATGAAGTCGATCGGCATCACCCTCGTTTCTCAATCTGAAAATGCCGGATGTTCGGGCCGGCCGCACGAGTCTCTACATCGAGTCGGGAGCTAGTGCGTTGTTGATGGTTGGAGGAGACAAAGTGAACGCCTCTGTAGGGGAAATAAACGTTGGATTCTCAAGTTGAGGCCCGCTGATGTACACAGCGCCCTCTTATCACCTTCTCACAATCTTTGATTAACCAGGATACACAGTAGTACAACGGGGCTAACTTTAAATGCCGGGATACCTTACCCGACAATAGCGCCTACTGCGCCAGTAGTCAGTGGGTGAAGCGAAGCCGGGACACCCACGGGTAGCGGTATACAGAACTGGATTTGGGTCCCCGCTTAGCTTGGCTCGGGGTACCTTTATGCGCTCGTAGAGATCTGGAATTTATACTGTGTGCACAGCCACGTTAGTCCCAATTAAGCTGCCACTGTTTTTGTTATACAACAAAAAGCGGACACTAGATCTTTGTTCTTTCTTTCGTCTTTTGGTGATACGATGATTACAGTACCCGCGTGTCACCTGATAGATTTCATCTCATTGTATCCTCGTCACAATTAAACAGGGCTTGTCGTGGTGACCCCTGCATGAGTGACATCTCAGAACGAACCTCGCATTAGTGCAAACGTCCGCGGATGCGCGTTTTTGCACTACTGCAGGCGAACTGGCGTGCGACTGCATCCCCGCGTGCAGAAAGCTCCACATCTGACCAGCCACCGACAACCTCATGGAGGGCATTGTGTCTGTGCTTCTGACGTGTCATCCGGATTTCTTACGTTAAGCCCTTTTCCTCTCTCCCAACTTTCCCTCACCCCCCCCCCGGGCCCAATCCCGTTGCGTCCAGCCGAGCTCCCTAGCGGCGTGTCAAAAGTCAGGGTCACACCGAAACCAGTGCTACGTACGTAGCTTGAGCGGCCGCGGGTGCCGATCGACACGGAAGTTGAAGTAACGATAGGAGGTATGTCCAGCGTCTATTCTTCGTCCGGCATAGCACTTTTTCGTGGTGTCGCCGAAACCTGCCGCACTCGAGCATCGCTCCTGTGCGTTGCCCGTTCGACATTGCGGTACTACGTACAATACCATACGGTACAGTGCAGGTACTAACTACCCGTGCCCTTGACGGCACCCTTTCTATTCTTCTCTTCTCCACGCTACAGAACAACCCCCGCGCGTAACCTCTATTCTCATCTCACACGAGACGAATTTCCTTCTCGTGAGCCTTGATCCCAGATCTCGGCACCTTACGATCTCTGGACGAGCAGGGGGGCTCGGCTTGTGGGTTGAGAGACGACCCTCGGCGCTTAAAATTCTAGTGAGCGAGGAAGTGAGCTGCGGGCAGAACAGCGCATCTTCGAGACTTGCCGGCACAATTGTCTCAACAATCACGCAACGCGCCCGCCTCAGTGAGGACGAGGGCTATCGACGCGGCTTCCCAGGTCTATCCTTTAATGTGGTCCATCTAGCACACAACTGTCGTTTGGGAAGGGGCTCTATCGACCGCTTCGTGGTACCACCCTTTCGCACCGCGGCCGAAGCACATTCGGCACCATCTTTTCTAGCTGCCGCAGGTGACATCTAGATCAGTCCAGGGACACAATAGCGAAAATCTTGCAAGGTCCAGCATATGTGCTCTTGCAGAGCGCCGGTTCACGAGGTCTTCGGCATTGCCACCCTGGGGCCCACCACGAACTGCGCCGTGGGCATTGAGCATCGAGCTGCATGCGCACAGCTAATCATAATATTGAATGACAATGACATCTTTCACCGCTATGAACGGGGCTGACTCACCCAAGGCTGCCAATGCCAATGGGAACTCCACGGGTGCGAAGCGTGCAGGCTCCTCGGAGAGAACTAGAGGCCCAGCGCAGGACTCAGACAAGGCGCCGAAACAGCAGCCTTCAAGTGACGCCAACATCAGCCATAGGGAGCGGGACGATTGGGCCCCAGGCAGCCCAGGCCACGACAGAGAGCCGTCGCCAGCGAAGTATGCGGACATGGAGAGGCCGCATAAGCGCAAGAGGTCAAGCTCTACCAAATCGCCACGGACACTTGCGCAGACCGAGAGGCAACAAGAGGACGTCCGCCTGAAACGAGCACAGGAATCCGAACCAAGGGAGCGGGATCCGTATGAGCGTGATGCGCGAGGACGGCGGTATCGGTCGTACGGCGATGATGGGCGGGACCGTGGACGTGAGGCGGAGCGTGAGCGGGATCGAGACTCGTGGTACTTCCCCCATGAGAGACGACACGAACAGGGTCCGTGCAGTTGTCCGCCCTCGCCCGATTCTGCGAACACCGAAGAGCAAATCGGAGATGCCCCGCGAAGAGTTACGGAGGACTATCCTCAAACCAGCCCGGATGGCGATGACATATCAAAGTCATACCCTGGACAATATACTCCAGAGCAGAGGAGGAATGGCGTTGTCCATTCAGACCCGAAGAAAAGGAAAAGGAACTTTAACAACCGGACGAAGACGGGCTGCCTGACATGTCGGAAGAGGAAGAAGAAGTGCGATGAGGCCAGGCCAGAGTGTAAGTGTGATTGACTTATATTTGTCGAGCCGCTAAGAGAACGAACACTGCGTCTCGTATAGGTAGTAACTGTCTGAGGGGAGGCTTTGTCTGCGCTGGATACCCCCTACAACGAGAGACGTGCCCCAAGCCCGAGAACAAGGTGCAGACCATTCACATCGAGTCTAAAGACCCGAACTATGTGCCGCCAGGGGCGTACGGAATGCCACAGCCGGCCATGTTCCCGCGCCAGCAGGGGAATCGCGAGTCCTTACCGTCCTATCGAGGCCAGCCGCTACTGATCGAACCACCCCAGGGACGGCTCGTGTTCACCGACGACGATAGGCTCACAGCCTCGACCCTGCCGACCGACTCCGTGATGAATCCCAACGAGAAGCTGTCGGCGTTTTCCTCGGCGTACCCCAACAACCCGGCCGATGCCTTCATGACGCTCGTCAGCCTCTCACAGGTGCCGTTCCCAGAGCGGGCGCCCAAGGAGTACCAGCGCTTGCCGCCGCTGCACGAGCTCACCCGGACCGAGTCTGGCCTGACGGAACAGAGGACGACGCTGCCGCACATCAACACCGTGCACGCAACGCGCACCAACAACCCGATAGCAACATCTCAGTCCGGCACGAACCCACAGGTAACAGCGCACCTGGCGCTGTCGCACACGTTACAGTTCCGCTCACCGATAGTACCGCCAGCCACTGCGGCAGATGGCGCAGCAGGCCGGGCGGCGAGCAGTGGCGGGCCCGGCAGCAGCATCAGCAGCAACAGTGTGCGGCTGGAGAAGAACGAGATGATTGCGGGGCGGCCATTCTACCCGTTCGAGAGGGAGCTCGTATTGGAGCGGGAGCGGTGCAGCGCGGCGTGCTGGCGCTTCAACAACAGCACGCACCCCAAAAAAGGGGTGTCCCCCGCCGAGCGGGCGCGGCTGTTCCGCGAGATCCTGGTGCCGCGAGACCCGATCCAGCTGACACCTGCGCAGTCGAGCCCCGTGACGCACACGGGGCGGGTGGGCGAGAACGTGGCGGTGGAGGCGCCGTTTACGTGCGACTACGGCTACAACATCTCGATCGGCAAGAACACGGTGGTGGGGCGCAACTGCACGGTGCTGGACGCGTGCGAGCTCACCATCGGGAATAATGTTGTCATCGGGCCCAATGTCAACTTCTACACGACGACCACGACGACGGACCCGCAGCGGCGCAACGGGGCTCGCGGCCCTTGCACCGGCAAGAGCATTACCATCGAGGACGACGTCTTTATCGGCGGGTCGGTGACTATCCTCGGGGGCGTGAGGATCGGCAGGGGCACGACGGTTGGCGCGTGGAGTCTTGTGACCCAGGTATGGTTTTATATCTTTCTTTCTATTCTCCTTTCTATCCCTCTCACTTTCTCAGGTTTATGCTTTTGATGATGATGATAATGGTAACTGACTGAGCTTGGTTACAGTCCCTACCCTCGCACGTCATCGTCGCCGGCCACCCCGCCAAGGTCATGAGGGGAATCGCTTCAATGTACCCATGAGAATAGTGAGTAGGAAAGGGAGTGGTGTCCATGGCCTCGGCCGCGCTGCGCTAAGCTGCGCGACGACGTGGGAATAGTTTGCTCCCTGTCGAGCACGTAACAAGGCGAAAATGTGGGACTATATTTGGTCTATCTCACAGTGCAAAATATGGTCCTGCATAATTGGGGGGGGGGAGGAATCGCCATAAAGTACTCGAATCTCGGCGCGGCAAATATTACGGGACAGGAAATCATCGACGTCGAGGAGGCTGTTCGTATGAAAGCTGAGGCTGGCGTCGGCTTGGAGATTAGATGGAACATAGAGAGAAGCTGTCAAGTCTTCCCAAACATCAAAATCGATCTTCTCGATCGCTCTTTGCTACAGCGAGGTTGAGCCACCCACATGTTCTCTTCGTCTTTCAAAGCGGCTCAGCAATGCCAATAAAGCTCCAAAATCGATAATCATTGCTGTCACACTGTTCTTACATGGTATTCGACAGTGTGATGCCATTGTGAACTAGTCCTAGCGAGTAAAGTCATCGATTCCTGCCTGGATTCTATGCAGTCTCGGCTTCAAAGGAATCGACCATCTTGTGTCCCTGCTACAGATCCTAGTCTGCGGCGATCAGTCATCAGGCAAAAGCTCTCCGGCGTGTCCTTTCTCCATTGCGGATGTCGGTAAGATGCATTTCATTCAATTCTGATGCATCAGGCTGACCTCTACTAGTTTCATGCGTGGTCTCCTGTGATTAACCCACTTGTGGCTGATGTGATTCAACACCCACTATCATATCTGGCTGGTCTGGCTGCCGTCTTCTGGATGACACACATCTACAGATACCTTTTTATTTCTCTCTTAGAATTGTCAGGAGTATCACACCTCTTGGCGATGGCTATCTTGGGCCTGTTTGCCTTGCAAGTCCTCAACATAGCGACTTCTGCTTTTAGAGAGTGTGGGAGGTGCTGCTGGCTGAGAGACCGCAGGCAACTGGAGCTTGGCGATTGAGGAGCTCTATATCGCCGCCAATATAATCTCCCTTGTCGTATGTATTTGTGGTGTCAAAGTCCACTGTTTCCAGGTTTGCCTCTGCGACCTCAAGACACAGCGCTGGCGAGACGGCCAACATCTCCAGCGCTGACTTCAATTCAAGTAAGTCAAGTTCGGGGGTGTGTAACTTGATTACTTGAAATAAAATCGTCCGTGAACTTACTTAACTTGATTTGAATTGATATACTTGAATTAAAAGCGCTAGCCTGAGGCCAGGATGAAGCTATTGGTACTCTCACGCCTCCACTCCATCCCAACCCATCAGGTCTCCACCAAAACTAACGACCTCGCCCACAGTGATCGCTTGATGGCCTAGCCAATTCCGTAGGCACTGTATTTCCTCTATTATCTCGGGGCTTAAGCTGTACCTTTGCATTTTTCATCACATGTTGCTATTGTCATGTGCAACGAAAGCAACCTTGAGATACCACTGCAGAGTGGCAACACAAGACAGCGCTGGGCCACGACCTGGCATTTTCAACAACAAGCACGAAGTTGTCACCAACATGCACGCATGTCTAGAATACGCGTAAAATTGGTCAACAGAAATATACAGCTCAGCCTGCATGAGACTTTAAGCTGCGCCATCTCTCCGCTTCACCAAATCTGTCTCGAAGTCCAGCCCAGCTTGCGTCCTCAGAACTCCGTACATGGACGATGAATTGAGTGGCCGGACCCAAGCGTCAGAGACCTCCTTTGCCTCCTCGAGGTGCTTTTGCACCACCTCGCCGACCGGCAGGTTCGCCCCGGCATCGCGTGCGCACGCGAGGCCGTGTCCTACGTCCTTGAGTGCGAGGCTCAGGTCCGACCAGGGCCTCTGGTCCTTTGCTGGCATGTAGGCCCCGGTGGTCAGCCTCTTGGACATCGAGAGCGCCAGGGGCCCGTATTGCTGCTCGATCAAAGATTCCATTGCGCCGCAGCCGAGACCGGTCTTTTCTGCGAAGACGTGTGATTCGGCAACGACCTCCATCACTGCGGATCTTGTCAGTATGTTGTGTTCACGTTATGCATATGTGTGTAGATGTGCGCGAGGATTCCGGGAAGGGTGGTCTCGTCCAAGAAGACGACCCAGGTTGGTCACTCACTCGCGGCGGTCATGAAGTTGCTGGAAGCCGAGCGTAAGCAAAAAGGTCATCGGCAAACGCCTGTCACAGGGAAGCTAATATTTCCGAGGTCACACAAACTCACCCTGCAGTCTTCAGCAGGCTGGCCTCCTTGACCTCCTCGCCGAGGCGGATGACACCCCTGCCCATGACACCAACCAGGAACGGGCTGACCACCCGGACTGCATCTTCCGGCCCGGCCAGCACGAACAGGAGCCTCCCCTCGGCAGCGACCGGGCTAGCGCCGAAGACGGGCGCGGCGACGAATTCCGCACCCCTCGCGCGCAGCCGCGCCTGTGCCTCCCCAGAGGACCGCGGGTGGACGGTCGATGTGTCCACGACCACCTTGCCGGACAGGTCGGCCGCCCCGGCCCCTCCCCCGGCCCCTGCCCCGGCCCCGATGATGGCGTCCAGCGTAGCCGCCAGTGCCGAGTCGTCGCTGAGGGAGAGGAAAACCACGTCCGACCTGGATACGAGATCTGCCACGTTCTCGCATGGCACACCACCCAGACCTTGGAGCGTCTGCCCGCGGCTCATGGTTCGGTTGTGGTAGTTAAGGCTGGGGGCCCCGAGCTTGGACAGGTGGCGCTGGAGGTTATTGGCCATCGCCAGGCCCATGGACCCGAGCCCTACGATGAGTCAGAATCATGTAGTGGTCCGGGACGAGAGGGGCGGCGTACCGATCCAGGCCAGTCTTGCGTTCTCGACGGTTGCAATCGAATGCTCCTCCATCGCTGCGAATCTCGGCTTTTTGGCCGCTGTCAAGTCGATTTAGGTATTCCAGTCCTCAGACTGAGATTTGGCAGGTTGAGTAGCCAAGACGTGAGCCTGTTATTCCCACGGAGTTCCAGCGTGACAAGTCCGTCATCCGAGATGCGAGCCAAGCCACGATGAAGGCCGGAGCCGGAGCCGGAACACGCCGCACAACAGTGCCGGAGGATGCGGCCCCCGGCGGCAATTCCACCTCAATGTTTACCTCAACGTGCTTGTCGTTTGGGACTGACGGCGTATTGGCTCATGACATTCGAATGTACTGCTGTATTGGAAAAAGAGCCGATAACTAGCCCGAGCTTTCATCTGCGGATCTGGTCACTCCGAGGTCTCGGTTTAGCGTCCAGTTCGCCGAACTTCGCCAGGTAAAAAGGTCTACGCATTTCTTTGACAGTCTTCACAATGAAAATCAAGAAGACGTTTCATGTTTTCAAGATTTTTCAAATTACTGCTGTATTAAAGGGTCTAATCAAGACAATGCTCCAACTTCCCAAGCCGGTCCATGCAATGCGCCCGTGATAATCGGATCAATGCCGCGAAATGCAAAACTAATCCCATGCAAAACCATCATTCGAATCATCATCCCATCTTTGTCGGCATGTGTTGCCAGGTGTGTTGTACTAAGGAGTGAAGCTATGCACGTGGTATGCGGCTAAGATCCAAATGCGACCGCCGTCTACTGGATGGCGATGCGGCGGCCCTCCTGCTTCTTGATCTTCGGCACGGTGATGCTCAGGACACCGTTGTTGAGGTTGGCGGTGACGTGCTCCTGGTTGATGCGGCTAGGGAAGTTGAAGGTGCGGTGGAAGGAGCCGACGGACCGCTCCGAGACCCAGAACCTCTCGGCGGGCCTCGACACCTCCTGCTGCTTGTTGGTCTTGGTGACTTCTGTGGAGGTGCCCTGCTGCTTGGCCCTCTCGGCGTCCTCATCCTCGACGGTTGCCTTGTGGGAGTTGTTGTGCTCCTTGTCGCCCTCGGTGATGGCGCCGCTCATCTGGACGCTGCCATCCTCGTTGGGAGGGGTTCCCGAGGTGTAGTGACGCTCAACGCGGCCGGAAATGACGATTGTCGAGTCATCGGTGAACTCGATGTTGACGTTGTTCTTCTCAATGCCCGGGAGCTCACCGTGCAAGCTCGTAGCTGTTCTCTAGCTCCTTGACGTCGAACTTGGGGGTGAAGGCAGGAAGAGAGGCAGCGCGGCGACCGGTCTGCCTCTGTCCTTGTCCTTGTCCTTGTCCTTGTCCTTGCTGGGTGACCTCCCGGGAGTAGTTGTCGTAGTCGTCCAGGAGACGGAAGAGAGGGGTGAAGGAGGACTCAGGAGCGAAGTAGGATCGAGGGAAGAAGGACATTTTGGCTGTGGTGGTGATAGGTCGAGAGATCTTGAGAGTGGTTGATGGTGTGCGAAGCGTGGGAGGAAGTTGCTTGTAGACTGTTTTTGTAGAGTGCATGAAGGTGTTTGCTTGATTGTCGCTGTCTTGGTGATGATGAGGAGCAGGTGGGAGGGAGGAGAGATTCACTGCATCTTTATACTTGAGAAGAAGCGACGGTCATGGCATTGTTGAAGCTTCGCGAAATCCGTGGAACGGCGAGGCTGCAACGAGACGTAATCATCACGACACGTCCAGAAGGCTGCGGTAAAGCGTAGAATTGTTCCACGGCCCGTTTTCAGAGGTCACGCGTGACACTTGTCCCGGTGCGGCAACAGCGAGAAGGTTGGAGAAGGTGCGCGACGAAGCTCTCACCACTGCTGCAGTTTCGTGGTGCCCTGGAAGCCGCTAGAATCTTCCAGAGGATTCCACTACAAAGACCTCACCAACAACACCCAAGCTCAGCTTCCACGATCTGTAATGCCCATAATCCAAGTAATACTTGACATATGGGTGCATTACCTGTCATCTGGTTTCTCCTGGCTTGTGAGGCACCTGAGCAGGTGTTTCCCGTCGATGAGGTACGGAGGAGGTCGTGTAAGTCGCTGTCGACCAGGGTCAAGAATCATGCGTGTAGATTCAGATCAGTCGAAGTATCAGGGTAAACCCTCCACAGCTCTACCAGGCCCCAAGTCAAACTTAAACCCCCCCCCCTGTGTGGCGTCAGTTTTGAAAGAGAGGGTTGAAGGACAATGTAAAGGACAATGCAAAGTTCAATGCAAAAACAGCCTAGTGGTGACTTTGAGCATGGCACAATTTTAGGTCAAGGTAATTGGCCATCTCCCCCAATGACTTATGGTGGACTTATTTTGCAAAAGACTAGATTGCAGTCCACTGATGTTGAGATTGCCAATCACAGTCAATTGGAAAATGCCACAAATGACTTCAGGACTGAACTTCTGCTGCTTTTGTATACACTATGAAGAACACTAATTAGGGACTCTCTGAGAGGTCCTCAGTCTTAAATGATCTAATTGTTTAGTCAATAGTCAGTCTAAATCCATTTATCATATATGAGTGGCATGATACTATAGATGCCCAAGGAGATTTGCTTGGGCTGGGTTGTCTGCTAAAAAAATTATGCAGCATGGTAGTATCCCGAAGAGAATTTTCATTTCTCAATTTTTCTACTTGGGCAGGTCAAATGCAGAGACTTGTAGATACAAATTGAGTCACGAGCTTAAAAAAATGACGTTTTCGTTCGAAATGAAGGCTTTGAACGGGACTGAAAAATGTGGAAACTCAGATGCTAAATCCTAACTTAGTTCAATTCATGACAATCATCAAGGGCGAGAGCGCTTGAACAGATCATGTGAAGTTTGCTGTCAAGTCAACGAGATGGCGTGTGGAAGCGCTATCTCTAATTATACGGAAATTGAGCAGCTGTCGCTGGCTTTTGATAACTGTCGCAAGTTACCTGCTCCGGGAGCGGATTGAAGCTCGGAGTTTAGCTGCTGTCAAGTGATTTGCTGCATCTTCAATGAATAGATTGTAGTCTCGGATGTACCCATGTGGGAGTGCGAGAAGAGCATTTTCTATCTGCTCACTTCCATATCGCGTCAATGTCCGCATTATGTCTCTGAAAGATCATCTTTTCTTCGTCTGTGTTTTGAGTTGTATTGAGTAATAAGCGGTCGCATCATCGAAGGGAATGGGATTCTCGACAATGACATTGATTTAATAGTTCAGTTGGAAGTGTAGCAACAAGGTGGATGATAACCAACTTCCTTCAAATTGGTTGATTTCCCTATCCTATAAATTCTGACCCATTAACTCGGGGGAGGTCCGCAGTTGTCTTATCGCTCTCAGTAGTATGCCCTGCCAAACAATGAATCAGCAGCACAGCCTCGTCAGTCGGCGCCGAGCTTGCTCGTGGAGTATATTGTCAATCAAAAGTTATTGCAGCAACTCCATGGTTGCAAAAATCGAGGCCGTTTCCCGGGCAAGCTAGCTTAATTGTAAGCAGTCCTCATAAAAATGTTATTGCTAGAATCAATATTGTAAGATTCACTGATTTGCCTTCACTTCCTTGTTGCTTCTATGCTACCCTCATTTACATTCTAGGACCAGCTGAACATTGACACGCGAGCAGAACATCTTGCCAGATGTACGGGGTATCAGTCTCGCCTCACCATGTGACCTCTACATAATTTGACAATGCTCCCAGTTCAAGACAATGTCTTGATATTGTTCCTAAACTAGATGTAGTCACGTAGCATATTCAAGTTGTTGCCATCAAGCGTGTATGAATTGTGTGGGGTAAGGGATTATCTTTGGCAAACTGAAGATGAAAGTGTCGACATTACTGTTTAATACTTAGGATGTGCATTCAGGCTGTTATCTTCATTGCGGAGTTATTGGTACAGCTTGACAGCACTGGTACACTTTAGGGATAGCCATCCCACATTGCACGCGGGCAGAGGGACTTTGAGGAAATTGAGAGACTGCTCCAAGGGTTCACACAGAAAGAGCCTGTGCACCTCAGGGCAGCTTGTGGTGATGGAAGTTGTCTGCTGTTCAAGATTATTGGCCACCGCGGCACCCACCGACCCAAATAGTGTTAGTCCACCAGTCTCACCAGGCTTCATCAGATCATCTCATGTTTTCTACGAGATCCATAAAAAAATATAATATGATTGTTGGTACGGCCCTGACGGCGTAGGTCAGGGGGTCTTTGCACGTGCAAATAGGCGTTGGGCAAGAAACCGTACGTCTGGGTACGGGTCTGGTTTTCTTGCTACCGAAGGAAGAAGGGAAGCTATCGCCATCGTAGGCGCCGAGGCGCTTGGTGTAGTAGCCAGCCCTTCTGCTGACTAAGCCAGACCGGCCCCTTCTGATTGGCCCACAGCCGGCCGGGCGTAAGGCCCTTGGACTGCCCTCAAACCACAATGATATAAGAGAATATAAATTCATGTACTGGTGTAGATCTTTCATCGTCTGTTTTTCACATATTCTTGGATGCCTGCATATGTATTGGCGATCCCTGCGACTGCGGCGAGGGTGTGTGCCGGACACTTGTCATTGAACCTGTGGCGGGAACGAGGCTGACGTGATACCAATGGCATTTGCCATCCAGACCCCTTGAGTTTGCGCGCCATGCGAAGGCTCGTCACAATCATGCCGAAACTAAATCACAAGTGAAGATTGCGGACCAGACTGGCGAGTATCCATGACTCGAGATCTGCAAGCTGACGACAATTTGACGGTATTCGAATGACAGGGTGCCATTCGGCGTGTTACATCGGTGCGTGACAAGATCTCTCACCGTGTATTCTGGGGGCAGGGAAGTGGCGAGATGATCGCTCCGAGGACCAAGGACATGGGTTCTGCTCTCCCCTTTGGTCTTGCCTTGGCCTTCCCGGCCGCTGCGATCGTGAACCCCTGGGCTGTGTGCCCATCTTTACCACGCTGTTGGAACACGGGCCCCTCTCTTGCAGATCTCAAAAAATGAGGCTTCACTGCGGATCGCAACACAACATATGCACCCGCCCGACGTGCATTCCCAGCAGGCATACGCTCCTGCAATGCTTTTATGAGGGGCTCGGGAGCTGAGGCAGGCTTGTCCTTCGGGGTAACCTCGAAGAGGACCAAAGAGACGTATCTATTATGCGGTACTCAGTTACGGGCTTCCCATTCCCGAATAGCTTACGAGAGGCTATTCCAACAGATGCTACGCTGCAGAAGCCATCCCAAAAGAGTATTGCTCCTTGAGATGTTGTCTGCAAAGCCTCTCAGTCTGGATAGTCTTGCGCGGTGCCTCGGTTACATTCCGACACACTCAGGCATTTGACGTATTTCTCAAACCTCAAGCCTTCCCATCATGGCCGCTCAGCTCGAGCGGAGAGTTTTGGTCCCCCCTGTGGGAGGAATCAGCGTTTCTGCAAGTCTCCGACCAACGGGTTTCAACGTGATGTTCAACACTGGCTGAAACACCGTTTGTCGGCCGCCATAAGCCGACTGTTTTCGGTCTCGGACCTTTGTTCGGCGCCGCAGTCAGGGTTTAGCAAGCCACCCAGGGCATACCGCCAGTCTGACAGCATAGGCAGAGAAGTGTTCACCTCTCAAGCTTCAGAGGTGAGATGCCTCGGATGTAGGTCGTGCCTTATTACGGTTGGCATGACTCGGCGGTGGCAAAACATCGGCCCTTCCAAGAGCTGGCAGACATACGAGGCCAATTAGCATGCAGCCACATTACTCTCACGTGCGTCGGCCTGTTTCGACGTGTGCGTTCCGAGCCCTGGGTGCTAAGAAACACTACAAAAGTACGCCGTACCATGGCAGAGAAAGGGGCACGAGGACCCCTTGCAGCGCCGGGCATTCTGCTGGCGCCGTACTGCATTCCTTCTGCAGGTCATGCGTTAGCGAGACCGAGAATAGCCTCGAGCGAGGGTGCTGCATAGTAGGTCACCACGGCATGCCAGACACGTGATGGGTGCTGGCAGGCGTGGCAGCGCATTGGACACGGCGGAAGCTGCATCGCACACACACCTGGCAGGGCCAGGCCACACTATTGGCTTGCTAAGCCGACCTGAGGTGACATCGACTTTCTCTGTCGGGAAAGGCAATCCCTCAGATCCCGGGATCGAGAACAGACGAAATCTTTACACAGTACTCCACCGGGCGGCGGCCCCTGGGGTGGCCGATGTCACCGAAGCTGTCACAGATGGCAGAGAAGAGCGGTGAAAGTCTTGGATGGCGAGTATCGTGGCGTCCATGAATCGGCCGAGAGGGTAATTTGGGAAAAGCCAATCTGGACTGATGAGGGCTCCAGCGATGGTGCTTGCAGTGCCTGCAGTGCCTGCAGTGCTTGCAGCGAAATTTGTGTAAGCTGCCTAGCCTCGCGAGCGCCTGTTTCGCTCCTGCATTGGTGTGCAAAGCGTGCATTTGTGCATATGCGCATGTGCATGGGAGACTAGTCTGGGCTTGACGTGGAGAGGTGTTGGAAGCTGCTTACGCAACGAGCGAGACGATTGCCGATTGAGCATGCAAGGTTTCGCGCGTCAGCTTTGGATTGAGGTTTGACGACTTCCGGAGGGCTGGGCCTGCAGCAAGGAGGATTGACCTGTTGTCAGATATAAGCGCGGAGGGGAAGGGTGCACAGTAGGTAGACGGCGGCAGCGTGACAGGCACGATCGACGGCCATGCGAGGCTGTGGCACTGTAGCAGCACGATCGTTTACTACCCACACCCACGCCCACACTGCGTGATGCTCATGTCAATAGCCAGGCGTTTAATCATATCACGAAGTCAGTCAGATGTTGCCGCGGAAGGGCGACGGGGTTAAAGACACAGGCCCGACTTGCCAGGAGCGGGAATGCCCGTCACGGGCCCGTCACGGCTAGCAAAGACCAGATGAAAGTGTATCTCGCATGGAGCCTCGCTTCAGGATACCCCACAGGCATCGGGTGTGGTCGTCGTACGGGGTAGACAGTAGGCAGTAGAGTCGAGCGTGGTGTCATTCTTTTGGTGCCAGGGACCAGGTGCCAAACTGCATGATGGAAGGAGGCAAGCGCGGCACCTGTCTCCATGTCCTTGTCGCCGGTGATCGACGCTTACAGTACCCTTCCGTCCCTCTCGCCGAAACACGGGCCGCTGCTGTTGGTGTGCGCACGCCCCGTCTCAACGGCCACACCGCATTTGACGAGTGAAGATGTGGATGCGTGTCAATCGGTGATGCCAGGATGAGACGAAACAAAAGGGCAGATGAGCCTCTGCAACACTGTATGGGATATGTGTCCAGTTCACGACGGCGAGACTCGGGACGAAAAAAAAAAAGAAACCCATCATCTGACAGTCAGGCTTGGGGGCCCTCTCAGATCTCCCAGGCACACTCCACCTGCGACCCACCCCCACCTGCCTCTGGAACCATGCTCAGATCCACAGGGAACGTGGGCCTACCCCCCCAAGAAGTTGGAACTCGTGAGGGCCACACTAGGCCCGATAAGGGAACTCGAGCTTCCGTCCCACCAGCGCCTGTCCCACGGTTCACAATCCCATCCCGTTCAACCGCGCCGGCCGACCTCGATCCCCTCCCGAGGTCACTGTAAACTGCATATCGCCGAGTCAAGCGTCAAGCGTCAAGCCCCGTCACCAGACAGTGGCCGAGATCCAGACTCACAGCCCAGCAGCACAGTCTGGGTCGTACAGATGCTGCTTCAGGTCTGCATAGCCGTGACTGAGATTGCAACGAGCGCTAATGCTCGATATATGCGGCGCACCCACCCCGTCACCACGTTGCACCCAGATGCATCAGGTGATGGAAGCCTCCTCCTCCTTCGCACGCCCGTCCGGCCCACCTGAGTGGCTCCCTCTCCTGGTACCTGGATTACCACTCCATCTTCTCTACTGTCTGCTGTATGCACGTCTACGCCCTTCGGCCTCCGCCTCCATCTCGCTGGGACCTGGACCTCCGTTCCCACCACCACCACTCTGCTGTGGCACAGTTCTCGAGTGTCCAAACCATCCCACCGGCTCACTACGGATGGTCGACCACCCCACCACCACCACCACCACCACCCCCGACACACCCAGCAGCATCTCAGCTTCCTGCTCTGGCACACGGCGCTGATGCGCGACGGCTTTGGCGGCAGCCCAATCGCTGACCTCCACGATGGAGCGCCAACAACCACCAGCACCCAAAGGCCGTAGGAGGATCTTGTCTTCCGACTTGTATCCCGTCCTGCCACTCTTGTTGGTTGACGCTCCTCCACCTAAAACACGCTATCCCCCGCAGCCGGTGGCGGAGAAGCCCAACTGTGTGGT